>JAJEKV010000037.1:4214215-4926715 GCA_021234155.1 Isoetes taiwanensis
TTGTTGTACTTCGTTCAGTTACGTATTGCTGGGCAATTCTTGCCATCGCGAAAATTCTTTTCCATCATGTATATCAGTTTCTTGTTTTGAAGCTTGGAGGAATCTTTATTAGAACCGCACCGAAAGCTCTCCGGGTTTATCATCCTTCAGCTAGCATAATATAGTTTTAGGGCCTATACTCTTTGGAATAATGAGAGCATTACAAGCAAAATGTCGCTGGAAAGCGTATATTTTAGGCCTGGTGTTTGGTGCTTCGACAGGCTTTGAGAATGAAGAAAATCTCTTGAATTATTTCAAATCATATCTTGAGGTACCAGCATACATATTCACAATGGAATATTATATGTCATGCTACCATTTATTCATCATATCATTACTACTTGGTCACACCAATTGAATTCAAATTTTGGAATTGAAGTTATTTCCCCTTGTCGCTATTTGCATGTTCTTTATTATTTATAAAGTGTTGCTTGTTCATGAGAAAAGGTATTCATGATTACTCTATTTGGTATGTTGATATCCAAGAAAGACTTCAGAAATGGACAGGGGTAACTTCAATTCGTAATAGTGAATTTTTATCTTAACAAGTCAATGGGGACCCACAAACATGGTTATGTTCTAAGACCGAAATAAAATATATTCAACATAAATACATTATTCACAGTGGTTTCTGTCTGTCATTTTTAAAAGCACATTGTTCACATTCAAATATTGAAAATTCAAGGAATCAAAGTTCAAATGTATTCCATGGATCACACGATGTTGCTATGTTCTTGGCCTACGTGTGTAGTAGCAGGATCTGTCCTCAGCCAAAGCGATCCATATCTGATGCCAGCTTTGTCTATATCTGCTTCAACATCTGCATTGATTAGCGAGGATTTTAGTACACTCAAATGGCATCGAAATGGGGAGTGATGGGGTCAGGCTCAAAGTCTAATTTAGACCTATAAATTGTAATTTAAAATATGGGTTTGCAAACTGTAACACATCATTCATTTGTATTTTTATTATATTTTGATTTTTATTTTTCTTGTTTACCTCGAGTTTATCTAGAGTTGCCTTTGTTAATATGGTAGTTTTTTTGAAAAGGAAATGGCGGAAATCGGTGGGAGGCTTTTGTAGTGGTTGTGAAGAATATCCTCCCATTAACACCAGGGTTCTTTGGGTTTGTGTGATTGGGTCTAGGAGGCTAGCATCTTGAGGGCTTATTAGATGAAGGGGGAGACCTTGGTGGTTTTGAAAGAATCGAAAGAGGCTACTGTAGGAATGCATCACATTTCGGATACAAGCAGAGTCCCGAGGAAGCTTATTATTCTGGAGAAAAAAACCTTGATGATTTTTGGTCAGTCCGAAAGGCTGCGGGATAAAATAACTGGTCCGGAAGGCGGTGAAAACAAACATGGAGATGGTATATGGCCCGGTCTATCAGGTAAGAATTTCTACGGTTTTACAAGACATATATCTTAGGCATGTTTTATGTCGAATACCTGGAACCCAATTTTCAGTGCATTTAGCATATTCAAGCTTTGCCCATTTGAATGTTAAACAACTTCGTTATCCAGGAATCCAAAACAACTATGAAGCTCATATTGGGTTTTGAAAGACACATTCTTTATCGCATCTAATATGATGTTCATGCGACTTATAAATGCTTCTGGCGAGGCGTCACCTGGCAGGAATCAGGGCAATTCTTTGCCATCAAAATTCTTTTCCACATCATATCGTTACATCAGTTTCTTTGTTACGGAAGCAGGTCTTTGGTGATATAAAGACCGCGCGAAGCGCTCTCCGGTTATCGCCATTGGCTGGCAATATGGATTTGAGGCCTATATGCGGAATAATGAGAGCATTTATAGCAAATATGTTACAAGGTTGCTGGCTATAATTATTCAACTACCGTTGAAACTTGAGAATGGAGAGAAATATCTTGGTTAACAAATCGCCATCGCCAGTGTAGCTTCGTCGATGCCGCAATAATGTCGTACTGTACCATCACATCATTACTATGATTCACGCTTCCACCAGTTCGTTCAATTTTGAGTAAATTACTACGCGCCCTTCGCTTCCTTGCATATTCTTTTATTGTTTATAAATATTTGTATTCATGAAGAAATATGTATTCCATGATTATATTTGGTATCGTGATCTCCAGAAGAAGACTTCACCGGCAGTTGAGGTAACCTAATTCGTAATAGTAACGTTACATGTAAAAGTCAATCAGGATACAAAACATGGTTATGGTCCTAAGAACCCAAAATAGATATATTCAACTATGATACGTATCCCACAGCGGTTTCTGTATCATATGTTTTAAAACACATTTGTTCACATTCAAATATTCAAGAAGTTCAAGGTCAAAGGATTCAAATATTCATGGTTTGATCATTTATATTTCTAGCTACATAGTATTGGAGTAAAGGATATGTCCTCTAACCAACACGATCCATATGACGCAGCTGTCTACCATATCTTTATCAAACATCAAAACATTGATGGCAGGATTTTTCAGTACCTCCATTAATGTCAGAGTAGGAGTATTCAGTCTAGGAGCTCAAAGATATGGTTTGCAATATGCTTGTGTTTTGTATTTTTTATTTTATTTGATTTTTATTTTTGTTTATCAGGTTTATCAGTTAACTTCTTTGGAATTTGAAGGATAAAATCTAATATAACAATAATAACTATTAATTAACCTAAATAATTATTCTTTATGTTTAAATTCATCCGACCAAGTTTCGATTTTCTCCTGATCGTTGGCCGATGCGGTGACGAGAACCCTAAAGATCGTTTTTCTTATCAGCATCATTCGTTGACCGCCTCAAATCATAAAGTGTTTGCAAACCCATTATCGATCATGCCGACTTGAAAACATAAACGGATCATTCAGGTCGGATCAGGATAAAGAGACCGGAGAAATACCCATGGTGCCGTGAAAAAAGAAAGAAAAAAGAAAAAGAAAAAAGAAAAAGAAAAAGAAAAAGAAAAAGAAAAAGAAAAGAAAAGAAAAAGAAGAAAAAAGAAAAGAAAAAGAAAAAGAAAAAAAGAAAAGAAAAGAAAAGAAAAGAAAGAAAAAGAAAGAAAAAGAAAAGAAAAGGAGATGTTCAAAAAAAAGGAGATATTTCAAGATTGAGAGATAAAATCAGAATGTCAACATAATAAGATGATCCCTTTGCATTTCTCAAGCTTTAAAATACATGATGTTGTCAATGTCAGATATGGATGAAGCATTTAATGGTATGTTTGATTATGAGGTGAGTTAGGGGGAATTGAAAGGACTCTTATCATTTGTAGAGCCATATGAGTGGTTATTTAGAAATACTAAAATGAAGAGGGTAGAAGAAGATATAAAGTTAGAATAAAAGAGGTTATTCCATCCAAAGAATCCCATTTATGCACTTTTCTATTGTTGAAATTGAATCGGTTTTATTGTGCCATATTATAAGTAGCATTAATGATTGTCATTGCAAAGAGCATCTCTAAAATCACAGAATGTGTCAAACTTGAACTTTGTAGATAAGATCCCGCCTCAACAAAAAGCAATAATTTTACATTATTTTTATGCTTTATAAAATGCAAGCACCTTTGCACACATGGTTAAATCCTTCCAACACACTTTGATTCACAAACGATAAAGACCTACAAGTGGATACTAACATACAAAAAGATGGAAAGTTGTTTCGATTTATGCATGGGAATTTTGCAAAACCCTCTCAAAGTTTTTGGAGTGCCTAGCATTTGCTAGACTCTAGTTATGATATAATGTATTAAAAAATGATTTGACAAAAGTGTTTGTTAATTACTTTTTGTTCATATATACTCACTCTATGTTAACATATCATACAAAAAGATAAATATATGAAAATTTCAAACGATTATTCATCGATCAATTATTCTTTCAAATAGCCTAGAAGCAAGTCCCATTTAAAAATTACAAACTACATGCAAGTGCAAAGATAGGCTTATCACCTTTCCAATGTTTGTAAGCAATTCCACCTCGTTTGATCATTTGTTAAGTTAAAGATGAGTTCCACTTATAATGTTGCTCCATCTACCTGATAATACATGAAGCCTCCATGACACCAACAAGCATGCCTATCATCTAAGAACTTTAAATAATATGAACGATGCCGTTAGGCCTGTGGCGCAGTTTGATTCTTGGCTTGGGAGTTCTAGCCCCTCTCTCCTCGGATCAATGGGTGTGTTTTTGAAGAAAAATTTGTGGCTTTTGTGGCTATGTGGCGATAGATTTGCTCTCCGTAAGAATTGGGGAAAAAACTGTTGGAGAGGTTCATGGCATCTTTTGGTGGCTTTCTTAAAGATATATCTCTAATCGAGGATCGTTCTTTGTAAGGAATTCGTTTCTAGGGCTTTTGCCACCGCATTTAAACGCTTCGAGCATGGTAGTTCGGTGTTTGTGGATGCAACTCCATTTGATCATGTTAATCGCCCCTTTAGGTTTGTTCTGGCCATATTTTTCTAGAAACTTTCACATTTGTATAAGCAGGCATACCATTTTCTTATTGCTAATGCGGAACTGCTTTGTCGGCCAAAACATGCATGAATACCCATTCCTTGTAGGCCGCCGTTTTCATGATCCGCACCGCGAGTTATGGAGTCGGGTTTCTTTCGGGCTGGGAGGATTTTTTTTGGAGCAGAGCATTTGGCTCAGAGCGGCGAAGGAAGGTGCCGCCGCAGCTCAAATGATTCTCGACCGCGAAGAAATGGTTCCAACTCGCTGGATGCCGAAGTTGAATCCAATCTATGCGTATTACACAAACACAATTGACATCTTGGCGCTCTTATCGCTTCAAAGTCTTTGATAAAGACTTGTCAAAAGGGTAGATCCATTAGGATGCCGGGCCATAAGGCTTTAAGATCTCGGGGCGAAGAGATTCGGCAAGATTAGGTAAAGATGTTTTTGAGTCTTTTCATCAGAGGACAACAAAATTCATTCTTTTGGAAAGAAGTAAGTCTATAAGCCCTTCCTTTTCCGGGCTTTCTTTCAGCGGGAAGAACCGTGTTTTTGCATTTGATGTATCGTGTGAATATTCTTCGCAAAGGAATTGCAAGGAAGATTCTTTTCACAAAGGAATTGCAAGAACCGACAATCATTTATGCCGGAGTGGTTCGTAAAACATGTTATTGGCAAATACTTGGAATTTCTTAGCTTATTTGTTTTTTCAATTATCGCTATGATTGAAGAAGCCATTCAAGCTCAAGCTTTAAGATAACTGGTGTTGATGCCAGTTCTTTTTGATACCAATCCACTTATGGATATGGTTTGCTTAAATATCCGCCACGCTTGAGTCAGGTGCCATGATCGTGCACCGATGCCTCAATTCCATTCTATTTGGCTACTCGATACCTAGGCCTTTGGAAGCAAGGTGCATATATCTTCCTCTTTTATTTTGGTTGTTCAGACATTTGTAAGTGCCCTTTGACGAGACTATTTCAAGCGCTCTTATAACTTCAGATCCTCATGTGACCGTTACGAGCGCGGATAGGCCTTATGAGCTTCAAGGGTATCAACTTCTAGAGCAATTAATAAGTTCCCCGTGATGTAGAGAATGAAGATGTCGAGATTACCTCCCGTAGTTTTTACAAGCAAGTTGTAACATTGTACTTTTTAATCTTTTAATATAAAAATATAAAAATTCATACCCTCAAAAAAAAAAAAATAATAATATGAACCTCCCTTTAGGAACTTGAACAAATTAGTAGAATCATCCATATTGATAATGCACTGATCCCATTTTACATAACAGAACAATACATAATGGAATCTTATATTGATCTCAAAGAATGTGGTAACACGTCTCAAATATTCATTACTAGATGTCCAGAATCCTGATTTTGGATGCCAATGATAGATGGAAGCACCTATATTATCCAGTAATTTGCCCAAAAGTTTAAACCATGTTCATTTATAAACAATGGACACTTGATAGGTACTATCAATAACTTGCCCAAAGGCTTAAGCCATGTTCATTTATAAACAATAAACACTTGATTTAAGTACTATGCAAAAGACCTTGCTCCATGTCAACAATGAATGTCCATTACTAATTAGATCTATATCGGCTCCATTTGAAGCCTCCGAATCATTTTTATGGGATATATGATCTAGATGCTTTTAGTTTTCCAGACAGAAGAACCAAGCCCGTGGAAATACTACCGGCCCCGATGAAGTCATTGAAATCTTTTTTTTTTTCAAAAGATTTGAATTCTTAGCTAGGGAACATGAAGTTATTTTTAAGTAAGGTCCACAAATTCGCATTATTCACGTGCATTCACGTTAATATAAGATCCATAACGCAGACCGCCGCTTTAACCGACATCCTTTGCAAGCCATAACAATTTTGTTAAAGTCGAATTGAGCAAGGCTCAATCCAAAAGATTATGCATGAACAATGGGTAAATATTTTCAAAAGCCTAAAAATGGTGTAGCTAACAAGACGCTTCATTACCTCCCTCCGCAGGAAGCCTTTGTAGTACCAATTGTATTTATCCCTCGGCTTCATGTGGTACAACATGCCAAATATCCATACACCGCGGATCCTCGGTTGCATGAAATGACATACTTAATGTGGTGCACCATATTCTTTATTAGAAGTTCAAAATTCAATGTAGGTTGTTTTTTAATACAAAATTTATCAGTTCACCGAAAGCAATAGAGCAAATGTATTGTATTGCAACATTCAAGATCTGGGCATGCATACAAACGATGTTAGCATTATATGTTTACTCGTGAGCATGCATGCATGCATGAAAATTCCGCTCATTATATTCCCTCACCTTAAAATTCCATTATTGTATTCCCTCACTTTATGCTTGGAATACAAATGTAAGATCATTACAGAAATAAATTTGGAGTCCTATAATTGATAAGGATTCTTTTTATGTAAAAAGGCCAACAACCCAATGCTACAGCTTGAAGTCTAAAAGTTCCAGCTAAAAGAAACATTTTGAATCCGGCCCAAAGATGCAAACATCAAACCTACACATGTGCATATTAGTACTAATTCTAAAATTGCCTAAAAATCTATTCTATTCTATTCTATTCTTTTCTTAAAAGAAACATTTTGAATGGGAAAGATGCAAAACATCGAATCCCTACACGCGCATATCGTAAGATAATTCTAAAATCGCCCTTGCATCTATGCATATAAAGATAATTCTAATATTGGGACTAAGAATGCAACAAATGCGTAGAAGCACCATTTCATAGGAAAATGTTTGAAGTAAGAACAATGGAATCACCACTCTTTGTGCCCAGGAAAAATGGAGCTATTGACAACCTTCTATCCTACTTCTCACCCTACATTAGAAAAACTATTTTATAAGGTAGCTATATTAATAAAGAGCTTGGTGTTTGTAGAAATTACCATTTATCCAAGTAAAATCATCTACCACCGCGAAAAAACCTATAATCACAATCTTATGATTGGTATAACAAACCGCAATAAGGTGAGTCGCTTTAAAGATAATGAAAAAAGCCTCTAATAATTGGGTTAAAATGAATAGACCCCAAAGGCCAAAGGCTCCACGTGGACCCAAAAGGGTCCATGGCCTTTTGGCATGCCCTTGGTTCATAGCATTTCTCCCTTCGGACGCTGCGTTAGTCCTTGTCGCAAAAGGACTTTTAAATGCTTTTAGCCATCATATATTTTTTTCTCGACTCCCTTTACACCCGCTAGTAAAGTCTACTAAACCTATGAAAAGTTTTTCCACCATGAAAACCGAATTTAAACAATAGATAGATATTGCTAAATTGTTGAGTACTTATAGGGAAGTGCCTTGCCATCATAATGAATGGAAAAATGATTGTTGTTATAGAATAAAGAAACTTCTACTTGAATTCTCAATTTGTTGAAGTAAACACGGATGTTGCGTACTGTATCTCACCATCCAATCATGAGCTCAAAGCAAAGACAGCTTACCTGGGCTCTTTTCCCGAGCAACTATATAACATGCATGCCCATTGCTCCTAAAGGACTATGCCTTCCTTCGTGGCCTTTTACCGGCCCTTGGTTCATAGCATTTCCTCCTCCTGACATCGCAGCTAGCCCTTTCTTTGAAGGGCTTTTAAATATTTTTAGCCAACCGAGCATAGTCTTGAACTCCACTTAGGCCCTTAGTAAAAGTCTATTCTTGGACATCTTTTTCTCCCTCGACTTCCCTTTTGCCTTTCGATATTTATCTTGCGTAATATCTAGATGGACTTCTAATACATTGCCACAAGTATTCTCCAAAGGTTTATGACCTTTTTTTATCTCTAGAACCATGTATGATTTGAAATATTGGTTGTGATTTTATCATGAAGCTTGAATCTACCAACTTGCAACACGATATAGGTAAAGGTTCATCGACTTTCTTGGCTCCCTTGTTGAATCACACTCATCAAACTAAATCTTGAGATGCTCTAGTAAGCATGCTAGAGATATTCTAAGGGGTCACTTCTATTGTTGTTTAAATGCAGCATATAATCAGCTACGTATTAAGACAATTGTTGTTAATTAAATTGCTAAAACAACATTGCCTTCTACAATTGAACATATTATTAACCAATTCCAGCCATGGCTTCCTAAAGTCATTTGGGCAACTTAGAGATATAATAGCAAAAATAAACAACAATGAGTCGAATCGCGGCCGGTTTATTCTTAGAAGAAAATTGCAAGACTATAAATCTATATGCTTACAATGGAGTGTACAAGCAAAGGATTAAATCTTAGTAGAGTTATGTGCATAGTAACCTCCGGGTGAATGACATTAACTGCGGGTAAACATTATAGGCATCGCCATGAGTGGTGTTAGTCATGAGTGGCATTGCAAGATGTGGGTTTACCTACGTAAGCTTCCTCGAAGACCCAGAGGCTATGATACTCGATTCATCCTGATCGGAAACATTAGTAACAAACATAGCCATTCAAACAACATAAACAAGGTTCTGCAAATATACAACGCCGACGAAACAACAAGGTGGTTTAATTTTGGGTCGTCCACTGGAATGGGAGCAAAACTTGCAATTTTGATTGAAAACGTTGCTCGTGGACAAAAATTTCTCCAAACTGAGCACTAGAATGACTCACATGCCGCTTGAATGGAACCAAAGGGTGAATCAATGCATTAGAAAACCCATTTTGTTTCTCCCCTCTAAGCGTTTTACAACAATCAATCAGCCGATCAATTCAATTTCTCGAACAAACTTAAAATCGATATCCCCCTTTAATTTCCTTTCCTCTTCATCTTTCAATCCTTTGTTACTATCGGACCAGACCGTAGCATATCTAATCGAAGTTTAGCAAGTATTGATGTTTCAACATCTTTTTTTTCCCCATATCTCTAACCATTGAGATGACATATTCTCACACATTCTTCGAAAGCACAAATCTCGCCTTCACACTTCAAACATCTTTGAATATCCTTAAGCCTCACCTTTCAGCTTTAGAGATTGCCTCCGGCACAATCAAAAACAAATAGTTCAATTCCGCAGATCCATCATGGCGCCGTTTAACGTGACACGTTTTATACCTAATGAATAAATTTTAGTTTTAGGCATTCACATTCGCACTTTTTTACTCCGACATTCGTGCTTTTTACCGATATTCTCCGTGACGGAATTGAATCCAATCGTTTCATCGTTAATTTATTTGACATTCCTAAGATGGAAACAGGCCACATGCCGCCTCAGGACATCTTAGAATGTCAAGTAAATTGATCTCTCGAACAAATCAAAATCGTATCCCCTTTAATTTCCTTTCCTCGCCATCTTTTCAATTCCCTTTGTTACTATTCTTGTTGTTGTTTTGAACGCTAGGGGAAGGGGCCATTAGATTATATCAAATGAAATCTAATCCTCTTCAAATCTTGAAAAATCCGACCAAAACAAGAAATGAAGTTTCCAAATTACAACTGACCATTCTCAGATCGACTCCAACATAAACGCAAGCATTCGGGATTCTCGAAAAGAAGTTATATGAAAGCCAGAAAAGATCTTCCTAACAAAGAAAACGGAAGCAATTGCATGTTAAACAAGATGCATCGAAAGCAATTCGGAACTATCGCACAGAAAGTATAATTAATCGAAGTTTAGCAAGTATTGATGTTTCAACATCTTTTTTTTTTTCCATATTCTGACCGTTGAGATGACATATTCCACACATCCTGGTTTGAGCACAAATCTCGGCCTCACACTTCGAACATCTTTGAATATCCCTCAAGCCTCACCTCCAGCCCTAGAGATTGTCCTCACTGAATTATGTGTACAATTTGCCAGACACTGGAATTTAGCTTGAAAGATGTCCTGAACGGCTAGGATCGAACCTGGAAACTTCTGTTGTTTATTGTACGAGATTGATCATCAACGGCTAAGATCGAACGTAGGGGTATGCTCTGGAGTTCGGGAGATTTTGCTCTGGAGGCTTCGGAGATTTCTATTTTACTTTTTAAAGGGCTCTTTGCAGTTTGATTCATCAGTTTCTGGTATTGCTTAATTTCGTTGTTGGGTTGCCTCAAAATTATCAGTTTCTAGTATTCTGTTGTCTGATCCTTTCCAAATGGCGCTTACTCCTTTCTTCAATCGCGACAGAGCGTATTTGATCCCTCTTTTCTGATCGTCTTCTTGATCCTTCTTTTCCGACAGGCTCTTTGATCCATTCTCCGTTTTTGGGCATGCCCTTCCAGACAATTTGCTCGCGATGCTAGTGCTGTGGCAAATACTGAGTTGATTGGGTTGAACTTCCGGATGCTCATGTCTTCAAAAGCTGATCTTCCGGTAAGTGTTCTTGATTTAATGTATTTCAGCATCTTTTGCTAACTTTCGCATGTAATTTCTGGTAAGTATTTTAATCTTTAAGTTCTTTCTGCTGATGCTTATACTTTGCCTTAGTTTCTGGTAATCGTTTCGTGAATTTTGACTTTAGGCGTAATGGCAGACTCCCCTTAGATGTATAAATCTGTGTCAACTCAATATGGTTTTCAATGTCTGTATGCTACTTTAATAATTTCATGATAAAATTGTGAGTAGCATTTATGGTAAATTAGTTTTCTTCATATGATTTTGAGTTCAACGATAAAAGTATGATGATATGATCTTGTTCTGTATGGTAATCCCATGATCCATGCTAGAATATCTCTGATATCTAGGAAAATTGTTCGATGCACTGGATTATATTATTTCTGATGGCATTTGATTGTTATTTATATAATTTGATGCTAACATGAGAATAAATGCAGGGATAAAAAGGAAGAAATAAAGATCGAGGTTGAGGATGGAAACACCTCAAGATAAGTGGAGTAGAGAAGAAGGAACAAACGAGAAGACTGATCGAGGTATAGGGTGGAAAGAGCAGGGGAGTTTTCTAAGGAGCTTAGGCTTCCAGATAATACTAAAAGTGGACAGATTAAGCCCAAGTCAATAATGGTGTTCTGACAGTTACTGTTCCAAAGGTGCAGCAGCCCAAGCCTGAGGTTCGTTCCATTGAAATTTCAGGTTGATTCTTCTGCTGCACTACATCCCAATTCAATTTGGGTGTTTTGAATAAAGAAAAAGGGTGTCAATGCATGACACTTTTACTACTGTGTTAATGCTTGTAGAAGATATAGATATGGCATTATTGTTGCCTGATACTACTTGCTACATTTCTGGCTCGATGTCCATTGTTACAAACCCATATTAAAATGAAATTTTGCAGTTTGTGTTCACCAGCTGGTACTTAAAAGATAGTGAAGCAAATCTATGCTGTTTGTTTTATTCGTTGTCCATCATCTGGTATTTAGAAAAGCTTTTCCTCAAGATGCAAATAAAGCTCAACTTGTTTATCTTGGAGAAGATCGATACATATAATAAACTTGGAAAGGTAGATGCTAAAGATTATGAAAGAAAGACCATATAGATTAAACATCAAGAACAAAAAAACTGTCTTGAAATCCACCTGAAACTGAGACCAGCAATTACCCTCTAAAAGTAGAAATTAATGAAAAAAATAATATCTATTTTTTGTAGACGTATGAATTTGCAATGGATCCACCATTTGAAAAGGATTCAGGACATGATCTGCAATGGATCCACCATCTGAAAAAATCAGGACATGATCCTTTTTTGAATCATAATGAACTTGAAAACACCATCATGCTAATCAGTTACTTTGAAATGACACCATGCTATGCAATTTAAAATGGGCTGGAACATCCTCATTCTATATTCTTTGTGGAAGGACAACTTTTTAGTAAAATTTTCTAATCACTGATTTTTTTAAGCAGGTACTAGCTCTATTAGGATTGTTTAGAATGGAAGATCCGAGAATCTGCTGCTCTATCACATGGGAAGCAAACATTGCATTGCATTTTGCAAGCCAGTCCTGCATGCAAGGTATACTTCTGGCACTAATTGCATAATAATTTAATTGTTCTTATTGGGGCCATTTTCATATCAAATTGAATGTAAGTTCTTCTTCTGTAAAGCCTGTCATTAAGCAAGGAAAGATAAGAGGTCCTGTGCTGGCCGTTGGTGACAACAGAATAGCTTTCATCTCCTTAAAATTTCTTAGATTAGATCTTCATTCCATGCTGTTGTTTAGGATTCTGAGCTTCAGGAGTCTGCCACTTGTGAATTTTTCTGCTTTCAGTTTCCTCTCTATTGCTTTTTGAGTTTGATCAAAATGGTAGTGGAGATCATTTTGTTTCTCCTTTTTACTTTCTTCCATCGTTGTTCTGCAGGCAGTGAGAACAAAAGCATGCCGCCTAATAATACTGAAGGTGGATCTATCGTGAAGGCAGGCTATCTAAATACCCATTTTGAGTGTGAGTTTCTTCACCATTTTGTAGCTATATCTGTTATATTAGGTTTGTTCATCTTCTGGATATAGTGGAGATTTGCAAAATTGAGACTAAGGCCCTTTCATGCTTTTATTGTGTTTTCCTATTTCGTTTTTGAAGCACTATGTTGTATTGTGAGGCTATTTGCCAGTCAAATCTTTAAATCCTTTCCAGTTTTAGGACTAGTTTGAGCCACAATCAGACTGCAAGTCCATTTTGTGACTCATTATGATGATAGCTATGTTGTGGATCTTATGCCTGCAGTCTTGCATCCTCAAGACCTTGCAATGAGTTTCGGAAGAAGAAACAAGAAACAGATTTCAAGTTGTTTGCCATTAGGAGCTTTTTCAAAAATTTCACCTGTTCATTAAAGGTAAAAGAAAATCTTATTTCTTTGATGCTAAACTTCTATTCTTCAGTACATTTGTTGAATGCATTCTTTGCTTGAGGTGTGCTCTTACCATTCGATATAGAAAGTTATTTGTATATCAGTAGATGTCATAGATGTCCTTTTTTCCAAGTTATATGCACACATTGATTGCATACTCTTGCCAATTTAGTAGATGTTTGTTGATAGCCTTATGGTGCTTGCTTTTCTCAATTCATGCAAGAGATAAATATGTGAAAGACATGGCTGGCATGTCAAACATTGTATATCATCCCAAAGTTTGTAGAGTGATGCTATTGAGTTCCTAATTAGAATGTTCGTTGATAGCCTTATAGTGCTTGCTTTTCTCAATTCATGCAAAAGATAAATATGTGAAAGATATGGCTGGCATGTCAAACATTCTATATCATCCCAAAGTTTGTAGAGTGATGCTATTGAGGTCCTCATTAGAACTGCAAGTTAAGTATGTTTAATGTTGAAGCCTTCCTGCTTTTCTTTTGGTAAGACATATTTCATATGTAAAGTGTAAAGTGAGGACATCTCTCTACATGTTTTTCTTAATTGTAGTTAGTGCATTAAGCTAAAATGCAGGCGGGAGGAGTTATGAGAATGAGTCACGAAGCTGAAAAAAACGATTGGCTTTTGTTCTTTTCAAGAAATTCGTGGTTTCTAGTAACTTTTCTGGCTTAGTTATCCAACCTTTGTTTTGCCACAAAACAAGGTGCATGTAGGAAACACATCCTAAAATTTTATAGGATCTTCAGGGACTACATGGAATTGTAGAGCATGGTGGTAAGATTAACAACTTTTGCTAGTAATGAGAATGGGAAGAAAGTTGAATTTGTAATAGTCATTGTTAACACATTATTTGACAATGCTTAATCACCATCGAGCCTATTTGTTGCCATTTCAGATCGTGCTTTATAGACAACAGTTAAAAGACTCTGTGTAAGTTAGTCAAGGGTCCATTGCTGCATCCCATAATTATTTCTTTGAAGGAAACCTGATCTTCTCTAATATGTTGGTTGTGCTGGCTAATGTTCATCATTGTAAAAAAGTATAGTGTCAAGCATATGGGCTTAAAAAATTGACTTAATACCTCTTCTTTCCTCAGAGGTACTTCCTTGTGCAGCTGCCCATGCTCTCGATACAAGCAAGATAAATGTTGAATCAAGGTCTTGCCTCTTGGCAAATCAATCTTTTACAGGCTGCTTCAAGTGAACTCGATTTTTAAAATATCCGCAAACTTTACCTTAGCCCTGTCTAGAGTTTCACTTTGCCTTAGCCTTGTCTAGAGTTTCAGTATCCACTGCCACTTTGTCATGTGCTTCTATGGCAGCTAAACATTTGCAGCAAGCTCAGCTAGTTCACTCCTTTACCATTCCATCATCTCATTGACAAAACTTAAACATTCAACTGCTATTCAAAATTCACATCCTAGAACAAATATTCAAGTGTTTACATATATTTTATCACCTCCTAGCCTTATCTAGACATATGTAATTCAGTTTCAAATTTTTCGTGTTCTCCGCCGCAATCTAAGTTAGGCTCTCGATGCCAGATGTGCGGCCAGATTAGAACAGGAAGATTCGCCCTAGCGCCATCGGCCGCGGATCTGTGGCATCTGGTTTGTGGCGTGGCACGCCATACCCATCTAACAGAGGATGGAGGTTGCTTGCTGGTTAAGGCATCGTTTTTTTCCTTCGAGCTCCACCTGTTTCTGTTTCTAGCTGTCTCGACTTCCGGGATTTGTGTGGCAGCAACTAAATCACAAAATCTAGACATCTGGAATTTGTCTGGCAGCAGCTAGACCACAAAAACTTGGATTGAGGTATATATAGGAGCCGGAGAGCTCCTGCAGCCGCTCCTAAATTGCGCAAGTCTTCTTGGGAAACCTATTCCGCCATATTCCGGTAACCTTTCTCACCTTGCTCTCTCATTTCTTGCAAATAGTTCCTCATAAACAGTAGATTTC
Organism: Isoetes taiwanensis; assembly: GCA_021234155.1. Taxonomy (NCBI): domain Eukaryota; kingdom Viridiplantae; phylum Streptophyta; class Lycopodiopsida; order Isoetales; family Isoetaceae; genus Isoetes; species Isoetes taiwanensis. The sequence goes on from JAJEKV010000037.1 coordinate 4,229,395, forward strand.
AAATTTCGTTGAAGCTTTTCATTGGCAGTATGTAGTTAAGTCCTGGATAAATATGAACAAACTTGCTGCCATAGATAGGTATTCGACCTCTTACAGTAACCGGATTGATCGACCACTGAACAAGCTCCCATTTTGAGCTCTGTCCGGCTGTTATTGGATTTGGGTCCCTTTTCCTGGTGCCTTTTTTGTCTATTGTGCCTTTCAAAATTTGATCTACCTTAAGCTTATGGTCGGCTGATTGTTGGAAACCGGCAAGCGGTTCCCTCCAAGTTTGAGGCTGAGAATTAGAAGCTACAGAAGCCAGCATTGAACAGTAGTAAACTTCCCAGCAGAATATCTCTTAGCTTGAGTGCATAACCAATAGCTCAATATGTTAAAAGGAACCAAATCATAGATTCTAGAAAAGACATTGGTATCTTTATAATGCAATTTGAAAGGGCAAAGTTCCCCTTTTTCCGTTTGCTTATTGTGTTATGACATCGTGCATCTTTTCTTAGCATAGACTTTCTGCACTTTTCTACTTCTGAATTTGATATGTGATTGACCAGGACCAGAACATGCGGGGCATCTCGGGGAGCAGTTTTGTCTCTTAATCCAGAGGCAATAGTGTGTTCCAACCATTTTAATTAGGTTTTCTCGTCTCTTCCTTTCTTTATATTTTGGTAATGAAGAAGATGAATCATTGAGAACCAATGTGCTCTTTGCTGTGCCAAGAATACACCAGGTACTATTTTATCTTTGTTTTATTCTCAGGGATGCAGTTAGTGTCCCTACATTTTTTCAGGATTCTGACTAATGTAGTGGCTTTTGTGGTTGTCATACAGAAATACAGGCACTCGTAATCTGGCCTCGAGAACGGTGTGATCTTGAAATAAGCGTGTTATTTTAACGAGAGTGGAATCTAGGTACTAGTTGGGTAGAGAAAACATTGTTTTCTTTCATTTGCGCTTATTCTCATGTATTTAATGTGCATCCTTTTAGTGCTTTGCACGGTTTTGTAGTTTATGCTTTTGTATTGCTGAATGTAGTCATTGTTCTTTTTACAGCCAACATCTATTGATGTAGTGGTCGCTCCAAATCCACCTCCACCTGCCTTCTATCCTCGCGTCAATTCTAGGAGCACAGATCCTCAGCCCATCAATTGCCTACCACCGCCTCTGCCCTCCTCAAATCCTGCACGTAAGTAACGAAGTTTTTCTTCTTTTACATATCTAGTGAACACAAATATTGGTTTGCCATAATGGGGTTTTACTTTATAAAACCATTCTTGCTTGTGCCGATCGTCAACCTTGCTTTGAGGAAGGGTTCTAGGCGTTAAATGTTTGTCGAAGATAGCATTTGTCAACTAAATTACAAAAGCTACATTTAATTGTATGAATTCATTTATCAGTTCCACTTAGCGCCTATTGGCTTTTTTTAAAAGGTTCCCAGTTGATAACATTGATCATTGGCAGTGGACTGAAATTGAAGTTGCCCAAGGAAAAGCTTGGTCCCTGTTTCAATTTTGTCAATTTCTTGCAAGCCACTAGATAACTTAAGATCATTGCCTGCTGAATTAGCATTTAGAGATGGCATCATTATTAGTAGCCGTTAGATTTTGCCCAACTGTATATGTTCATTCAGTGGATAAAATGTTAGTCATCAATCCTAGTCATTGTAATCGTTCGTCTATTATATCATGCTTCCTAACTCTGTTCACATAGGTTGATGAATCTGCTTTTCAAGATCATTGGACTGTAACAATTTTTGCTTATGTTATGCAGGTTCTCATGATGTGTGGGTCAAGAAAAACACAAACATTTGTTGCTGCATTTTGGTCCAGTTGAATCCTGATTGAAGAGAATTCTTATAGAAGGTCTGGCCTCGAGAAGGGTGTGATCTTGAAATAAAGCGTGTTATTTTAAAAGTAGCGTGGAATCTAGGTACTAGTTGGGTAGAGAAAACATTGCTTTCTTTCCTTTATTCTATGCTGAATTTTATGATGCCTTTTGCATTCCCAAGCAAAGAACTGGTTAGATTGGAGGTTCTTGCAAGCAAAACAAAAGTCTATCTGGTTTTGGAGTATGTCACGGAGGGCGAGCTTTTCGACAAAACAGTACAGGAGAAAAGGCTGTCTTAAGACGAGGCAAGAAAATATTTCAGCAGCTTATAAATGCAGTTCAATATTGCTATAGCTGTAGTGTTTGCCACAGAGATTTGAAACCTGAGAATTTGCTTCTTGATTCCAACGGCAATTTAAAAATTTCTGATTTTGGGCTCAGTACTTTGCTTTCATGTAGTTCTATTATGCAGTCTCATATAAGAAGGTAATGCATTCACACTAAGATGGTTTTTGTTTCTTCCATTGAAATGTCCAGAGCAGGAACTTTAGTGCCAATGGTCAAGTGTACCATAGGAATGCAATATTCCTAGGGTAGAGTTTGGTACACGGAACCTGTACATTAGATAGCTACGTTGTTTCATTTAGTGTGGTCTTCATTGCTTAAGTTTTGCACTATCTTACCATCTACCCTTTAGATGCCTTGATCAAAGTACTCAATCCAGTACAAATATGATTTTCACCAAATACCCTTCCAGTATTTTGTATTCCACAAAATGCACTTGCCTTAATGATTACTTAGTATGTGAATTGCTACCATTCATTATTCATTTTTCGTATGATTCAAATGGACATGAATGCTACCATGATCTTGTGTTAATAAATGACTTTGTCGCTGCTGATATGTGCAGATTATATTATTATATTGAAAGATGTAATATTCTTCGTCACAACAATTTTTATTTCAAGAATAGTGTAAGTGAGCTGTATAATATCCAGAACGGTGCTGCAAATTTTAAAGGCGCTTGTGGCAAAAACAAAAATGGCTGTCGAGGATTGCAAAAGCATAGCCAAGTTAGACACATGCTCTGACACATGCTCTACTAGCACTAAGAAGATAGGACATGTGCTCAATTGTATGGATAACAGGATTGTACTACTCTGGAAGAAAATAATGCAATGGCACACTTGCCAATTTCTTTTGCAGCTTACTAGATGAAACAACTAAAAATCTCTAAAAATCAACCATGTGATTTGATGTAATTTGCTGTATTAAGGATCTAGCTTCGGTTAGATCTGTTTTTTACACGGCACCAAACCTATCGGTTAAGGGCTCAAATGAAAGCTCTCTACCTTTGTTTGAATAATGAATGTGCTTCGTTGCGAACTTGATATCCACTTTTCGAAGTAGATACTGCATTGTTAAATGTTGGACGTTAATAGTAGGTCCAACATTTAACAATAGTGGACGGGTCCAACATTTAACAATAGTGGACGTTAATAGTAGGTCCAACTGCGTAGGTTCGAACGAGAGAAATGTTCGTGGCGGCCTTGGCCGCCGCGATAAATTTCTTGTAGAATATAATCCCATTCTGCCATGCATGACAACATACTGAAATGTTGATATTCAAGCATAAGGAACATTCATTAAATGAAGAAACATCTATAATGGATATATTATCACCTTATGCATGCTATGCTGCAGTATTAACTAACAATTTTCTCTTGCCGAAGGGGATCTTTGGGCACATAAACAAAAGGCAGGCATGAGAGCGTTCCATGTAAAGACATATCTTAGATCTGTTGTGAAGATTCAGCATAAGACAACGGAGGTGACATGGCGTTGCTTGCCAGCTTGCTTGCTTTGAAATGACTTCAAATGCAACAGTTGTTTGCCTAGCATTGCTGCAGAGATGAAACAACAGTTAGCTTGCGCCAAAAATCTTAATGCTTATATACAAAAGTACCAAATGAAAATATGAAGTCAGATGGTCGTCTGAGGCTTCTTTGAACTCCAAACACCTAGAGATGTTTTCAGGTCCAAAAATTTCAACAAATCCAAGAAGGTTCGTCAGAGAAACTGCTCCATTGGTGGTACGAATGATTGATCATCAGCTCATAAACTCATTTCAAGTCCACATAATGAACCTTTCATATTAAACCACCCTAGCAAGGATCTGCAAACAAAATAACAAAAGATGAACCTTGCAATCTATATACTTAACAACAGAAGCAAATTTTTTGTGTAAGAGAAGCAATATATACTAGTTATGGTGCCCGGCGTTGCCGGGCTTAGTAACAATTTGAAAAGATGTCGAAAAGTAAAGCGACTTCACCATTTAGAAATTGCTAGATGGGGAAGAGAATATATATAGCCTAAAAGTGAATTCAAAAGACTATAGTAACATTGTCTGGCGTGGCCGAGCTTAAGTAAATTGGATGTTGGTATTTGTTTTTCTATGGGGATGGTGGTTGTCCTGAAGTTGTAGCTTTTTGAACTTAAATGTAGTGGCACAGAAATATATTTCTATGCATGTACTGTAAGTGAGTGGAAATAGATTGTAGATAGACCATCAATTGTTAAAGTGGAACATGGATGTCACAATGTGAAATTAGCTAATGATGAGGAAGGAAGAAAGGAAGGAAGAAAATTTTAACGTCCACGGAACCCAATCGGGTTATGGGACCAGAACAAACAAAGGGGGCATAAGCCCTAACAGATCAGAGGGCCGAAGCCCAAAAAAGTAGAACATGGGGTCCAAGCCCCGTTTCAACACAGAAATAACCAAACCAGAACGAAACAAAAAAATACAAAGCTATACAGTAAGTGCCCATGGATCAGATGGTCACTGATCTCGAATGATAGCTTGACCTCCCCTATAAACAGCCCACTTCCATTTGTGGCGAAGCCTCGCGACCGCGACATAACTCTTCTTTCCGTCTCTACGTAGTCGTGGCTGAGTCAAGTCTTCCTGGACGGAGAAGGTGGTTCCTTTCAAATGGTTGCCATGTCGCAGGATGTGCAATCGGGAAAGAGCATCTTGAAAGCGCACCAAGAGGTGACGAGGACGGTCAGAGCGCACTGCTCCAACCCGCTGGGCTGAGACAATACCATGTGCTTGGATATGCATCACTTGGGTAAAAAACTATGCGGCTTCATCTGTAGCAAGAGAATCACCCGTCTCCTGAATACCCACAATACGTAGGTTCAAGTATGCATCCTCAGGCAAAGTATGCGTGGATCCTCGTACGCTGTCATCATCTTTAGGCATATCATTCACATGGTCGGGCCTAGTATCGTGGATCCATGTACTCTGTTATCGACCTCGTGCATATCATTCGCATGCTCGAGGGCGGGCATTGTGCTAGACACCGTGACGATACCATGATCATCAACGTGGCCCACAGATTGTAACAACAACTCAAGAAGCGCACCCGGCTTTGTAAAAGGGTGGCGGAACGCGCATTGCCGTGGATGATGAAAGAGAGCATACCGTATCTTGGCTAGGATATCTGGATGCGGGCGGTTCATCGAGCATCAAGCCTATCTAGCGGCATTCGAGGGACGCATATCGAACTGGTTGTGGATCATTTGGCCGACGTAATAGGGCCTTGAGGGCCCAAAAGAAGGGGCTGCACGGAGATAGGGCTCTATCGTGGGATCATAAGGCTTACCGGATGACCACGTGCACCGTGATAAGGTTCTTTGCCTTGCGGGTCTCTCCGCCATCACGTTTGATTATGCTGGTCATCTTTGAGGCTATTGGGTCTCTGGCTGTAAGAAGCGCGAGGGGTTCCAAAGTTTGAGGGGTCTCTGGCTGCGTAAAGGGTGCTGAGAATCCAATTTGGGGACTCAAAAACACAGGCAGAGCACCTTTTGGGGGTGCCAAAGTTTGAGGGGTCTCTGGCTGCCTGAAGGGTGCTTAGAATTCAATTTGGGGACTCCAAAAAGCGGGCAGAGCACCTTTTGGGCATTTGGGGGTTTTGGGGCTAGAGAGAGATTGTAAACCCTAGAGAGAGAAAATCGGAAAGGGGCAAATCAAGGGGATCTATGCAAGGGCAGTGAGGGCGCGATGCTAAGAGCAATACTGGGACACAAAACAGTCCAAAATAATTCAAAGCAATCCAAAACCTGGTACCTATGGCCGATGCTGTGGATGGAAATCCTTGCTGGCCCGAGGCTTGGGCTGGTAACCGATTCGAGGAGGAGGTCAATGACTTATAGAGCTAACGTGAGCTATTTTTGGTTGGATGCTATTATATGATGCCAAACAAAACGGACTGACAAATTAGATGTTGGAAACTTTTGTTAGAATTCACTATAATATAATATTCGCTAATATGTAATATGGAGAGAGAACATATTTTAAGTTGATGGTCTATAAAACGGGATTGGGCTATGTGTAATGAAGTTTATATTTTAAGTCGAGGGTTTATAAGATGGGATAGTGCCACGTAATAGTTGTTTTGTGGATAAAGATGCATGAACTTTGGATAATAGATATTTGCTAGTATGGAAAGAGAAGGTTGGGTTTTTATGATATTATTTTCACATGTGCAGGTACAATGGTTGTTGGATTTTGGTTCACATGCATCGATGCGTGTTGGGAAGAACTTGTATTGATTTGACGGTGCTTAGCCTAAATGTGACAATGAGAAGGTTTGTATAGTGATCTCTAGATAAACACATGTGCAAGCAAGGGTTTACTATTGGACATTTGGTTTATGCTTTGACATCCCATTCTATAAGCCTATAGTTTTACGTCGACATCCTGTCCTATAAGCCTATACAATTGGACATTTTGGTTTATACAATTGAACATTTTGGTTTACGGTTGGCCTCCCATCCTATGAACCTATAGTTTTAAAAGAGTTAAAGTATTCATCACCATCCCTCCTTCTCTTTTCTTTTTTTTTTTGGGGGGGGGGGGGCAATAGTGGATCATCATCATCGTCATCGTCATCGTCATCGTCATCGTCATCGTCATCGCCGTCGCCGTCATCGTCATCGTCATCGTCGCCGTCATCGTCATCGTCGCCGTCATCGTCGCCGTCGCCGTCATCGTCATCGTCATCGCCGTCGTCGCCGTCGCCGTCATCGTCATCGTCGCCGTCATCGTCATCGTCGCCGTCATCGTCATCGTCATCGTCATCGTCATCGTCATCGTCATCGTCATCGTCATCGTCATCATAATAATTTAATGTCTTGACCCCGAGAGTTCTATGACAGTTAATACATAGTGAGCTCAGCTTCTAATACCAGACTTTTCATCTCTTAAGTTTTATCATGTGTTTTATGATGCATGGGCGACTGAAAACCCAGTCATAGATAGAGAAGAAATGATGAAAAAAATCCTATTCGGGAAAAAAAACCACCTTTCCTATCTGTATATCCTTCTTTTTGCCTCATGGCGCCCGCTGATCATAGTTGCCATCAATGTTTTCTGTTCTCAATCTGGCTTCTTTGCACCTTTTCTCATGTTCCTCAAGTATCAATTTTATAGTTGTTGTTGTCCACTTTGCCTATCACTGTCTCTTGTCCCTTGTGCACTAGTGCGCTCCCACATTTGTTGCCCGCTCCCTTATTTCCTCGTATGCCGTGCATCTGTTCCATACATGTTCCTCGTCCTCAATCTTCCTCATGTTACATAGTGTGCATAGTCTGTCCTCTCTGTCTATCACAGGTCTTTGCCATCTTCCTTTTTCAATCCAGAGCTTATGATTTCCTGTTCTGAATCGACATATTGTTATTCTGCTTGCTTTAGATACCTTGTTGTCTATGTATATATTTTGCCCAAGACTCCCTTCTGAGTTCATGTCTGCTGGATACAGTTCTACTTTGGTGTTTGGTTGCATGCCTATCAATTTCCTCATTAGTCTCAGTCTAAGATTACCTTACGTCCCTTCTAATCTGATCCCGTCCACCTCACTCCAAAGATTGCATCCCATTCTTCTATTTTTGATATCCATCCACCTTTGCTATGTCTTGCCATTTCCCTTGATTCCCTTATAACTAATGCCACCAATTTGAGTCTAGATTGGTATGCCCCATTCCTCCCTAAATATGCGATCGTTCTTTTCAGCCCCTAGACCTCGAAAGGCACTAACCCAATTTCATACAGCATAGTCCGCGTGGGGGTGGATTTCCTAACTCCAAGTTCCCTCACTTGGAAGCATTTGGTTACCCTCTCTGCCTTCTGCCAACTGGTGACCCTCTCTCATTAGAAGTCTCGCACGTTATGTTATTTTGTCCCCTTAGGTTGTACTAACACCCTCTATTCTACACACTAAAGACCATGTCAAATATTTGAGTCAAGGCAGTTGGTTATATCCTTATAATAAAGAAATACATAGGACTAGCAGCCAGCCATAAATATCAGATTCCAAATAAGATCTCCAAGCACGAACTCCTCAATATCATTTCGGCCATATAGATCCAACTAGTTATCCAGGTCACTGACAGAGTAAGTACTATTGTCCAAGAGCATGATAGCCACGGCTTCACGCTGCCTACACTGCTTCTCATAAAGCACTCTGAAAACCGACTTTGATGCTCCCCGAACCTACACGATGCTCCCATTGTATAAATACGAAAAATTCTTTTCTCATGTCAACTCAATCACTAGGGAAGACCCTCCGTCTGACTCTGATCACCTGTGATAGCCAAGTGTCCAGGTGAAGGTGTCATTCGTCCCATGCCTTCTATGGGATATCCTATACGGTGAAAGCGTACATACATATTAGCACTAGCAACAATACACATAATTAATATGCCAGCACGAAGGCTGGTAATATGCCAGCACGAAGGGTGGCCCATCCATCATCAAAATTCACAACAATATCATACTGACATAATACATAGATTGCATCATAAATAAGGGTTCTGCCCGGCTCTGACTGAAGGAGTTGACTGATGGTCAGGGTCCCCGGATAATAACAGATGAAATCATGACAAAGGCATTGGGTGGCATAGAACAATGGCTAGAGTAGTCCACTCCAACTGCCCCTCATGTGAACACTTTGCAGATAGGCTGAAATATGCTATGGCGTGATTGTAGCCTTTCGGAGACGTAATCCCATGGAATCACTACCCTATGAGACCACTCTAAGTTGCATCTCTCCAGTCTGATGAGGCACGAATAGGACAAGTCCCTTCCTGGGGCACAATAGTTCCATGAGTGGCTAGAGGATGGTGAAACCATTGACGACGCACATCCATACCTGACTTAAACCCTACAAAAGGCTACACGGAGCCCTCAGGATGTCTTTATAGGGCGTTGCCTGCGAGACCTAGGGGGTATCAAACCTATACCGGGCCCGCACGCGGTGACCGGCTATAAGTCTAGCACACTAAGGGAACCTTACGATCAGCAAGGCTCCACTTCCATACCAATAATGACGTTAAAATTTCATACAATACAATACAATGTAAGGGAAAGAATGTGATCTACCAGTAGATTTTATTAGCTAACAAATCAGAAAATAATAGAATTCAAAGCAGGGAAAAAATTAAGCATACTATATATTTTTCCATAAAAAATGGTCTGGCTATTTTTCAAAATTTTACAGTATTTTATGATATACATTTGGCTAAAAGTTATTATTATCGTTACATTTATATGTATTTGGACTTGGCGAAACTTTTGAATCAAGTACTATTAACTTTCACTTAGCTATTTTTTCCTTGGAAAATGCAAAAAATGTAAATTTTGTAGCTTTAGATATATTGTACTACAACTACAAATAATAATCAACAATCAAGGAACATACAATAATATTAAAAAACTTTTAACAGAAGCTCACAACATAGGATAACATCAATAGTCTGAACTACATTCAATGCAATGACATCTTCTAGATATAGTGATCAAGTTGCACTTATCTCTAACCCCTAAAGGAAGATGTTATGCAACCAACTCGGGCATTTAGAGGGAAATTGGCCATCTCTTACAATTCCTTTTTGAAGATTCATATATGGTATATGTAATAAAAATTTATATTTTAAAAAACCAGTATCACTGATGATGGTAGGTGGAGATGTGTAAAAGTCTATAATAAGAATTCATTTTTGTTTGGTTATTAATGATTTAATATGTAATTATTATAATATAAAGAAAGGCTAATCCCTTTTTCTTTGGGGAAAAGGGGGAAAATAGTTTGGCTAATCCTAAAAAAATAATGGAGTATTTGTTTCAACTATGGCTATTTTTTATTTTTTTAAAAGAAATCTCCCTTCATAAAATTCGCCGCAAAAAGTGTCTAGACCCCCTAAAAAATCGCCATTTGGCTATTAATAGCCACTAATTTTTTCCATGATTCAAAGCACATTGACTTAGCTTTGAAAGAAATTTTAGAGTGACGCATTTGGCCCTTCTTCCACATGGGTCGTCCTCATTTTCTTTAGTTCCAGATTTACTATTGTGATGATTTTCATTTCTTCTACAGTTTTGGCTTCTCACATTAGAAGTGGATGCATCAATTGACCTTTTTTTGCTCTTGCTAAAAGGAATGCTAAATCTTGTCTTTACCATGATAGTGCTTGCCTTTTCTCTGGTTTTTGGAGACAATAACTTGAAGAGAAGCAATCTTTCCAAATGCCTCATTCGGTAAATAAAACCTCCTTCAAACTAGAAGGATTCATAGCTTTTGATGTAGCACTTGACTACTTATGTTTAGACTACTTGGATTTGCTTCTTGAACCCTTTTTTGATCTTAGCCACCTTGTATGCTCAATGGGTGATTATTGATATTCACGATATTCAAAGGAAGTATCACATATCCTTGTATTCGCATTTGATTTTACCCTATTCAAATAGTTAGAACAAATATTGGCTTCCATGATCCATTCCATAGAGTGAAGATTGCTTCTAGGTTCGTATGCTGACTAGGGACGATCTTATCACAATGAAAGCAATAGTAGTTGAGTGTGGCATTCTTACAGAACATGGAATAGAGGGAGAAACCGTTTGTGCCGTGACCACTGATGATCAAGATGATATTTCCCCCCCAGTTCATGTACAAAGCCTTTTTTGACCATTTACCATTCCTTGATGGATCTAGTCATAAAACTTATGGCTTTGCAGGGTTACACTCTTCCCTACCAGATAAATATGTAGCATAATAACAGGGGGTTTTCTTTGTGTTTTTGTACGCTTTTCACAAAGGTTTTCCTAAGATTTCATGGCGTATTCAAATGGATGTACTAATGCGTACATCTAGAGTGCACCATTTCTTAGTCGTTGATTTAGCCTTTTTTTTTCAATGGTCCAACATCCAAGGGCTCACAACAAAAGCCCTCTTTTTATTTTAGGGGCTGAACATGCAAGCCTTCTGGATAGCATTTTAGGGCACAAAACAGGGCTTGCAAATCTGCAACAACAGGGATTAGCAAGATAAGATTACAGGCTGTGAATATGCTAGCTGCCAAGAGCCCCATGAAAAGCAAAAATCTGACTCCGATCCATGAAAGGGTGAACTCAGGCCTTATTTTTCAGGTCTCGAGTATTTGGATGATGCATTTCAGGTGTTAGCATTGATGGTCCGCATTGCTAAAGCTCGCCACAAGGAGGACATGAAGGAAGCTTTCAATGATGAACGGTCCTGGTATGACAGCTATAGGTCAACTAAGGTGGGTTTAGGACCAAGTTCTTACAAGGAAGTTCTGGTTAGGCCTCCATAACTACTTAGGAGGACATGGTATCTCAGATGCGTTGCCGGGTTTCAGTTAGTTAGAGAATTGCAAGCAAAGTCTCGGTTTTGTGAAGAACAAGCTTGAGAAAGGAAAGGATGAGGTTGACGGAGGAAGGTGTAAAACCGGCACAACCAAGCTTCCTCGGTTGGAGGTAACTAAGTAAAACTGTGCTGGCTTTTTCTCATTTGGGTTCGTTGAAAAGTTACCTTGGACGAGTTTGAGAAAGGAGTTGTCTTGATGTTGACAGGTCATAACTATCTTATAGGGGAGCATACCTTTCTGCTTTACCTTGAACTCCCAAAGATATCAGGTCCAATGATGTTTCTAGTTCCGAGAAAATAATTGCGGTACTTTCAATTCGTTGATTATGACTTTGCTTTGTGCTCGAGGGCGTAATCTATGGGCCCCTCTGGCTTCTTTGGTTAAGCATGTTGCCTTGTGCTAGTGAAGCAAGATCCGGCTAAGCCCATATAGCTAGCGAGGAAGTTAGATTAGAGATTTTGAGTTTCCTTTTTGGTTTCTAAGCCCGAACTGGGATGAAATTTTGTGCTCCCAATGCGTCTTCTCTGTTAGGTTTCTTTTTGAAGCATTTTACTTCCGCGGTTTTTTACGCTCATGCTATACTGATGGAAATTTGATTTGGAAATCAATTATGTGATCCTGTATCATCTAGTTTGTTGCCAAAAAGCCTTTTGCAGTTCCATTTAGCATACATATCTTAGAGTTGTCGTTCATCTCCTTCTTAGGTGGACAATGCCTTACATCCAAATACCCTTCTCTTCTTTTTTCTTACCATTAATGAGCTCTACATCCCGTGATGATTTCATTTAGCTTAAAAAATTTAGGAGTTGCACTTACAGATCATGGAAGGATAGATAGCTAGATAGATAGATAGATAGTATTTTAACGTCACACCACTAGGCAGCATCCAACTGGACATGTGACCACACACCACACTACATTGCTTGGTTGGGCCCTGCCCCCAACCACTTTACATTGCGTCGTGGGTTTTGACACCCAGCGGTTCAGTCGCGATTCAGGCGGTCTCGAACTAAGGATATCAAGCCTACAAATTTGGTTGCTTATCATGTGAAGCATTGGCGTTCTTGGACTTGTTTTCTGATTGTTGGTGTGGAAACTTTTTACATTGCTGATGAGTAGCCCTCCTCCAAGTTTGTACCATACCAGCTGGCTACATGAAATTGAACTAATGTCTACTACTCACGCGGAACAATTTGATGTCCTTACATTTGTCACTTGTGTGGAATTTTTTACATTGCTGATGCATAGTTTTATCTAGATCAACAGGTCCGATAACATGTTTTACCATAAATAATGTAATATTATTCTATAATGTTTTAACTTGTGCGTTAAGATTCTCATGTAACTGATGGTATTCCCCTGTTATTATGCTACATATACAGCCAAGATATATGTAACATCTGCTTATGTGGCTACTGCAATGGTTGACCTGGTGTTCAACTGCATGATTAACTGATCAAAAAACCACCATATTCTTACAGTTGTTTATTTTTTGGCACTTACACACTTACATAAACAGGCTAACTAGCCCATAAAGTTTACCTATGTTTGCTTTAGTTAGGGCCCGAAGGGCCCAAAAACTTTTTTAATATAACAATCAACACACAACTACCATTAACATTATTAACACAAACCATTGCATTTGACACATTTAAATTAAAATCCCCCTTCAACCCCCTTTGGTTTGGGTGCATATTCACATGGGGGGTTACTCTGGGAAACGAGAGCTGTCGGATGAGCATATTTGCCCTTTATTCCAAGATCTGAACCGTACATAGCGATCCTCGTTTGTGGGGTATGCATGTACAAGTTTTTGTATACTATATATTAAAGTTTGCAAAATACTATAAGGTTTGAGAGAATGTACTTAATGGTGTTAAATTTGTACATGTATTGTAAATTTTTTGGGGCTCTCGCTGCCCTACGTAACCCCTCGTGTGAATATGCACCCAAACCAAAGGGGGGGGATTTTAATTTAAATGTGTCAAATGCAATGGTTTGTGTTAATAAAGTTAATGGTGGTTGTGTGTTGGTTTGTGTTAATGTTAATGGTATACTATGGTTAAACGATTATTGGAACTAGTAGAAAGTACTATTGTTACAAGAGATGGAACCAATGACAATCGCCTTTACATATGAGGTCACTTAGATTATCTCCAATGCAGTTTTGAGATTTATCTGATATAATATCCTAACCACCTAATGCTTACCTTTTTCTTAGGCTGGCTAGCTTCTGCGTCCTGCCAGTGGAATGAGGTATCTCTATCACAAGAAAACAATTGTTACTAGTAATAAACTCATTCTATGACAAGAATAAATATTCTAACAAACGAGAAAATGGCAATGACCACAAATTTGACCTCCTGCTTTCTACATCGTTCACATATGATGCTAACATCAAATCTGCCCTTCCTTTAGTTAAATTGACACTTCCTATGCAATTTCAACCTAGTAACGTAGATCACCATACCTTATTCATACAGTAAATCCTCCATTCGACTACAAAGCATTTAAGGCAAAAATTTGAAGAGCCAAAATCAGATCCTCTTCTTGTTCAATTGTCGTTTAGCCAATAGAGGCTAAAACAGAGGTGGCAATTGCATTATCGATACTCAAACTATAGGTCGGATAAATAAGATAAAATAATAAGTGTGCTGGTATGGCCTCTCAGAAATGCCACAGACATAATTCTTGCCTCTCCTAATGCATTCTCCCAATAAATAAACTTGAAGAGAAGGCAGAAGAGAGATCTACGGTGAAGCAACTTTTTCAACTATTGAGCGCTCTCAAATAATGACGGGGAGATTATCTGCAACGCCAGATTTAGACTAGTCATCAAGAATTTCTGTGCACATACTGGCATATACTCGGCATATGCCCTTTACCCAGGGTTTGTCCTTTAGAGGCAACCCAAAACCCATATAACTTGTTTTCTGACATACAAAAAGCAAAAACATTTGAATGTTCGCTTTTTTTTTTTTATGTGCACAAGTATACAAATATGTTGCTTCATCGACCGGGAGACTCAAGACTTCCCCATCAACATACAGGAAGCCAACACCTATACGGGCCAATCAACTTCAAATATGGAAGCCTATAACAGCATCCGTCAACTCATGACCCACACAAGAGCTGCCTTCAGAAGAAGATTTCATCGCCATTCAAGAACATATAGGCATCTGGGGCAAGACAACGAGTGCACTCCTGCCTAGTTCCTCATCACCGACTCCAACCCGCATCTACAGAAGCGAGGTCAACCTGACCAGCTTCAGGTCCATGCTAGCAGATTATAACAAAACTTGATGGCAGTTCCAGTAGATGATTACGTGGGGAGGCACGAGTCCAGCATCAAGACCGGAGATGAGGCAAGAGAAGCATGTGAATACGCGATCCTTGAATAACAAAAAGTATTGACCATGTTTTTAAAAGACGTGAATAAGTATTGTACTGTGTGATTTTTAAATTAGGTACGTTCTCCCACAACATATGCCCCTTGCCTTCTATGCCCCTCCCAAAGCCTTCCACCCTCCTCCGACAATCAAAGCGGCTTGAAGCCTATGCCAAAGCTGTCTCCGCGCCTTGAAGCCTATACCAAAGCTGTCTCCTGTTTGTCAATTCCCGTGTCTGAATGAGGTAATTTTTGTGTTTGCTTTAATTTCAAGCTTTTAATTTGGAGTTTGATTGTCTAGTACGTATTAATTACTCCCTGTTACATACGCATTTTCTGAATCCTGGCACTGAGGACGACTCTGGCAGTCCAATCCTCCGGCAACTGCCTTTAGAGCTGGCAATTCTTCCCTATCAATTGATTCCTGTTTTTTCCCAAGTGTGTCAGCACGTATTCATTTGTACGGCTAGGCCCTATGAGCTGAGGAAACATGGCTTCCAGCCTAAAAGATCCGTGCCTGTCGATAAAAAACTAGGGCAACCCAGTAAGATCCTTTGATCTTAGAAATCCTTGACTTTGCAGCTTTGACTAGAAACTTTGATCCCTTTTCTTTTTTCCTTTCCCTTTCCTTTTTCCCATGCGCTTTGATCGTCCTCTTCTTCCCACCCTCTTCCTGTTCATCTTTTCCCCATTTTCCTCTTTTTCCCACCCTTTCCCTCTTTTCATTTTCTTGGTGCCTTTTTATCTTACTTTTTCCCCTCTCTTCTTCTTTTCCCCTTTCCCTTGCTCTTTCTGCCATACCCATCAATCTGGTACTGCATAACCTCTTAAAATCGACAAGTTCATGCCTGTCAGACCCATTCCCAGCTCTGCGGGCGCCCGCAGTTCTTGCACAGATAAATTGAATTACGTTTGCAGGGGCGAATTCCATGATAATTCGCATTGCGGATCAAGAACTGGTCTAAGCTTCCATTGGGCAGGGTATCTAAGAGAACAAAGCTCTATTTTGGAAAACAGGTAGGACATGCCTCCTGTGCCCCCTCGAGAATAGATGGGCAAAGCATTTTCTGAGGTGTTATAGTAGATACTGATAGATTAATTTTGTCTCCCCCTTTGAATAGTGGTGTAGAATCTGGGGCAAACAAAGTATTGCCCACCGAATTAGAACGATAAACACGCGAAAAAACCCAATTCAGGTATATAGGAATGGCTCGCACCTTGAATTCGGCGTGGAAGAAGTGCCGACGCCAGCGATAGTCTTGGAGGCAACCGACCGACTGAATTAAAGGCGCAGAGCCATTCCTGCAACGTAAAAATAGGGTAGCAAGGATTCAGCAAGGTAAAAATCTTTGGAATGCCGGATTAAAACAATAGAATGCTGGGTTAAAATGCTGGAATGCCGGGTTGAATCAAAGAACGGAGAGTAAAAAATCTTCTCTTCGGTGGGTTCAAAATAGCTTAGGGCCAGATTCCACTATAGGCAACGGCACTTGGGAGCAAAATCTCAACTGCGGCTTCCTTCTGTGACCTAAGATAGGTGATGATTCCACTCACGGCAGCGGCAATTAGTTCAAGAATTTAAAAAAATCAAACTTGGCAAAAATGTATGGCATCTGCCCTCTACTTGGTAGGAATCCAGCCCACGGCAATTATCATAATCTGAAACTTACGGCAGTGCTCCCCTGATAGTTAACCAAGTGTTTTACAATTAGATGTGAGAGTTTTCAATTTTGAGGGCAGCGTGTGGTAGTGGAATCATCTTCGAAGCTTCAAATCTGAGATGCCATCAAAGGATTGGTATTCAGTTAATTGACACGCCCATAACTGTGCGAGTGGAATCTCAGCCTTAACATTCTTCAAAAGAAAATGTTCCACGTGGCACATGATGATTGGCGAACACGGCTGAATCCTTGCTACCCTGTTTTTACCCTATTTTTACGGTGAATTAGAACCACGGCATCGTGCTCCAGATACAATTCCTGTGCCGGATTTGATTCATCGCCCGCCGTTCCTTGCCTCTGGATATAATCGCGAATTAGGTGCTTAATTTTCTTCAGCAGAATGCTTCCCCAATCTTGAGCATGATTGTTTCTGCTTCTGCAATATATTTCACCCTAGGACGTGGTTTCTTGACCTCCACGCCTTCTTTTGGTTCTCAAAGCCTCATCTCTATTAGGGTATCTCAAGACAATTCAAGGTTACGTCTCCCATCTGATCAATAACTAAGGCCACATCGTATCAGAGCAGGAACAAAATTGGGCTAGTTTGAAGAATCCGGCCCCCCTCTATTGTAGAAACCGGCCTGTGCAGCAATTGAAGCAGATGGCCCCCTCCATTGAACTAATCCGGCCCCCTCTGCTGCAGATTCAGTGCAGAAAAAAAATACCAAAAATCTTGTATAGTTTGTCTTATCTAGGCGATGAGGAGGGGGGCGGATAGGTTGAAAGGGGGGGAGGGGGGGGGAGCGGATTAGTTCAATGAAGGGGGCCGGATATTTACTGTAAGTGCTCAGGCCGGATACTACAGTAGAGGGGGGCCGGATTCTTCAACTGTCCTTAAAATTAGATGCCTGCGCTGCAATAGCAACCTAGATTTCCAAGTCTTTTATTCGGGCGAGCCTGTTTATTTGCCATAACAGGCAAGCAAGGGGGATTAACCCCCTTAACGGGCAGGCAAGCTGCCGGCGACCCCATTCTGTTGAGGAGTGTGGCGAGTGGTATACTGCCGATGAATACCAGCCTGTTGACAAAGATCTTGAAAAAGATTGCTGATATATTCACCACCACCATCTGTGCGTAAGCATTTGATGGTTCTACTAGTTTGATTCTCTGCTGCAGCTTTAAACATCTTGAAAGCTTCCAAGGCATGGCTCTTCCGCTTTAAAAAATAAATGATCACACGTCGGCTGTGATCATCAATGAAAGAGATATAATATTTGCTGCCAGTGTGACCAAGAACCTCCATGGGGCCACATAAGTCCGAGTGCAGCAAAGGTGCGACGTGCATGCTTGCCAAGCATACATGCATGACAAATACCAAGGTCAGCAGAAGGGAAAGAAGGAATGCCTGATACAAGATGTCGGCATGCCAAAACCCGAAGACTCTTGATGTTGAGGTGTGCAAAACGACGGTGCCATAGCATCAGAGGGCACCTAGAAGTTTCTGTGAGAAAACTTTGATGTGTTGGAAGAATAGGGATCTCATAAAGATTCCCAACCCTGCTGCCTTGTGCAATGGGAGAGCCCGAAACAACAACATCTTTAGGAAATAGTAATACTGAATCAGAGGTAAAAAAAAAGTGACCATTCCTTGGTCAGCCAATTTTGCAACAGACAATAGGTTCTTGCGTAGGCCGGGAACAAGCAGAGCATTGGGAAGATCTGCAACGGACCCATGAAGAAGAGGAAGACGAAAATTGCCTTTTCCAGTGACCTCGATTTGAGCGGTTGAGCCTAATTGCACACCACCACGAATTGGTAGACAATCCACAAGAAATTCAGGGCGATTCACCATAATAGATGTACAAGCAGAGTCTACAGTGAGAACAGATGAATCCATAGAATCTGGAACTGAGATATCCGGAGGGGTATCTGCAAGACATGCTTCTTCGTCTATGTAGACAACTTCAGAAATGCAGGCCGGAGGGGTATCTTCAAGATATGCTTCTTCGTCTATGTAGACAACTTCAGAAATACAGGCTTCTTCCATGAGACAATTCTCCTCTGCAAGAGTTAGGGCTTCAACCATATGGGGAGATTCATCTGGCTTCTTGGCATTGGAAGTAGGAGTTTCAGAATTATGCTTGGCAGAATTAGAAGCAGAAGAATTTGAAGAGGATGATCTTCGATATGGCTTGCTGGGACATTCATGTGCATAATGTCCAAAGCCCATGCAATTTCTGCACTAATCTTTCCTGAGAGGTGTGCCATCACGAGCAAGAGGAGGCTTTCGATTTTGAGGATTGGATGGTTGCCTTGCTTGTGCAACATATGCCTGCTCAGGCTTGTGGTGATCACCATGTTGCTTGTGCCTAAGAGATATCTCCACCAGATCTTCAACAATGTCATCCCAAGTTGCTGTTTTCCTAGAGGTCATCATGAGTTCCACAGTATGCGTCCATGTGGATGGAAGAGAAGTGTATAGACGTAACTTCTTCTGGGGATTGGAAAGAGCATGATCTGGTCCAGCATTGGCTAGTTGATCAAACTTCTCTTGAAGTTTGGTGACATGGAGACGAATATCCTGACCAGCTTGGAATTTTAGGTTTTCCAATTCTTGGTGAATCTGCAGTATTTCTACCTCAGATCGCATACCATAGCGGGCCTTGAGAAAATCCCAGAGATTCTGGCTGCCTTTATCTAATTCCCCAGCGACTACTTGCAGTACGTTCTTGGAAAGACACAAAGCAAGACAAGCTACTGCCTTGCTATCTTTCTGTTTCCATAGCAGAAGATCCTTCTGTTGGGCTGGATCATCTGCCTTCGTGATTTCAGGTCGTGGCTCAGTGCCATCGACTACCTCCCATAGCATTTCAGCCTTCAAATACAATGTTACCATTCTTCTCCATCCATCGTAGCCTTTGCCATCAAAGGCTTGGGGTCGCAAAAGAGCCATACTGGAATTCAACGCAGTTGCCATAATAGGACTCGTCCTTGGTGCACAGGATCTCTCTTGATATCACAGATTCAATCAAGAGCTGTGCTCTGATACCATGTGAAAGCAAGAACAAGAACGAGTATACAATGGAAATGACTGATCTATTGATGCAGGAGTTTGGACTAAATACAATGAGCTCCTTGGAGCGAATCATGAAACGAACAGGCAATGAGCTCCTTGGAGCGAATCATGAAACGAACAGGCAACAATAAAAGAGCAACAGAATAGCA
Source organism: Isoetes taiwanensis (assembly GCA_021234155.1). Classification (NCBI taxonomy): domain Eukaryota; kingdom Viridiplantae; phylum Streptophyta; class Lycopodiopsida; order Isoetales; family Isoetaceae; genus Isoetes; species Isoetes taiwanensis. The sequence continues at coordinate 4,249,221 of JAJEKV010000037.1, forward strand.
ACGGATCTGCATGTCTTCTCCTGGATCTGGAGAATGACGTGGCGATCTCTTGTACATGCCAAGTGTTAGGCTGTGATGTCTTCAACAACTCTGTGATGCCCACTGCCCATGCACTTGGAGAGATCTCTGAAGAAAAAGGACCTGAGAAAGATATTTTTTTCCTCCTTTGAAGGGCAATTCCTATCAGTAGAGAAACAATTATCAGGCTCCCCAACATAATGCTCACTATTATGGTCTAAAAGCTTCAAGTTTTTCATGGTCCATATTCCATTTGGAATAGAACCATTAAGTTTATTGCGAGACAAATCCAAATAGAGCACATATGACAGATTTTCTATGGAGCTAGGAATTCTGCTAGACAATTGTGACATATCCAAATGCTCTTCTCAATTCTCCAATATACAAAGGAATCTGCTCTGTGATATTGCTACCAACAAGGTTCAGATGCATTAGGAATTTGTTCACGGGAGTGCAATAAAATGCATTTTGTTGCAAATAACGGACTAGGTCAAGCTTTGCCTTCTCTACTTTTATGTTTGATCATGTAACCAACCTAGTTTTTAAATGCAACAAAGGGACTCCAACTATAGGCGATGAAGCCATGCTATTGGTGGCAAAATATTGCAAGAATCTCGAAAAGTTTAACTCAACAACTGCAAAGAATTAGGAGATGGCGGAATTGAAGCCTTTTCATGCTTATGCTAAATTGTGCCTGGGGCGTTTGAGAATCACTGAAGTGAATGATGCAAAAACAGAGGAAAACATCCTTGCATCTTTGTTTTCATGATGCCATATGGACTTAAATACTGGAGCTAATTTGTGCTTAGGTTTAAATGTTTTTCCCCATGAGTTTGTTTACATCATACTATCTTTGCTTTAATCCTTTGCAAATCTGGTAGGAAGCAAACGTTTTGTTGCGTCGAGTGTGGCATTAAAGCCAGTAGCATCTGTCATGGAGCAGCGGTATTTGAGCTTTCATGGAAGACAGTTGAAAAGCCAAAAAAAAAAAAAAAACATTGGTAATTGTTATAATTAAATCCATTCCAACGGCAAGTATTTTCAATACTATAAATACCATAGTAGGAGACTTTTTTGCCGGTTCCCATTTTGCCGAGTTTTTGCTAACCGGTTGCTTTGTTGCAGGGCTCTAGCTTTCAATCCATACCATTTCAGTTTCAATCCAACTGATTCTCAGCAAACACTATTCCTTTGTGTGATCCAGTAAAGTTCTTTTCCAAAATTAAAGTTTTCTTATTACGGTTGTATTAGCTCCAACTAAGAAGTATTGGGTAGCTTGCAAATAATGTGTTACTTTTGGAGTACCACATCTTTTTATGCAATGCATTGAGTTGGGTTTATGCCTGCAATGTTCATAATGTACAATGGTTGCAAGATAGCTTGGTTCTAGAAAAAAGACACAGAGAATCTGAGCCCTTTAGAAATTGCAAAAGAATTCTTGGCTATCATATCAAATGCAGAGGGAGATTTAAGGCTATCATTTATTTGCAAATAAACCTTTTGCCATAAATAACATGTATAATAATTTTATGTTCTCTGCGTTAGAGTACGATTTCGATTAATATGATCTTTATACCCTGGTTTATGTGGATGTCATGCAGAAATACATGCATTGTCAGTCTTGTGTAGAAAAAGAAGTTGTGTTATTTTGAAACTAGCATGGACTCCAGGTAATGCTTTCTTTCTAGTGGCAGATATCTATTGGTTTATTTGACCTATTTTAAACTACAAATTCGAAAATCTGCACTAAGTGCTTTTGTAGGGTGCCGCACTTAAGGTCGCACCTGGGTTTGACTCCCAGGGGTGCATTAAAACTTAGCTACAAATATGAAGAAGAAATATGAGAAAATGCAAATTTATGAAAAAGAAATATGAGAAAATGTAAATTGTCTCTATCTACAACACGCTACATGCACCACAAAACACAATACACCATTGCACTACATATACACTATACTACACACACAACCACTACCCAACTATTAGCAACAAATAATTCTCACTGAAATTGTATTGTTGTATGCATAAGAAATTGTATTGTTGTATGCATAAGGCGCCGGCGCCAAATTCCGGGAAAGGACTCGCAAGAGACACAAAACCGGCCGACTACCAAAGAACTTCCTTAACTATAAGCCGAGGGCGTAAAACCTGCAAGCAACACAAAGAACTCGAAAAAACACCCGTGAATGGTTAGAGAAGATTCAACATGTAGCAGAAAAAGAGAGCATCACCCCAATAGGGTGGAGAACAGCAGCACCCAACGGGTGGAAAACAATTACGTAGAAAGAAATATGCGTCACCCTCGAGGTGGAAATAAACAGCATCACCCACAGGTGGAGATAACATCACCCAACGGGTGGAAAACAATTATGCTATCACCCAATAGGTAGAAAACAATTACGTAAAAAGAAATATGCGTCACCCTGGAGGTAGAAATAAACAAAGATCACCGCAGTGGAAATAGCATCACCACCATGGTGGAAAAAAGCGTCACCCAACGGGTGGATAACAAGGGTGGATAACAATCACGTAAAAAGAAAAATGCATAGATAGGCTTGTCATTCATCACAGCAGCAGTATACAATGTTTGGAAGAATAGAGAGGGGTAGCCGACCATAGGAACAATATCTGACCACTCAGAAAAAGAAATGTGCACAATAATATAAGGGTAATGGCGACAACTTCATCGGGATAAAAACCCTCGCTCTTTCGGTTTTTCGAGGAAAACCCTAATGAGAAATGGTCGCCAACAACCTTGAAATGTGTTGCTGAAAACCGAAAGAGAGGAGTTGATGGCGAACACCAAATATAGCAGACCCCGTAAGAGGGGGAAGGAAGCAAACAACACAAAACCCCTAAAAAATACCCGTGAATGGTTAGAGAAAGAAACTCATGCCCTCACGCAAAGGCGGGAAGGAGGGAAGCAACGAGAATAGAAGAAGAACGGCGGAGAAGACGCCGATAACCTTAGGTGCGAAAGAGGAAATAGCCTTATATAGCAGCTCGTCCTTTCCCAGAATGGCGATCCGATGGCTCGGATCGATGCTATTCTTGTATAAAGATATAAAGATAGAGAGCAAAATTCAAGTGTTTCTTGTTTTTTTATCATGCTAGGTTTTATGATTTTTTATGATTAGATTTTGATAATGGACTAATGGATAAAGGCATTTCTTACAAGATGGCTAGAATTGCAAAAAGCTTAGCCCCTCCCACAAAAAATGAATTTGAACTTTATAAATTCATTGGGCGCTGAAGAATATATACATTTTGCAGACGCCCATGAAAGAATTGAAGGGTATAAATAAACAAATTGGGTTGAGGAGGCTATAATCATAGAAGCCAACTCCTTTCCAGTTGAGCTTGCAAGGAGGGTCCAAAGCATTGTGCTCTTGTAAGACAAAATCTAGTGCAAGCTCCTGCGCTGGACACAATCTGTGTAGTTTTAAGAATATAACAGGCATGGCAGGCAACCTTCTTGGCTTGTACTAAAACTCCCCACGTATCTGTTCTGCCACTTGCATCCTCCATATCCAAATCTGAAGCTTCCCAACATTTTTCTGCAACTTCCTCCTCCAATCTTCTTACCAAAATCATACCTGCTGGATCATTTTGCAAAACTGAATCTTTCATACTAATCCAATCTTCTGGCTTCTTAAATGCCCCTTCTGTTACCCTGTATCGCTCTGGCTTGCTTGTCATTTTAGGAACATATTGCAGAAATGGTGCCTCTTGAATATGCCTAACAATCTGTTGCAACAAATTCATCATGTTAGCAATCTAAAATTTTAGACCAAAAGTATCATGCTGTGAATAATGTTCTTCTTCATAGATCCTAACATTTGTTCAGGCTATTCATCATGTTCTCTAAAGGGAAATTGAAGCTTCACCTCTGTTATGGCTTCTTTGATCCATCTATCAAGAGTTGCAGAATCGACAGTAGCTTCAAAATTCACAGTTCGGGCTAGATCACTGCCTTGGGCATTAGAAGTATGATCACTGCCTTGGGCATTAGAAGTAGTTTGATCAAAGTCTGTATAAGCTATATCCGAATCCAGTTCTAAAGTGGAAAAGAGGCTGGCTACTGAAGCAGTCCCCGTGCCATTAGTTCTTCCATTTCTTGGTGCAAATAAATATGATCTAGGATTCCTGCAGATTATAAAGTTTCATTAATTACGCAGTCCTTAAACAAGAGGACAAGATCAACAATTGATACAATTACTGTAAAGAAACAGGAAAGGAAATTCGTGCCTAACCTGATCGTCGTAAAACTTTGAGGCTTGATAAGAGATTTGAGGCTGCAATCAATCCGATAATCGAAAGAAAGATTTGAATTCTTTGATTCTGGAAAAGACGAACCATTTGCGAAGCAACTGGAAATGGCAAAACACTGAGAAGATTGCCCTAAAACTGCTGGAGCCATTGATCGCCGGAATTGAAAGGGAAAGCTTAAGATTCAGAAGCGTTGGAATTGAAAGGGAAACTATACAATGCCGATTTCAGTGGTAGCAAGGGGCTTCTAGCGTAAAGAGAAGGCCTCCTTTACTCCAAAGAAAAGGCTGCTTCTTCTTTGCCGGACTTGCACTCCCTCTTGGCCTTTTCGAGCGCGTAAATCTTAAGCCATTCACATGTTGCCACGTCACAGAAGATGACGTGGCGTATCCCACGAGCAATACTATGGCAGGCCGGGGGAGAGCTTGTGCTACATTGGTGGCGGCAAATTCCACGTCATTTTAAAGCTTCCCACATCAGCAAACGTTTTCCACGTCGGCAGTAGTGCTCCACGTAACCAAAGATATGTTACGTCGGCGGATATTTTCGCGTGCAATTTTGAACGCACGTGTTTTGGACGTTTGAATGATCCACCCCATAGGAGGGTGCCCTTTTCGCCCATTTTTTGCCCTTCCTTCGCCCACCCTTTGCCCTTTTTACGCCCACCTATTTCCTCCATTTGGACCTCCGACGCTTGGCGACAGAGCAGATTTTGGCGACAGGGCAGTAGTTCCGGTAGGCTATGGATGCGATGGAGCAGCAGAGAGGAGCTCCTCTTAAGGTTGCCATCGGTTTTTGTTTTTCTTCTAGGATTGCTTCATCACACCGGCTTTCTTGTGTACTCCTCCAAAGACTGCTTGGGTTATATGAATATCCTTGTTCTTTCCTTGTACCAGCTTCATCATCAATAATGAATAGTTATTCTTGATCTATACTCTTACCACAACCGACTTGCTAAGAAGACCTCTATTTTTTTTCTCTATCATCTCAACAATTCATCATTGATCTTTTTGCGCAACATAGGTACTTCGCCCTTGCTTATCCGGTCCTCGTCCTTTTATCTATTGCCTCGACAAATTGCATCATGATCATTGGTATATCACCGGATAAAAATACATATTGATCCTCATTGCTCAGTAGTCCAGTTCTCAAAAATTGTCGTTGATTTAGTTGTCGATGTGGAATCACCGGAGCACAAGTGACACTCGGTTGACTAAGGCACGACTACTAGATTTGTGTAGAATGAATAGTAAGACCACGCAAAGATAGAAATGACCCAAGCAAGCATAAAGAAATTTTGTTACATCTCCAAGGGGTGAAGCTTTTAGCAAGTGTTGAAGATAGTGTTCTTTACCAATTCGGATAATGATAAAGACTCAAATGACGATTTATAGCTCAATCAGGTAATTGAACCTTCTACTCCCATGCATTTTGGCTGTTACATGCTGAGATATGTATGAGATATATCTTTAGACAACTGGGCATACAGATTGAATAGAGGACATCAAAAAATCTTATGCCAATATTACGTTTGCAAGGTTGGAACTGTACATCCACCTCCTAATCTTCAAGAAAGATTTGCAACACAACCTTGCATGTTTTTCTTGATTTTTCTTCAGTCTTTTCTGTTAGATCCATCACAGCTTCATGCATTGTTTTGTTGGTTGCATTCTATTTTTAGGCTTGAATACGACATTGGTTTCCTGATTTCTGGCCTTTGCAGGTATCCAAGCCCTTCAAGCAGATCGGATAAGTAATAGATACTGAAACTCAGACTTTTGATGGTTTCTTTTCACCTTTGTACATTTTGCAAAGTGTAGTATGCCACTACATGATGTGGCATTCTTCAATTTGCCAAAACAGTATTTGATACCAACCCTTTGCAAAATGTTATGACATGGAATTTGATTGATTTTGATATGTACATCGTGGGAAGTTAGAAGAAGCCTAGAAGCTACTTCAACAGATGCCTCAGTTTAGTTTCATGGGATTCTATTATTGCAAAGATATGCACAAAGATGGGTTGGGAAAGCACACCCTTTATAACTTCCCGCCTAATGCAAGCGTAAGGGTTTTGCGGACACCATTACATGTGCCACTCATCTTCGCGCACTAGCAAGAGGGCAAACAAAAGTGTGCCCTTCTCGTTAAGATGAATTCTAAACTTGGTATTTCTAGTCCCAAGTGTTTTGACTCATTACCATCCAATGTGTGCATCGAGGGTGGACATCATTTTGAACAAGAAGTCATTTTGAGAAAGGTGCCAAGACAAGGACAAACCATGGTGTCATATTGTGCAAAGGTATAAGGTACCCAAACAAGTTGGAGTCCTATTATATTACCATGGCAACAAAGAATGAACCATCTCGCATAGCTTAAGAAGAGAGAATGGATCAACAAAGAAGTACACAAGTAAATGAGACCCTTAATCTCATCGCAAGCAACTCAGTATAATTGGCTGCCGAGTTGATTGAAAACAAGTTATGTAAAGGATACAACACAGCTTTTACTAAAAGTCCAGAAAGCTCCAATGAGGTTCATTAATACATAACTGATGATCAACTCTGCACCTTAAGTTCTCACTTATCAAATTCCTTAGGTCTTCGTTAGATAGATAACTGGAAAAATACTCAAATACATCAAGATATGTTGTTTGGATGGTTTACACTGTGTTAACCTTAGACCATGAAGGTTGGAAACCTTAGAGTTATGGTGGAGATTTAGGGCCATGCCAGGCTTCTAGAATAGTCTGAGACATACATCTATAAAAAAAAGTTGATGTATAATTAGTGTTGCCTCGCAAGTAGATAGTTGGCTCTTGAAGGTTCTAATGTAGTCCATTGAAGGTCCCATGTGGTCCATTGGAAGGTACTTAGTGGTCCATTAAAGGGCACTTTGTGGTCCATTGAAGGGTACATGTGGTCTATTGGGGTTAAATTAGCCTCCTGACTTAAAACCTTCCTAGCCAACTCCAAATTTATCGAAAACTCTGTTGTATGGGATCAATTGAAACCTAAGAACTTAAGCTTCAATATGGTATGTTAAAAAGAGGACTTAAAAAAAAAAATTGTCCATCATAATAAAATATGTTTCTTTAAGTGGGCGCTTCATGGGCACCCTCCCCTACATTTTAAACAATTTGAAAAACAATCCACCCAAGTGCAATTTGGGCCTCAGTCTACAGTCTACACGTATCCAACCTTCATCTCTACATGTTGTTTGTGTGTTTGTGTTTATTGCACACCCTAACACCCAAAAATATTTATCTACAAGAAACACCCCAGGCTTATGTAGGGTTCACATGGTGCAATTTCTTCGGGGCTGACGCGATCTGGCTGGATCAGCGCTGATCCTTTTTATCAGCAGTCTGTTCACATGGCATGCCTGGGGCTAAGTGCTTTTTGCTTAGCCGGATATAGGAGCGGGTAGCTCAAATTCAATCAGCCAGAAACATTCTATACGGGAATAGCATGTTGATTCAACGCTGATCTAAAAATAGATCAATAGGAAGGAAAACTTGGGATCAACTCACGCTGCATAGGCAACACGTAGCGGATTCAGCCGAAGGGAATTTGTGCAATGCAGATTCAGCCACTTACTGTAGTTGATGCAAAAGGGTCCCATGTGAACGAGCCTTTAAGTTTTCAGGCGGACGCTGCACTACTTCCACCCCGAAATTTAAGCCTCGGGTTATCCTTGAAATGTAAAAGCAAGTTAACATTTGCCTGTGCTTCCAATGACGTCGTGCCACGTGGCACACATTCAAACCCTAAATATTAAACAGAGTTTTTCTGCCTATGTTTCCAATGACGCCGTGCCACGTGGCACACACTGAAACCTTGAATGTTAAACATAGTTTTTAGCTAGCATACATTCAAACTCTGAATGTTAAACAGAGTTTTTAACTGCTCTCTTCGGCCTTCTCCTGCAAGATTTACCCACTGTTCAACTCATGCTACAAAGATATACCTATTATTCGAGTGGTTTTACCATCGTTTTGAAGATCCACCAAGCATTTAAACAATTTTTACTGCCCATAGAATATTAACCTGGTTTCATGTTACAAAGATGTCTGTTTACCAAACATTCTAGTAGGTCAGCAACCCCTTCGCGTTGATGCCCGTCAGCAGTGCTTCCATACCAAAACGTCTAGTAAACATTCTTGTATTCGTGAATGTAACGTGATCAAATTCTGAAGGCTAGAATATGTAGCACAATAACAGGGGGTTACTTTTAGATTTTTATACGTTTTTTCGCATGGTTTTTCTATGATTTCGTTGTTGTATTCGTTGAGGTGTACTAAATAGTATTTCTAGAGTGCACCCTTTATGGGCCGTTGATTTTTGTTGGTTGGAACAATCCGAGGGTTGTTGTCTTTCTCTGCATGTGTTTGTGCATGAACACATGCACATGCACACACATGCACATGCACACACATGCACATGCATGTGCACATGCACAGCGCAGTGTTTGTGCATGAACACTGCGCATGTGTATGCATGTGCATGTACACATGCATGTGCATGTGTGTGCATGTGCATGTGCGTGCAAGTGCATGTGCATGTGCATGTGCATGTGTATTGTGCATGTGCATGTGCCTGTGTATTGTGCATGTGCAAGTGCAAGTGCAAGTGCATGTGCATGTGTGCATGTGTGTGCATGTGTGCATATGCATGTGTACTTGCCCTCTTGGATTCTTATTGCCGGAGTGGATTTTACTACCACGAGATGGATTTTTTGCTCACACTTACAAAGGTATTTGTTTTTTAATGTTTCTTCAGTTAGCATAATGTTTTTTTTTTTTTACAAGGTATTGGTTTCCTGATTCTACAATGTAGTGCTGCAAAACCCCTTTTTGTTTCCTTCCTAAGATTTGCTGCAGATTCAAAAAGAGTTTAGAGTTTAGGCCCTATGTTTGCTTCCAACTCTTGATATTCCCCGTGCGAATTGTTCATAGCAGCCCGACCTTTAGCTTCAATCAACAAACGGATTTTTATGCACACAACAACAGCGGATTATTCCACGCCTGTTCCATGTCACGAGATCACCAAAAGCGGTGGCCACAAGAATGCATTTATATTGTAGGTTTGGAACTTTAATCGAACCATAAGGTGAATCATGCATTACCTTTAAGCTAGAGATGGAGCATTCAAAATCATAATGGTGTCATTGTGAAAGAGAAATAGTTGTAGCGGAAGTAACAATATGTAGCATAATAACAGGGGTTTTCTTTGTATTGCAAACTTTATAACTTTCGAATAATGGGATCAATCTGCTCTATCTTTATTGTAACTTTTACTTATGTTCTATTTGCTTTATTGTGATCAAATTCAAAAGCTCTGGATGAAAGCCTCAAATGAATTCTAGTTACGTGCAAAATACAATTATGAGGCATCCAACATATAAAAATTAAATCCCCCAACACATAACAACCATTGACATTAACAACCAACACATAACTACCATTGACATTAATTAACACAACCATTGGGTCCAACACATTTAAATTAAAATCCCCCTTAAACCCCCTTTGGTTTGGGTGCATATTCACACGGGGGGTGACGAGGGGGCGAGAGCCCTCATAATTGTATTTTGCACGTACGAAATCAACACCATATAGTATTCCGCTTGAAATCTTATAGTATTTTGCAAATCTTGTTATACAGTATAGCAAATTTTGTACTTGCATACCCCACAAACGAGGAACTTTACGTACGGTTTAGATTAAGGAATAAGGGGTGAATATGCCTATCCAACAGCTCTCGTTGCCCGGAGTCACCCCCCGTGTGAATATGCACCCAAACCAGAATGCAGGGTAAAATGGATGAAATGTGAGGTAGAAATAGGTTGAATGCAGGTAAAATGGTATGAATGCAGGTAGAACAGTCTGAATGATGATAGAAAACAAGAATATAGTGAAGACCGCAGCCTCTTGTCAATTGCTTCTTTAATGCAACATTCAAGATAAGAAATCTTGCAACGCGGCAGAGCACAATTGGCTTTGTGGCTAGAGTTTTAATCACCTTATGTAGAAATCAGATTTCAATAAATTATGGAAAGGATTAATAAAAATGACCCTTTGCTTTGTCTTCTCATTGATATCGCTTGTTGTGAGCACAAAGCTATTTATCCGCCGAATTTTGAACTTTAAAATAATGAATATCTCGCATAATAACAGGGGGTTTCTTTTGTATTTTTGTACACTTTTTTCAATGGTTTTTATATGATTTGGTGGTCGTATTACATGAGGTGTACTAATTGGTACATCTAGAGTGTGCCATGTATTTGCATGCAACTTGTGCGAATTTTTTTTTCCTTTCTTAATGGTCAAGAATCAAAGGGCTTACAATAAAAGCCCTCTTTAAAAAAGACGAGATTGAATGGCTTATAATAAAAGCCCTTTTCAAAAAGTAAAAAATAAAAATAGAAATAAAATCAAAAAGAAAAAGATAGAACCTTTACCCTTCTGTGAAACCCTAGGCGCCATGTAGCGCAGCTTTTCGTCGGCAACACAATTTTTAGCATAACTTTAGATCCAGGACTCCGTTTTAGGTAAGGCTTATTGTGTTGGAAAGCTCTCTCCAGGATCTTTTTGATGATGTATGGTATACCCATTTTTGGTTACGTTTTCCATGTCAAAACAGTCCTATTCCGGCCGGCTTTGGTAGGGTTTGTAGTATTGCCAAAGGGAAGGAAGCAGTGTCTTTCAAATGATTGTCCCTAATGTGACAGATGGATTTGAAGCAGCTTGGCTTGGCTTATCCGAGTTTGCAGATGGTTTTGTTGCTTGCATGGGATTCTGACTGCACAAAGCAGATTCTAAGATTGTTGGGCTACTGCAAAAGCCGAAGAGAAGCCTTTACTATCTTTCGCGTCATCTGCATTCAACTGTAGCGGCACCATGGCAGCTCAAACCCCTGGGTATTTGCTGACCAACAAGATTCACAATAGCCCATGTCGATTTCAACGAGGTAACTATTGGACCCAAATCCTTTTCTTTAATCTATGGCATTAAGAATTTGCTGCAGGCCTATCCCAGCCAGCATCCTCTCAAAGTTCCAGGAAAGAAACCAACAAATGACTGCTTCCTATTCGAATCATATTGTGAAGTGTTGCTCCAAAAAGGCTTCCACAAAAATAAGATGTTTATTTCTTACTTTTTCTCGCAGCAGAATAAACACATTAGATAGTTTATGCCACAAAGTGCAATGAAAGATTTCTGTAACTGTGATACAAAGCTTGTAGTTATATTTGCTGGTTCATGCCACAGATCTTGAAATTGGCAAAATTATGGATAATCTTGATTTCATCTTATTATATTTCTCATTGTCTTTGTTAGATTTATGAGTTTGATCTTGAATGGTCTGATTACATATAAACCTGCTCAGATAAGCTTTTCTGATGTCTTGCGATAGAAGTATCCATTGGTTTATCTTTCAAATCCGGTGAAATTTGTTGCGGATGTTCTTACATACCATATAGGCACATCATGAAAATGATTGTGCCAAGATTTTGGTCTGTAGTGCAAAGGCATTACATGTGTATTGCTAAAGTTTCATAAACACTGTCTTCAATCTCAGTTTTAGGTATAAGAATTTCAGAAGTATTGGCAAACCTCTTGCAAAGGAATGTGCCGCAGACTATTCACCATGTTGTGTAGCACGTTCAAAAAGATATGCCAATGACTTGGTTTATAATAAGCAACCAAGACCCAAATTTTTTTAAAATAAATACAATTCATTACATTCGGGCCCTTTCTTTGTTAAAGGCCCCGAAGGGGCCAAAATTTTTTTAGATATAACACAAACCATTACATTCCACACTTAAAAATAAAATTCCCCCTTAAACCCCCTTTGGTTTGGGTGCATATTCACACGGGGGGTGACGTAAGGCAGCGAGAGCCCCTAAAATCATATTATACATGTATAAAGTCAACAACATATAGTACATTGCCTCAAATTTTATAGTATTTTGCAAACTGTGTTATACAGTATACCAAAACTTGTACACGCATACCCCACAAATGAGGATCTCTATGTACGGTCTAGATCGAGGAATAAAGGGCATATATGCTTATCCAACAGCTCTCGATACCCGGAGTCACCCTGTTACTGACCTAAAACTAGGTGATCTTCCGTATCCGTTTCATTCAGTGTAGTCGGTCTTCTCGGGGATCTGTTGGTCGTTCTCACTACCATGGGTGATTCTGATTTTCTCTCAACATCTCAATAAAGTCATCTTCCTGATCGTCGTCTAGCGGACCAAGAATATGCATGGGCGGCTTGTGATGCATCCTGTCGCAGATCTTGCTGAATTTTTCAGAGATGCCCAGGAAATCATTCTCAGGGTTGGAAGCGTCATTCATCTGCTCCTCTTGAACCAGTGGCACGGAGTTACCTAGCACAAATGGACAATCCATTAGAGACATCAACACATCCAAACCATCATTCAAAGCATTCAACTTTTGAAACAGAGGTTCTATGGCAGCCACATCCCTTTCTGAATTCGTAATACCTATTCTTATTATATCCAATGTGTCAGCATAGGTATGACCTCTCAATAGCATGTCCAATGTCTCGGCATAGTTTTCACCCTGAAAATTATTTATCACATCGTCTAGGTTATCGGGTATCACTATACTCTTCGTGATGTGCACATCAGGGACTGTTCTAGAGGGTTCTCCCTTCTCGAGATTTGATTCTTCTTGCTCCACTTCCTCCTCCCCCTATTGTGTATTTTATCTTGACTATTTATGTATAATGTGCTTAAATTTGTATACGAGTATAATTTGGAGAAAATGTAAGAAATGTGCAAATATTGTGGAGAAGCATGATGAGGAATATTTAAGTTGTATTAAAGTGGAATCTATGGACTTGAAGGAGTATTAAAGTCCTTATGAAAATATTTTCAATGGTTGATATTTTGATGTTGTCTCATGAATCTAGAGGAGTATGGTAGTTGCAAGGAGTTTGGATGACCTAGATTTGATGTTGAGATGGCAAAATCTAGTGAACTTATAGTAGTTAGAGTTTAGTTCTAAGGTTGTGATTTGTCTAGATCTAGTGGCTAGGATTAAGTGGAGTGTTCTATAAGTTAGCCAAAATTCATGTAGATGGGAGGCCCAATTTTTGAAGATGACATTTGGGCAAAGTTCTTGAGGTTGTGAATATTTTTCTTGATCAATTGAATATTATTATATTGAAAAATGATATTTTGCATATGATTATGTGATTCTCTCATGTGTTATCTCAATTTCTTTGATCTCAAATGACGTTAAAAGACATCTGATCTCAAATGAAGTTTATGAACTAAATGAGGTGCACCCTGGTCTACCACAGTCGTCGGATTCGTCGATCCTTTGACCTAGATCGTATGTTGGGACCTGTTAGCACCTCTCGTTTCGCTTATAGTCATTTATGATTGGAGGCACCTATGATTTTGAGATATGAAATACGATTTTGCCTAAGGTTTTGAGGGAATATCGAACCTCTATACGGCTTTGCCTAAGATTTTAGAATATGAAATACGAGGGCTCGAACCTCTACCAAAATAACACAATGTTCTAATAAGACTACTTTAACCAATATACCCAATGAGCTAATGTGATTATTGTTTATCTTGAATCTATGTGATTATTGTTTATCCATATCAAATCCCCCTAGAACCCCCTGTTATTTTGCTACATATTATTCTAAACGAGGTGCACCCTGGTCTACCACAGTCATCGGATTCGTCGATCCTATGACCCAGATCGTATGTTGGGACCTGTTAGCACCTCTCGTTTCGCTTATAGTCATTTATAATTGGAGGCGCCTATGATTTTGAGACATGAAATACGATTTCGCCCTACCACAGTCATCGGATTCGTCGATCCTATGACCCAGATCGTATGTTGGGACCTGTTAGCACCTCTCGTTTCGCTTATAGTCATTTATAATTGGAGGCGCCTATGATTTTGAGACATGAAATACGATTTCGCCTAAGGGTTTGAGGGAATATCGAACCTCTATACGGCTTTGTCTAAGATTTTAGAATATGAAATATGAGGGCTCGAACCTCTACCAAAATAACACAATGTCTTAATAAGACTACTTTAACCAATATATCCAGTGAGCTAATATGATTATTGTTTATCTTGAATCTATGTGATTATTGTTTATCCATATCAAATCCCCCTAGAACCCCCTGTTATTTTGCTACATATTTTGAGGCAAGATAATTATGATGGTATGAACTATATTGGTGATGTGTGATGCCAATAGAGTGAGGCTTAGCCTATCTCATATACCTTGAGATTTGTTATAGTTCTTATAGTTAGCTCTTGGTCTCAGTTTGCTTTGGGTGCATTGACAAAGCTAACAAGTTTTGGGGGGCATTGAGAGAAAGCAACACTTTGCTGTCAAAATCTCGTATGTTTTAGATCAAGATGGTGGTTAAATCAAGTTATGAAGTTATGATGCAATCTGTATCTTTAGAATATCATTTGAATATGTTCAAGGAATGGTGGCTTATCAATGGTGTCTATCTTAAAAATGTGGTGTTTTATATCGAAGATGTTTAATTATTCTATGGGAAGACCTTAAGCACTATTTATTTTCCAACAAGTTATTTGAAGTCCCGAAGGTATGCACAAGGATCAAAGGTCGACATTTGAAGTTTTGCAATTCCATTGAAGCCTAGTATTTAATTTGTGTTCAGGAATTTAAGTATTTTTAAAAGTGTTCCAAGTCTTTTTATTTTTCTTTTTGAGATGTGGAAGGCTTGGAGGGAAAACCCCATGCCCTATATAAAAAGTGATGAAAATTATCAGTGATATGAAGGGGATAGAGTGCATACTAGGCAGTAGAGCAAGGGTGCCACTGACTTGGATGGGACTTGCCACCTTATGGTTGATGAAGATGAATTGATGTTAGAAGTTTGTAGTATTTCTTTCCTTGAAAGATTTCCAGAGATGCTTTTGAAAACTTGAAAACATTTGGATATTGATTTTTGTTAACTTGTGATGCTATTTTTATGACCTACGTTTGGCGACCAAGTTGGAAGACATGAAGATCAAATAGAAGATTTTCGAAGAATTCATCGGGACGATGAATACTCTTTTTTTTTTTGGGGAGGAGGATAATGTTGTGTGTTTTATCTTGGCTATGTTTGTACAATGTGCTTAAATTTGTGAAATGTATACATAAATGGAAAACTATACGGGTGTAATTTGGAGAAAATGTAAGAAATGTGCAAATATTGTGGAGAAGCATGATGAGGAATATTTAAGTTGTATTGAAGTGGAACCTATGGACTTAAGTCCGTATGAAAATATTTCTAATAGTTGATATTTTGATGACGTGTCATGAATCTAGAGGAGTATGGTAGTTGTAAGGAGTTTGGATGGCCTAGATTCAATATTGAGATGGCAAAATCTAGTGAACTTATGGTAGTTAGAATTTAGATCTAAGGTTGTGATTTGTCTAGATCTAGTGGCTAGGATTAAGTAGAGTTTTCTATAAGTTAGCCAAAATTCATGTAGAAGGGAGGCCCAATTTTGGAAGATGACATCTGGGCAAAGTTCTTGAAGTTGTGAGTATCTTTCTTGATCAGTTGAATATTATTATGTTAAAGTATGATATTTTGCATATGTTTATGTGACTCTCTCATGTGTTCTCAATTTCTCTAATCTTAAATGAAGTTTATAAATTAGTGCAAGATAATTATGATGGTATGAATTATGTTGGTGATGTATGATGCCAGTAGAGTGAGGCTAAGTCTATCTTATATACCTTGAGATTTGCTTTCGTTCTTGTAGTTAGCTCATGGTCTTCAGTTTGCTTTGGGTGCGTTGATAAAGCTAACACCCCCTGCTCTGGCGTCACCTTCCTCTTTGGTTTTTGATTCTAGAGCGCCGCTAACTAGCTTCTCCAGGTACGTATAGAAGCACAATTTCATTAATTATGGACAATACCTGAATTTATGGACCATTTTTTAGTACACTTGGATGAATGACTCATTTTCATACACTAGTTGACATCCCCTGCGAGTGCTGCATATGCCTCAGCAGCATGCACGGGTATCTTAATAGTATTAGGTATCTTCTTCTTGTTTGATGGCTCCCAAGCGTAGTCGATAGTCTCCACTTCTATGCGGTCACTTGCAGGGCAAAAGTATGCTGGTGGGTATCAAAAGCAGGCGTCCGGACACATGCTGACAGCACTCATATAGCACCCCATATGGCAGCTTGTTTAAGGTGTTACTGGTACTAGCACATGGTAATTAGGTAATCAATAGAAATATGTAACAACTCCAATTAATAACAAGTGGAATACTATGATAGAATAGTACATCCAGGGTGCTGATCTAAGTGCTGGGGCCGCGTTTTTTTGATACCCACTAGCATACTTTTGCCCTGCAGTCGTTGGCCTCCATCTCTTCTTCCAGCAATTGGCATAATTAGCTGGGTAGACTTGGTTCCTCACTGGGATTGGCTCCCACCAAGTCACCAGAATAGTCTCAAAGTTCTCCTTCTTATCATCCATTTGTGGGTCCTCAGTAGCTAGGCCCACCCAAGTTGGGCACAACACATCATCAGGGCGTGCCATAATAAACATACCTTTCTTCAAATCTTTGTATGGGTTGAATTCCGGTACAGGTTTGTCCTTCCAGGGGCCGACGTAAGGAGGAGTGATAGTAGCAATTGGCTCCACCACTACAGCTACATGAGGTGGAGCTTGTGCTTGCCTAGTACATGGCCAGAAGTCATTATAAGTGCCTTCGTCACTACTGATGTTCCCGAGTTCTTGCAAGAGTTTCATCCAATATTCAATCGTGGACGTGAACTGTGCCGAGTACTTGGCAGTTTCTGGAGCACCCTTGTTACTAGTTGAACAAGCAACCCAATGCAATATATGCTTGTGGATACTGTTTCGCAGCAGGCCAAGGTCCTTCACCGATTTCTTGGGAGGAAGCAGCTTAGGATATCCAACTGGCATCATGGGCTTCCCGTCCTCTTTTTCTTTCCACATCTTTATTCCACCAGCAGGCAACCAATCCAAGTAAGTGGGTCTAGTTTTGTAATACATGACTGGCCAATCACCATTCATAGCGAATCTGAAAGTTAGAGGGGTGGTATGACCTGTCAATCTATCATCCCCATCTGGTATGTAGCCTTCTATAAAACCCTTCCAATCCGGAACTTTGTCAACAACATAGGGCACAGGTGTATTCAAGTTGCATTTGTGGAATTCATACAGTAGTTCTGGCATTGTGAGCACCTCAGCCTTCTTTAAAGATGTAGAGAAGTTACCAAACAAGGCATCGATATCATCATGTGTGTGACCGGGCATCATGAACCCTAGCTCAATCTCTTCAAACACACCAAGATATACTAGGTAAGAAAGATAGGAGAAGACGTACCTATTCTTGTTACGTCGGGATCGTTGTCCACCAAAAATAAAGTATCTTGGGCAGAGGCTTCAATGATGGTCCCTCCGCTGCGGGCAAATTAGCGGTGTATCTTTGGTATTGGATAGTGACAACTTTGACTCCAAGGCCGGCCGTGGTCTCGCCAATGAGGAGACCCATTTTGGAGCAGATGATTCAGACCGACGGTGGCCTCCCTGCATACTGTGCCCCATCTCTAATCTCTTCAAGATGCTATTCAAAGAACCTACATGGAAGTTAGAGTCATCTGACCATAAGTCCAGGGCAAAGTTTCCATAGGATCAATTCCCATGCCCATGAGTCAATGCACCGATCCAATGTCGTTTTGAGCTTGTCGAGTCTCCAGAGAGACTTCAATGATTGTTGCAATTTTGGAATCATTGTTTTGGCTTGATCCATTTTGTCGTGAATAATACAAAGATATTGGTAGGGATACGTGGGAGTATAATCTCCACGACCCAAGATGCGTGTGCGACCGCAGGCCCCGCTCGGTCTATGCGCTCTTCTTTCATCATGCAACATCCTCCCTCTCCTTCATCTTTGGTCTTGATAACCATTATGGATCACCTCATATGTATCGCATTTGGAGAATGCAATTTTCTTTTTGCGATCTTGACGTCCCCGAAGTCTTCAGCGTCGTTCTATGAAAACACGCTCGGTGATACCTTCTTGCCGATCAATGCCACAACCTCTGCATTAACCTCTTCTAGAATCTTTGGACTTCGTAAACATTGCGGGCAACTTCGACATTCTCTCTTATCCCTCCTCGTTTCTCCTGGCTGCGATGGGGCAAGGATTCACCCGTTCTCCCTCACAAACATGGAAAACACGGCCTCACATGCCAGCGTCGAGGGCGACTTCAAGGTGCCACAGTTACCATGTTGGCCTTGCGTGCACCCTCAAGAAATTGGGCCTTCCATTTTGGATCGCCCGACTTTGAGATCCCGAGATCTAGGTACCACGCCCTTCGCCAAATGAGATTCCCTTTGCGACACTAGTCGTCCCACTCTTGACCTTTCATGTTGTTGGCGAACATGTCATAAACAAAAGTAACCCTATCACTTGATTTCATGGCAAGGAATTCCTTTCGCATGTTAACAACTTGATTCAGAGAGAACTTGACTTAACACCTATTCTTGCAACACAAGGTCCTCCCAGAATCGAGGATAGCATTACGAGTGGTGAGACGAGCAAGCTTTGGTGGCCTTACAACCTTCCTGGGCTGTCGAGAATGAAAAGTGTAATGTCGTTTCTCATAATTTGGGTGCTTCTGATGCTCTGAGCTCCCCTGGCTGGACACAATATCTGCTTCCTGTTGCGGTGCTGCGGTCAATATCTCCGAGACCTTTACTCCATCAACAAGGACGAGGTCATTGCTCCATCTCACGAGCATCCCCAGTTTTGGCATCTGCAAGCAACCCTGGCAACGGATGTTCACTTCAGAAAGGGGAGGGAAACCTTCAGTTACAGATACTCCCACAAACTTGAAACCCAAAAACTGGTCACAAACTGCATCATTGGGGCCAGTGAAAGATATGAATCCCTTTCCAGCGATAATGGAGTCGCGGGACAGGAAAAATGAACTCGGCGGGTATCGTCGTCGACATGGAGGTCTCGCCTGAGAACAACGATGACTTCCTCATCGATGTTGAAGACACCGTAGATCAGGCTTTCGTCCGTTATAAAGTTCCACTTTCTAGGTACGAGCCATGTATGATGAACGCAAGTATAAAGGAAAGCCCACATTCTTGCGCTCATAGAGGATGGGCGCTACACAAGGCACCCAAATATTTAACTATCATAGATAACCACTACAAAACCACTATGATAGTGGTTTTCCATGCAAAAATAATTTTCCTTAATAAAATCCACCTATTATAGTGGTTTTTAGAATGAAACTATGGTTTTGCATGCTAGTTTATACTCTTATGTGGTTAATTGAGACTGATGAAGGTTTTTATCCAGGTCTTTGCTACGAGTTTGGCATGTCATAGTGGTTAATTATGCAATTTGCAACATTGAGAGTAAGAAAGTAATGCTTAATAGTTTTTTTATTATTACATGTAGATGGTTTTGGGAGTGGTTTTAAATGGCAATACTTCAATGTTCATATATATGGTTTAACAAAGTCCTTTTATTTGTGATTTTTCATTTGGATTCTTTAAGCAAGCACGGATTGCCAAAATGTTAGTGGTTTTTGACTGGAAATACTATAATGTTTCTAGACATAGTTTAACAATGTCTTTTTATTTGAGGTTTTTCATCGTAATTTTTTAGGCTAACATGAGTTGCCAAATTGTTAGTGGCTTTTAACATGGTTTGGTGGTTGACTTGTTCACTTTCCTATGAGAAAGAATGCTAGTGGTTTTTTGTTAAGGAAGACATGGTTAGTACATGGTTTTACATCTAATTTCCTAGGGTAATATGATTCTAAACTTCTTAATGGTTTTTTACATGGTTTTGTTGGTCGATCTTTGTAATGTAGTAGCTAACATGGTCTATGGTCGAGTTTTTTAAGAAACTGATGTGAAGGACTGAGTGCTAATTACCTTAACATTTAACTATTTTCCCATTGAGTGTGGTGTTAGATTGATTTATTTTACCCTGCAACATATGTACGCTGAGGGGCAAAAATTAAGTCTCAAAACTACATAGTCAGTGTGAAGACATCAAACTGATTTTGTAGTTGTGGATTTGCATTCATTATCTTTGGGTATTATTATTTTAAATGTTAAAGTTTGTTTCTTCTAGATCATAGCATTCCATTCCACGCTTTCACAACTTCTCAGAGCAACATCTGTGCATGACTTGGCATTATACATACTTGAGGTTCTAGATAAATGTCTGCAATTACTGAGCCCTCAGTAGTCATTATCTCCGCTTGTCTAGTATCATCATTACTGCAAAGGTTTTTCCCTTGAAAACCTTTTGAGGCAGGGGTTTTTTAATCCTAGTAGTAATGATTGTACTAGCCCATTGTATGGGTCCCATGACCTATTGGTCTCCGTGGACGTTAAAAAAACTATTCTATTCTATTATATTCTTAAAAGCATGTGGTTTATGCACAATCACAGTTATCTCGATGGCATACAACACGATTGGAAATAGTCTAGACAAACATAGTCTGACTGGTCTGGTGTGTGAAAATAGGCGAATAGAAAACTCAGTCATGACATGTGAAAATAGGCGAATGACCTGAACCAGGCAATTCAGAAACATTCCGTGGCATATGAAAACAGGTGAATAAAAGAGTAACCTAAATTCTCAACTGCGATTTCTCAGCCACGTCCCAAATGTAACAAACCAAAACTCGACCTCTAAAACGTAAACCCTTCAAGAATCTAGCAACACAAAGGGTCTATGTTTCAGAGGCCGAAACATAGTCATTTTCATGGATAACTCGATGCACTATCTTTAAATATGCATGTAGAGCCATGATGACTGAAAAAATGGGGTTCGAATCTATCGGCCATCCCAAATGATCCCAAACATAGGTGCCCTTATACTGCCCGAACGACAAAACACTTGGGTTTCGACACGGTCTCACATGACGCTTCGCGATTTGATAAGTTCTCCTGGACTGATCTTGGAGTTTTTTGAACCTGGTCAAAGCAGGGTCCTTGAACATAGGATTCAACGGTTGGATAGGGAAACCAAGCTATCGCTTGGGAGGCATTAGCATACGACCTCTCGGAGGAGCGCCGCTAGGAAAGGCTACCTCTGGAACTTTTTTGGGGTCTGGCCTCTCCCCTCTAGTGAGGCAGCCGTGCAAGGTTCTGGCCTTGTTCAACTTGGAAAAGCATGCCATTTACATGGTTAATGTAGGTTGTGGTCGAAAATTGCTTTGTTGGTGCAGAGTGGCTATGCAGAGTGGAATAGTGGCATACAAGGTACATGGCAATGGCACTAGAAATGATGAGGTGTCATCAAAAAGAGCAAACAATTTTTTCTTTTTTTTTGTTTTTGAGAAAGTGACTATATGCAAAAATCAAAAGAGATGGCATGGCATGGGTATGGTGAGGTGGCAAATATGACTGGTGAGGTGGCAAAATATGAAGGGGTGGAAAAATGAAAATGTGCATAGACAACTTGGCAACTTTTTAGGAAGGCATATTTTCGATGGTGACATGGCATTTCTTTGGATGGTGTGCCATGTCACATGATGACTAAGCATTTCATGCACTTTAAATAGAAAATGACTAGACACTATGCCTCAAACATGCCATTAGGCTCTTTCAAATGATTTTTTTTTTTTAATGAAATACAATTTCAAGAACTAAGCATTTTATGCACTTTTACATAGGAAATGGCTAGGCTAATTTTTTTTGGACAAAAGGGTTTTTTTAAGTGAGATAATGAGGTTGGGTTCAGTGTCCCTAAATTCCCTTGCCAAATCCTTCATGAAACGTTAAAAGTTGTCCAATTTCTTGCAAAATGCTTGGCCATCATGTCCACATCATCCATATCTTGCCATGTCGCCCAAACACGCCACATCACCCCATCAAAAACCGTGGTCGTGTATTTTTTATTTTTGGTTGGCCTTGCTTACTTGGCATGACATGTCACCACTTGGAGTGCCACATCATCATATTCCATGTCACCCTTTGCAGATTTTGTTATTTCCTAGGCGTCTCATGGAAATTGCAAAAATAACACTTTCCGAATCATCATGCCACTTCTGCCACATCATCACCACATTTTGCCAATTCATTGGCACACATCGCATGTTAGAAACAATAAGTTTTGTCACGGGGAAAAAAAAGTTGTAGATTTGTCACACGCGTGAAAATGACAATATGAATCGAGTAAGTCTATCATTAGGTTCGGAAAGAGCTGGATTTTCCTCCCTATGCTATATCAGCAAGTTAGAGGTGCATGAACGATTTCTGTTCCCATTGCAACCCAATTCCCCATTTCATCAAGATTTGTCTTCAAGCTACCAGGATTTGTCTTGATGGCAAGAATACAAAAGCATCATCGCTAGAAGACAAACCGGTGCCTTGAAGATAATGGGAATACTAATATTCTAGCTTGGCATTAATCCTCAATGACTTTTGTTTTTGAAATTTTGTGCATAAACAAATGACATCAAAAAAAAAAAAAACTCATCATTGTTCTCAATTGCTTTAAACGGTTATGGCCCAGTGCAATGCAAGTTCCACATTTGCAATATTCCATCTCCAAATCTCGAACTTATAAAATTTGATGTTAGTGTAGAGTAAATCTTTTAACTGCGTAGCCCAAGATACGAACTCCAAGTTTATTTCACTAGAGAATTTATACATTATCACTTCTGTTATTTCATTTCTAACAATTACAACGATTGTAGTAGAAGTTTCGAGAGCATTGACCAAAACACTGTTTGATCATTGAGCCGAATTATCTCTACGTATCTCCACAATGCTTGGTTAAAAAATATATTGATCATATCTACATGTTCTAAAGTGACCCACGATTTTAGCAGGCAAAGTTTCTGCTTCTAAAGGGTTTGAAAGATCTGTCTTCTGGCGTCAACACCCTCCCTCTATATCATGACACAGTGCAAGGTCCTCGTCGAATCTGACTAGGATATGGTCTCCGAAACGCAAACCATGTGTCTTCCTAGGTTCTTGAAGGGTTTACGTATTGGAGGTCGAGTTTTGGTCGTTTGCACTTGGGACATGGCCGAGAAGTTGCAGTTAAAAATGTGAAGCACCGGGAATTGATGGTATGGAGTTTGAATTTATCCTCCTCCCGGGAACTGAGGATCTGGCCGAGAAGTATGTGCAGTTGCAACTAGGTAAACAACATTCTGCATACATTACTAATAAAAAAGGGCAGGGACACAATGGTTAACCCTAAATACAATATATTATGTTGAGGTAATAATTAAGAGCAGATCATCAAAATCTACCTTCACATGCCCAAATAGAATTAGTCAACAGATGATTGAAAGACAACATGAATTTCTCGCTAGATCCTATATGTACATGTTAAACTACTAGAAAGCACTAGCATACCATTCGAAGATCATGCCAAGAAGTAAAGGATAGGCAATTTGTTAGTAATTAGACTCGCTCCATATATACTTTGTAAAATGAAATTACTAGGTTAAATTTCACATGATTTTCATTAAGTTTTGGATATCTTAGGTTCATCTCCAAAGGAAATTTTGAAGTTTGATGTGAAAGAGTAAAAATTAAACAGGTTTCATACTGAATTGTGAGTAACTAAGACATCCATATATGTATGGTGGCATGCCACCGCGACCACATTTCATTGTGGACGGTGGGACCCTTTGGCCGAGACGGGTCCCGCCCAGAGCCAAAGCCATAGCAAGACAAAAGACCAAGGCTATGGCGCAAGAAGATAGTGCACCATTCTTGACTTTGCACGCTTCTTTTTTCGAAAGTTTTCTTGTTTTGTTGACTTTTTGTTTAGTTCTTCAAAACGCTCAGCGTTCTGTCAGCTTCGAATGAACTTGCTATAGGTAGTTTGGTTTTTATCTTTATTTTCTTGATTCCGGCTAACAATGCTTGTTTTTTGTTAAATGCAAGTGCAAATGGATGTCTTAGGACGCATGCAACATATTGTGGCAGTGAGGAATGCTTAATCCAGGTATTTTCCCTTTTTCAAGTTCATTTTTTCTTTATTTAATGTTGTTGGTTTTAAGTTTTTTTGCATACAGGTAATATTGCTCTTGCTACCCTGGTTTGAACTTTGAGTAAGAAGTATAAACAGTGAATGTAAAGTTTGAATGAGTGTTTGGAAACTTTGATCCAAAAATTTTAGTGTTAAATAAGATAACCGGTTGTAGGGTGTGAAATTTGAAGTCCATGAATTGGCTTGCCCTTTTCCATTCTAGAATATAGGGGTATGTCACGTGGCATAAGATAAATCACTTTTGTGACACACTTTTGGTGTTGTATGGGGGCACATTCTGGTGTGGACCGGTGGGGCCCCGCAAGCGGTGGAGCCGGGAGCGGGTCATCAGCCACACTGGAATGTGCGACCAATGAGCATGCCCCCACAACATGGAAAGGGGGAGCAATTTTTTTTCCTGTAGTTTTTTCTTCTTGGCGGAGGTTTGGCAATGGCGATGGCACTGGGTGGTGCCTGCGGCTCGACGGCTATGGCACTGGCCTATTTGCATTTTCTCGGCATTTGGCGGCTATGGCTTCGCCCTATTATTCAATATTTTTGTTTCTTTATAGAGATTTTCTTCTAGTGAACCGCTTTTTTTTTTAAAATAAGTGTTCAGATCCTCTGTTCTCGAGGAAAAGAAAGGTATAATCTTTCGGAGTGATCTTTCTTCCTTCTATGCTTTCAAATCTAATTTCTCTTGCATGCAGGTCGTAATGTGCAGAATATGGCATTAGTTCCGGCTAGGCTTGGCTGTAATGAGAGCTAATAAAAACCCTCTGCCGACCACCCATCTTGGCGGATCTTCTTCATTTCCTTTGTATCCTCTGTACCGAGATGGAACCTGTACCTTCCTTGGTAGTATGCCAAGACTTTTGAGATAATATGATCCTTTTAGAAGGACTTGTACTCTGACCAAAAGCCACAAAATAGAATAGATTTTTTAGCCACAGGAACATAACCTTGCTCTGGTAAGCATGGGTTTGCCAAGAACCGTAAGAGAGGCCCAACAGCTCTTCTTTATTCTGCAACAGAGTAAATGCATGGTCAGATGCCATCGCACCAGCAAAGGTTTTTTTTTTTTCAAAGCGATGTTGGATGTTTCTGTGTGAGAAGATGTGATGTTTCTGTTGTAAAAACTTGATTCAACAAAGCTTGTTGAGTAAAACTTCTGCATTTCTAAAAAGTTGGTTTAGAAAGACCTAGTGTAAAACTTGAGTTAATGATTTGTTCAGTAACCGGGTGTAGGCTTTCAAATTTTAAGTCCACGGAATTGGCCTCCCCGCCTCCGCGGACGATAAAAGAACCTTCCTTCCTGTAGGGATATGTCACGTGGCAACATAAGATTCACTTTCAGCTAAAAATTGCGACCCCTTTTCATGTTGTCTTAGGGCATCCCATTAGACATTTCCTTGAAACTTGGGAAGCGTTAGGGAATATAAATAATGCATTATTTGGGCGCGTGTGAAATTATACATCAGTCCAAGAGCCAAGATCAGCGGCCAAGATTGTGATCACGTTCTCGAAGTTTCTATTGGCTGAAAATTGGCTGCGAGGATTTTTTTTCCGCCTTTTCTTTTGACGATCGTTCTCGAAGTTTCTATTGCCCTAAAATTGGTCATGCGTTTCTCCGGTCCCGCTTCTCTATCTAATATGTAGCGGCGCCTCTGCAGATCTCTATCCGTCTCTTGCATCTGCGCCTCTTCCATCTCTGCGTCAAATCATCCGGTTGCATCAAATCCCTCGGGTCAGATCGAATCCGGCTGCATCAAATCGTCAAATGCATCGAGTTAATAGTTTCTATGCATCATGTGGCTTTCATGCCGGTTCTTGTGCCGCTTTCGTGCTTCTTGTGCTTCTTGTGTTGCGGATAAGGAGGTGATGCCCTCTTTCTTTCTATTCACATATTTCTTATCTAGATAGCTTCCTTGTTGTTTTTAACGACTTCTAGATCATGCTTTTCCTTCTAAACCTTATTTTCTACTTTCTTTATGGCATTATGCGCTTCACCCTTTTGTGTTTTGAATCAAAAGGCTAACCGCCTTCACCTAATTGAACAAAGTTATACATTCGGTTTCCAATGGCCTCGATTGGGTTCAAAAATGTCATGTTTTCTCTTGTATGTTTGATAGCTCCAAGCAAACAAGTGTGTCTTTTCCGCCAAAGCTCAGAAACATATTTTCTGAGAGGAACTAAAAAGGAAAAAAAAAAAATCTATGCTCACTAAGCAAGAGGCTTGAAAATTTTGTCAAGATTTTATTTTCTAGTTTGCCTTAGTTTTTGAGTTATGCCTTTTGTTTTTGTGAAGGGAGGAAAGACGGAAATGAACTATCTTTGGGCCGCCTGTGAGTTTGGCCATGGCCTTGGCAAAGACCAAGACTCAAGCATCTCTGTTAAAGCTAAAAGTCAGATTCTCAAGCTCGCTTTTTCTTATTTTGCATCCTTGATTAAGCTAGGCAAATATAATCACATGGTTTTGAGTCTGTTTGTGCTTTTTGAAAAGAATAAGAACAAGATATTATGGTATTTCTCCTCTTTAATGGTTGATAAATAAAATTTGTAGCCCAAAAATGATCTTGACGATGTTCTTTCCCATTCTTTCCCAACTCGTTACTGGATGATGCCTTGTGTTTTTGTTTTAGTAAGATTATCAAATGTTCATTAATATTTAAGATTGCTATTTTATGCATGGACTTATCTTATGCTCAAATGGACTATTTGGGTTCAATTCCCAAAATTGGCTTTCTTAAAGCATAAGCAAAGCACAAATAAATCAAGATTAAAAACTCAAAAAGAAATGTTGAAGCTGTGAAAATTTAATACATGTAAAACCAAGAAAATACATTAGAAGAATTTAAAATAAATATATATATGGACATTGTTGAAAAAGCAATACATATTTTCAAATGTTCAATATATTGTTTTTCTTTTAGAGCCATGTAAGAACTTCAGCGAAAAGATCGCGCAGTAACCTAAGAAGCTTAAGACTAGAAATCGTTAGTGGTTTGTCAACCTTACAGGTACACCTTGAGTGAAAAAGATCGCCATGGTTTCTATGCAGTAATTGAAATGCTTTAGACTAGTAACTTCAAATGCTTTAAACTAGATAACGTTACTAGTTTATAAATGATAACAATGGGCGTAATGTGTTACAAAACCATGCGCATTTAGGAAAAAAACTGTTACATCTAAGTTTGATAAACATAACAGTGCTTAAGATAATAACCGATACTAGTTTATAAATGATAACAATAGGCGTAATGGGTTACAAAACCACGGACATTTAGGAAAAAAAGAATTACATCTAAGTTTGATAAACATAACAGTCCTTAAGACAATAACCGAAACACTTTGATCGATTAAATACTGTTGCTTTATTGCATATAACACATTGAAAACCGTGTGTATTTACCATGAAAATTAGCCATGCTACTTTTACCACAATAGCTACCACATTAAAATCACATGAAAAGAGCACTACATTAAACCATGTCGAGAGCCATCACGTTATACCACATTAACAAACCGTGTTCTTAAAACATTATATATATACCATACCATTTACCAACATATAATACCACTTTGACAAACACTACATAATAGCCATTTGCAATTACCATGCCATAATACCACTTTAACAAATCCTACAAGAAAACCCAAGTAGTTTAGCCACATATGGTTTTTAATGAAATTAACCCCCAAACACCCATTGGTTTTGTAGAATGGTTTTATAGTCATAACCATAGGAAAAACCATGTAGTGTTTTAATTTTGGGTGCCTTGTGCTAGACTCATATGAAAGTTTAGAGCGCTCGGGCATAAAATCAAGAACAGATATCTTGGATGGCTACTATCTGCCACAAAGCGTTGGATATTAGAACACAAACGAGCAGTCGAAAAGCACCGCTCACCTGAGTATCGTGGCAAAACCAACCTAAAAGTATCTACGATTCTAAGTGGCTTAAGTCTAGATACAAGAAGAAAGTGAGACAAAGACAAGCAAAGCGCAAAGCCCATGGAGACCCGACAGATAAAGAAGGCGAGGACACCGCTCTGACTATTCCCATAAAGCTACCCCTAAACTTGTATTCGGTGGAATTTCGAGAATAGCAAGGTCGCCCCAGGAGAGTGCAGAAGAGGACCAGTCTGAAGAGGAACCCTCTAAGCGCATTGGAAAAGATTTAGGTGGTCCGTCCAAGAGGCGCAAGCGGGACATCTCACCACAGAGCCCAAATAGTTCTGGAGAGGGAGTCTTTTTGTCCGCTTCTTCATCCCGAAGAACGGGAGACTAGCCGGCGATCGTGGGAAGTTCACTCCATCCGGTGGCGGCGTCGTCACCTGAGAGCGGCGTGAGTTGTCACGAGGCGCCATAGCAAGCATCGCTACCGGGGAGAGAATCTACCCCTCGGGGGTGGGCTTGAGATTGAAGTCGATGTGTTCAAGATGCATAAAGCCCCGGCAAATATGACTTGTAGGGTCATAAGTCCAGAGCACTTGGACACTCTCTACGAATCGTTTATCAGCCATCAGATGCACCCTCCCTGTGCTGATGTCGTGCCGTTCGATCCACAGACAGGGCGAGCAATTAAGTGGAAGAAGGCAGAGGACCTGCAAAATGCAGAATTTTGGATTGTAAATGGCAACCATACGACCACGGTTGCTCAACTGCTTGTCACACAAGCTTTGGCATGGCCTCCTGAAAGGAAGCACTTGGCAGAACTGATATTCTTTTTCTATGCCAAAAGGAAATGCCGAGTCCTGGCAGGAAATCTCACAGCAATCGAGTACGTTCGTGTCAGCCAGGAGAATAATGACATAACAAAGAAGACTATACACGAAGAAGTATTCTTCGAAGAAATTCAGCAGCTTCGAAACCAGTGGGCATTCTACGGGAAGCCTAAAAAGGGCAAACGCGGGCACTCCATCGGTGGAGCTTATTTCTGACAGTTCGTGCTATCCACCAGTTCCAAATTGGGCGCCCGCCCAATTTCAGACTGTTGACACTCTTTTCAAATTGGGCGGGCGCCCAATTTCCCTGAACGAGTGCAAATTGGGTGCCCGCCTTATTTGGGACCCGGCCAGGGAAATTGGGCGCCCGCTCAGTTTCAGCCCAGTGTCGAATGGTCTGAAATTGGGCGGACACCCAATTTGGGACAACTAGTGCAAGCAAATTAAGATGATGTATATGGGCCTTATCTAATGCCTTCTTGTTGAACCTGGTTCCCCATCCAGGCCAATACCCATATAATTTCATCTGAATACCATAGCCAAAAATCAAGACTTGCAACAAGATTTATCTTTCAACAAGATTTATCTTCCATTAAAAGGAACTAGGAAACTCCCTTGCAAGGGCCTTCAACATAAGGATGAGGAGGCTGCCACCCTCCTCATATGAGCATTGCCACCATGCTCCAATGAAGAAATGTGAAGGGAAGTGAAGGGAAGAGGAGGAGAAAGTATCTCCTCAAATTATTTATGCTTTACATTGTTAATCTCCACCATTGTTTTCCACCTCTTCATCACAACCATCAGTTTTGCCTCTTCATCTTAACCATCGATCCACTTCCACCACTTAATCCCAACCCTTAAAATCAACCATTGCACTATGCCCCAAATATATTGGCCTACAAAAACATGTTGAACCACTTGTGGTTCAACATTATGCCCCAAAAAGATGCGGGCCGGTCCCCTCGGCCCAACACATAATATAGCACTTAAAGATACATTATGAAGTACACAGAAATGAGCTGGGCACATCCACACGCCCGCACTGGCTACTTTGGCTCTGGACCACGTCTGGATAACCATACTCAACAAGTCCAAGAAAGGTACTCCCAACGTCCGCACTGGCTACTATGGCTCTGGTCCACGCGGAAGTAACACTCCTTGGCAAAATAATAATATAATAAAGTTTTACAAAATAGCATCATTAGTGCATGTCACACGTTGGCAAAACCTTAGGGTGTCCCAACAAGAACCATGAGGTGCCCCAACAAAACCATAGAGAATATCCGCAATTCCACACAAAGGGTCGGGGCAATGGTCGAAGTGTTAGAGAAAACAGTGTGGGTGCCCCAAAAATAATTGGCTCTTAGATGATAACGTTTCTGCAATCGTAAGATAGAAAAAAAAAGGGAAATAAAACTTTTAGGGTTAGGGCATGCAACCAGAATACATCAGGAAGGCAGGCGGTGGATCGGGAGAGGCAAGAATAGAATGGGGTGGGCGGGGTAAACAGTGGCGATGCAGGTGTAAGGTTTGGCTATGGCAGCAAGGGCTTTCGTTCAATACAGTAGTCTGGCAGATCAAAAAGCGTTTACGGTGGAGGTGGATTCCGGCAAAGAGCTCAACACTGGCAGAGTAGACGAGGCATGCAAGAAAAACTCATTTCACTTCTTTTTGTTTTTCTGTTTGTGCAGATCCGACAAAGGAAATGAAACAGAGCTATGAGGCAAGTGATAGGTGATAGAGAAAGGCTGAACAGAATGAAGCAAAGGATATGACATGAATGTTAGATAGCAAATATTTACTGTAGAAAAGAAGCAATGCGAAAAGCACAAAATGAGTTGGAGAAAGGGCTAGCAGGTGCCACGAAGATGAACTGAAAGATCATTTGGCTTGTTTCTTTTGCAGGTAGAGTCTGCTGAAGAGTACTAGACAGAGAAATATATGAAGAGTATCGCATGAAGAGTTTTGGGTCTTCAAGAAAAACATTTCTTTGCACCTTAACTCATAAGATTCATATGGATCTTCTACAAAATAACTTTGCTGCATCTACTTCCATCATTAAAGCTTGAATTTCTCTTCAACCATAGCTTATTGGGGAAGAAAACCTGATCTAAAGACCAGGTCCCACCAGGAGTGCCATAATGTTGAACCTGGTTCCCCATCCAGGCCAATACCCATATAATTTCATCTGAATACCATAGCCAAAAATCAAGACTTGCAACAAGATTTATCTTTCAACAAGATTTATCTTCCATTAAAAGGAACTAGGAAACTCCCTTGCAAGGGCCTTCAACATAAGGATGAGGAGGCTGCCACCCTCCTCATATGAGCATTGCCACCATGCTCCAATGAAGAAACGTGAAGGGAAGTGAAGGGAAGAGGAGGAGAGAGTATCTCCTCAAATTATTTATGCTTTACATTGTTAATCTCCACCATTGTTTTCCACCTCTTCATCACAACCATCAGTTTTGCCTCTTCATCTTAACCATCGATCCACTTCCACCACTTAATCCCAACCCTTAAAATCAACCATTGCAATATGCCCCAAATATATTGGCCTACAAAAACATGTTGTGGTTCAACACTTCTGTGTCATGCAGGATTGGAAAGCAGTAGCGCTGCAAACGATTAAGAAGTCAACTATGCGTGACTACGACTACTTTGTATATCTTGATAACGAATCGTGGTCAATGTGCACCGAAGTTGCCCAGTTATTCTACGAAGACCGGTTGAAGGACGAGAAGGGAGAAAGAATTGAAGTGAAAGATAGGCTTAGACTTTTCATTAACAATTCCTGTCGCCCATTAAAGTCCATGCATCCTCTAGATCTGCAAAGGCTGATGAAGGAGATCAAGGATGGCACCACATTCCTGAAGGGAAGCAAGGATTATACTGGGAGACGTACCATGAAAGTCAGAGCCTTAGAGCTGAAGAAGATTGGAACAATGGAGCGGGCCCTTGTCAGATACATGAAGGAAGTGAAGAAACTTCCTTTTCAAGACATGGCTGCCTTGAGGCAAGCTCATCCCATATTCACAGAAGAATCGATGCTTATGTTCGCCAAGAGTATCATTGGATGGGCGAAGGGCCAAAGAGATGGAGAAGGAAAGCTTTCAGGAGTCCCTCTACAAACAAAGTAGACGAATATCTTCTTGGGCCGGTTGAGGGAGGGTGGCAAACCGTTCAAATGTTTCCACGTTAGTCCCGGGGTTTGTGCGTGGATGTGGTAAACACTAACGGTTAAAATCGCCCGCTTCATTGGATGCGACTTCATGCAGGATATACAAAGAAATGGCCAAAGGAAGATTATGAAAAATTCCTTGACCAGCTCAAAGATGATGACGGACCAGCAGCTTTCTTGGATAGCTATATTTATTACCCCGGACCGCCTCAATGAGTGCCTATCCGCCATGAAGACAATAGGCGGTGGGCCGTGTTTGGATTGGTTCCTACCGGGACCCCCGGCAGAAGCTGCTTCTACCTCTAGAGTTCGAGAGTTGCAATGTCTTGTCCCGCTAATGTATGTTGCGAGAGGCTTGGCGGCTCATGTCTGAGGAAATAAATATTTGCTTTGCCAATTCCGACCATCCAAAGCAATATGCTAAGTTTCCCAAGCATTTTGAAAAGGGACATCGAAAAAGAATTTGCGATCATGAGTGTGCGCAGGTATGCATTTTAAATTGCGCCCGCCCAATTTTGTTGTTGACTATCAATGTTTCTAACATTTGTTTTCCTGCAGCTTATTGGGTCGTATCGTCCTTGGTGCGACAAAGGGTGCGGCCAGTGGGGAGGAGTACTCGTGCGTAATGGGTTGGAAAGTAGGGCGTGCACCTATCGATGTTGGAAGGTTACCTTGTTCTCGACTTCTTTTTCGGTGGTGCTTTTAGCCGAATTTGCGGTGTCGCGAGGGCTATAAAACATTGTCTTTTGAGACGGACGAAGCTGGAAATTAAGCTTGCTGAGATATTCGAGCAACTTCGATGTCATGTTAGGCGAGAAAAATCAAGAGCTTCGGGCACTACAAAAGATCAAAGAGGGAAAGAAGAAGGCCTCTACTTCCAAAAAAATGTTCCTCGGCCTCGACTTCCTCGCTCGAGACACCTTGTCCGTTCTCCTCTACAACCATAAACGAAGTGCAATCCATTCTGAGACAGGACAAGAGCTCGATTCAAGTAGAGCTCAAAAAGGCAGCGGCCCTTGGCTCTCAGGATTTGGAACTATTTAGGAGAAGAAAAGACAACATCAACGCACTGGCAGGGACGGCACTGGTGGATACTCAGGACATTATTGAGGCGACCTCAAAGTTCGAGGAAGAGGTTGCTAGGGATCCTGAGTTTGTCGTTGTCATGGAAACACAGGAAGGGGACAATCTGGATGGAGAGGATGTGGTCC
The DNA here is from genome assembly GCA_021234155.1 of Isoetes taiwanensis. Classification (NCBI taxonomy): domain Eukaryota; kingdom Viridiplantae; phylum Streptophyta; class Lycopodiopsida; order Isoetales; family Isoetaceae; genus Isoetes; species Isoetes taiwanensis. The sequence continues at coordinate 4,282,676 of JAJEKV010000037.1, forward strand.
CCAACACATTAAACAGTCAAGGTGTAGAGGAAGAGGTGGCGAACATCAAGACAATCGTGGTGCGAGATGAGGAGAATGAGGGCGGGGGCGAAGATTTTAGGCAAAAAATGGAAGAGATCAAAGAGGCAGCACAACAACCTCCGCCCCAGCATGAAGAACCCAGCAAGGATCATTCAGAAGAGGTGCCTCGAGACGAATGAGCGATTTATGATTTCAAAATATGTGAAATATGTTATGAACAATTGTAATTACTTCTTTTTCAGAAATGATAACGTTGCACTCATTTCCTTGTCTTAAAATTCTCTAGTTTATTTTTGCTAACCAAATTAAATTGGGCTACCAATTTGCTTACCCGTAGAAACTAAAACCTTTAATTAAATATATTTCACGAGCAATCTTGTTGCTGTTACGCTATCCTCGGCCACAAATTGGGCGGGCGCCCAATTTACTAGCAGAGTAAACGTCATCAAACATGAAGTGAAGTGGAGGTGCGAGCTTGATGGAGATCAAAGAGCGACCCTCGGGAATTACTTTCAGTGCGTTACATTATATAATATTGACTATGCTTATTACATCCTTACAACATTATTATATCATTGTCAGGTACATTATCATATCCGAGTCTACAACGATTCAATCGTCGTCAACGCCTGCCAAGGCGATGCCATTCAGCTCAAAGACTGGCTGATCGGGGAAGCCAATGGTGGACCACAACACGCAGTGAGCTTCCCGCAAGCACTCGCAGTCCATCCGCTTTGACTGGAACCATGGATCAAGACTAACACACCGGTCATATAGCAATCGGGTTAATATCGTTGTAGCTCAAGTAGCACTTGAAGGATCGGATGTTCTCCCGGACGATCAGGCAAAGGAAGCCATGAGAGATGAATGCGATGGAGCTGCTTTTATAGTGGTGAAAAATTATTGATGTCAATTATTGGCGCATTCTAAGCGCCCGATCTTGACCGTGATCACGGTATACTCAATGCGACCACCTTCGAAATTGGGCGCCCAATTTCGCGTACCATTAACTATGCGCATTCAAGGGGAACCATTCTAGGGCAAAGTGGGCGGGCGCCCAATTTCACGGGATCTGTTGGACAAGTTGCACATATAGAAGACAAGTTGTACTAATACTTTATCTCATACATGATTACAGTCTGATTACAAGAAGATGACAAGCATTCATTTAGGGGGACTCTTCTGAGTCATTTTCACCGGGCACCCCAGCGATCTTCTCTATCATGTACATTTGATGCTCTCTGTTCCATATCAGATGGATGATAACATCGAAGGGATCGAGGATAATGGCGAGGATTTAGAGTTTCAATCGTGGTCATCCGGTCTTCCATGGGTATCTCGCTCAGCGGCATCGCTTGAAGTTTTCGCGGATTCATCTTGCGGTGATGGAATCACGTTCAGGACCAGAATGAGACCACATGGCTAGACGAAGGCCAAATTCGATGGACGAAATTGGTTTGAGATATATTTATACCCACCGTAATTATTGATGGTATTGTACTATGGCTATAAATATAGCCGCATTCGAGGGCACAGCACATTCCTTTGCCATGTCTCGCCGTCTTCCGAGGTCCCATCTTGACACCCTCACTTGCCTTATGACCTTTGACGATCTTCATGCCTGCAAGTCCAAAGGGATCTCCCTCGATCCCCGTGTATGGTATAGCTCTCTGGTCGAAAGGAAGACTCCCTACGAAAGTATCATGTTACTATCCATATTGTGTGGGTTCCGGAGCGCATGGCTTTTGAGATTAATAGAATCACCAATAATTACAATCTATGAGTCATGTATTTCATAACTTTATATGAAATGATGATGTAATTGTGTTGTGCATGATTCAGTTGTTATCTTTCAGTTCTTATCTTCGGTTCTGATCTACGTTTTCTCGTTTTCCTTTTGCCTACAAGAAGGAAAGTGGGCGGCGCCAATTTTCTGAAAAGGAAGCCTTCATGAAACTATCTTCAAGCCATCGAAGGGCAAAGTGGGCGCCCAATTTCAGGGGAGACTATTCGAAGGGGGGTAGCGCCCAATTTACTCTCGAAGGAAAGTGGCCGGCCCAATTTCCTCGGGGAGGCCTCGATGAAACAAGATATTACTATTCAGAAATTGCACGTCATGGGCTCTTCTCAATGTAGACAAAACCATTCTATTCATATAGGAATGGAGTACATGGATGGATTACGTAGATAATAATATCAACTAAACAACATGCCTCGAAAGAGATAGTTGAACAGAAACATAATAGATAATAATAGATAATATTAAACATGGGCGTTTCGGTCAATATCCGGTTCAATCGCAATTAGATCCCCCGGTTGGAACTCTGTTATGGCTTGTCGGCTATCTGAGATCCAGCCCGATCATCCAATTCTCCCATCGGATAGGGAGTCCGAGGATGAGTTTCGTTACCAAAGCCACACCTTTGCCTCTTTTCCTTCTTGTAAAGCTTCTTAAATAACGACCAAAAAGTTGTGCGACCAAACATCCTCCATTTTCAGCAACCTCTTGAGCTTACGCCTTGTAAATATGGCGTTTCAAAGGAAATCAAGCGACCTTCGGCTCTACCCTGCTTGAGGTGATTCGGCTCATCGCCATCCTTCATCAACTCTCCCGGCGAAGGAGCTTCCCGAGTTGGTGTCTCATTTCTTACGTGCCATTTTGGTTTATCTCGTTCGCACCTCAACTGAATGATTCGCATGAGCTAATATTGGCTCGGCGATATGGCTTTGCATTTAAGCTCATTGTGAATCCATCATTTGCGCTGGTTGGACCATTCGGTAGCACGACTATGAATCTACACTATATGCGATTTTGCGAATGCCGGGAGCGTGGCGAGACCACGTCTGAGAAAGGCTTAGGCGAGACACAAACTTCGGTTGGCACTTTTTGGCTTAATAGATACAAGGCACGCCATCTCACCTACACCGCATTTATTGAAAATTTTGCATCATTCTACTAAATAAAACCCTTATATTCTAAAAAATCGGGTCCATTTGGGAGTCATATGGACTTAGGCAAAGTCCACAATTAATGAAATTATGCTTATAGAAGCTTTTAAGAAACCATGATCTTCTCTCATCATATTCCAAAGCCATGTTCTTCTTAACGGAATGTGCCACATGAAAAAAAAAGTCAGTAGGCATCCATCTTGGGGAAGAAGCTGGTCCGCCAATGTAGTAGGCGTAAAGGCGTTTTCATTGTTGGAATATCTATATATAATAACTAGAAATGGAGCCCAGCGTTGCTGGGCATAGCTAGGAACAGTAAATAATACACTAGAGCGAATTGTTAAATGAATTCACATTCTTAAAATCACACAATTAAGAGCATTTGACCATATTTTCACTTTTCCTTCTTTTTTTCCTTTTCCTTTTGCCTTTCCATGCCTTTTTTTTCCCCGTTTCCATTTTTCCATTACCTTTTTTCTTTTTCCACTATTCCATTTCTACCATCTCCCTTTTCCCTTTTTTGTTTTCCCCTTCACCGTTTCTAATTTAGCATTCGCTTTTCTCCCCTTTCTATTTGCTATTTCCTCTTTGTTCCCCTCCCCTTTCCCTTTTCCTTTTTTCCCTTCCCCTCTCTTCCCCTCCCCTTCGCTTCGCTTCCCTTTGCCCTTGCACTTCTCCTTTCCCTTTCCCTTTCTGACATCATTTTTCCCTTCCCTTTTCATTCTTTCCTAGCCCTTTCTCTATTTCACTTTTTCCCTCCCATTTCCCCCTCTCCCCTCTCCCCCTCTCCCCTCCTTTTCCTTTTCCTTTTCCTTTTCTCTTTCCCTTTTCCCATATCCCTTTTCCCTACCTTTTTTTTTTCTTCTCCTTTTTCCAGTGCCCTTTTTCCCTTTCCTTTATTTTCATGCCTTTTTTTCCATCTCATTCCTTTCCTTTTCCTTTCTTCCCTTTCCTTTTTTCTATACCTTTCCTTTCCCCTTTCCTCGCCCTTTCCCTCTTTTTTTTTTCCCTTCTCTTTTCCCTCCTTCCCTCTTCTAGTTTTCTCTATGCCCTTTTTCCTTCCCTTCTCCGCTTCCCTCTCTTTTCTTTTCCCTTTTCCTTTCCCTTTTTCCCTTCCTTCCCCCTCCCTTTTCCTTTTCCCCTTTTTTCGTGTCCTTTTTTCCTTCCATTTTTCTCCTTTCCCCACCTTTCTTCTCCCTTTCTCTTTTCTAGTGTCCCTTTCCGCTCCCTCCTCCTCCCCTCTCCCTTTTCCCTTCCCCTCTCTATCATTTTCCTCTTCCCTTTTTTCCCTTCCCTTTTACTCTTGTCTCACCCTTTCCCTCTACCTTTTCCATGTTCTTCTTTTCACAGTGTCCATTTTTCTTTCCTTTTCTCCCTTTCTTTTTGTTTCCCTTTTTCCATGCTCTTTTCCCTTTTCCTTCTTTCCCTTTTACTCATGTCTTTTTTCCTTTTCTCCTCCCTTTTCTTTTTCCCTTTCCAGTTAAGAGATGAGAGCATGGCCAATCATGGTGGGGGGAAATGGTGTGAGAAATCTCGGACTTCGGATGCAATCAGATGATCTCAATTGTCCAAATTAGGGTTTGATTCATGACATACGCTATAACTTTATAATATAAGAAGATAAAGCCATTTTAGGATAGTCTGTGCGCAATCTTGCGCGTTGAATTTTTTTAAATTATTTTTATCCTTCGATTTATCTGCGGTAGACGGTTTTTTTTTCTCTTGACCCCTCTCACGGCTCCTGGAGTCGGACCCCTCTTTGCAGGCAGAGCTTGAGCTTGGAACACGAAGCAATAATCTACATTCTTGGTAAATACATAACTTGCTACTGCATGTGCAAATTGCTGTAAGCATGTTTCTAACTTATCAGCAGTAAAAAAAATCGGCTCTACAGGCTTTTTCTCGATTGTTGACACTAATGGCTCTTAACCCCCAGATACAAGATGATTATGCGAAATCTAATTTTTCTCGATTGTTGACACTAATGGCTTGTGTGTAAATGCTCCTAGGTATTCATTTTTTAATTGGCGATCTGAGTCGTCAATGAAGTGGTTCGACTTGCTCTTCTGCAACAAATGGCTTTTGCTGTGAGTCCCCTTCTCAATGATATCTTTAGTTTGAGCATGAATTTACCATATTGTTTTAGCTGGGTCCTACAGGCCCTTCGTCAGGAAAAGATGTTTCAATTTTGTCTATTTAATTCCTTGCTTTGAGTTTCTACTGGCCTACATGGCTCTTGCTAAAACAGCTCTCGATGAATTGTCTGACACTGGAGAATTTAAACGTACCGAATCTTCCTTTTGTAACTTAATCTCTTCGCAATATGGATCTAGGTTTCCTGCTGTACCAAACCGGTATCATCTCTATATCTCTTATGCCTGCCCTTGGGCATCCCGTTGTTATGCTCTTTTGAAGCTCAAAGGCTTAGAACATGCAATCAGCGTCACTGTAAGTTTTTCCTTTTCGTCGCTTTTAATTTTGGTTCTCTTTTCTGTTTTTAAAATTTAGGTTCTCTTATTTTTGAGAATTTCGTACACATGTTGATGGGAAAATTTGGTAACAGATGTTTGTTTAGGCAACGAAACCGAAATGGGAGAGAACAAAAGAAGGTGAAAATCATTTTGGCTGGATATTTCCTTCCACAGAGGACGAAGAAGCAGGAGCTTGCCCAGGTCCTTTAAATGGTGCAAAGACTATACGGGAACTTTATGAATTGACAAGCTCGAATTACACTGGGAAGTTCACTGTCCCGGTAATGGTTTTTTCATTTCAGTACAATCCAGTTCATTTTAATTCAATTTATTTGCAATTTTCTTTTTTTGCTCATGCTTCAATGCTGAATTCAACAGTCTGGCCAAGCATCCTGAAATTGATATTTATCCCCCTCATCTGAGGTCTATAATTGATGAAACTAATGAGTGGATGTACGGTTCAATCAACAATGGTGTTTATCGCTGTGGATTTGCCACAAAGCAGAAACCTTATGAGGAGGTAAGAACATTCCACACCGATTTTTGTATTTATCCTGTCATAGTTCCGTGCAACAATTGCTTTGCTGTATGCATTGCATTTCCATTCCACTGGATTCTTCTCGGTGTGAACTCATTTGGTAGATTTGCTTTTACATTTTCCTGCACTAGGTTCTGTGCAGTATCTTTGTTTGTTACGAATCCCTGGTCTTGTCTCCTGTGTTACTCCCTTCCTCAGTTGCTGAAATTGCTATAGGTATCTTCAACCAATAGACCATCCACTAATCTTTTTATTCTGACTTTCACAATCTTCTTAGCTTAATACGTTTCATTCTGAATGTTGACCATAACCCTGTATGAGTTTTATCGAATGGCGGATGATAGTTCTATATCTCCTTTGCCCTTTGATCGATATTGATGTCCTTCCTCGGGAGAAAGCTTGCAAAGAATGCATGATAGTGATAAAGAATCAAATTTTGATTGCCATTTTGCCATAGACGTTGCCATGAAATCTGCCTCACAATTTTCCTCGCATTGTTTCTGCTAAATTGGTCAATGAAATGAAAAGAAGCCAATTTGGCGGCACAATTCTGGCATCATATTACCATGTTAGCACCTACTTTGACGTAAGTCGGGGAATCTCTCTTTAATCGGTACATCCTTGAGACCCTATTTGGGAAGACTTATGATATTGTTGTACCTTAACCCTTGCATTCCTAAGTCATTTGGATCTTTGCAGAAGATGAAAATTGTAGATGCGAGCCTGAACAATCTTACAGGTGAGATTCCATCAAATATTAACAATTGTGTAGCTCTAGAAAAGTTGGATTTAAGCTATCAAAAATTGTTAAGAAGTATTCCATCAAGTTTTTAGTCTGCTGGTAAATTTGAGTTCCGTTGGCTTGCAAATAAGTCATTGAGTGTTTTCATGCCTCAAAACCTGAGCATCAATCTGAAGCTTCAGTATGTAGATCTTAGAGGAAATAGTATCACAGGGGTCTTGTAACCTCACCTCGCAGGCTGTACAAACAAAGTCAAATTACACAGTTTTTATGTTCTTTTCTTGTTGTCTGAAACATGAAGATGCAGATATAGTTTGCCAATGATGTGTTGGCCATCATGACTGCCTGTTCTCCAATGCTCCACCTTTCCATAAGTTGCATTGTTATCACTAATCAGAGACAAGACATGAAATTATAGGTTGAATAAAATGAGATAGGTCAAATATGTAGCAAAATAACAGGGGGTTTCCCTTGTATTTTTATACCTTTTTCCCTATGGTTTTCATATGATTGTTTGTCGTATTTCATGGGACATACTAATGCGTATATCTAGAGTGCGCATACGCGCTAATAAATTTTCATCATATTTTTCAATGGTTAACCCCTTAAACATGCAATATTTTGACATTTTAGGGTTCTCTACTTCTATATTCATAAGAAACTATTGTTTATTTTACATGCAAGGATCGAGGACCATAAGGCTAGGGTTTTCCATTGCTATATTTAAGAACCGCCGGCGCCCGAAGCGGTAGGTTCTTCATTCGGCTTCCATAGTCCGGGCGAATCCTTCAATGCTCCAACACAAATGTTCGATCACGAGCATGTTTATTTGATTGAACATGCCATCCCTTTAGGCTTTTACAGACCTTCCATTTAGTCTTAGGGTAATTGATGATGCGGGTTACAATTTCGAAAACTTGTCACACTTAGAAGACCTCAAACGTAAAGACCCTCATTTGTATCGATGCAAAGTTTTGTCTTATTCTGTTATTTCTTTTGGTGATTTTTGTTGTGGGTCTTCCACAAATCACCGGTTTCATCCACCCGAGAACTATCTTCGGCGGTTTAATACCGCCTCTGTTCTCTAATTTTTGAGACCTTGAATTGTTTTCGCAAATTTTTCCTTCTCCAGAGCAAAAACGTCTTCCCCCGATCCGGATGACTAGTGGCGGGACTGTGCTTACCCGCATGACAAGTATCGAGCGAAGTTCGAGGATTAAGCTCTTGGAGCATCGAGAACCGGTGGTTTCCGTCTTATCAAGGTATGAGCCTTTCAAGCTTCAACAGTAGTTTGGAAAATGTTCCATTCTTTATTTCCTGCCATATGCCACACATCTGTCTCCCTCCTCCCATTACATCTCAAAATGTGCCATGCCGTCCCACTCAATCTACATTAAGGAAGTTATGCTAGGATCTAAGCTTGTTCTTCACAAAGTTCTAGATCATGATCAAACTTCGTTCTTGGGACCCCTCTTTAGAGCCCAACATTGAATCTTCATGCAGTTTATTGCTAATGGTAGCACAATGCTTCGCCATATCAGCTTATTGATGCACTAAACAACGTAGAAGATGAGGAGACTTCGGCAAATGCTCTTAGATGGTGTGTTTGGTCGGATTCTACGATCTACTCGGGTGGAATTTTTTGTGGAATTTTTTAAGAAGATTTGCAAACGTTTGTAGCCTCAATGTAGCTAGTTCAAGATTGCTAAATGTTGGTGCTTTTTTATCCAGGAAGCTATGATCTTGCCACCATGGGTAGCTCTTGCAGTTCGTCCACACCCAGGAGTGTGGGAGTATGTGCACTTTTAATGAAGCAGGGAATGGATGTGAGTTCTTATGGAACAGGGGCTTATGTAAAACTTCCTGGTCCTTCAATTCGAGAGCCAAATGTGTACTCTTTTGGCACTCCATATCAGTTGATCTTTGAAGACTCAAACGTAAAGACCCTCATTTGTATCGACGCAAAGCTTTGTCTTATTCATTTATTTCTTTTTTTCTAATGTTAATGGGATATGTAAGCAAGTTGGCATTGTGAATATATCATCCTTTACAAAGGCTATTGGAGCATGTGGAAGTATTGTTGAGGCAAATTCTGCCTTTACTAAGGTCCTACAAGCCACAATTTATACGTGGAGTGCCATTGTTTTGGCCAATGTGGACCTTGGACAGGCTGAGGCTGCAATTGAACTTTATTGCAGAATAAAACAATCAGATAGTGAGAATGACCAGCATATTTATGTTTCTGCCCTAAAAGCATGCTCTTCAGCGTCATATCTTTGCCAGGGAAGACTTGTGCATAATCAGATCATTTGCAGTTCAAGCATCCTAAAAGCGTGTGCCAGCATTAGGGCCATTGAAAGAGGTACATTCATGAGTATGTGATGGGATCCAAGTTTCAAAGCTCGCATTTTTTAGTTTCAAGTTTCTTTGTTTTTGTGGGTAGCACATTGGTGGACATGTATGCAAAGATGCGTAAGGCGGGAATAATGCCGCATTACGTAGTATTTGCCATTTTGAAAGCATTCAACAGCGACCTTTGGGGGCCATGGATAGAGCAAGGCATATTCATGAGCAAATTATGAAGAAGGGTTTCGGTTTGATGCAAAGTAGCAAATGCTCTTGTGGACATGTATGCAAAATGTGGTTGCTTGGAAGAGGCACATGAACTCTTTCAGACATTGCCAATGCGGGATGTTGGATTGTGGAATACAATCATTTTTTGGTATGTCCAGCATGGTTACACCTTCCATGCTTTAGAATGCTTTGGGAAAATGCAGGACGAAAGATTGAGGCCAGATGCAATGTCCATGTTTTGAAACCATTAGAAACAAGTACTACTTTAACTATTTGGCATATTTTAAAATACTCTCTATAACTTGAGTGTGATTTGGCAAATTCTAAAATATTTTTTATAACTTGAGTACATGGTGCAGCACCTCAGTTTTTTTTCAATGCGTGTATCTTGTTTTCTTTGTCTGATTTTGTTAGGGCCCGAAGGGCCCAATTTTTTTTTTTTAACTACCAACATATAACTAACAGTAACATTATTAATATCTACAAACCATTGCATCCAACACATTTAAATGAAAATCCCCCTAAAACCCCCTTTGGTTTGGGTGCATATTCACACGGGGGGATACGTAGGGCAGCGAGAGCCCCTAAAAATTTACAATACATGTATAAAATTAACACCATTAAGTACATTCCCTCAAATCTTATAGTATTTTTCAAACCTCAATATACAGTATATAAAAACTTGTACAGGCATACCCCACAAATGAGGATCTCTATATACGGTCCAGATCAAGGAATAAAGGGCAAATATGCCCATCCAACAGCTCTCGGTGCCCATTTCCTTCAGTGGGGAACTGCAATTTTCATAATCTACAGAGACCTAAGAGCAGTAACAGAATTCATTTGCTACCATACTCTGATATATTCCATAAAGACATCAGCATGCATGATGATGAATTATGCTAGCATTAAGGAGGACCGTCCACAGCAGAATAAAAAGTTCAAATGCCAGATTATTTGTCATGCTTTCTGCTTCATCGAGTTGCCCATCACGTTTCACATACATGTTAAATAGTGCATTATACAAAGCAATGTTAACTCAAACATAGAGGCTGTTATCCAGACATGGACCAACCTCCCTGTTTCTAAGGCTGTTAGGTTGGCACATGCAGCAAGAACAGTGATGAAGGTTATCTGATATAGTCTCCTCTCCAGCATTGCCACTGAGTTTAGTTATGTTGTTTATTGGTTCCCTTAGTGTATAGTATGGTCTAAGCCACTAGCTTGTTTCTGTAGGTTGTAAAGGTTGCTGATGCAGAAGCAGATGTAGTTGCGACATTGGCACATCAAGCTATAGATAAAGGCTTGAAGGTTGTGTTGCTTCTCCTGATATGGATTTCAGGCAGTTGCTTTCACAAAGTCTACAATTAGTACTTCCATTGAAAGAGGGGAGATGGTCATTCTATACACTTGAAAGATATGTGGATCAACACAAATGCGAACCTCATATAGAACTTGGGTTGCATAGGACTCTCTACCATTCCATAATTGTTTATCTGACTTATGTTTATATTAGATCATGGCAACTCCAATACACTTTACGTACATATTCTGCATTTATTTAAGTTGGATTATAGCAGCTTAGCCCATGTCACCAGAATTCAGTGTCAAATAAATAGAATTTAAGACAAGAGTTCATTCCCTTCCTGACATGATTGTTTCATCAATGGTTCATGTCTAAAAGGACCAGTCATGTTTGCTTTTTGTGGAACTATTAGGCTTGGGCTTTTCGCAGGATGCTTGCTGGGAGATTCCACTGACTCTGTTCCTGGTCTAGCTGATTTTGAACCTGGTTTTGGCCGTAAAACATCACTGAAGCTCATGAAAAAACATGGATCTTTGGAAGCACTCTTAAAGGCTGCAGCTGTAAGGACTGTTGGGAGGCCATACGTTCAAGATACACTTAAAAAACATGCCGCTACTCCAAGTCAATTACAAAGTTCTATCACTTCGAAGGTAGACATTAACAAATTACATTACTTTTACACCATGGTGATTTATTGCATTATAGTCGTCTCTCTAGAACTCACAATTTTAGTGCCAGCATTCCGTGCTGACTCGAATTTGCTGGCTTCTGCAGAGATATCAAGATCAATTTTGAGGATGGCAAAGACTCCAATGCACAGTGGGTGGCAAAGACTCCAATGCACAGTTTAAAATAGCATGAAATTTTTGGCATCATAAGCATCAAAGGACTACATCAAATAATCTCAAACTGTTATACATACCACATCTTCATCATGATGGTATTCCAAGAGAAGCAAAAATGTGACCATCAGACCGGTCAGTCATGCATCAGATTTCACAAAGCACCATCATCAAGTATGCAGTCATCATCATGTTTGATTTTGATTTCCATATACAAATAAAGGGTCTACCTGCTTCTTTCATCATCTGAAATATGTTGCAGCTTTTGAAACTTTTAGACATGAGGCATAAAGAAGGCATCATCCAGATACGTTTAGCAACTGAAAAAGCTTGCATCGTTTACTTGCATCGTTTACTTACTATTTTACACTTTTGCCTATGTGCACCCTCTTCTCTAAGAGATTTGTATAAAATTACAACAGTTGGAAAGCTTGCAAATGTTCTAAGCTATATTTGGTACACACTCAGTATTATATAGCTTTACCTATTGCATTTTAGGAGTCCCCAGGGCAAAATTTGACCTCTTGGATAGGCTTCAATGGAAAATGGCAGAGGGTAATATAAAATGTTGTTGCCTGGGCATTATTCTTATCACAAAAAGAGCAAGCTAGCAATTTGCCGACAAATCAGAAAATAAGCCGACAAATCAGAAAATAAACTGGCAATGTTGAGCTTCCAAGCATTACTAAATATTCGCCACTTTGCACCCCTAAAAAATGTATTCTTCATAAAATTTCATAGAGATATAAACAACTTCCAACAAGGTAGGGATTTGAACCACGTATAATCACCACTCAAGCGTTATGCTTCATGAAGAGTGAATTTCCTCACAGTTTGAATCTAATTTTTCTTCTTTTGAAAAGGCCTTGCTAGGTATATGCCATGGGCTTCTCTGGTCAGAGGCAATATTCACATATTGATATAGTATATGCTTAGACACTGTATGTTTAGGATCTTGTCTCTGCCATTAGTCTCTTTCAGAAGGATTTTGTTGTAAAACACGTTTATCCCTTAATTTAGTTGCAAGAGGTTGACGAAGTCAAGGAATGGAGCCATAGTCTCTTTCAGAAGGATTTTGTTGTAAAACACGTTTATGCCTTAATTTAGTTGCAAGAGGTTGACGAAGTCAAGGAATGCAGCCAGAGCATGGAACTGGTCTTTATACGCTAGAAGCAAAAGTGAAATGCAAATTTTTGTTATTGTTTTGTCAATTTTATCTGGATTGGCATTTCCTTTTTCACGTTATTCTTTACCACAACAAACAGCAGACTATACCACTATGGGGACTGATTGCACAAATGAGTGAGCTCACGAGAAAATGTAACATTTATCCATTGTTTGCCAAAATCCAAGGAATAAGCAAGCAAGAAGCCTTGTCTAAAGCAGTCTGCTGCATCATCCAACTTGATGATTTATAACAAAAGACATTCAACATACAAAATACAAATGACAAGCAATGATACGTAAGCAGGAAGTCTTGAAGCCTTGAGCCTTATCTGAAGCAGTCTGCATCGGCACCCGACTTGATGATTTGTAATAAAAGACATTCAACGTACCAATACAGGGACAAGTAATTTGAGCAGTAAAAATTAAATGTAAGTTTTTTGAACTCATCTAACAGCATGCATCATACGTTGATGCCAACTTGTTATAACCTTGAGCTACAATTTCTAAAGAATATAACTTTTTGGCTCAACTAGAGAAACAAAGATGCTCATATAAAGGTTATTTTTTTGGCATAATGGTGAAACTGACAGCTTTATATTAAAATTTGGTTTACATTAAAAAGGCTTCAAACATCTCCTCTAGAATGTAGACCCTCCAAGGTTAAAGTAGACACTAATAAAGATTTCATTCCTTACCAATTATGGATGTCAAGTTTACCGCTCCTACAAATACAAAAACTGAACAAATTACATCCATCTAAAAGCCTTTTTGAATTGATTTCAATGATCATCTACCTTTGAAACTCCATGTTAATGGTTTCATTATGTATGCATACTGTCAATATAGAGCTGGCTGCAAGCAATTAAAAAAATAACTTTTATTTTTTACCTTATGTTCTATCAAACAAGCTATAGCTATGGGAGATTCTATTAGGACTATGTTCATCTTAATTTTGTTCTTGAAGAGTTGATATTAGAGAACATCTTCAAACCCTCACAACTCAACACCCAAAATTCTTCACATCAAGTCTCAAGGGAAGAGTTACAAATACAGAGAGCATTTGTGGGTTCCACCCATATACTTCCTAAATGTCATACCCACTAAGGGAACACCATTACTGTATTATAAACATAAGATTAGATGTAGAAAAGAGCATTCAGAATTATCACAAATTATATAACAACAAAAACCTAGACTGCCTGTGCCATCGACAAGAAATCATTGACAAAATGTCGGCCTTCAGTGATTGGAATTGGATATATGCAAGGAGGATGTTCTATGATAAGAGTGGAACTCACTTTGGACAAAGTGCCAGAGTTCTAACAAGAACTAATTGAATATGATAGCCTTGCAAGACAATCGAAGTTAACACACAAATTTAACCCCATGATGAATGCAAGATGATTGATACGAACATTTAAAAACTATATAAGCTGCATTCAAAGCATTTTATGCCCAACTAAGGAACGACCATATATGTCCAACTAGATGCTATCAACCATAACCATACCATTTTTGGAATTTAATCCCAACGAAAAGCCCAGCAACGCTGGGCACTTTTTCTAGTAAATATACTAAATAAGCATAATGTGCTGAAATAACAGCGGTTCATCACTTAGCATGTACGTGCTGAGAAGGTATTGAAATGTACAGAAGGCAACATTTTATCAGCTGAGCACTAGCCCTAAATCAGTGCCGTAATTAGTGGGCGGTGGTTAAACGGTAGACTATTATTCTTAGTCTCACTAGTTGTATATATATTCATTGTACATTATTATGTACTAAACAAATGCTCAGAAGTAGAGATTGTATTTCCTATTGCTTTCTGAATAGAGCCCTTCTATTCTATCTCTTGAGTCGATCTTGCAGGGTTTGTGATGGTTTTGCACTAGTTCTGTCATGGTATCAGATTTTTTATCATGATATCAGATGCTTTCTTAAGGAAAGAATAGAGCAAGTTATTGGAGAAGCATCCAAATTGGATTGGCCATCGTTTCCAGAAGTTCTCTGGCTGAGATTTGTTGGTAGAAAATCTCATTTGCAGCATTGGAGAAGATTCTTGCTTTTTGGCTGGAGGAAGTGCTTTGGGAGAGAGATTCGGATTTTCCAGCAAGTTTTAGTGTGAGATTCGAGTTTCTAAGACCTTTTGGCAACAAAATTCAACACCATGAACATCGTCTTCTTGTGCTTCCTAATTTTCTTATCAGCCTCCTTGTCACCAGTAGAATCCCAGGTAGGCGTCTCAGTTCCTGGATGATCGGGCAGGGAGAACCTCAGATCCAATCTTGCCTACTTAGGTAAGGCTCTTACCTCATTTTTATTAATGAGGGTGCAGTGACAAAAGTACTAGTGTTGCTTTATGCGCTTTTTGTTCCCAAACTCGGCCCTCTCGTAAGTTCCAATATAAATGTGTCCCCCCCTCTCCCTCCCCTCGATTTATGATAAACTATGGAGATAGTTGGCTATTTGGCCACGAAGGAGTAACATCAAGAGATAAAACATTCTGGTTGTCGTCATTTTAGAGATCCTGCCATACAACTCAAGTAACTTAGCCACCTTCCAATCTGATCTAAATCATCGCATGTTCACACAGATCAGTTGAGCATTCTCAAGAATAGCGGTAGCCAAAATACCATCTTTTGTGCACATCATTACCATGTTTCTTTTAGGGTCACGAGCTTTTTCTTCATCCAGCATTATGATGAGGCTATCATGACTGCAAAAAGAGTAGCTAGGACATGATCTTTATTGTAATTATGCCTAATGTAAGCGGTATCCATGCCTGCAATTTGAAGCAAATGCTTCTCTGTAAAATTTGGATGTGCTATGTAGGTTAAATTGGAAGCTTAGGTATTGGACTTCTGTGTTGGACTTCATATTGCAATGTAAGATACAATCAGCAAATATAGAGATGCCTTCTTGAAAGCATATGGTCTCACCTTCATTAACGCGGCCAATATGGAAGTATAAGTGTTTTCTCAGTATATGCCTCATCAACCGTAAAATAACAATGTCTAATCATAATACTTACCATTGGATGTCTCCAATGTTTTCTTTTCATTAAAGGTTTCACATCATCTATTTCTCATGATAAAATTGTTTGAGTAAAATGATATGAAGTGATTGGAAACCTGTTTTTTACTATCCTAAAAACACATATGGCAGATCCCCTTTCTGAAAATATATAATAATGTTTGCCATTTTTCTTTTTTTTAGCACTTTTATTTTCTCCTCGGCAATCTAATTGAGTCTGAACAAGCCACATGTGTGGTGGCTATAAGACAGAAAATCTTCATGTTCTTGAAGATTTGAATATGTCAACTGATTCTTGTTGACCTCTTTGATAATGATCAACACCGATTCACTTTCATTTTTTGAATTGGCTTTGTTGGCATGGCCACATTCATGGAGATTATTCAAGATTAAGGTTTTTTTTTATAGCAAACGAGACTATGGCTAGATCACCCACCGCAAGAAGGCACCGGCCTTATGCTTGAGGTTGAATGTTCTTGGCAGATCAATGATGTCCAGTTTGCTGGGTATGCCCAGCAATCGGAATGCACGAAATTTGCATCCATGATGTATGATGTATGATGTATGATGTATGATGTGATGTTTGGGTGCATATTCACACGGGGGGTGACTCCGGGCAACGAGAGCTGTTGGATAGGCATATTCACCCCTTATTCCTTAATCTACACCGTACACAAAGTTCCTCGTTTGTGGGGTATGGATGTATAGAATTTGTTATACTGTATAACAAGATTTACAAAATACTATAAGATTTCAGGCAATATACTATATGGTGTTAATTTTGTACGTGCAAAACATAATTACAGGGGCTCTCGCTGCCCTACGTCACCCCCCGTGTGAATATGCACCCAAACAAAAGGGGGTTTAAGGGGGAATTTAATTTTAAACATGTTGAATGTAAGTTTTTGTGTTAATTAATGTTAATAGTAGTTATGTTGGTTGTTATATTAGAAAAAAATTTCGCCCCTCGGGCCCCAAAAAAAACAAACATAGATAAACTCTGAGGTAAACAAAAAAATAAAAATCAAAATAAAATAAAAGTACAAAATGGATGATGTGTTATTGCAAACCATATATGTTAAATTGCATAATTTATAGGCTCCAAATTTAGACTTTGAGCGTGAGACTCCGAATACCCTACTTTGATTAATGGAGGTACAAAAAATCTTGCTAATCAATGTTTTTCCTCCAAAGGGCCAGCATGACTACACCCAGAAATGATGCTACAAAGTGTAACCTCATCAAGCATCACGCCCTCTGCTTGCATCCCGCAAATGGCATCTTTTCCATATCCATGTTGCCCATATGCTGTAATTAATGAATTCCATGAGACCACATTGTGCCGTACATATTGATAGTGCATTGAACCCATTTTCCACGAGAGACAAAGCTATGGTGTTTGAACATGCATCAAGAATTCCAATGAAGGTTACATGGTTGGGCTGCATACTTTGCATTTGCATTTCAGTAAAGAATTGCAAAACTTCATCCAATTGTCCATGGCTAGCATACCCAAAAATAATACAATTCCAACAATGCTTGCATAAGGAGGCAAGATCTAATTCCTTTGGCAAATTATGAAGCATATATGTGAGAAGGATTTAAACAATACCATATTTTATGATGTATAAGCAAAGTGGAGAAAGAAGTGAAAATAGAGACGTTTAAAGAATACCAGAAATCGGAATCTCCAGCACAAATCATATAACAAGGACGAAATCTCCAGCTGAGTTGAATGCCTGTGTTTTAGCTGAGTTGAATGCCTGTGTTTTGTGCAGAGCTCCAATAACCAAACATGGCAGACCAACATGGCATCTTGATTTACACCTTTGCGCCCTTGTTGAGAGAAAAGACAAGCTGCAGTGCTGGCCCCATTGGCATACGTTCGTCCATGGAAACAAGCAAGCTGTTCATCATTTTTTGCTTCTGCAGCAAGCACATCTTTGGCTTCCTGTTTCAGGTTCCGTTTAAACTTGGTCCCATGATTATGGGAGGCATGAACCGCCTTGTTTGTACATACAGGACCCCATTGATCATGCCAAGGACAACAAACCGGACTTTTCTTGTATGTAAGGCAGAGCCCCGACACAATACTTCAAACTATTTCTACCCAACAAGCAATTTCTAACGCTGCATCCCAATGCCAAAATAATGCATTCCGTAGCTGGGGAAAGGTTCATCAGTTTCAAACTAAAGTCATTACCGTGCCCCTGAATAAATTAGAGCATCAAAGATTTTTTTCTTGAACTGATTGATCCCATGTATCGTTTCCTGGAACAGGCATTTATTTTGAAACCAAAAAATGTGATCCTTGGCCCATGTAAACCCAAGCCCTGTATTACATACTACATCGCCCAACACATCGATTCTCGTGATAAATCACGCATGCATGAACCAGCAGACAGGCTATGGAAAGCTTCAGTTCAATGTCTTGTATCCCAAATCTAGTATGGCAATATATTGTTATACTACACTTTTCAAGCTCTTTCTCTGCAACCAGAGCAACAAAAGGACTTCCGGATTTGCCTCCTATCCTTAAGCTGGCAAATGCTGCATATCAAACAAAAAGAAAGCGATCAAAGAGGGGGGACTAATCTTGGACGAAAGACTGAGTTGCAAAGAAAACCCATCAATTCTTTTCAAGAGAAGGAAAGCTGAAGAAGGAGAAAGGATCTGATATGGGGTCAAAATTGGTCGGAAAACCTCACCATTGACGAGCTAGTTTGTCTAGGTCCGCCGAACAAAGAGTGAGAACCTACAGGCGACCTGAGGCCTGCCCTTTGCGGCTCCTGCCCTACCTCTAGAGAAAACATAGAAGCAAAATCACGGACAATGGAAACCCTAAAATACCATGTTCGATGCTTGCATGTTCGATTTAAGATAGTTTGTGAAATTATAGAGGTGTAACCATTGAAAAAGGCCACTAAAACTATGCTGATAGTATGCGCACTCTAGATGTACCAATTAGTACGTCTCATGGAATACCATCATTAAATCATATAAAAACCTTAGGGAGACAAGTACAAAAATACAAAAGGAAACCCCCTGTTATTTTGCTACATATTGAAGCCAAAAGGATGTGGTTGCAGCACAGGGCTGAAGTGATCCATCACAGAACCATGAAGTATTTTTGAACCATGAAGTGCTTTTGAAAGGTATGGATGCCCAGCACTCAAGGCAGGCCTTGGTAGCACGAGAGCGATAAATCTCAACACTATGCTTTTTGGAGAGTATCAGGATACAGGTGCTGGAATCTAAATGGATGTTCTCGCATTTTTTGTGCTAATTATATCACAGATTTTAGATGTTGGAGTATACTACGGAGAATTTATTTTTTACTAGTGTGTGGTTGTTTGCTACTGGTATTGATTACATAGCTGGAGTTTGAGCTATGAAATAAACATAAAATTGACAGATGAAATAGATCTGTTCATGAACAAAATTGTTGCTCAAAATAATTGCAGAGTCTAGTATTGAATGAACTAGATGCAGAGATGATCAATAAAATACAACACTTAGATTAATATCTCATGAAATAATGGTGAATGGGCAATGTTCATGGAAACGATTATAGCTAGCTAATTGCTTTGTAAGATTGCAGTATTACAATCCTTAGGATTTAAAAGCCTTGAGAAATGTATTGAATTGAAGCAACATACTTGTATACTTGTGCACGTAAAAAGAATGAACATTCAAATGTTTTTGCTTTATGTATGTCAGAAAACAAGTTATATTGTTTTGGGTTGCCTCTAAAAGACAAACCCTGGGTAAAGGGCGTATGCCGGGTATATGGCAGTATGTGCCCAGAAATTCTTGATGACTAGTCTAAACTTGGCATTGCGGATAATCTCCCCGTCATTAGTTGCTTCACCGTAGACCTCTATTCTGCCTTCTCTTCAAGTTTATTTATTGGGAGAATGCACTAGGAGAGGCAAGAATTATGCCTGTGGCATTTCTATGAGGCCATACCAGCGCACTTATTATTTTATCTTATTTGTCTCACCTATAGTTTATCTATAATGCAATTACCACCTCTGTTTTAGCCTCTATTGGCTAAATGACGATTGAACAAGAAGAGGTTCTGATTTTGCCTCTTCAAATTTTTGCCTTAAATGCTTCGTAATCGAATGGAGGATCTACTGTTTGTATTGAAATTGCATAGGAAGTGTCAATTTAGCCAAAGGAAGGGCAGATTGATGTTAGCATCATATGTGAACGATGTAGAAAGCAAGAGGTCAAATTTGTGGTCATTGCCATTTTCTCCTTTGTTAGAATACTTATTCTTGTCATAGAATGAGTTTATTACCAGTAACGATCATTTTGTTGTGATAGAGATACCTCATTCCATTGGCAGGATGCAGAAACAGCCTCATAACAAAAGGTAAGCAATAGGTGGTTAGGATATCATATCGAATAAATCTCAAAACTGCATTGGAAATAACCTAAGTGACCTCATATGTAAAGGCGGTCGTCATTGGTTCCATCCCTTGTAACAATAGTACTTTCTACTAGCTGCAGTAATCGTTTAACCATAGTATATTTATCTGGTGGGGAAGAGTGTGACCCTGCAAAGCCACAGGTTTTATGACTAGATCCATCAAGGAATAGTAAATAGTCGGAAAAGGCTTTGTACATGAACTAGGGGGGAAATATCATCTTGATCATCAGTGGTCATGGCACAAACGGTTTCTCCCTCTATTCCATGTTCTATAATTTGAATAGGGTAAAACCGAATGCAAGTACAAGGGTATGTGATACTTTCTTTGAATATTGTGAATATCAATAATCACCCATTGAGCATACAAGGTTGTTAAGATCAAAAGAGGATTCAAGAAGCAAGTCCAAGTAGTCTAAACATAAGTAGTCAAGTGCTACATCAAAAGCTATGAATCCTTCTATTTTGAAGGAGGTTTTATTTATCAATGCGACATTTGGAAAGATTGCTTCTCTTTTCAAGTTATTGTCCCCAGAAACCAGAGAAAAGGCAAGCACTATCATGGTAATGACAACATTTAGCGTTCCTCTTAGCAAGAGCAAAAAAAGGTCAATTGATGCATCCACTTCTAATGTGAGAAGCCAAAACTGTAGAAGAAATGAAAATCATCACAATAGTGAATCTGGAACTAAAGCAAATGAGGACGACCCATATGAAAGAAGGGCCAAATGTGTCGCTCTAAAATTTATTTCAAAGCCAAGTCAATGTGCTTTGAATTCTATTATTTGTTAGCTATTAAAATCTAGTGATAGATCACATTCTTTCCCTTACATTGTATTGTATTGTATGAAATTTTAACGTCAATAATCCAAGGTCAATGGTGATATGGAAATGGAGCCTTGTTGATCGTAAAGTTCCCTTAGTGTGCTAGAGTTATAGCCGGTCATCTCGTGCAGGCCCGGTATAGGTTTGACACCCCCTAGGTCTCGCAGACAATGCCCTATAGGGACGTCCTGAGAGCTCCGTGTTAGCCTTTTGGAGGGTTTAAGTCATGTATGGATGTGTAACCATCATTCAATTAAATTGGGATTATGTCTTGATTTTGGGACAAATTTCATATTGCAAGTTTTTTAGTAACTTGATAAAAGTCACTATATGTTAACATATAATCACACACCTTAATGTAAATTCACACCTTGACTTCAAATTACAAAATCCATATATCATGAAACTCAAGTAGTACACAACTTTTATTAACTGTGATTGATACATAGTAACTGTTTTTCATTTTTCCACCAGCATCCCCAAGGATATGAGAACCTTATTCCTTACATCCTGAGGTATTGTAACTCTCGTTGTTTTACTAGGAATAGTTTTTGGAGTCCACGAGTACAATACGGTTTCAATGTCTAGCCAAAGATCAGGATCACTAGGATTTCTCCTCCACCTCTTTGTCCAACAATCTGAATATCTTTCTTTATCGGTGACATTACTCAACTGATGTACTGGACACCACCATTCCACGCGCACCTTATTGAAGTTAACATCACCCTCTTCTTTGCAAATATCCGAGATAGTGTATCCCAACCACACTGGATAGGTCTCTAGATCTGCTGGTTTTACTACAACAAATTGGTGGCACTCCACGTCAGTAGAAGGTTCATAACAATCCATGCCTAGATATTTTGGCCTATCCAATTCTTAGGACCAACATAGTGTTTATTAGATTGAGGAGGAGCATATGCCTTCACAATGCTACTAATGGTACCATCATCTTCGTCAACACCAGCTAATGTTTTCCACTTACTTTTAGGGAACCACCCTTCTTTCAGCTCTTCTGAGGATGTGTTCAACAAGTTGATCGCCTTCTTCCAATAATCTATCAATGCACGATTAGTCTCATCCGAATTAGTTTGCCAATGCTTAATGTAGTCATTGATGCCATCCTTAGTCAATCCCAATTGCTTGACTTCTTCAGTTGGTTTTAGAGCTTTTGGTTGACCAGGAGGTATCATAGGCTTGCCATTTGCATCCCTGTGCCAAATTTCTGCCCCACCTCTCCACTTCTCCTCTGAAGGTCTCATTTTCCATTGCATGATTGGAATCCCTTCTCTCACCCAAAAAGTGAATTGAAGAGGTCTAGAATGACCTTCCATGTCGAGAGCATAACCATCCACAAAACTCTTCCAATCAGGCACTTCTTCTATGATAGATCCTATAGGAGATGGATTTGTACATCCATGAAATATTTCCAATAGCCTGGGAAAGTTGGTAACTGTCTACTGTCTCAACACATGACTATATTTTCCAAACAATGCGTCCACATCCTCATGAGTATGTCCGGGCATTAGGAACCCCAAATTGACTCTTTCAAAAATACCCACAAGTTAAGTAGGATAGGAAAGAAAACATCCACTGTTCTTATTTTGACCAAAGACAATTATCTAGTTGCAAGAGGAGCTTTTCAAGGGCAGATCTCGAGGTTTAGCACGAGATGTTGAAGCTCCAACACATTCATTAGGTCTATTCCTCCTAAACCTTGCTCTTGTAAACTTTTCAATACTATTAGGGGTTCCATCCAACAATGCACTATGTAGTGCCCGGCTAGTCAGTAGGATCCTGGAGGTGACCATTGTAACCCTTCTCATAGTTTCTTAAACACCTCATGATACTCCCAATGTGAAAATCTGGACCATCACTCCACAACTCTAAACTGAAATGGCCATAGTAGGTCTGAGACTGCCCATGCAATATTGCCCCAGTCATTGAAATCTGCAAAGGGTATGATCTTCCACATGACTTAGGAATGTACTTGAATTGTGGAAGACAAGTCTTCTGTTGGTCCATTTTATCATGTATAATACATAGATAGTTATTAGGTTCCATTGCGATAAGGTCCTCCACATCCAATAAGTCGATCTACATGATAGTTGATCTGTCATATGGTCCTTCATATGTTCCCTTATCTTTGCCCTTAGACTTGGTTGCACAGTCTTATCTAGTGTCTCCTTCAGCTTAGCACATAAATTGCACTTGGCAAAGTTGTTTGAAGTTGCTATGGTCACATGCTTGAAATGCTTATTCCATAGCCTACTAAAACTGGCTGGGATATAGAGGCCACTCCAAGTTCCAAGCAATGCATTTATTTCCTCTAATATGCTCTTCTCGGGTACAATGGGATGGCAATCTCTTTTCAACAATAACTCTACCCCTGTTCATCCTTCTTACTCTTATGTGGCATGTTTTTCGCATTGAAATCCACATATCTTTCAAATATTTCCTTTGCAAAACCTATAGTTCTTGAGGTAGGCCTTACCGTGTCGGTGTTCCCATGCAATGCAATTTTACTACCATTTTCATGTCTCTTTTGCCAGTTGTGCCAAGAAGAGGTTGGAATTCCATGTATAGCCATCCATGCTTTTGAATATATCCACTTTCCATTCAATGGGAATCTTTTCTTCTTTGATCTTTCATCCTGAATTGCATATCCAAATATGGTTTACATGAAATTCCTCCTGCTATCACACTTATGTTCCTGATATGTAGCTCTTGCTACCACCATCTCCTCTATTGTGAACATTCTAATACAGGAGGCCCAACAACATTCACTTCCTCTAACCTTCATCAGGGCTTCAGGAGAACAATCATAATCTGACTTGCATCTTTTGGTGGGATAATGTTTGAAAGTTGGAAGTGGCCTCTTGCTACATCGTGTGAACATTATTGACAATGGTTCTACATCTATAGGAAACATGTAGTTCCCCTCCAGTTGAATACTGTCCCTAGGCCATGCAACAATAGTTGGAACCTCTAGTTGCTTCACACAAGCAAGGCATTCTTGTTTGCCTGAACCCTTTTCCTTCCAATTGTCATATAATTTTGAGATTGCCACACCTAAACTGTCCTCCCCTAATCTTTCATCATTCACTGCATTGATAGGATCTGCTAGAACAATAATCCCTTCTCCTACTGCCTCTCTGGATCTTGACCTTTTTGTTTTTCCAATCGACCCGAGTATAAAGTACAATTTCCTTTCCTTTGGCATCATCCTTTTCATTTCTGGTCTTTTCCTTTCCTTTGCCATCATCTTTGTCATCTTCATCCTTTTCATTTCTAGTCTTTTCCTTTCCTTTCCCATCATCTTTGTCATCTTCATTAGTTGGGGATTTTTCCTTGCCGTGATCACCATCATTGGGGGCTTTGGGGGATTTAGCATTTTGCATGCCATTGACCTAAAATGCATAAAAACCTATAGTAAGTTAGCATATCCAAATAACATGTTCTTAAATGAAAGTTAACCTTAATAATAACCTTAATAACCTATAATAAGTTAATCTATAATAATAATAAGTTAACCTATAATATATTAACCTATAATAACCTTAAATGTTGTAACCTTAGAAACAACTTTAAAGGTTATTATAGGTTAGCAGTTTTTAGGTTAGAAGTTTATTATAGGTTATTATAGGTTAGAAGTTTTAAGGTTAGAAGGTTATTATAGGTTTAAAAGTTCTAAGGTTAGAAGAAGTAAGTTTACAACTTTTAAGGTTAGAAGTTTTAAGGTTAAAACTTCTAACCTTAAATAAATATAACCTTAAAACTTCTAAAACTTAAAACTTCTAAATTCAAATTCATAAACTTTTAAACTTATAACCTTATCTATTAACTTAAAAATATTAACCTTAACTAATAACCTTAACTTATAAACCTTAAAACTATTAACCTTAAATCTTATAACTTATAACCCTTGTAATAAATTTTCGCGGCAGTTATTATGGCGCGGTACGAATTTTTTAAAGCAGTTATTATTTCCAGTTTACAATCCCTTTCCAACTTTTCCAACTTTTCGAACTTCTCTTCTGGTGCGCTTTCGATCTTCTCTTTCGATCTGGTGCTTTCGATCTAGTGAGCTATCTGCTTTCGAGCTTTTCGGCTATCTGCTTTTGAGCTTTTCCGGCTATCTGTTTTCGAGCTTTTCGGCTCCACAATCTCTGTGGCTTTTCTGGCACTTTTGAGCTTTTCGGCTCCACAATCTCTGTGGCTTTTCGGCTTCTACAATCTACTCCTTTTGGTTTTTCGGCTCAAAGGTTTTTCGGCTCAAAGGTTTCTACAAAGCTTTCGGCTCTAAGGTTTCAAATCTCTATAATCTCTCTAGCTTTTTGGCTTCGGCTTGGAATAACCAAAATTTTTCTGGCTTTTTGGTTTTGTGTTAAAGGTTCTCGGCTTGTCGGTTTCCAAATTATCTGCTATTGCTTCTTCTCGGCTTCTTAAGGCTCAAATCATCTGCTATTGGCTTCTTCTCGGCTTCTTAAGGCTCAAATCATCTGCTATTGGCTTCTTCTCGGCTCAAATCAACTAGGTTAGTATTTCCTGTTCTTTACTTAAAGTCTGTTATCTTATTCTTGTTTTTATTCTAGTATTTGAAAGTTCTGTTCTATCTGCTTTATCTGTTCTTTATCTGTTATATGAGCTTCAGGTTTAATGAAGGGGAGTGTTTACTGGCTTAGACTTTTAGATGCATCAGTCCTATACTGCCCTAGCACCTTCATATATAGATCTATTGCTAATAAACATGTTCTATTGCTTATATGATCTTGCTCTATGATCTTGCTCTATGATCTTGCCTATATGATCTTGCTCTATGATCTACCTGCTCTATGTTCTATGATCTATCTGCTCTATGATCTTGCCTATATGATCTTGCTCTATGATATATCTGCTCTATGATCTTGCTTATATGATTTTGCTGTATCTGCTCTTATTCTATTTCACTAGCTCTTCTTCTATCTGCTCTAAATAATGAACTAAATAAGGAGTTCTAAACAATGAACTAAATAATGAACTAAACAAGGAGTTCTAAACAATGAACTAAAACAATGAAGTAAATAATGAACTAAACTAAATAATGCTCTATGAGTTCTTATTCTGCTCTATTTGCTCTTAGATTTGCTCTATCTATTCCCATGGCTTCATATTCTATTTTACTGGCTCTTATTCTATTCTACGTTTTTTTTAATGCATATATTTTAATTCTATAGAATGATATGTTAGAATTGGTGGAATCGCGCTTGGCGCATTTCTAGTTTGGCTTCCTATTTCCCACTAGGTTAATCAAATCGCGCCAGGCGCGTTTCTAGTTTGGCCTTCCTATTTCATACGACTTTATATAAATCGCGCCAGGCGCGTGTGCAGTAGATCTGTAAAAAAAACACTATAGTAAACGCGTCTGGCGCGTTTTGAATTTTGCATACGTAGAATCGTTTTCTGGGGATAGGAATATCATTTGCTAATTAGTTAATTTCTCTCGTTCTAGTGCATTACACATGGCTGCTTCTAGTTCAAATATACTTTCTCTGGACGACCATCAACGCTGTACCCTGTACAAGATACTACTTAATTGTGCTATTCAAAACATTCACAGAGAGTTGGACAAGCCATATGACAGTCTGTATCAGGGGCCATGGGAATGCTACCATCGCATCACTGGACATATGCGGCTCCTCATGCTCTTAGTAAGGCTCATGCCAACAAATAAATACGAGGCTTTGATTAGAGTATCAAGGATCGATACAACACTCTGATTTGGAGACTCGACATTCGCAGGGACGAAGAGGATGATGTCATATCAGAGCGGTCCAGGTGGCACTTTACTCGGTATTGGACCGATGAAGTGGGCCTATGCGACATTTTGTAGAGATATGTAGAGCAAGCTATGTTAGTTCAGAAAGAACTCGCGCCTGGCGCATTTTCACAAGGAAAAATGTACATATATTTCTTTTGAATATAAATACAATCTCGCGCCTGACGCAATTTTGCAGCTTAAACTTTTATGTCACGTTTATTTTATTATGTTTTTGTATATGCAATGTCGAAAACATTGAATCCTTTGATGCCCTCCAGCCAGTATGACCAACCCCAAGAAACTACACATTCTCATTAATGTGTAAAGCATGATTTCATTAATTGGATAAAATAACGCAATTTTGAGAATTTTGAGCACACCTTATTTGCTCAAGCACGAATACTTTCACCTAGTACTCGACCCCAACAAACATGAGGTAATTAACATACACATATACATACAAATTTTGTGTTATACTTGTACGTGTACATGACACTCGTATAAGCTCAATAATGGCCCTACATTGTACGCCAATAATTCACATCAATAATTTTACTTCACTATAAAAACGGCTTCCACGAGGGGTAGAGGCCATTCATCTTCCATGGCTTCCTCGATGCCTCGCCCGAAAGCACATCCGCTCTTTCAAGTGTTACTTGAGCTACAACGATCTGGGCGAATGCGCTAGAAATAGCGTTAAGCTTGATCCATGGCTCTTATCTAAAGCTGATGGACCTGCTAGTGCTTGCAGGAAGCTCACTCGCGTTAAAGTCCATATTTACTGGCTTCCTGATCAGGAGATCTATGAGCTGAATGGCATCACGAGCTTTGATGTTGATGACGAGTGAATCTGCACCTGCTAATAATGTAATAATGACATGGGTACCTAATAACTAAGTAAGGATGTAATAGCATTCTGATTAAGGATGTAATATCAACGTACCTTAACTGCAGTATATTGTAACGATGTGCTATTCCACCTCCACTTATTCTGCAAGCTGTCATTGAATTCAATCATAGCTAAATTCGTCAAGCAAACATGTTTTGAAACATACGCATATTAGTACGCATACATATATCCATACGAAAGATGTATTATACTTGTATTTATACAACGGTCTTATACACGAGCAATAATGGCGCCGAAGTCTACCCCAATAATTCACCTCAATAATTCTACCTCACTATAAAAGCTTCTCACTTCGGGGCTAAAGTTCATTCCTCTCACATGGATTATTTGCCTTCATCAATTCACCACATCGAGGCGATCAAGTGCTCAATGAGCCACTCTGATCTTGTTGGTTGCCTAGACAGGCATCTTCTTCTTGATCCCTACCTGCGAAGAAAAGCTTTGGGTGAGATTCTTTGTCTTAGCGTCAATTCGTGTAATGATCCATCTGATTTGGCTTCCTGAGCGAATGAGCTATGAGATATCAGGGATCACTACTACAGATCCTGAAGATGAATGAATCACCTGTTTAGCATTGTATAGTGTAAGAGCTCTTGTGTTGAGATGGAAAACGCAGAGCGTAACAAATAATAACTAGTCTATTGTAACTTTCATGTTATGAATGATATAGTAATTATGTAAAAGAGCATTGCATACCTCAAGAGTTCTCATCATCGTCCTTAGCTTCTTTAGCCACTAATTCTTGCAACTGAGCCCGAACACTACTGGGGATCACCACTGACAATGGCCTGGTCTCTACGGCCCAACCATAGTCTATTGTTTTCAAAGGTTGGTAGCGTATGGTCATTAGGATTGGGTCTCCATTCTTGCTCCAACAATCCCTATACTGCATTGCATATGAGGTTCCCTTTCTGGCAACAGGTTCAAACCAAGAGACAAACACCTCTTCATAATGTGGGAGATTAGGGTCCTCTACTGGGTCCTCTTCGGCAAAAGCCATCCATGTCGGGCAGTTATCATGTGGTACGATTAGCACGAGCATTCCCTTCTTGACATCTTGGTAGGGGTCGAATATTTCAACCGGGTTCTTGGGTCTACCCAGAAAGGCCCTACGTAATGAGATGCTTCAATGTGCTCATCCACAAACACTCTTTCGGGTTCTTCCAATGCACTTTGCCCGGTGCGGGCTAGAAATCCTGAATGACGGACTCTACCGGGCTGCACGCCACCAAGCACCTCGCAGAAGGTGGACCAAGAGTCAATAACTTCATTCATATATGTGTTGGACCATGACTTATCGCCAGCTCTAGAAATAGCTGCCAAAGGTGCATCATGTACTTGGCAATAGAAGCTCTTAATGCACCTATATCTTTCAAGCTCCCATATGGTGAAGGACCTTAGGTGACCCTCTCTGGAATCATAGGTAAACCTTGGGCATCCTCCTTCCACATTCTCGATTCCCTTTTCGTGGAGCCACTCCCTATGCCCCGCCTCATCTTGTAGAACATTAGTGGCCATCCATCCTTCATGCAAAACTTGAAGAGTAGAGGTTCCAAGTGACCACATAAACGGTCCTTCTTATCGGGGATAAATCCTTTCACCGAATTCCTTCCAATCAGGAACCTCTCGTCACAAGGTAAGGTGAAGGAGCCTTTGAACTACTTGCCAAGAGTTGCATAAGTCTCGAATAGTCAATGCATCCGATCTTCTCATTAGAGTAGAGTAGTTTCCAAATAGGGCATCTATGTCATCGTGGGTGTGTCCAACCATCATGAATCAACCTGCACTTGATCAAATACACCTAACCAAACCAAGTATGACAAGTAAGAGAAAAGATATCTATTCTTATTCTGACTGAAAGCAATTATCTAGCTGCAAGTAAAGCCTCCTAGGCAACTTGTTTGCTACCATGGGGCCTTTGATAGGAGGCATAAAATCATTTCTACCGCCATTCATCATTTTTGTCCTAAGGTTATCTCGTGTTTAAAATTGCTGCATTTACCCGCTTTCGGGACGATCAAGATCTCTCAAATGGCCCCAATTATCCTCGATTTATTCTCCGTTGTCTTCAAGGTATGATTCAAGGATCCCACATGAAAATTAGAATCATCGGGCCGTAGGTCCAGTGGAGAAGTGGCCCAAGGCACCTATACCATGGCCGCATGAGAGCACCTGTAACACCGACCTTCAGGTTGTTCACCCTCCATACGACTTTGCTAGCTTCTCTAGGCGAGGGACCATGGTCTTATTCTGATCCATCTTATCATGTATAATGGTTAAAGCGTGCGGGGAGATCTATGCGACAAAGCTCTCCGGGACCAAGAAAGGCCCCTCGCATGAAATCCGGGGCGTCATATGTGATTTTCTCTCTATTGCAAGTACCCTTCTTTCGTTTGGATCTACGGTCTTAGCAAGCTTTTTCCTTTATGACAATACAGGTGTTACACTTGGAAAATGCTATCCTCTTAGCTATTGCTACCTCGAATGATTCTCTTTCCAAGCGCATTTAAAATGATTTAAGGAGAAATATGCTTTTGCCCTGTCATCTCTCAGAACGGAAATATCTACTTCTTGGTGTATATCCTTCTTAGTCAAGACCGAAGGTAGCCTCTTAACATTTTGTTCGCTACCCCGCCGTAATTTTCGGCGGTGTGGCATCGTCTCTGCGTTTTCATCTATGAACATGGATAACACAAAGATTGCCACCAAAGTATGAGACCTTGGCTTCTTAGACCCAAGATTTCGCGCTCAGCAACCTCGGGTCGCCATTGAAGAGCTTCTTCCACTTGTAAAAGTGGAAATGGGAATGCCATAGGCTTTATGCCATGCTTTCACGCGACACCTGCTTGTTATTCAACATCGGGTTATGGACTACACCATTTTCGTGAGCAAAGATCTAGCATGTTATATGCAAAAGTTAAAGGCCCGAGGACTTCATGTTCCAAGAAAAGGTTCTCATGCAAGCTATCTCCGGGATGTAAAATTTGCACAAAGATCGTTTCATGTAGCAGTGTTGATGACCTGAAGTCTAGAATAGCCTCAAGACTAGTTTTTCTTTCACATTTAGTCCGTGGCCGGGTGTTCTGGGTCTCCCATTGACCATGTCTTTGAAGGTCTCTTTTGGTGATGCCAATTTTCGGTCTAATGGAGTAAGGTTCATTCTCCACATCCTTCTCCTTCACCGCAACCACAAGAGTAGAAACCGGAATGTTATCAACGAGCACGAGGGCTATGGGCCATCTCACAAGGTCATGCGGTTGGGGCATTTTCGCACAGTGCCCGGCAAAATAAGATAGAGATCTTTTTTTCGTGCATTGGAAAAAATGTTCATGATAGTAGCAGCCTATCGAGCCTTCCCCTAACTTCACGCCGACACAAAGATGGTTTGGATCGGCAAAAACGATAACACCATAGGCATAAGCCATGTAGCGCATTCATGCATGAGTGTGCACGCTTCTCAACTAACTCATCTCTAGAAAGCCCTTGCACATGATTCGCCTCATTAGTGGCTAACCCCTCATTCCCTCCTCGGTCTCCGCCAGTCTATCCTTTTTATCCGACCGGTGGGGTGCAAGCTTCCTCATGTCTATCTAGTGGAACAACAATGTCCTTCTTGTACCACAACACAAAAGTCCCCACAGCCTTCACCCATTTTTTCCATTTCCAATTCGAATTGGTAGCGAATCGCCCATCCGTAACATTCACAATTGAAACGACAACCATACCCTCGGGACAAACCGAATTGTGATGGCGCTCGAAAATTGTGGACTCTTCCTTCGCCACCTTTTTCCCCGGCAGATACAGCTGGAATTACATCAGCCATCCTCCAAACAAGAGGTCGTGGAATAGCGCTGCCGCTGATCCTAGTGAGTAGAAAGCACCGCGGATCATAAACCACTACAAAAAATATGAACTGAAAAATAAGAAATGGTCACGACTTTCGCCACCGCGATCTTATCGAAAGCATGGGTAAGAACGCGTCGTCGCTTATTTGCAAGCATTCACACTAGCTGCTTTCAATAAGAACTCGTGCAAATCAAATTTTGAGGCTAGCTAGTGGGTTCAACTCAAAGTTATCGATATCTGGGAGTTCTTTGGTCAATAGCAAGTGTAGATGGTTGAAGGTATCGCGACCGCGATCTCGTGGAGCACCAAAGTTAAACGATTGACTTACGTAATAAGGCATTACTCCTACCTCACGTATCACGGTGTTTAGTGTCATAAAAATAGTGTTTAGTTTCATCCACATAGAGAAAGAAAGCATATACTTGAAACACGTTTACATTGTATAATAAACACACCAGAGTGCACAGTTTTGCTTAGAACATCCATTTTTACATAGTTGCAACAAAGTATCTGGAGGTATCTTATCAATCCATGCAATACATAGTGAATGTTAGTGCAGAGACTCGGAGGTTGCAGTTATAATTGAAATTCAGTGCATTACTGATACGTTGAGTTCACTTCGCTGAGGGATATGCATCGTAATAGGCCTTTTACCTCGCGAGTAAAACCCCGAATTGATGCAGCTGCAGAATTCGAAGTGTGTAGTGGCGGATTGCAAGCGGATTATCGGCTTCGCCCGGCGCCTTCAATGGATGCGGAATTTCGCAAAGCAAATCCTTGCCCAAACTTGGCCCAAATTTTAGGCGCAGCCCTACCAAGATCTTGCAAAACAATGAAATTTGAATTGGCTTTTCCCGCTTTCTCGAATTGGTTTGTTCTCGAATTCAAATTTTGCGCCGCTGTCCGTCAGAACCGGATATTTTGGAGGCATTTATGGTCGGATAAAGTGTCGTCCGGAAATTATGACCAAATTGAACGCGGACGCCCAAGTAGATAAAGACCTTTCAGACGGGTTATTGGCCTTTAGGGACGGGTATATTCGCATCGACCGCATTAATGTCGTGGAATAAATCTGGCGGCCGGCGGTGGTAATTATTAATGTACGTAATGACGCCATTATGGTGGCATTTTTTCACGCCGCCATCATGAGGGGCGGGCATTTAATTTCCGCGGCGCGTTCTATAAATTGAAACTCAAAACATTCAAAACTAATTTCTACTCCGCGATTTCATTCAGCCTTAGCTTCTTCGACCTCCGAAGCCCCCGACCCACTCCAAAAACCCATATTTCATCTTGAACCGGCCACCGATCCCATGGCACCTAAGGACTCCCTCGAGAGAAGGTATTTTCTAACATTTCAGTTTCAGCAAGATCGCGTCAGCGATCTTGCCTACTAGAACTTCTATTGTTTTCATAAGTATAGATGCTCAGCAAGATCGGGTCATGGGTCTTGCTTGATAGGTTTTATAATTTCTAGATAGCGGTCTTCATAAGTGTAGTCGCTCATCAAGATCGGCCGCGGTCTTGCTTTGATTGGTTTTATAATTTCTAGATAGCGGTCTTCATAGTGTAGCTGCTCATCAAGATCGCGGCGTCCTGTCCGGCCGAAAGCATAGATTTTCTTTATTGCGATGTTCATCAGTACTAGTGTAGTAGGTCATTAGTTTCGCGACAAACGATGTTTTCTTGCCGCATGGCGTTAGTGTTACACAAAAGTCGCCGCCGCGCATTGTGTGGAGTTCTATTTTAGTCGCTGACGTGATCGATGGCCGCGGGTTTCTACAAGAGTTTAAACCTTTTATTGCACCACATTATGCAGCCTACCGTGCACTCAATACAAAGCTTTTGTTTACTGACTTGCTCTCTTCCGAGGACCCGATGTCGAGCCACCAGATTATAACCCCTTCCAATGAAAGGAAATGGTGTATCGAGATTGCACAAAGCTATACCGCACATTAAGGGTGATCAGAGAAAGGACCGTGGCCCGCTTCTACTGGACCGAAAAAAGCCGAGGATGTTGAACAAGTTGGCATAGTGGTGGCAATGTGGGAAGGCACGAAGAACAATGTGCAAGATGCCATCATATGCGCAGCATTGAGGACCCACAAGCATTGGTTTCTGGAGTACATTTTGAAATGGCGCAATTATGACCCGCCTTTGATGACAAACAAAAAATGAACAAGCCGACCACAGGGAAAAACGCCCCGACGTCGACTAAGGGGTATGGCTGGTTGTTGCCATCCTATGAATCTCTCTTTGTCGTATAAAGGGAAACAGAGACATATTGCTCGGGTTCTCGACATGCGTAAAATGGTTTGTCTACGACAAGAAGCCTCCGAAGCCGCGTGCCTTGAAAGCGCCGGGGACGAGAAGATGCCCTCCCGTGATGGACACCAATTGGCTAAGAGCCGCAAGAAAAAAAGAGTGTGAAGCCTATTGCTACTTTGGGAGAGACCTCAGCACCAAAAGAAATTGCTCAAGAACCACAATCCACGATAAACCCCTCCGGTATTGTTAACCCTACTCTTCCTATTGCTATGAAGGCCCCAGATAGCAATACATCTGGTGGATTTATTCCAAAAAAATTCCCTCCTTTCAAAATTAGCCTTAAGAATCTGACACCTCATGAGGATAGCCCGCAGCCCAGCAGTTCTCAAACCCCCCCCTCAGTTACGAATGCCTCCTCTAAACTAGCATTGACATGGCCCCAAGCACCTGCCATTCCAGTCGAGTTGAAGTTCAATCCCGAAGAGGAACGCAAGATGGCAGAGCAAACCACCGTAAGCTTGAACAGGTTAAAAGGTTCTACCCCTTAGGGGTTAATTGGTTTACAAAGATTTCTATTTTGATTGTGAACCGCACCAAAACTTGACACACGCACGCGGTCAAATGACCATGTTCAAACTCGGTTAAAAGCTTCAAGACATACCCGTTGAGGTCCTCACCCCTCACGACGCCGTTCGCTTTGACCCTATTACTGTGTAACTAATTCTTTATCTTTTGGACACTCGTTATGTAGATTTGACCTGACGGTTGTCTATCTTTCAGGAGGAGGGTGACATGGAGCAATCCAGAAGATTTGAAGGGCAAGAAATTTTATATTATTTCTGGCAACCACAGTATTTGTGCTGCACAACTCCTTTGTTCGGTCGTCGGCGAGTTCGAGCAGCAACGAGAATTTGCCAAAGTATATGCTAGAAGAAGATCGAGGGTGCTGAACGGAAATCTTACAGACAAGGAATATATAGAGTTGAGTATTCAATGCAACGAAGTAATTGCAAACACCGTGTACAGAGAGCCACTGATTGAAAAACTGCAACAACTTCGTCATCAGCACAAGGCTTATGGTTGCCCTCCACAAGGACCTATAGGGACAGCTAAAACTTCAGCTTGGAAGGTATTTATTTGTTTTCTACTCGCCAAGTTCGCGGCCGCGATCTTGATGACCTTGAAATTGCTTCTGCCTGCAGCGCCTGTCGACGATGATTCGGATTAGTTTTTAAAGTTTATGTTCCACTATAATACGTTATTTATGGGAATAAAATCGCGCCACGCGCGATTTGACCCTTGAAAATCTCTGTTCTGTAGCAACTTGCTTGCTGTTATTTATTCGTAAAACACTACAATTTCAATGTTTAGATTTCGTTGTCGTCGGTGATTGTACGAATTAATAAGCAATTTCCTACTTTTTATATTGCCAACATTCTTTCATAATATGGGTCATTTGGACCGAATATTTGGATGCCCTTGCATTTCAACATAAAATGCATCTTCCTAGCCGAAAAATGAACTCAAAGCAAAAAGTGTGGTTAATTCAATATAATGGTCAATAAATAGCTTATACGGCGCGATTTTGGAATAGACATAATCCCAATTTAATTGAATGATGGTTTTTCCATGAAATTGCAACGACCACCTTGAAAGTGCAGGAGCTTAAGGATGAAAAGCAATTCATTTTTATGGATGAGAAGGTTTTCAAGAAGTTAATGGAAGTTGCTTGGCTTGTGGGTGAGTCAGAAACTCGTTGATCTATCATGGTGAGTTTCCGCACAAGCCATCCAAAGACTTCTTTAACAAGACCTCGGCTTGGTGCTACGAGGTATGTCGAATGCAGAGTTGTCACAAAGACTTCGATGAGATTATAGAAGGCAAGACCTATTTAAAGGTGCGGTCAAAGTTATAGCGGGAGATTTGATTGCGCATAACGGGCAACCGACATCAGAACCCTCACTTTTATGAGGCTTTAAATTTTGTCTTATGCCTCAAATTTGCTGCAAAAGGATTTCGATAGTCGGGAGGAATTGCTTCAGTGCTTTTCCGATTTCACCGAACGAGAATACGGATATATCGATAATCATACAGAAGTAATGCGGAAGGCTAACTATAACAAGGATCATACACTAGGTAACCTACCGTAGCCTTTTGGAGCCAATCGGGAATATTCTAAAGCCGTAAGAGGCTAGAAAAAGAAAGGAAAAGAAAAATATTGTCATAGCAGTTGACAAAGGATGGCATCCCTACTTCCTTCCAAGTGTCGAGAATGCTATTAATCGATATTTATTGACATTCGAGGGATAAACAAGGTATGGGATTGCAAGAAATACACAGATCTATTTACAAGGATAGCTACCATGACGGATGCCAAAGTTTATCACTTGGTCATTATCATGCGCCGCTGAATTTGCCCAATTGCTTGTTCGGTAAGCAAATTCAAATTGTGGCTACCTATCTTTAGGTTCCTATGAAGAAATGGGATGGGAGAGCAAAAGAAGGGTGAAAGAACATCAGTACTTTATTAGTCATATGTGCATTAACAGGAGTGATGTTCGTGTGTAGCACCTGCGGCAACCGTGAGTTGAGCTTCACCTATATCCACACGGGCAAGGCTCCTAAGTCAACACCATTGCCTCCAATGCCGCTAACAGTAATGAGGATGCCGACGAAGATAAAAAGAAATATCGACTCTTTTTACGTGCAAAACCAAGATTCAAATGGGCGGCAATGGAAGGAGATCTTGTATTGAAATGCCACCTGAAAACCTCCTATGCCTACCATATTGTTGAACAACCGGTGCCGACCGATGGTTGTGTTCTCGATTTCTTTTTCTTTTGGGGCGGCTTCGTGTTGCTCTTATGCAAGGCAAAAAGAGTGGCTTTCGAAAGTTCAGGTAAAGTGTGCCGCTTTCCCGAGGGCGTTCTTTGAAACGCTTTTGATAAGATGGCCAATCCAAGTGCCAATGGGTTTGAGGAAGAGCCGAAGCGTAGAATGTTGACCCCGATCCAGCTCAACCCGACATCGAAGATCACCCAAAACACGATCTATCAAAGTTGATTCCATTTGGAAACCCTCGATGCTAAGTCCTACTTAAGAGAGAATGCAAGAAACAAAGCGCTTTGCTTGAAGAGACGGAAAAGGTATAGAAGCCCCGAGCCCACTTTTCAAAAACTGAATGCACTTAATGAGAAGCTTGATGGGTACATGCCTTTCTTTGACAAGCTTAACATAAGTTTGAAATACGCATGAGAACACATGGAAACAGCACTCCAAAGCACATGGAAGCGTAATTCAACAAAGACATGGACATTGACCAAGATGAGGTTCTTGGGTCACGGGGAGCATCAGTAATACAAAGAAGAAGCGTAGCTCTATCATCCACATCGTAATGCTACACCGGGGAGCTACCGCGAAAACTAACTTATAGGCGG
Organism: Isoetes taiwanensis; assembly: GCA_021234155.1. Lineage (NCBI taxonomy): Eukaryota > Viridiplantae > Streptophyta > Lycopodiopsida > Isoetales > Isoetaceae > Isoetes > Isoetes taiwanensis. The sequence goes on from JAJEKV010000037.1 coordinate 4,319,837, forward strand.
AGAGCAAAAGCAAAGGACAGTGAAGAATGGGAGCCTGATTCACATCCGCAGCCAAGATCGCAAAGGCCATGGGTGTTGTAGTTCCAGATCACAAAGTTATTCAGAGATGGACACAACACAAGCTATGGAATTGGGTAGAGAGCATGTCAATCGTGATGGCCAATGAAATGGGTGTGATAACGATCAAGTATCCAAACACAATCAGAATAATTATCTCCTTCAATCAAGAATTATGTTGTATATTACTTCCTTCAATGGAAATTTTGTTTCAAAACTTTGGTTTTGTCTTTACCTATATCTTTTACCATATGTTTAATGCTAAAAATAATCGCGACCGCGATCCTCCTCAGAAAGCAATTACATGGCTTTAAATACTGAATTTTGTGTGATATCCTTGCTCCTCGGTACCTTCTTTTTAACACAATGCTCTCATATGGTTTTAATAAAAGCACATTCTTTTCGCCTCCTTTCAGCTGCGTAAACATCGGCGTTCAAGGCTTCTTTTTGAAGTTTTCACACTCCCTCCTACTACGCTATACTCGCGGTGAACCTTTGCATTAGCAAGAAAACTATATTCTAATAAGATCGAAGCATTTGCAGAATTTGTGCAAAAAAACGCCAACTTTTACTCAATTGGTAGTAGTTTTTGCACTATATGGCTACCCGCTAACCTATTTCATGCTAAACGAGAATTCCAAATTTCTCTAATTAATGAATTCGTGCTTTGTAGTTTCATGGGGTTGATATGACTGGCTAAAGAACATCAAATAATTCAAAATTTACAACATCACGCAGATATTATGATATATTCATTTTTTTTTTTAATATCGTAAGATACATACCTTTTTCAGACGTTCTTTTGGCCATGCTACAAATGTGCCCACGCTTTCTAACTCAGACGCCACACCGGGTGTCTTCGTGGAAGAGCCTCATCTTCATAATTGCAGTTTATAATGGAAATCTTACAGAAACTGTTTCCAAGAGGAACACCATGACACATAGAACTTGGATTCAGATCTTCGATTTTACATAAGCCTACTTGGCGCTTCAAGTTTGCTGTTAAAAGATAGCATTCTTCTCCGACACTGATAAAGAACCAGAATGCATTGGGAAAAATAGAGGACGAAAAATAGAGAACAAGAATGCATTGGGAAAAATAGAGAATGCATTCGGAATGGAATCACACTCACCATAGTTCAGCAGACATCGATTGATCTTGGGATTGAAGGCGGCTCGATCGATCCTAAGCGTTGTAGACGGATCTTGGGCGCCCGATAGTCGATTGATCTTGGGCGCTCTGATAGTAGGAATGGTCGATTGAGGGCGCTCTGATAGTAGGTGGCCGATTAGGTGGTAGTAGATTGCCACATATGCGTTTCTTGAAAATAATAATTAATTGTTATCTTGAAATTGCACTAAAAAGAAAAACACAATTTAAATTTGTAAATGAGCGGGACGAGCGGTTAATTAAGGCGGTATAAATTGAAAAGGACGTGAATTTGAATTTACGGTTGTAAATCTAACGGCCTAGATTATGAACGCATACATGTAAGTTTAAACCAAAACCCCGGGGCCTCATATTATCCGTGACTTGCGCTTCTATGGCGTAGAGGATCGGCAGCGCGGCCGAGGCGCAGTAGAGGTGGGCGACAGTCGAAGCACAAATCCAAAAAGCCCGGAGTTTGCTGAACAAGTTTTGAAAGCACAAATCCAAGAAGCCCCCGTATGAATGAATCGTGTTTTGTTCTCAGAATTGATTTACGTGTCCCTCTTTTTGTTAGGTTTTTAGGATTTTTTCTGTAATAATAGAGTTATTATCCGATAAGAAGCATATGTCCTCTAATATTTGAGTTCATATGTCCCAAAAATATATGCAAATTGCTGACACAGTTCTTCAAAAAAAAAAAAATATGCAAATAAATGCTTAATGTGTGCATGCTGTATGTGCTGTTTCAAGCTTGTATACTTAGCTGAATAGTATTCAGTAGCTAGTTGTGTTTTTTATAGTTAGTTGTGTCCGCTGATGAAGATTCAACTCTTTAAGTTGTGGTGTTTAAGATTCGACTTTTTAAGTTGTATTTTTTATAGTTAGTTGTGTCTTGAGCATTTTGATTCGGACAAAACGCTCGGGCGCAGATTTAATTAGTCATAACATTAGTTGCTTTATCTTTAAGGTCATTTCTAAAGCCAAGCGCCGTGATTTGTTGCATTGTGACGGGACAAAAACCCGGCGCCGGCCCCAATTAAGTAAATGAACTTGCTCAGATTCATTTTTCAAATCGCCAAGCCGCTTTTTGTTATTATATGTTTCGACTTAGAATATTTTTAGCATTAAAAGATTAACCCATGTGCTGTAATTTCACAGGATCACAAAAGACAATCAAAAGGAGGACCAAGCAAGGCGAGACCTCTTCAGCCCAGAAAAAGCAAAGGACAGATGAAGATGTTACTGTTACAGACCTGCAGCATGTATTGACGTTAGAAGATACATCTGGAATAATAAAGGCTCAGGTAGAACCTCCATGTCCATAAGAAGATCTTGTAGAGGGGTCGAATGGTATGTGGAGATCTTCAAAAACCGGTGGGAAGACAGACCTCATTTTCATGTATAGGGCAAGAGAGACTGATCAAATGAAGAAGCAAGGAATTCTTATCACATGCAAAGTACAGGACGATTCTTTCTGTTCAGCGCTAGTTGAAGTGGGCCAAAAAAATAAGAAGAGCCTAAAGAAGATCAATCGATGCAAGCATAGCTCTTTTAAAGAGAGACCGCATTAAGATCGACGACATGGCCGATAACCTCTTTAAATTTGGTTGGAAAGTTGGCAGCCATTGACTCCTAAACTAATATGCGAGGGGCTTACAGCTTGTTCGACGAGCCATTAGCACGAAGGCCCTCGGCAAAGGTCTACTTACGTGCAAGTGAAGGATAAGGAAGAAGCTAGCTCTAAAGGCAAGGAAACTACAAGTGACAAACAGCCTTACAAGTGATGATGACAAGGCCAGCAGCTTGGAGGCAATGAGCAAACCGAAGAAATATGCCGACAAGTATCCATCGGGCCCAACTTCACCCATCCAAATCCATGGATAGGCTTTTCAGATCCACTAAAGCTATTTATATCAGCAGAAGGTATGACAAGCAGCACTCCTTGGAGATAGTGAACACCATGATCGAAAATCCAGGGCAAGTGCCAATGCCTGCAGATGTAGTGCCATACGATATCAGAACAAAGAAGGTAATAATTTGGAGCAAGCTGGAGGACTTCATCGAGAACCTCAACATATATTTTATGATAATAGATGGCCAGCATTCAATAGAGGCCCAGAAGGTTCTCATCAAGAAGGCACATCATATTGGGAATCAGTTGTTCTATAAGTCGATTCTGGCCGAAATTGCCGGCCTCGAGCTCAACAACAACACCGAACCAGCCTAAATAAGCGCTCTCCTGAATGACATCATGGGAAAAACTTATACAAAAGGTAATTCTCTTCCCTCATTTTTCTTTTTCGTATTTGCAAATCGCGCCACGCGCGATTTCATAGTAGAAGGCAAATCGCGCCAGCCTTCTCTAAATAGCAAAGGGTTCCTGGAATGATAGACGCCGTCAATAAGCAAATCGCCGCCGGGCCGATTTCATATTAGAATACAAATTGCGCGCCACGCGATTTGCCTAGTCCGAGGAGACATGGCTGTCCTTGAAGATAGCCGTTTCTCCTCAAAGTAGGCAAATGTGGCGTGGCGCTGCTTAGCATTGTAATACTAAATCGTACAAAGGTGACATTTGCTTATTTGACGAGAAACGCCTACCATTCCAGAATCCTTTGTTATTTAGAGAAGGCAAATCGCGCCTAGCGCAATTTGCCTTCTAATATGAAATCGCTGGGCGCATTTTGAACTAGAAGGATTGTTTGAATTTACGATTATGAAGCTAACGGTTATTCCTTGCGGTCCCTATATAGAGCAACTTCTCGCATGCCGAGGAACCAAATGGGTTGAATATGGGAAGCCAATGCCGACCGCGGGGCCAGTCAAAAGCGAATTTGAATTCTTTGGAAAGGACACTTAGTCGACTATAATATAGGACAAGACCAAGAGCACCAAGATCAAAGAAAAAAAGGAGATGAAAAGGGTGATGTTGCCGAAGAACCAATTGTACCCAAGGATGCCCCGAAGATAGTTTTGCTTCAGATCCAAGATGGGAGAAATGGAATGAATTCGGGATGCCTACGTGGAGAAGAAGTTGCCGATTCACAAGGAAGATTTCTTACGTTGACACATCAATTTTGATATCCATATAATAGAGATGAGGAAGGCCGGGGATTGGACGATCAAGAACCGATCTCGATTCACGGATAGGTTAATCGAAAGGAAATCCTTTACAAAGAAAACCTCAAAGAACAAAGGCTATGGAATCCTTTGAAGATGCATGCGACGAGCTGAAAAATATTAGAGTGCTCAAGAAGGCGGTTGGTGAGGAATTACAAAGGCTTACAGAGATCGGTCGTTATTCTGAAAGTTAGGACTCATGCAAAAATATAACGCCTCAAACGCCGACCAAAAGAAGTATGTATTTTGGTCCAAAGACTTTGTCAAGCGGCCGAAGTTGAAGAACGTTGCAAACCTTTAAAGGAATGCACACTAAAGTTGCATCCGGCTTGAAACAAAAAAGTCGTGTTGGTGAAGCGGACCAGAGACGGAATCCACATTTTTATCAAGTGTCCACCGGTTTCAAGTGTGCCTTGCCGTATGGGTGCAGGTCCCCATGATATCACACTCTTTCAGGCTTGATAGCCGAGGCACCAGGATGGTCGCTGATGACTATAATCGTTCTTCAACATATGCGGTGGTTTCACGCGGCGGAGATGAATTACACTATTGTCACTATATGTCCCTCCGACATGTCCTATGCATCTGCTCTAATCGGCCGCAAATGACTTAGAATGCGGAAAGTCATATGACATGGATGATCCTCATAGATGAAAACAAGGACGTTGGACTTCAACACGTTAGACAAAAATTTCTCATGTGCTTATTATTATGATAGCCATGATGGATGATAAGGAATATGAAAGGCTTAAGGGAAAACGGATGGAGACAAACTAGCATGGCGGTGCTATCAGTTAGATGAATGTATCCTGCGAAACGTCTTCTATCTGGAGCAAGAAGACAAGGGAAAGGGTGTCAAGGTCGTGGAAGAGTTAGAGGAAGAAGAAGAGGAAGAAGAGGAAAAAACCAGGCCGACCCAGTTCTTGTGGACCACATTAAGTATGAGCTCCTAACTTCACATAAGGGGAAGCTAAACAAGAACGGGTTCTCTATGGACCTTTCCCAGTATCTCATTGAAGCATTTTGTCCATTGGGAACAACTTGCAGAAACAGCAATACAGGTCACGGCGTGCATTGCGGCTAGCTTCCATAAGGATTCCGAGAGTAAAAATATGATCATTCGCGGAGTGGGCAGGGCGAAACCCGCCGACCAACCGCGACGACTCCGCTTTCCTCGCCCATTGGCGTTAACTTCTTCTCAAGCACCCACGCTAGATGTTTTCTGCAGTAACGGGCTCACCATGATCATCACGGTAGTTGGTGGAGTCATCCCGCTTCCCGCCTTATGAATAGGGGTAGCCAAAAATTCACGTTGGAGGTTACATCGGTGAGAAGCTTTAAAGTTAGCAAAAGGAAATGCCGAGTGTCGCCTCTCAGATGATCGAGCCAAAAATTTCTTGGACCTCTTCTTTGAGAAAGTACTAGAGGAAGCACCTAGGGGACCAATCGGTAAAGCAAAAAGCAAAGCTTCTACCTCTAAGGCCGAAATACCCAGATTTGCTTAAGGAGCGAGGAGAATATGGGACGACTATTGGTTGGCCACAACATCATGGATGAAACCAAGAGCGACGGATCATCAAGTACCTATCGACATGCCTATGAACATCCTTGACCACGAAAATATAGAACGGGGATGAAGATAACAAGGATGATGATAATAACAATAATGATGAAGAGCGGACTCAAATCTGAAAACACTAGCCGGGTTAGCGTAAAGAGTAATGAACTATCAAGCATAGTTCACACGGCATTGAATCTCAATCGATGTGGTTGGTGCTTCTATCGGACCGAGACAACTTCGAATAAGGATGCAACGGAAGAAGACACCACGGGAATGAAGAAGAAGAAAGGTATCGTAACAATGTTCCTTTTTTGATATCCATGCATTTTACAAACTACAACATATAGAAATCGCCTGGCGCCGCATTTCGAAGTTACCCTAGAGATCATATTTTTTAAATTATGTTGACATGCATCATTAATGAAATCGCTACCGCTGCTGCTTTTCCATTTCTTTCATCTCATATGCTATTGTTCGCCTTTACAAGAATGATACGGCTCCCCAAAAAGTAATCGGTCTTTGATTTGAATGGGTGCTATGTAGAACGCTACCCAAAGCAACGCTTGAAAAGTCATGGAATAATTGTATTAGCCATTGTATGGGTCCATGACCTATTGGTCTCAAGGTGGGCCGTTAAAAAACTATTACATTCCTATTCTATTCTAATTTATTATATTCTATTCTATTCTATTCTATTCTATTCTATTCTAATACATTCTATTATAGTACAATGTTTTTAAGTCAAAGCGACACTCAATTTGCGATGATATGAATGCTATTTGTTGCGAGTGGCTTATTAATGCCTTTCGCTGAGGTTAGCATATTCTGCAAGTACATAGATGGCTCTTGTTTATTAGACCTTTAATGTGGTGGATGTCAAAGGACCAATGCAAGTTCTTTGATGGTATTGACATGTTTTATGTGAAAGATTATAACAAGTAGTAAAAGTAGAAGCCATAATCTTTTGCAAGAATCTTCTTGACAAGGTCTGCAATGGTGGTGAGATGAAGGTTTTAGTTATGCTCATGGAGTCCACATGTTAAAATGTGATAGGTGGAGGTGGATCTATGATGTGCAGCAATTTAAAGATGGGTGTGTAGCAGCATTGAAATTTATGGCAGTTCACTTTGGTGATAGATTTGCAAGAAAAAGAGGGCTGTTGCAAATGATTTGGATCTAGCTTTAAATGATTTCTTTATTGACATTATTTTTGTTTCATTAATGTTGCATGAATGAGCTCCAAGATGTTCTCCTCATTCTCGTTTTTAATTCATCGTACATGTTTCTAGGTCGCAACATATTGTTGTAGGCATGAGAGAGGATTGAACATTACATGCATCACGGTATATATTGTTTTCATGGCCCTTTGGAGTAACCTAGGTTCGATTCCTAGGGGCCTTCAACCAATATATATTTTGATACAATTATGTTCTAACTTGTAACAATACATGACATTATACTTGACGTTAAGAATGATAAAATCATAACCTCCACGTGATATTATATGTGGCATTGTCAATGATCTTTGCATCGATACTAATCATGTTAGAAAGGATGATATAAAGGATGGCGCTCATATTGATATTATAAGTCATTTAATTATAGCAATACAGATGATGCTATAGCTGACATTATTATAGCGCTCGTGGTGACATTATAAATGATTTAATTATAGCAATACATGTGATCCTATAGTTGACACTCATTATAGTACCACAAGGGCCAAACGCATGATATTATAACTGTAGCTATAGATGATGCTACAAATTTTACTATTATGCCACTATAATGCTATAAAATATGATACTATAACTGCTGTTATTTGTGATGTTGTCAGTGACGATATAGATGACGCGATTTCATCAACAGTTACCATCACTTATTGTATCAAAATCTAAAAAATTTGAAAGTGTGATTTTAAACAAATAAATGATGAAACTAGTGACTTAGATTGCTTATTCTCTTGTAGTGATGCTCGGAAGGATAACTGCGGCTAAATGTATCTCATGTCTACATGGCATCTGCTCTATTAGCTCCTTAGTGTAAGATGGAGGAGATTGTGCATATCGTCAAGAATTTTATTTGGGGTGGAAATGAAGTAGGAGCTGTGGTCAAGATAGCTTGGGAGAAGTGCATTAAACCTAAGGCAGCTGGTAGCCTTGAAAAGTTGAATTTTCACCTCCAAAGTAAGGTGATGATATCGAAGTTTATTTGGAGGATTCTCATTGATAAGGATGATTCTCCTGGCCTGAGGTTGTTGATGTAGTCGACAGCATTTCCATTTTATAAGGCCACCATTAAGCCTCTCCTTCCTTGGGCATTCCTTTATCATATACATCCGTATCCTAATGCTTCTCCCTTTCTAAAGGAGTTGCTTGCTCCTTGTGACACTGTCCGGTCTCTTTTTCATTTCAATCCTAAGGCATGTCTTCAGTTTTCTACTCCATATTGGTGGATTCCTTTGCAGGACACCCCTGAGAATGTGCCTCTAAGTGTTGTTGTTCATTCAAAGGCGAGCGGCGATGGATAGCAACTGGTATAAGCACTATTGCAGCTTGGTATGAGTCTAGTCATCCCATATCATGGGAAGCATTTACAACAAAATTCTTATTATACAGACGAGATAGAGTAATTTGGACTCTTTCTTCTGTGTATAAATTTTTCTGCATTTTAAAATCTTGCCTCCATCTAATAGATGGCATCTTTAGGTCCCTCAGCCACAGTGGAAAAGTTTTTAAGTTGCTTCATCCCAAAGTGATGGTGTTGTGGTGGCAAATGATCCATAGATGCCTCAGACTTAACAGGCTGGTTCATAAAATTGATAATCGAATTTCAGAGCTTTGTCCTTTATATAAGCAAAGGGTTGAGAGTATTGAGCATTGTTTCTTCTTGTGTGAGTGGTCAGGCATGGTCTTGGTTGTTAACCCTATTTGGTACGTATTGAATTAATCGGCAAGTTCTGCTCGCGATCTATCCTGATGCATGGCATAAATGGAGAAAACGAGCTTTTCATCTTGCATCTGGTTGATAGTCGATCTAGAAGAAAAGATGACTATTTATCTTTAAGGGCATGGATATTACAGATGAGATTCTCCTTCAAAGGGACCACGGGATAAAATTATTATGGCTTATAATTGTTCTTCTTTTGATCAAGAGAAGAAAGTAATGATTTGGCATACTTACCTTCATATTGTGCTCGGTTGGATTAGTTTGTCCGCTGGGGTTATAATGATGTCTTTGCACTTTATGTTGTTATAATTTTGATTGATAAAGAAAGCTTGTAGTCCTTGGAAAAAAAAATAAAAAAATGAAAAGGAAAAAGAAAAAAGGAGATATTTCTAGATTGGAGACTATAAAAATTGCAACGCACAACATAATAAGCAATGGGTATCTTGCATTTTCAAGCTATAAAAATATTGTATAACGTTGTCAATGTCATGTAGATATAGATGGAAGCATTTAATGGTATGTTTGCCGATAGGAGATGAGTTGGGGAATTGAATGAGTGTCTTAGCATTTGTATGAGCCATAAAGTATAATTATTAAGAAATAATTTAAGGTGCAATTATAAAAATGTATGAGCAGTTGATACTTGCTAGACATGTTACGTCCTTCCATCCAACAACTACATTTACGCAACTTTCTATTGTCGGAATTAACTGTCTATTATGCCATAGTTATAAGTAGCATTAATGATTGCCATTGCACAGAGCGTTCAAAATCTACAAATGTCAAACTTGAGCTTTTGTAGATAAGATCCCTACCAACAAAAACAATAATTCTTACATTATTTTTATGCTTTATAAATGCAAGCATCTTTGCACATGGTTAAATCCTTCCGACTCACTTTGATTCACAAAAGATAAAGACTACAAAGGATACCAACATACAAAAAGAGGGAAGTTGCTTTTGATTTACGCATGGGATTTTCGCAAACCCTCTCAATTTTTGGGGTGCCTAGCATCACTAGACCCTAGTTATGATATAATGTGTTAGGAAATGATTTGATGAAAGTGCTTATTAATTACTTTTTTGTTCATATACACTCACTTCCATGTTATCACATCATTAAAAAAGATAAATATATGAACATTTCCAACAGAATATTCATCGATTGGATTACTCTTTCAAGTAGCCTAGAAGCAAGTCCTATTTTAAAAATTACAAACTACATGCAATGCAAAGATAAGTGACCACCTTTCAATCTTTGTAAGCAATTCCACTCGTTTGCGATCATTTCCTAAGATAAAGATGAGTTTCACTTATAATGTTGCTCCATCTACCTGATAATACATGAAGCCTCCATGACAACCAACAGGCATGGCTATCATCTGAGAACTATAAATAATATGAACCCCTGAGGAACTTGGACAACCAACAGAATCATCTATATTGATAAAATATTCATTACTAGATGTCCAAACCTGATTATGCGTGCCAATGATAGATGAAAGCACCTATATTATCCAGTAATCTGCCCAAAAGACTTAAACCATGTTCATAACAATAGACACTTGATAAGTACTATCGAGTAACTTGCCCAAAAAACTAATGAAAAGTCTTCCACTTGTCGAGAAAACCAAATTTGAACAATAAATATTGCTAAACTGTTGGAGTACTTATAAAAGGTGCTTTGGCATCATAATGCATATTGTTGTTATAGAATAAAGGAGCTTCTACTTGGAATTTCTAAATTTGCTTAAAGTAAACACGTGACATTGCAACCTATCTCACCATCCAATCATGAGCCCACAGCAAAACACAGCTACCCTTGAGCTCTGGAAAAGACGAAGATTGGTAATCTTCAAAGGTCTGGATGTGGCAGATAATCGTGTTCTCCAAGAAGCTCAAGGTTACATTGTAAAGTCGTATCATTGTTCTTCACTTGCCCCTCGCAAGAGGCGATTGATTTTTGAGGAGTTTTTGGATGTGCACTCTTATGCTTAGGCAGGTTGCTTCACTCGGTGGGTCTCCGCTTATCCGCTGAGATTTTATTCCTGTCTCTGCATTTCTACTTGTATTTGACTCTTTGATTGAATAAAGTCTGACGTCCTTCAACAAAAAAAAATATGTAGCAAAATAAGAGGGAATTTTTTTTGTGTTTTTGTACTGTTTTCTCTAAGGTTTTCATATGATTTGGTGGCCATATTCATCCAGGTGTACTAAAGAGTATTTCTAGAGTGCAACCTTTTGTTAACCATTGATTTTAGAAAAGGAGGCAAATCCTGTGGTGGAGGCTTTTTGTGGTGGTTGTGAATATCCTCCCATTATTTTTAGGATTCTTTTTAGGGTTGTGTAGATTAGGGTCTAGGGCTAGCGTGCAGGAGCTTATTGTTGCAGGGGAGACCTTGGTGGTTTTGAAAGAAATCTGAAAGGGAACTGCCGGAATGCATCAGCTCAGATACAAAGCAGTGCAGGGGCTTATTGTTACAGAGAAAAAACCTTGGTGATTTTGAATGGAGTCCGAAAGGAAGCTGCGGGATGCATCAGCTCAGATTCGGAAGCTGATGAAAGCAAAAATGCAGAGGTGCTATGGCCAATCCTATGATAGAATTTCTCGGTTTACAAGACATGTATCTTCGTATGACATGTTTCTGTATGCGAATACTACCCTCAGGGCTTCAGTGCTACACGTATTCCATACACGCATTTCGCATATTCAGCTTTGCCCATTTGAGATATTGAAAACAACTTACATTATCTCAGACTCCAAACAACTATGAAGCTCATATTCAGGTTTTGAAAGACACATTCTTTATTGCTCATCTAATATGTCATTGTTACTGGCTTGCAGCTTATAAATGCACTGCCGCGAGAGCGTGCACAAGCAGGGAAGGGCAATTCTTGCCATCACCGAAAATTCTTTTCCATCATGTATCTGTTCATCCAGTTTCTTTGTTTCAGAAACAGGTCTTTGGTGCATTATAGGAACACGCAAGAAGCCGCTCCTCCAGTTTATCATATTCAACTAGCATAAATATATGGATTTTGAGGCCTATATAACTGGAATAATGAGAGCATTTATAGCAAAATGTGGAAGCTGTATATTTGGAAGCTGTAGTGTTGGTGCTTCATTGGAGGAAACTTGAGAATGGAGAGAAGATATCTTGGTTGCTGCAAATCATATCTTCAGGTGTAACTGCCATGTTCTGCAATGAATATTATGTCATGCTATGCATTTATTACATCATATCCATTACTACTTAGTTCTGGCTACCAAGTTCGTTAAATTTTGAGTTAAGTTGACTACATACATGCTTCATTTGCATATTCTTTATTGTTTATAAGTGTTGCTTGTTCCATGAAGAAAGATGTGCTATTCCATGAGTTACTCTATTTGGTATGTTGATATCCAAGAAAGACTTCACGGCAGTTGAGGTAACTTCAATTCGTAATAGTGAATTTTTATGTGTAAAGTCAATCAGGATACAAACATGGTTATGTTCCTAAGGCTTCTGAAATAGATATATTCAACATAAATACATTATTCACAGTGGTTTTCTGTATCACAATGTTTTTAAAAACACATTGTTCACATTTCAAATGTTGAAAAATTCAAAGGTCAAAGTTCAAATGTATTCATGGATCTGATGTTATGTTCTTAGCTACACAGTATTGGTAACGGATATGTCCTCCAACCAAACGATCCACTGCTCTTGACACCGCTTTGTCTACCATATCTTCTTCAAACATCTTAAAAGCATTGATTAGCAGGATTTTTAGTACCTCCATTAATCGAAGTAGGGTATTCGGAGTCTCAGGCTCAAAGTCTAAATTTGGAGCCTATAAATTATGCAATTTAAAATATATGGTTTGCAATAACACATCATTCATTTTGTATTTTTATTATATTTTGATTTTTATTTTCTTGTTTACCTCAGAGTTTATCTAGAGTGCAACCTTTTGTTAACCATTGATTTTAGAAAAGGAGGCAAATCCTGTGGTGGAGGCTTTTTGTGGTGGTTGTGAATATCCTCCCATTATTTTTAGGGTTCTTTTAGGGTTGTGTAGATTAGGGTCTAGGGCTAGCATGCAGGAGCTTATTGGTGCAGGGGAGACCTTGGTGGTTTTGAAAGGAATCTGAAAGGGAACTGCCGGAATGCATCAGCTCGGATACAAAGCAGTGCAGGGGCTTATTATTACAGAGAAAAAACCTTGATGATTTTGAATGGAGTCCGAAAGGAAGCTGCGGGATGCATCAACTCAGATTCGGAAGCTGATGAAAGCAAACACGCAGAGGTGTTATGGCCAGTCCTATGGTAGAATTTCTCGGTTTACAAGACATGTATCTTCGTATGGCATGTTTCTGTATGCGAATACTACCCTCAGTGCTTCAGTGCTACAGGTACCGTACACGCATTTCGCATATTCAACTTTGCCCATTTGAGATATTGAAAACAACTTACGTTATCTCAGAATCCAAACAACTATGAAGCTCATATTCAGGTTTTGAAAGACACATTCTTTATTGCTCATCTAATATGTCATTGTTACTGGCTTGCAGCTTATAAATGCACTGCGAAAGCGAGAGCGTGCACAAGCAGGTAAGGGGCAATTCTTGCCATCACCGAAAATTCTTTTCCATCATGCATCTGTTCATCAATTTCTTTGTTTCAGAAACAGGTCTTTGGTGCATTATAAAGACACGCAAGAAGCCGCTCCTCCAGTTTATCATATTCAACTGGCATAAATATATGGATTTTGAGGCCTATGTAACTGGAATAATGAGAGCATTTATAGCAAAATGTGGAAGTTGTATATTTAGAAGCTATAGTGTTGATGCTTCATTAGAGGAAACTTGAGAATGGAGAGAAGATATCTTGGTTGCTGCAAATCATATCTTCAGGTGTAACTGCCGTGTTCTGCAATAATGTCATGCTATGCACTTATTACATCACATCCATTACTACTTAGTTCTGGCTACCAAGTTCGTTAAATTTTGAGTAAGTACTACATACATGCTTCATTTGCATATTCTTTATTGTTTATAAATGTTGCTTATTCCATGAAGAAATATGTGCTATTCCATGAGTTACTCTATTTGGTATGTTGATATCCAAGAAAGACTTCACGGCAGTTGAGGTAACTTCAATTCGTAATAGTGAATTTTTATGTGTAAAGTCAATCAGGATACAAACATGGTTATGGTCCTAAGGCTTCTGAAATAGATATATTCAATATAAATACATTATCCACAGCGGTTTTCTGTATCATATGTTTTTAAAAACACATTGTTCACATTTCAAATGTTGAAAAGTTCAAAGGTCAAAGTTCAAATGTATTCATGGATCTGATGTTATGTTCTTAGCTACATAGTATTGGTAAAGGATATGTCCTCTAACCAAACGATCCACTGCTCTTGACACCGCTTTGTCTACCATATCTTCTCCAAACATCTTAAAAGCATTGATTAGCAGGATTTTTAGTACCTCCATTAATCGAAGTAGGGTATTCGGAGTCTCAGGCTCAAAGATATATGGTTTGCAATAACACATCGTTCATTTTGTATTTTTATTTTATTTTGATTTTTATTTTCTTGTTTACCTCAGAGTTTATCTATGATTGCTTCTTTTGGGGCCCGAAGGGCCCAAAATCTTTTCTAATATAACAACCAATATAACTACTATTAACATTAATTAACACAAACCATTACATTTAACATGTTTAAATTAAAATCCCCCTAAAACCCCCTTTGATTTGGGTGCATATACACACGATGGGTGACGTAGGGCAGCGAGAGCCTATAAAATCATATAATACGTGCAACATCAACATCATTTAGTACATTGCCTCAAATCTTATAGTATTTTGCAAACCTCATTATACAGTATACCAAAACTTGTACAAGCATACCCCATAAACGAGGATCATTATGTAAGGTCCAGATCTAGGAATAAAGGGCAAATATGCCCATCAGACAGCTCTTGGTGCCCGGAGTAACCCCCCGTGTGAAAAAGAAAAAGAAAAAGAAAAAGAAAAAGAAAAAGAAAAAGAAAAAGAAAAAGAAAAAGAAAAAGAAAAAGAAAAAAAAAAAAAAAAAAAAAAAAAAAAAAAAAAAAAAAAAAAAAAAAAAAAAAAAAAGAAAAAGAAAAAGAAAAAGAAAAAGAAAAAGAAAAAGAAAAAGAAAAAGAAAAAGAAAAAGAAAAAGAAAAAGAAAAAGAAAAAGAAAAAGAAAAAGAAAAAGAAAAAGAAAAAGAAAAAGAAAAAGAAAAAGAAAAAGAAAAAGAAAAAGAAAAAGAAAAAGAAAAAAGGAGATATTTCAAGATTGGAGAGTATAAAAATTGCAATGCACAACATAATAAGCGATGGATCCCTTGCATTTTCAAGCTTTAAAAATGCTGTATGATGTTGTCAATGTCATGTAGATATAGATGGAAGCATTTAATGGTATGTTTGTTGACATGAGGTGAGTTAGGGGAATTGAGCGACTTTGTTATCATTTGTATGAGCCATATGAAAGTGTAGTTATTTAGAAATAATTAAAAATGTAGTTATAAAAGTGTACGAGCAGTTGATATGTGCTAGAATGTTATGTCATTCCATCCAGCAACTACATTTATGCAACTTTCTATTGTTGAAATTAACTGTCTATTGTGCCATGGTTATAAGTAGCATTAATGATTGTCATTGCAAAGAGCATTCAAAATCTGCAAATGTCAAACTTGAACTTTTGTAGATAAGATCCCTACCAACAAAAGCAATAATTCTTACATTATTTTTATGCTTTATAAATGCAAGCACCTTTGCACATGGTTAAATCCTTCCAACACACTTTGATTCACAAACGATAAAGACCTACAGTGGATACTAACATACAAAAAGATGGAAAGTTGCTTCTGATTTATGCATGGGAATTTTGCAAACCCTCTCAAAGTTTTGGAGTGCCTAGCATTGCTAGACTCTAGTTATGATATAATGTATTAAAAAATGATTTGACAAAAGTGCTTGTTAATTACTTTTTTGTTCATATACTCACTTCTATGTTAACATATCATACAAAAAGATAAATATATGAAAATTTCAAACAGATTATTCATCGATCGAATTATTCTTTCAAATAGCCTAGAAGCAAGTCCCATTTAAAAAATTACAAACTACATGCAGTGCAAAGATAGGCGATCACCTTCCAATGTTTGTAAGCAATTCCACCCGTTTGATCATTTGTTAAGTTAAAGATGAGTTCCACTTATAATGTTGCTCCATCTACCTGATAATACATGAAGCCTCCATGACACCAACAAGCATGCCTATCATCTAAGAACTTTAAATAATATGAACGAGATGCCGTTAGCGCCCAGGGCGCTGTTCTTGGCCGGCTAGGGAGCAGCCGCCCTCCCTTCTGCCCGATCAACACAGCGGTGTTTCTTGAAGAAAAATTTGTGGCTTTTGTGGCTAGCAGGGCTGATAGATTTGCTCTCCAGAAGAATTGGGGGAAAAAAAACTGTTGGAGAGGTTCATGGCATCTTTTCGGTGGCTTTCTTGCAGCATATATCCTCTAACGAGGATCTGTTCTTTGTAAGGAATTCTGTTCTAGGGCTTTTGCCACCAGACAGAAACGTTTCTGAGCATGGTAGTTCGGTGTTTGTGGATGCAACTCCATTTGATCATGTTAATCGGCCCCTTTAGGTTTGTTCTGACGGCCATATTTTTCTAGAAACTTTCTCACATTTGTATAAGCAGGCATACCATTTTCTTATTGCTATTGCGGAACCTGTTTGTCGGCCTGAAAACATGCATGAATACCCATTCCTTGTATGCTGCTGTGTTTTCATGATCTGCACCATGAGTTATGGAGTCGGTTTCTCGCTGCTGGGAGGATTTTTTGTTTTGGAGCAGGAGCATTTGGCTCAGAGCGGCGGTATGAAGGTGCTGCTGCAGGCCCAAATGATTCCCGACCTGCAAGAAATGGGTTCCAACCTGCGGATGCTGTAGTTGAATCCAATCTATGCAGACAGACACAAACACAATTGACATCTTGCGCTCCTTACTGTTTCAAAGTCTTTGATAAAGACTTGCCGAAAGGGTAGATCCATTAGGATGCCGACCCATAAGGCGAAGATCTGGCGAAGAACAGATCTGCAAGATTAGGTAAAGATGTTTTTTTGAGTCTTTTCATCAGAGGACAACAAAATTCATTCTTTTGGAAAGAAGTAAGTCTATCGCCCTTCCTTTTCTGCTCTTTCTTGCTAGCAGGAAGAACCAGGTTTTTGCATTTGATGTATCAGGAAGATTCTTCTGTCAAAGGAATTGCAAGGAAGATTCTTCTGTCAAAGGAATTGCAAGGTCTGACACTGATTTATGCTGGAGTGGTTCAGAAAACATGTTATTGGCAAATACTTGGAATTTCTTAGCGCTTTATTTGCTTTTTCAATTACTGCTATGATTGAAGAAGCCATTCAAGCTCTGAAGCTTTAAGATAACTTGGTGTTGATGCCAAATTTTTCTTTGATACCAATCCACTTATGGATATGGTTTGCTTAAATACTGCTACGTTTGAGCTGTGTGCTATGATCAGGTACTGATGCCTGAATTCCATTCTATTTGGCTACTCTGATACCTAGGCCTTGTGAAGCAAGGTGCATATATCTTCCTCTTATTTTGGTTGTTCAGATTATTTGTAAGTGCCCTTGATGAGACGAATTATTTCGAAGTGCCTCTTGGCAACTTCAGATCCTCATGCGTAATCTGGTTACGATGCGGATAGGCCTTATGAGCTTCTCAAGGGTATCAGCTTCTAGAGCAATTAATAAGTTCCTGCATGTAGAGAATGAAGATGTCGAGATTACTCCTGTAGTAATTCTTTACAAGCAGTGTAACATTGTACTCTTTAATCTTTTAATATAAAATATAAAAATTCATACCCTCAAAAAAAAAAAAATAATAATATGAACCCCTTAGGAACTTGAACAGCTAGTAGAATCATCCATATTGATAACAGACCTGATCCCATTTTACATAACAGAATAATACATAACAGACCCGGTTATATTGATCTCAAGAATGTGGCAATACGTCTCAAATATTCATTACTAGATGTCCAGAATCCTGATTTTGGATGCCAATGATAGATGGAAGCACCTATATTATCCAGTAATTTGCCCAAAAGTTTAAACCATGTTCATTTATAAACAATGGACACTTGATAGGTACTATCAAGTAACTTGCCCAAAGGCTTAAGCCATGTTCATTTATAAACAATAAACACTTGATTTAAGTACTATGCAAAGACCTTGCTCCATGTCACTAATGAATGTCCATTACTAATTAGATCTATATCAGTTCCATTTGAAGCCTCTGGAATCATTCTTACTGATATATGATCTAGATGCTTCTTAGTTTTCTGTACAGGAAGAACCAAGCCTGTGGAAATACTACCTGCCCGGATGAAGTCATTGAAATCTTTTTTCAAAAAGATTTGAATTCTTAGCTAGGGAACATGAAGTTATTTTAAGTAAGGTCCACAAATTCGTAATATTCACAGGCATTCACGTTAATATAAGATCCATAACGTGCATCTGCTGCTAGCGAACTGACATCCTTTGCAAGCCATAACAATTTGCTAAAAAGCTGCAATTGAGCAAGGCTCAATCCCAAAGATTATGCATGAACAACAGAAATATTTTCAGCCTAAAATGGTGTAGCTAACAGTACTGCTTCATTACCTCCTCCAGAGGAAGCCTTTGTAGTACCAATTGTATTTATCCCTGCTTCATGTGGTACAACATGCCAAATATCCATACACTGCAGATCCTCAGTTGCATGAAATGACATACTTAATGTGGTGCACCATATTCTTTATTAGAAGTTCAAAATTCAATGTAGGTTGTTTGCGTAATACAAAATTTATCAGTTCACTGAGCAATAGAGCAAATGTATTGTATTGCAACATCTGAAGACTGGGCATGCATACAAACAGATGTTAGCATTATATGTTTACTCAGAGCATGCATGCATGCATGAAAATTCCGTTCATTATATTCCTCACCTTAAAATTCCATTATTGTATTCCTCACTTTATGCTTGGAATACAAATGTAAGATCATTACAGAAATAAATTTGGAGTCCTTACAATTTGATAAGGATTCTTTTATGTAAAAGGCCAACCCCTGAATGCTACAGTTTCTTGAAGTCTAAAAGTTCCAGCTAAAAGAAACATTTTGAATCCGCTCCAGCATGCAAACATCAGCCCCTACACATGTGCATATTAGTACTAATTCTAAAATTGCCTAAAAAATCTATTCTATTCTATTCTATTCTTAAAAGAAACATTTTGAATCCGCAGCATGCAAACATCAGTCCCTACACGTGCATATCAGTATTAATTCTAAAATCGCCCCTTGCATCTATGCATATCAGTATAATTCTAATATTGGGACTAAGAATGCAACAAATGCGAGAAGCACCATTTCATAGGAAAATGTTTGAAGTAAGAACAATGGAATCACCACTCTTTGTGCCCCAGAAAATGGAGCTATTGACAACCTTCTATCCTACTTCTCAGCCTACATTAGAAAAACTACGATAAGGTAGCTATATTAATAAAGAGCTTGGTGTTTGTAGAAATTACCATTTATCTGAAGTAAAATCATCTACCACTGCAAAACCTATAATCACAATCTTATGATTGGTATAACAAACTGCAATAAGGTGAGCTGCTTAAAGATAATGAAAAAGCCTCTAATAATTGCAGAAAATGAATAGACCCCAAAGGCCAAAGGCTCCACGTGACCCAAAAGGGTCCATGGCCTTTTGGCATGCCCTTGGTTCATAGCATTCCCTCCCTTCGGACGTTGCAGTAGTCCTTTGCTGCAAAAGGACTTTTAAATGCTTTTAGCCATCTGAGCATATTTTTTCCTGGACTCCCTTTTACACCCGCTAGTAAAAGTCTACTAAACCTATGAAAAGTTTTCCACCATGAAAACCGAATTTAAACAATAGATAGATATTGCTAAATTGTTGGAGTACTTATAGGAAGTGCCTTGCCATCATAATGAATGGAAAATGATTGTTGTTATAGAATAAAGAAACTTCTACTTGGAATTCTGAATTTGCTTGAAGTAAACACGTGATGTTGCAGCCTATCTCACCATCCAATCATGAGCTCAAAGCAAAAGACAGCTACCTTGGGCTCTTTCCGAGCAACTATATAACATGCATGCCCATTGCTCCTAAAGGACTATGCCTTCCTTCGTGGCCTTTTACCACGCCCTTGGTTCATAGCATTTCCTCCCTCCAGACATCGCAGCAGTCCTTTGCTGCAGAAGGGCTTTTAAATATTTTTAGCCAACCGAGCATAGTCTTGGAACTCCACTTAGGCCCGCTAGTAAAAGTCTATTCTTGGACATCTTTTTCTCCCTCGACTTCCCTTGCCTTTCGATATTTATCTTGCAGAATATCTAGATGGACTTCTAATACATTGCCACAAGCATTCTCCAAAGGTTTATGACCTTTTTATCTCTAGAACCATGTATGATTTGAAATATTGGTTGTGATTTTATCATGAAGCTTGAATCTACCAACTTGCAACACGCATATAGGTAAAGGTTCATCGACTTTCTTCGCTCCCTTGTTGAATCACACTCGATCAAACTAAATCTTGAGATGCTCTAGTAAGTATGCTAGAGATATTCTAAGGGGTCACTTCTATTGTTGTTTAAATGCAGAGCATATAAATCAGCTACAGAAGACAATTGTTGTTAATTAAATTGCTAAAACAACATTGCCTTTCTACAATTGAACATATTATTAACCAATTCCAGTCATGGGCTTCCTAAAGTCATTTGGGCAACTTAGAGATATAATAGCAAAAATAAACAACACAGAGCTGGAATCGTGCTGGTTTATTCTTGATAGTAAAGAAAATTGCAAGACTATAAATCTATGCTTACAATGGAGTGTACAAGCAAAGGATTAAATCTTGCTAGAGTTATGTGCATAGTAACCTCCTGGGTGAAGGACATTGTCCGTGGTAAACACATAGGCATCGCCATGAGTGGTGTTAGCCGCGAGTGGCATTGCAGTATGTGGGTTTACCTACGTGTAAGCTTCGACACCTAGGAGGCTATGATACCTGATCCACTGGATCGAAACATTAGTAACAAACATAGCCATTCAAACAACATAAACAAGGTTCTTGCAAATATACAACGCCGACGCAAACAACAAGGTGGTTTCCCACTTTGGGCTGTCCGCGTGGAATGGGAGCAAAACTTGCAATTTTGATTGAAAACGTTGCTCGTGACAAAAATTTCTCCAAATCTGGAGCACTAGAATGACTCACATGCCAGCGCTTGAATGGAACCAAAGGGTGAATCAATGCATTAGAAAACCCATTTTGTTTCTCCCTCTTGGGCGTTTTACAACAATCAATCAGGCTGACTCTCTGAATTATTCTGGAACAAACTTAAAATCGATATCCCCCTTTAATTTCCTTTCCTCTTCATCTTTCAATCCCTTTGTTACTATCAGACCAGACCGTAGCATATCTAACTGAGTTTAGCAAGTATTGATGTTTCAACATCTTTTTTTTTTCCATATCTCTGACCATTGAGATGACATATTCCTCACACATTCTAGCCTGAGCACAAATCTCGGCCTCACACTTCAAACATCTTTGGAATATCCCTTAAGCCTCACCTTCAGCCTTAGAGATTGCCCTTCGGGCAATCGTAAAAAACAGCTAGGTTCAATTCCGCCGCATCCACCAGTAGCGCCTTGCCACGTGACACGTTTCTTATACTGAATGAATAAATTTTAGTTTTATGCGTTTACCTGACATTCAGACTTTTTACCTGACATTCAGGCTTTTTTACCGACATTCTGGTGACGGAATTGAACCTAACTGTCTTCCACGTTTCAATTTACTTGACATTCCTAAGATGGAAACAGGGCTTCGCGCGTCGCCCTGTGACATCTTAGGAATGTCAAGTAAATTGATCTCTGGAACAAACTTAAAATCGGTATCCCCCTTTAATTTCCTTTCCTCGTCATCTTTCAATTCCTTTGTTACTATTCTTGTTGTTGCCTTGAACGCAGGGGAAGGGGCCATTAGATTATATCAAATGAAATCTAATCCCTCTTCAAATCTTGAAAAATCCGACGCTCAAACAGTAAATGAAGTTTCCAAATTACAATCTGATCATTCTGTATCAGGACTCCAACATAAACGCAAGCATTCGATTCTCGAAAAGAAGCTATAAGAAAGCCAGAAAAGGATCTTCCTAACAAAAGAAAACGGAAGCAATTGCATGTGTTCGACAAGATGCATCTGAGCACTCCGAACTATCAGACCGTAGCATAATTAACTGAGTTTAGCAAGTATTGATGTTTCAACATCTTTTTTTTTCCATATCTCTGACCGTTGAGATGACATATTCCTCACACATCCTGGCTTGAGCACAAATCTCGGCCTCACACTTCGAACATTCTTGGAATATCCCTCAAGCCTCACCTCCAGCCCTAGAGATTGCCCTCACTGAATTATGTGCACA
Organism: Isoetes taiwanensis; assembly: GCA_021234155.1. Classification (NCBI taxonomy): domain Eukaryota; kingdom Viridiplantae; phylum Streptophyta; class Lycopodiopsida; order Isoetales; family Isoetaceae; genus Isoetes; species Isoetes taiwanensis. Next base: position 4,342,215 of record JAJEKV010000037.1, read on the forward strand.
ATTTTGCCAGACACTGGAATTTAGCTTGAAAGATGTCCTGAACGGCTAGGATCGAACCTGGAAACTTCTGTTGTTTATTGTACGAGATTGATCATCAACGGCTAAGATCGAACGTAGGGTATGCTCTGGAGTCTTCGGGAGATTTCATGCTCTGGAGGCTTCGGGAGATTTCTCATTTTACTCTTTAAAGGGCTCTTTTGCAGTTTGATTCATCAGTTTCTGGTATTGGCGCTTAATTTCGTTGTTGGGTTGCCTCAAAATTATCAGTTTCTAGTATTCTGTTGTCTGATCCTTTCCAAAATGGCGCTTACTCCTTTCTTCAATCGCGACAGGAGCGTATTTGATCCCCTCTTTTCTGATCGTCTTCTTGATCCCTTCTTTTCCGACAGGCTCTTTGATCCATTCTCCGTTTTTGAGCATGCCCCTTCCAGACAATTTGCTCGCGATGCTAGTGCTGTGGCAAATACTCGAGTTGATTGGGTTGAAACTTCCGATGCTCATGTCTTCAAAGCTGATCTTCCCGGTAAGTGTTCTTGATTTAATGTATTTCAGTATCTTTTTGCTAACTTTCGCATGTAATTTCTGGTAAGTATTTTTAATCTTTAAGTTTCTTTCTGCTGATGCTTATACTTGTGCCTTAGTTTCTGGTAATCGTTTCGTGAATTTTGACTTTAGGCGTAATGGCAGACTCCCCTTAGATGTATAAATCTGTGTCAACTCAATATGGTTTTCAAATGTCTGTATGCTACTTTAATAATTTCATGATAAAATTGTGAGTAGCATTTATGGTAAATTAGTTTCTTCATATGATTTTGAGTTCAACGATAAAAAGCATGATGATATGATCTTGTTCTGTATGGTAAATCCATGATCCATGCTAGAATATCTCTGATATCTAGGAAAATTGTTCGATGCACTGGATTATATTTCTGATGGCATTTCGATTGTTATTTATATAATTTGATGCTAACATGAGGAATAAATGCAGGGATAAAAAAGGAAGAAATAAAGATCGAGGTTGAGGATGGAAACACCCTCAAGATAAGTGGAGAGAGGAAGAAGGAACAAACAGAGAAGACTGATCGATGGCATAGGGTGGAAAGAGTACAGGGGAGTTTTCTAAGGAGCTTTAGGCTTCCAGATAATACTAAAGTGGACGAGATTAAGGCCCAAGTCAATAATGGTGTTCTGACAGTTACTGTTCCAAAGGTGCAGCAGCCCAAGCCTGAGGTTCGTTCCATTGAAATTTCAGGTTGATTCTTCTGCTGCACTACATCCCAATTCAATTTGGGTGTTTTGAATAAAGAAAAGGGTGTCAATGCATGACACTTTTACTACTGTGTTAATGCTTGCTGTAGAAGATATAGATATGGCATTATTGTTGCCTGATACTACTTGCTACATTTCTGGCTCGATGTCCATTGTTACAAACCACATATTAAATGAAATTTCTGCAGTTTGTGTTCACCAGCTGGTACTTAAAAGATAGTGAAGCAAATCTATGCTGTTTGTTTTATTCGTTGTCCATCATCTGGTATTTAGAAAATAGCTTTTTCCTCAAGATGCAAATAAAGCTCGACTTGTTTATCTTGAAGATCTTATGATACATATAATAAACTTGGAAAGGTAGATGCTAAAGATTATGAAAGAAAGACCATATAGATTAAACATCAAGAACAAAAAACTGTCTTGAAATCCACCTGAAACTGAGACCAGCAATTACCCTCTAAAAGTAGAAATTAATCGAAAAAATAATATCTATTTTTGTGTAGACGTATGAATTTGCAATGGATCCACCATTTGAAAGGATTCAGGACATGATCTGCAATGGATCCACCATCTGAAAAAAATCAGGACATGATCCTTTTTTTGAATCATAATGAACTTGAAAACACCATCATGCTAATCAGTTACTTTGAAAATGACACCATGCTATGCAATTTAAAATGGGCTGGAACATCCTCATTCTATATTCTTTGTGGAAGGACAACTTTTTAGTAAAATTTTCTAATCACTGATTTTTTAAGCAGGTACTGCGCTCTATTAGGATTGTTTAGAATGGAAGATCCGAGAATCTGCTGCTCTATCACATGGGAAGCAAACATTGCATTGCATTTTTGCAAGCCAGTCCTGCATGCAAGGTATACTTCTGGCACTAATTGCATAATAATTTAATTGTTCTTATTGTGGGGCCATTTTCATATCAAATTGAATGTAAGTTCTTCTTCTGTAAAGCCTGTCATTAAGCAAGGAAAGATAAGAGGTCCTGTGCTGGCTTCGTTGGTGACAACAGAATAGCTTTCATCTCCTTAAAATTTCTTAGATTAGATCTTCATTCCATGCTGTTGTTTAGGATTCTGAGCTTCAGGAGTCTGCCGCTGACGATTTTTCTGCTTTCAGTTTCCTCTCTATTGCTTTTGAGTTTGATCAAAATGGTAGTGGAGATCATTTTGTTTCTCCTTTTTACTTTCTTCCATCGTTGTTCTGCAGGCAGTGAGAACAAAAGCATGCCGTCTAATAATACTGAAGGTGGATCTATGCGTGAAGGCAGGCTATCTAAATACCCATTTTGAGTGTGAGTTTCTTCACCATTTTGTAGCTATATCTGTTATATTAGGTTTGTTCATCTTCTGGATATAGTGGAGATTTGCAAAATTGAGACTAAGGCCCTTTCATGCTTTTTATTGTGTTTTTTCCTATTTCGTTTTTGAAGCACTATGTTGTATTGTGAGGCTATTTGCCAGTCAAATCTTTAAATCCTTTCCAGTTTTAGGACTAGTTTGAGCCACAATCAGACTGCAAGTCCATTTTGTGACTCATTATGATGATAGCTATGTTGTGGATCTTATGCCTGCAGTCTTGCATCCTCAAGACCTTGCAATGAGTTTCCGGAAGAAGAAACAAGAAACAGATTTCAAGTTGTTTGCCATTAGGAGCTTTTCAAAAATTTCACCTGTTCATTAAAGGTAAAGAAAATCTTATTTCTTTGATGCTAAACTTCTATTCTTCAGTACATTTGTTGAATGCATTCTTTGCTTGAGGTGTGCTCTTACCATTCGATATAGAAAGTTATTTGTATATCAGTAGATGTCATAGATGTCCTTTTTCCAAGTTATATGCACACATTGATTGCATACTCTTGCCAATTTAGTAGATGTTTGTTGATAGCCTTATGGTGCTTGCTTTTCTCAATTCATGCAAGAGATAAATATGTGAAAGACATGGCTGGCATGTCAAACATTGTATATCATCCCAAAGTTTGTAGAGTGATGCTATTGAGTTCCTAATTAGAATGTTCGTTGATAGCCTTATAGTGCTTGCTTTTCTCAATTCATGCAAAAGATAAATATGTGAAAGATATGGCTGGCATGTCAAACATTCTATATCATCCCAAAGTTTGTAGAGTGATGCTATTGAGGTCCTCATTAGAACTGCAAGTTAAGTATGTTTAATGTTGAAGCCTTCCTGCTTTTCTTTTGGTAAGACATATTTCATATGTAAAGTGTAAAGTGAGGACATCTCTCTACATGTTTTTTCTTAATTGTAGTTAGTGCATTAAGCTAAAATGCAGACGGGAGGAGTTATGAGAATGAGTCACGAAGCTGAAAAAAACGATTGGCTTTGTTCTTTTCAAGAAATTCGTGGTTTCTAGTAACTTTTCTGGCTTAGTTATCCAACCTTTGTTTTGCCGCCAAAACAAGGTGCATGTAGGAAACACATCCTAAAATTTTATAGGATCTCCAGGGACTACATGGAATTGTAGAGCATGGTGGTAAGATTAACAACTTTTGCTAGTAATGAGAATGGGAAGAAAGTTGAATTTGTAATAGTCATTGTTAACACATTATTTGACAATGCTTAATCACCATCGAGCCTATTTGTTGCCATTTCAGATACGTGCTTTATAGACAACAGTTAAAGACTCTGTGTAAGTTCGTCAAGGGTCCATTGCTGCATCCCATAATTATTTCTTTGAAGGAAACCTGATCTTCTCTAATATGTTGGTTGTGCTGGCTAATGTTCATCATTGTAAAAAGTATAGTGTCAAGCATATGGGCGCAAAAAAATTGACTTAATACCTCTTCTTTCCTCGTAGGTACTTCCTTGTGCAGCTGCCCATGCTCTCGATACAAGCAAGATAAATGTTGAATCAAGGTCTTGCCTCTTGGCAAATCAATCTTTTACAGGCTGCTTCAAGTGAACTCGATTTTTAAAATATCCGCAAACTTTACCTTAGCCCTGTCTAGAGTTTCACTTTGCCTTAGCCTTGTCTAGAGTTTCAGTATCCACTGCCACTTTGTCATGTGCTTCTATGGCAGCTAAACATTTGCAGCAAGCTCAGCTAGTTCACTCCTTTACCATTCCATCATCTCATTGACAAAACTTAAACATTCAACTGCTATTCAAAATTCACATCCTAGAACAAATATTCAAGTGTTTACATATATTTTATCACCTCCTAGCCTTATCTAGACATATGTAATTCAGTTTCAAATTTTTTTATTGTTCTCCGCCGCCAATCTAAGTTAGGCTCTCGATGCCAGATGTGCGCCAGATTAGAACAGGAAGATTCGCCCTCTAGCGCCATCGGCATGGGATCTGTGGCATCTGGTTTGTGGCGTGGCACGCCATACCCATCTAACAGAGGATGGAGGTTGCTTGCTGGTTAAGGCATCGTTTTTTTTTTTCCTTCGAGCTCCACCTGTTTCTGTTTCTAGCTGTCTCCGACTTCCGGGATTTGTGGCAGCAACTAAATCACAAAATCTAGACATCTGGAATTTGTCTGGCAGCAGCTAGACCACAAAAACTTGGATTGAGGTATATATAGGAGCCGGAGAGCTCCTGCAGCCGCTCCTAAATTGCGCAAGTCTTCTTGGGAAACCTATTCCGCCATATTCGGTAACCTTTCTCACCTTGCTCTCTCATTTCTTGCAAATAGTTCCTCATAAACAGTAGATTTCAAATTTCGTTGAAGCTTTTCATTGGCAGTATGTAGTTAAGTCCTGGATAAATATGAACAAACTTGCTGCCATAGATAGGTATTCGACCTCTTACAGTAACCGGATTGATCGACCACTGAACAAGCTCCCATTTTGAGCTCTGTCCGGCTGTTATTGGATTTGGGTCCCTTTTCCTGGTGCCTTTTTTGTCTATTGTGCCTTTCAAAATTTGATCTACCTTAAGCTTATGGTCGGCTGATTGTTGGAAACCGGCAAGCGGTTCCCTCCAAGTTTGAGGCTGAGAATTAGAAGCTACAGAAGCCAGCATTGAACAGTAGTAAACTTCCCAGCAGAATATCTCTTAGCTTGAGTGCATAACCAATAGCTCAATATGTTAAAAGGAACCAAATCATAGATTCTAGAAAAGACATTGGTATCTTTATAATGCAATTTGAAAGGGCAAAGTTCCCCTTTTTCCGTTTGCTTATTGTGTTATGACATCGTGCATCTTTTCTTAGCATAGACTTTCTGCACTTTTCTACTTCTGAATTTGATATGTGATTGACCAGGACCAGAACATGCGGGGCATCTCGGGGAGCAGTTTTGTCTCTTAATCCAGAGGCAATAGTGTGTTCCAACCATTTTAATTAGGTTTTCTCGTCTCTTCCTTTCTTTATATTTTGGTAATGAAGAAGATGAATCATTGAGAACCAATGTGCTCTTTGCTGTGCCAAGAATACACCAGGTACTATTTTATCTTTGTTTTATTCTCAGGGATGCAGTTAGTGTCCCTACATTTTTTCAGGATTCTGACTAATGTAGTGGCTTTTGTGGTTGTCATACAGAAATACAGGCACTCGTAATCTGGCCTCGAGAACGGTGTGATCTTGAAATAAGCGTGTTATTTTAAAACGAGAGTGGAATCTAGGTACTAGTTGGGTAGAGAAAACATTGTTTTCTTTCATTTGCGCTTATTCTCATGTATTTAATGTGCATCCTTTTAGTGCTTTGCACGGTTTTGCAATTTATGCTTTTGTATTAGTCATTGTTCTTTTTATCAGCCAACATCTATTGATGTAGTGGTGGCTCGAAATCCACCTACACCTGCTTTCTATCCTTGCGTCAATTCTAGGAGCTCAGGTCCTCCGCCCATCAATTGCCTCTCTGCCCTCCTCGGATCCTGCACGTAAGTAGCGAAGTTTCTCTTCTTTTTCATATCTAGTGGACACGAATATTTGTTTGCCATAATGGGGTTTTACTTTATAAAACCATTCTTGCTTGTGCTGATCGTCAATCTTGCTTTGAGGAAGGGTTCTAGGCATTAAATGTTTGTAGAAGATAGCATTTGTCAACTAAATTACAAAAGCTACATTTAATTGTATGAATTCATTTATTAGTTCCACTTAGCGCCTACCTACACCTGCTTTCTATCCTTGCGTCAATTCTAGGAGCTCAGGTCCTCCGCCCATCAATTGCCTGCCGCCGCCTCTGCCCTCCTCGGATCCTGCACATAAGTAACGAAGTTTTTCTTCTTTTTCATATCTAGTGAACACGAATATTGGTTTGCCATAATGGGGTTTTACTTTATAAAACCATTCTTGCTTGTGCCGATCGTCAACCTTGCTTTGAGGAAGGGTTCTAGGCGTTAAATGTTTGTCGAAGATAGCATTTGTCAACTAAATTACAAAAGCTACATTTAATTGTATGAATTCATTTATCAGTTCCACTTAGCGCCTATTGGCTTTTTTTAAAAGGTTCCCAGTTGATAACATTGATCATTGGCAGTGGACTGAAATTGAAGTTGCCCAAGGAAAAGCTTGGTCCCTGTTTCAATTTTGTCAATTTCTTGCAAGCCACTAGATAACTTAAGATCATTGCATGCTGAATTAGCATTTAGAGATGGCATCATTATTAGTAGCCGTTAGATTTTGCCCAACTGTATATGTTCATTCAGTGGATAAAATGTTAGTCATCAATCCTAGTCATTGTAATCGTTCGTCTATTATATCATGCTTCCTAACTCTGTTCACATAGGTTGATGAATCTGCTTTTCAAGATCATTGGACTGTAACAATTTTTGCTTATGTTATGCAGGTTCTCATGATGTGTGGGTCAAGAAAAACACAAACATTTGCTGCTGCATTTTGGTCCAGTTGAATCCTGATTGAAGAGAATATTCTTATAGAAGGTCTGGCCTCGAGAAGGGTGTGATCTTGAAATAAAGCGTGTTATTTTAAAAGTAGCGTGGAATCTAGGTACTAGTTGGGTAGAGAAAACATTGCTTTCTTTCCTTTATTCTATGCTGAATTTTATGATGCCTTTTGCATTCCCAAGCAAAGAACTGGTTAGATTGGAGGTTCTTGCAAGCAAAACAAAAGTCTATCTGGTTTTGGAGTATGTCACCGGAGGCGAGCTTTTCGACAAAACAGTACAGGAGAAAAGGCTGTCTTAAGACGAGGCAAGAAAATATTTCAGCAGCTTATAAATGCAGTTCAATATTGCTATAGCTGTAGTGTTTGCCACAGAGATTTGAAACCTGAGAATTTGCTTCTTGATTCCAACGGCAATTTAAAAATTTCTGATTTTGGGCTCAGTACTTTGCTTTCATGTAGTTCTATTATGCAGTCTCATATAAGAAGGTAATGCATTCACACTAAGATGGTTTTTGTTTCTTCCATTGAAATGTCCAGAGCAGGAACTTTAGTGCCAATGGTCAAGTGTACCATAGGAATGCAATATTCCTAGGGTAGAGTTTGGTACACGGAACCTGTACATTAGATAGCTACGTTGTTTCATTTAGTGTGGTCTTCATTGCTTAAGTTTTGCACTATCTTACCATCTACCCTTTAGATGCCTTGGTCAAAGTACTCAATCCAGTACAAATATGATTTTCACCAAATACCCTTCCAGTATTTTGTATTCCACAAAATGCACTTGCCTTAATGATTACTTAGTATGTGAATTGCTACCATTCATTATTCATTTTTCGTATGATTCAAATGGACATGAATGCTACCATGATCTTGTGTTAATAAATGACTTTGTCGCTGCTGATATGTGCAGATTATATTATTATATTGAAAGATGTAATATTCTTCGTCACAACAATTTTTATTTCAAGAATAGTGTAAGTGAGCTGTATAATATCCAGAACGGTGCTGCAAATTTTAAAGGCGCTTGTGGCAAAAACAAAAATGGCTGTCGAGGATTGCAAAAGCGTAGCCAAGTTAGACACTCTACTAGCACTAAGAAGATAGGACATGTGCTCAATTGTATGGATAACAGGATTGTACTACTCTGGAAGAAAATAATGCAATGGCACACTTGCCAATTTCTTTTGCAGCTTACTAGATGAAACAACTAAAAATCTCTAAAAATCAACCATGTGATTTGATGTAATTTGCTGTATTAAGGATCTAGCTTCGGTTAGATCTGTTTTTTACACGGCACCAAACCTATCGGTTAAGGGCTCAAATGAAAGCTCTCTACCTTTGTTTGAATAATGAATGTGCTTCGTTGCGAACTTGATATCCACTTTTCGAAGTAGATACTGCATTGTTAAATGTTGGACGTTAATAGTAGGTCCAACATTTAACAATAGTGGACGGGTCCAACATTTAACAATAGTGGACGTTAATAGTAGGTCCAACAGCGAGAGAAATGTTCGTGGCGGCCTTGGCCGCCGCGATAAATTTCTTGTAGAATATAATCCCATTCTGCCATGCATGACAACATACTGAAATGTTGATATTCAAGCATAAGGAACATTCATTAAATGAAGAAACATCTATAATGGATATATTATCACCTTATGCATGCTATGCTGCAGTATTAACTAACAATTTTCTCTTCTTGCGGGGATCTTTGGGCACATAAACAAAAGGCAGGCATGAGAGCGTTCCATGTAAAGACATATCTTAGATCTGTTGTGAAGATTCAGCATAAGACAACGGAGGTGACATGGCGTTGCTTGCCAGCTTGCTTGCTTTGAAATGACTTCAAATGCAACAGTTGTTTGCCTAGCATTGCTGCAGAGATGAAACAACAGTTAGCTTGCGCCAAAAATCTTAATGCTTATATACAAAAGTACCAAATGAAAATATGAAGTCAGATGGTCGTCTGAGGCTTCTTTGAACTCCAAACACCTAGAGATGTTTTCAGGTCCAAAAATTTCAACAAATCCAAGAAGGTTCGTCAGAGAAACTGCTCCATTGGTGGTACGAATGATTGATCATCAGCTCATAAACTCATTTCAAGTCCACATAATGAACCTTTCATATTAAACCACCCTAGCAAGGATCTGCAAACAAAATAACAAAAGATGAACCTTGCAATCTATATACTTAACAACAGAAGCAAATTTTTTGTGTAAGAGAAGCAATATATACTAGTTATGGTGCCCGGCGTTGCCGGGCTTAGTAACAATTTGAAAAGATGTCGAAAAGTAAAGCGACTTCACCATTTAGAAATTGCTAGATGGGGAAGAGAATATATATAGCCTAAAAGTGAATTCAAAAGACTATAGTAACATTGTGCAGGTGGGCCGAGCTTAAGTAAATTGGATGTTGGTATTTGTTTTTCTATGGGGATGGTGGTTGTCCTGAAGTTGTAGCTTTTTGAACTTAAATGTAGTGGCACAGAAATATATTTCTATGCATGTACTGTAAGTGAGTGGAAATAGATTGTAGATAGACCATCAATTGGTAAAGTGGAACATGGATGTCACAATGTGAAATTAGCTAATGATGAGGAAGGAAGGAAGGAAGGAAGAAAATTTTAACGTCCACGGAACCCAATCGGGTTATGGGACCAGAACAAACAAAGGGGGCATAAGCCCTAACAGATCGAGGGGCGAAGCCCAAAAAGTAGAACATGGGGGTCCAAGCCCCGTTTCAACACGTAAATAACCAAACCGAGCGAAACAAAAATACAAAGCTACGGTAAGTGCCCATGGATCAGGATGGTCACCGATCTCGAATGATAGCTTGACCTCCCCTATAAACAACCCACTTCAATTTGGCGAGCCTCTACGACTACGACATAACTCTTCTTTCCGCCTACGTAGCTTTTGAGTCAAGTCTTCCGGATCGGAGAAGGTGGTTCCTTTCAAATGGTTGCCATGTCGCGGGATGTGCACCCGGGAAAGAGCATCTTGAAAGCGCACCAAGAGGTGACGAGGGCCGGTCGAGGCGCAAGCTCCAACCCAACCCGGGTCGAGACAATACCATGTGCTTGGATATGCATCACTTGGGTAAAAACTATGCGGCTTCATCTCAGAGCAAGAGAATCACCCCGTCTCCCTCGAATACCCACAATACGTGGGTTCAAGTATGCATCCTCGTGCAAAGTATCGTGGATCCTCGCATGCCATCATCTTTAGGCATATATCATTCACATGGTCGGGCCCAATATCGTGGATCCATGTACTCTGCTATCGACCTCGTGCATATCATTCGCGCATGCTCGTCGCGGGCATTGTGCTGGACACCGCGGGCAGCATTACCATGATCTACCGGGTGGCCCACGATTGTAACAACAACTCAAGAAGTCGCGCACCCGGCTTTGTAAGGGCTAATCGGAACATTCTTTGTGGCGATGTGATGAAAGAGCATACCCTTTGTATCTTTGGCTAGGATATCCGGATGCGAAGCAGTTCACATATGTTGATGGGGAAGTCTTGAGTCTCCCAGTCGATGAAGCAACATATTTGTATACTTGTGCACATAAAAAAAAAAAAAAAAGCGAACATTCAAATGTTTTTGCTTTTTGTATGTCAGAAAACAAGTTATATGGGTTTTGGGTTGCCTCTAAAGGACAAACCCTGGGTAAAGGGCATATGCCGAGTATATGCCAGTATGTGCACAGAAATTCTTGATGACTAGTCTAAATCTGGCGTTGCAGATAATCTCCCCGTCATTATTTGAGAGCGCTCAATAGTTGAAAAAGTTGCTTCACCGTAGATCTCTCTTCTGCCTTCTCTTCAAGTTTATTTATTGGGAGAATGCATTAGGAGAGGCAAGAATTATGTCTGTGGCATTTCTGAGAGGCCATACCAGCACACTTATTATTTTATCTTATTTATCCGACCTATAGTTTGAGTATCGATAATGCAATTGCCACCTCTGTTTTAGCCTCTATTGGCTAAACGACAATTGAACAAGAAGAGGATCTGATTTTGGCTCTTCAAATTTTTGCCTTAAATGCTTTGTAGTCGAATGGAGGATCTACTGTATGAATAAGGTATGGTGATCTACGTTACTAGGTTGAAATTGCATAGGAAGTGTCAATTTAACTAAAGGAAGGGCAGATTTGATGTTAGCATCATATGTGAACGATGTAGAAAGCAGGAGGTCAAATTTGTGGTCATTGCCATTTTCTCCTTTGTTAGAATATTTATTCTTGTCATAGAATGAGTTTATTACTAGTAACAATTGTTTTCTTGTGATAGAGATACCTCATTCCAACGGCGGGACAAGAAGCCTAACCCTAAGAAAAGGTAAGCATTAGGTGGTTAGGATATTATATCAGATAAATCTCAAAACTGCATTGGAGATAATCTAAGTGACCTCATATGTAAAGGCGATTGTCATTGGTTCCATCTCTTGTAACAATAGTACTTTCTACTAGTTCCAATAATCGTTTAACCATAGTATACCATTAACATTAACACAAACCAACACACAACCACCATTAACTTTATTAACACAAACCATTGCATTTGACACATTTAAATTAAAATCCCCCCCCTTTGGTTTGGGTGCATATTCACATGGGGGGTTACTCCGGGAAACGAGAGCTGTCGGATGAGCATATTTGCCCTTTATTCCAAGATCTGAACCGTACATAGCGATCCTCGTTTGTGGGGTATGCATGTACAAGTTTTTGTATACTATATATTAAAGTTTGCAAAATACTATAAGGTTTGAGAGAATGTACTTAATGGTGTTAAATTTGTACATGTATTGTAAATTTTTTGGGGCTCTCGCTGCCCTACGTAACCCCTCGTGTGAATATGCACCCAAACCAAAGGGGGTTGAAGGGGGATTTTAATTTAAATGTGTCAAATGCAATGGTTTGTGTTAATAATGTTAATGGTAGTTGTGTGTTGATTGTTATGTTAAAAAAGTTTTTGGGCCCTTCGGGCCCTAACTAAAGCAAACATAGGTAAACTTTATGGGCTAGTTAGCCTGTTTATGTAAGTGTGTAAGTGCCAAAAAATAAACAACTGTAAGAATATGGTGGTTTTTTGATCAGTTAATCATGCAGTTGAACACCAGGTCAACCATTGCAGTAGCCACATAAGCAGATGTTACATATATCTTGGCTGTATATGTAGCATAATAACAGGGGAATACCATCAGTTACATGAGAATCTTAACGCACAAGTTAAAACATTATAGAATAATATTACATTATTTATGGTAAAACATGTTATCGGACCTGTTGATCTAGATAAAACTATTCATCAGCAATGTAAAAAATTCCACACAAGTGACAAATGTAAGGACATCAAATTGTTCCGCGTGAGTAGTAGACATTAGTTCAATTTCATGTAGCCAGCTGGTATGGTACAAACTTGGAGGAGGGCTACTCATCAGCAATGTAAAAAGTTTCCACACCAACAATCAGAAAACAAGTCCAAGAACGTCAATGCTTCACATGATAAGCAACCAGCTTGTAGGCTTGATATCCTTAGTTCGAGACCGCCCAGAATCGCACTCTGAACTGTTGGGTGTCAAAACCCACAGACGCAATGTAAAGTGGTTGGGGGCAGGGCCCAACCAAGCAATGTAGTGTGGTGTGTGGTCACATGTCCAGTTGGATGCTGCCTAGTGGTGTGACGTTAAAATACTATCTATCTATCTATCGATCTATCCTTCCATGATCTGTAAGTGCAACTCCTAAATTTTTTAAGCTAAATGAAATCATCACGGGATGTAGAGCTCATTAATGGTAAGAAAAAAGAAGAGAAGGGTATTTGGATGTAAGGCATTGTCCACCTAAGAAGGAGATGAACGACAACTCTAAGATATGTATGCTAAATGGAACTGCAAAAGGCTTTTTGGCAACAAACTAGATGATACAGGATCACATAATTGATTTCCAAATCAAATTTCCATCAGTATAGCATGAGCGTAAAAACTGTGAAGTAAAATGCTTCAAAAAGAAACCTAACAGAGAAGACGCCGCATTGGGAGCACAAAATTTCATCCCGTTCGGGCTTAGAAACCAAAAAGGAAACTCAAAATCTCTAATCTAACTTCCTGCTAGCTATATGGGCTTAGCCGATCTTGCTTCACTAGCACAAGGCAACATGCTTAACCGGCCAGCTAGAGGGGCCCATAGATTACGTCCTCGGGAGCACAAAGCAAAGTCATAATCAACAATTGAAAAATACCGCAATTATTTTCTCGGGAACTAGAAACATCATTGGACCTGATATCTTTGGGAGTTCAAGGTAAAGCGAAAAGGTATGCTCCCCTATAAGATACTTATGACACATCAACATCAAGACAACTCCTTTCTCAAACTTCGTCCAAGGTAACTTTTCAACGAACCCAAATGAGAAAAAGCCAGCCTGCAGTTTACTTAGTTACCTTCCAACCAGGAAACTTGGTTGTGCCGGTTTTACACCTTCCTCTGTCAACCTCATCCTTTCACGAAGCTTGTTCTTCACAAAGCGAACTTTGCTTGCAATTCTCTAACTTTTGGAAACCCACGCAGCGTCTGAGATACCATGTCCTCCTAAGTAGTTATGGAGGCCTAACGGAACTTCCTTGTAAGAACTTGGTCCTAAACCCACCTTAGTTGACCTATAGCTTGTCATACCGGGGACCGTTCATCATTGAAAGCTTCCTTCATGTCCTCCTTGTGGCGAGCTTTAGCAATGCGGACCATCAATGCTAACACACGAAATGCATCATCCAAATACTCGAGACCTGAAAAATAAGGCTGAGTTCACCCTTTCATGGATCGGAGTCAGTTTTTGCTTTTCATGGGGCTCTTGGCAGCTAGCATATTCACGACTGTAATCTTATCTTGCTAATCCCATTTGTTGCATTTTGCAAGCCCTGTTTTTATGCCCTAAAATGCTATCCGAAGGCTTGCATGTTCAGCCCCTAAAATAAAAAGAGGGCTTTTGTTGTGAGCCCTTGGATGTTGGACCATTGAAAAAAAGGCTAAATCAGCGACTAAGAAATGGTGCACTCTAGATATGCGCATTAGTACATCCATTTGAATCGCCATGAAATCTTAGGAAAACCTTTGTGAAAAGCGTGCAAAAACACAAAGAAAACCCCACTTATTATGCTACATATTTATCCGGTAGGGAAGAGTGTAACCCTCGCAAAGCCATAAGTTTTATGACTAGATCCATCAAGGAATGGTAAATGGTCAAAAAAAAGGCTTTGTACATGAACTGGGGAAATATCATCTTGATCATCGATGGTCCGCGGCACAAATCGGTTTCTCCCTCTATTCCATGTTACGTAAGAATGCCACACTCAACTACTATTGCTTTCATCGTGATAAGATCGTCCCTAGTCAGCATACGAACCTAGAAGCAATCTTCACTCTATGGAATGGATCATGGAAGCCAATATTTGTTCTAACTATTTGAATAGGGTAAAATCAAATGCGAATACAAGGATATGTGATACTTCCTTTGAATATAAATGAATATCAATAATCACCCATTGAGCATACAAGGTGGCTAAGATCAAAAAGGGTTCAAAGAAGCAAATCCAAGTAGTCTAAACATAAGTAGTCAAGTGCTACATCAAAAGCTATGAATCCTTCTAGTTTGAAGGAGGTTTTATTACCGAATGAGGCATTTGGAAAGATTGCTTCTCTTCAAGTTATTGTCTCCAAAACCGGAGAAAAAGGCAAGCACTATCATGGTAAAGACAAGATTTAGCATTCCTTTTAGCAAGAGCAAAAAAAGGTCAATTGATGCATCCACTTCTAATGTGAGAAGCCAAAACTGTAGAAGAAATGAAAATCATCACAATAGTAAATCTGGAACTAAAGAAAATGAGGACGACCCATGTGGAAGAAGGGCCAAATGCGTCACTCTAAAATTTCTTTCAAAGCTAAGTCAATGTGCTTTGAATCATGGAAAAAATTAGTGGCTATTAATAGCCAAATGGCGATTTTTTAGGGGGTCTAGACACTTTTTGCGGCGAATTTTATGAAGGGAGATTTCTTTTAAAAAAATAAAAAATAGCCATAGTTGAAACAAATACTCCATTATTTTTTTAGGATTAGCCAAACTATTTTCCCCCTTTTCCCCAAAGAAAAAGGGATTAGCCTTTCTTTATATTATAATAATTACATATTAAATCATTAATAACCAAACAAAAACGAATTCTTATTATAGACTTTTACACATCTCCACCTACCATCATCAGTGATACTGGTTTTTTAAAATATAAATTTTTATTACATATACCATATATGAATCTTCAAAAAGGAATTGTAAGAGATGGCCAATTTCCCTCTAAATGCCCGAGTTGGTTGCATAACATCTTCCTTTAGGGGTTAGAGATAAGTGCAACTTGATCACTATATCTAGAAGATGTCATTGCATTGAATGTAGTTCAGACTATTGATGTTATCCTATGTTGTGAGCTTCTGTTAAAAGTTTTTTAATATTATTGTATGTTCCTTGATTGTTGATTATTATTTGTAGTTGTAGTACAATATATCTAAAGCTACAAAATTTACATTTTTTGCATTTTCCAGTTAGAAAAAATAGCTAAGTGAAAGTTAATAGTACTTGATTCAAAAGTTTCGCCAAGTCCAAATACATATAAATGTAACGATAATAATAACTTTTAGCCAAATGTATATCATAAAATACTGTAAAATTTTGAAAAATAGCCAGACCATTTTTTATGGAAAAATATATAGTATGCTTAATTTTTTCCCTGCTTTGAATTCTATTATTTTCTGATTTGTTAGCTAATAAAATCTACTGGTAGATCACATTCTTTCCCTTACATTGTATTGTATTGTATGAAATTTTAACGTCATTATTGGTATGGAAGTGGAGCCTTGCTGATCGTAAGGTTCCCTTAGTGTGCTAGACTTATAGCCGGTCACCGCGTGCGGGCCCGGTATAGGTTTGATACCCCCTAGGTCTCGCAGGCAACGCCCTATAAAGACATCCTGAGGGCTCCGTGTAGCCTTTTGTAGGGTTTAAGTCAGGTATGGATGTGCATCGTCAATGGTTTCACCATCCTCTAGCCACTCATGGAACTATTGTGCCCCAGGAAGGGACTTGTCCTATTCGTGCCTCATCAGACTGGAGAGATGCAACTTAGAGTGGTCTCATAGGGTAGTGATTCCATGGGATTACGTCTCCGAAAGGCTACAATCACGCCATAGCATATTTCAGCCTATCTGCAAAGTGTTCACATGAGGGGCAGTTGGAGTGGACTACCCTAGCCATTGTTCTATGCCACCCAATGCCTTTGTCATGATTTCATCTGTTATTATCCGGGGACCCTGACCATCAGTCAACTCCTTCAGTCAGAGCCGGGCAGAACCCTTATTTATGATGCAATCTATGTATTATGTCAGTATGATATTGTTGTGAATTTTGATGATGGATGGGCCACCCTTCGTGCTGGCATATTACCAGCCTTCGTGCTGGCATATTAATTATGTGTATTGTTGCTAGTGCTAATATGTATGTACGCTTTCACCATATAGGATATCCCATAGAAGGCATGGGACGAATGACACCTTCACCTGGACACTTGGCCATCACAGGTGATCAGAGTCAGACGGAGGGTCTTCCCTAGTGATTGAGTTGACATGAGAAAAGAATTTTTCGTATTTATACAATGGGAGCATCGTGTAGGTTCGGGGAGCATCAAAGTCGGTTTTCAGAGTGCTTTATGAGAAGCAGTGTAGGCAGCATGAAGCTGTGGCTATCATGCTCTTGGACAATAGTACTTACTCTGTCAGTGACCTGGATAACTAGTTGGATCTATATGGCCGAAATGATACGAGGAGTTCGTGCTTGGAGATCTTATTTGGAATCTGATATTTATGGCTGGCTGCTAGTCCTATGTATTTCTTTATTATAAGGATATAACCAACTGCCTTGACTCAAATATTTGACATGGTCTTTAGTGTGTAGAATAGAGGGTGTTAGTACAACCTAAGGGGACAAAATAACATAACATGCGAGACTTCTAATGAGAGAGGGTCACCAGTTGGCAGAAGGCAGAGAGGGTAACCAAACGCTTCCAAGTGAGGGAACTTGGAGTTAGGAAATAATGTTTTCCTTCGTTTCACCGAATAGAAGGAAAACATAATTCTTGAACTACGATGTAGTTAGGAGTTAGTTAGGTTGGCAGTTTCCCAGCCCTATTTAGTTTCTTGCACGTCCATTTCCTTCTTCATCAGCCTCTTAGCATCTCCTTCTTCTTCTCCTACGGTCAGGCTTCTATAGCACCCACGTACTTGTCTCCTATTCGTCATATTCTGGCCTTTTTGGTCGCCTTGGTCATTTTTTCCCTTTCGTTTCTACATTTTGCTTTTAGGTTTCCTTGGGCCGCCCCAAAACGACCGGAGTTGATGCTGGCTTGTCTGCACAGCCCCGGAGTCTTCTTCGGCATGCTAATAGTCCCTGCAGTTGGTTTGTTTTCGCCTGGTTTCTGCGGTTGTTTCTGCTGCTGATTTCGTTTGTTCAAGCCCCATATTTTGGCAGTTGTCTTTTCGATTTACACAGAAGGGAGTCTTGTTCTTTCGATTTTGCACAGAAGGGAGTTTCGGTTGAAACAAATTTGCCTTGGTAGATCCGGTTGCAGTTTTCCAAGTGTTTAGCAGGTCGACCAGATTTTTGTGGTTTGGATTTTGCAGCGTTTTCAGGCAGTCCGGCCTTTTTCATTTACTCAGAGTGATTTTTCATTTGTTGGTTGTGGAACCGTTTTCTATTGAAGTTATTCAGCTTGATTCTAAGCCGCTCAGGAATTGGGCTTTCTTGTGGACATCCACGTTGCTGCTATGGCTCCTAAAATGGGTGCGATAAAGCTCAGGAAGAGACAGGCTTCTGGTGCTTCTGAGCATGTTCCGGCATGGCTTAAAGCCGTGGAAGGCAGGTTGGAAGCGAAATTTGACAGTCTGGAGAGCAGGTTGCAGGCGAGTTTAGAGGATCTGAGTAGCTCAAAGGCAGAGATTTTTGCAACCCTGGAGTCCAAGGTTGCGTCTCTGCAGGGAGAGATCCAGCAAAGGAACGGGAGGGCAAGAGCCCCTCCCTTAAGATATTATGAAAATATGAAGCAGTTTGATGTTTTCAATCAGTTGGAGGACTGTTTCCTTGATTTGGAGAGCCGCTTGCAGTCGCTCAAATCCCTGGACGCAACAGCCAGAGGCATCGTTGATAGAGGTAAAGCTTTGATTTCTAACAGGAAAAACATAATTTGCATCAGGGATAGGGAGGGGCCAAGAGTTGCGGAGTTCTTTGAAATGGGGGATTTTACCCTTTTGGAAAACTGCCCAAAAATTGGTCTCGATGGATCTGTGGTTACTCTGTCTTAAGGCTTGAGTGTTTGCTGATTTGTTAAGCTTAATCTAACCTGCAGTAGGGATTTCGGTTAGTCCATTTGGTCTGCTTTTGTCGCTCAGTTGTTGTTGGTGGTTTGTGCTGAATAAAAGGCAAGTTTCTGGAAGTAGGTTTCAGATTTGGTTGGATTGCTCAGAGCTGGTTTCCTTTACAATTTTTGTTCTGCCAATATCAAGCTTTGTATTTCCAGGTTAATAATTTAACAAGTTTTGTTCTGCCAATCAAGCTTGTGTTGCCAGGTTAATCATTTCCGGGCTGCATTTGTAATTTCTATGCTGGTTCTCGGTCTACCTTAGGCTGCGGGCAGTTTAATGACCCAAGATCTTGGCAAGAAGGCTGCTTTATCCAAAGATCTGTGTTAGGCAAAACCCTTTTTGCCATGTTCGTCTGTTTTTCTTCTATCCCTGTTCTCCCTCCGTATAATCCTCCTTGGACTCCTCCTCCACTTAGGACCAATGAGATCATGTTTCCCCTTCAGCTTTGTAAACTGCTTTTGTTCTGGCATCTTGTCTGTGGTTCTTTGCATATCTTAGACGTGTAGTCGTTGCATATTTGGTGGCAATTAAGAAGATATCTGACATCCTTGCATTAACGCACCTGGACAATGATAAGACAATAGAGTTGGTATAAAGAATGAATTATTTCAAAGGATAATGCTTCAATCGTAAGGATCTGCAAACTGTTTGCCGAATTCAGACCGAATTGTGAAAATCCCAGTACTCTGTCAAGATTGATGATTATCACAGAAATATTGCACGAGAAAATTTGGCTGCAAAATGAAAAATCGTGTTTGTATTTTCCCCATGCCAGGGTAGCATTTGAGTGCAAAGCGGCCAATCATATTTCTTATATTCCCAATGCTAGGGTAATCCATATCCCTCATCTAAACTTCCTCTTTTGACATATTAATGCTATACAGTCTCGAACGAGGATTTTAATCATTTTCAGGGTGCCATTTGATGCTGCATCCCTGTTAACTACATTACAATTCATTACATTTCACTAATTATTTACTCCCACATATATCCTTTTATCTGTACCTTACAGTCTTTATAACACACATTTATTTGGCCCATCTCCCCCATAGTAATGGTGCATTCTTGTTTTCACCTCCATTGATGCCATCGAATCCCATTTTGCATCTCTTCTTATTTCATTCCGTTTCTCAAAATGCATCTAAATTATGTTTTATACGTTATTCTTGGTTATTTTATCGAACATTGGCATGGCAAGATGGTGTGTTTAATGAAGCATGTTGCCCTCTATATGATTGCTTAAATCAATTTGGTTAACTATTTGGCCTTGTTTTTTGAGTGATGTCTTCTAAATGTTTCGGTCTAACCAAACGGGTCTCACTATATTTCAAGAGATTTAAGGGCTTGTTATGAGTTTTAACCTTGTCGTTGGTTGGTTGCTTTTTGTATGGGGTGGTGACCCGAACATTGTTTGTTGTTAAGTTGGTCCCGTTGTTGTGCCGTGGGGAAGCGGTATGGTTTTACCCTAAGCTTTGTGCCTCTCAGCTTTATACCTAACTTTTACTATAAATGTTTTGCCCTTTTATATACCACTTGTTCCTATGTTCTTGTTCTCTAAGAGACAATTGCCTTTGCGAATTTTGGATGTGGGTGACCTTTTATGGTATCTGGCTTTGGGCTTGTCCATCAACAACTTCTACTCTTGTGCGCTTGGGACAAGCTTGATCAGTTTTCACTATTTCCGTCTGCCTCTGCTTCAGCATTCTTGTCTGTGTGCTCTCATAGTAGTTTTAGAAATAATGTTTTCCTTCGTTTCACCGAATAGAAGGAAAACATAATTTTGAACTCTGATGTAGTTAGGGTTAGTTAGGTTGGCGGTTTCCCACCCTATTTAGTTTCTTGCACGTCCATTTCCTTCTTCATCGACCTCTTAGCATCTCCTTCTTCTTCTCCTACTGGTCGCCCCACCCCCACCCTTCCTTGCATGATTAGCTTGTTGGTAAACTAACATTTGGTTTGAAGGCCTAGTGCCTGCTTTTGGGGCCGAGCCCGGTGGGCCTTTGTGCACAGTTGAGGCCGGTGTGCCTAGTGGAAGGCTTGGTGCCTAGTTGGAAGCCTTGGTGGTGGATGGCCTTGGTGGCCTTTGGTTGGTCTTTTTGTGTATGCGGGGGTTTAGCGTGGGTCGTTTGGAAGAGAGCTTTGGATTGAAAGCACAAGATGAAGATCTATGGAGAAGTCAATTCAAACATGTTTTAGTCTTTGGCAACTTCATTCTTTGTAATATACTTTCACCCAATAAGGCTAGTCAGCATGAGGGTACAAGATCTATTATGTTTTGGACCTAGCATTGGTTAGTGATCCCATTATTGTCAGGGTTTTTCCTCGAAAACCCGAAAGGGCGAGGTTTTTTAATCCCGGCCATAATGGTTTCACTAGCTGGCATTTGATGTACTCTTTTGTTGTTTAGTGGAGATGCCCAAGAGCATTCATTTCCAAGTGAGGGAACTTGGAGTTAGGAAATCCACCCCCACGGGGACTATGCTGTATGAAATTGGGTTAGTGCCTTTCGAGGTCTAGGGGCTGAAAAGAACGATCGCATATTTAGGGAGGAATGGGGCATACCAATCTAGACTCAAATTGGTGGCATTAGTTATAAGGGAATCAAGGGAAATGGCAAGACATAGCAAAGGTGGATGGATATCAAAAATAGAAGAATGGGATGCAATCTTTGGAGTGAGGTGGACGGGATCAGATTAGAAGGGACGTAAGGTAATCTTAGACTGAGACTAATGAGGAAATTGACAGACATGCAACCAAACACCAAAGTAGAACTGTATCTAGCAGACATGAACTCAGAAGGGAGTCTTGGGCAAAATATATATATAGACAACAAGGTATCTAAAGCAAGCAGAATAACAATATGTCGATTCAGAACAGGAAATCATAAGCTCTGGATTGAAAAAGGAAGATGGCAAAGACACCCGCGATAGACGTAGAGAGGCATTATGCTATGCACACTATGTAACATGAGGAAGATTGAGGACGAGGAACATGTATGGAAATGGATGCACCGGTGATAACGAGGAAATAAGGGAGCGGGCAACAAATGTGGGGCGCTTAAGGTGCACAAGGGACAAGAGACGATTGATAGGCAAAGTGGACAACAAAGAACTATAAAATTGATACTTGAGGAACATGAGAAAAGGTGCAAAGAAGCCGATTGAGAAAAGAAAACATTGATGGCAACTATGATCAGCGGGCGCCATGAGGCAAAAAGAAGGATATACAGATAGGAAAGGAGTGGTTTTTTTTCCCGAATAGGATTTTTTTCATCATTTCTTCTCTATCTATGACTGGGTTTTCAGTCGCCCATGCATCATAAAACACATGATAAAAAACTTAAGAGATGAAAAAGTCCGGTATTAGAAGCCGAAACTCACTATGTATTAACCGGTCATAGAACTCTCGGGTCAAGACATTAAATTATTATGATGACGATGACGATGACGATGACGATGACGATGAGCGATGACGATGACGATGACGATGACGATGACGATGATCCACTATTGCCCCCTTCCAAAAAAAAAAAAAAAAAGAGAAGGAGGGATGGTGGTGAATACTTTAACTCTTTTTAAAACTATAGGTTCATAGGATGGGAGGCCAACCGTAAACCAAAATGTTCAAATGTATAAACCAAAATGTCCAATTGTATAGGCTTATAGGACAGGATGTCGACGTAAAACTATAGGCTTATAGAATGGGATGTCAAAGCATAAACCAAATGTCCAATAGTAAACCCTTGCTTGCACATGTGTTTATCTAGAGATCACTATACAAACCTTCTCATTGTCACATTTAGGCTAAGCACCGTCAAATCAATACAAGTTCTTCCCAACACGCATCGATGCATGTGAACCAAAATCCAACAACCATTGTACCTGCACATGTGAAAATAATATCATAAAAACCCAACCTTCTCTTTCCATACTAGCAAATATCTAATATCCAAAGTTCATGCATCTTTATCCACAAAACAACTATTACGTGGCACTATCCCATCTTATAAACCCTCGACTTAAAATATAAACTTCATTACACATAGCCCAATCCCGTTTTATAGACCATCAACTTAAAATATGTTCTCTCTCCATATTACATATTAGCGAATATTATATTATAGTGAATTCTAACAAAAGTTTCCAACATCTAATTTGTCAGTCCGTTTTGTTTGGCATCATATAATAGCATCCAACCAAAAATAGCTCACGTTAGCTCTATAAGTCATTGACCTCCTCCTCGAATCGGATCTGGTTCCGTTCTACTCCGAGGTTACCAGCCCAAGCCTCGGGCCAGCAAGGATTTCCATCCACAGCATCGGCCATAGGTACCAGGTTTTGGATTGCTTTGAATTATTTTGACTGCTTTTTGTGTCCCAAGATTGCTCTTAGCATCAGCGCCCTCAACTTTTATGCATAGATCCCCTTGATTTGCCCTTTCCCATTTTCTCTCTCTAGGGTTTACAATCTCTCTCTAGCCCCAAAACCCCCAAATGCCCAAAAGGTGCTCGGCCCGCTTTTTGGAGTCCCCAAATTGAATTCTAAGCACCCCTTCAGCAGCCGAGACCCTCAAAACTTTGGCACCCCCAAAAGGTGCTTTCTGCGCATTTTGAGTCCCAAATTGGATTCTCAAAGACTTTTACGCCCTTTTAGCGGCGGAGACCCCTCAAACTTTGGAACCCCTCGCGCTTCTTACAGCCAGAGACCCAATAGCCTCAGCATGACCCGTACAATCAAACGTATGGCCAGAGAGACCCGCAAGGCAAAGAACCTTATCACGGTGCCTGTGTCATCTGGTAAGCCTTATGATCCCACGATAGAGCCCTATCTCCAGGCAGCCCCTTCTTTTGGGCCCCAGCCCTATTCTCATCCCGGTAGGATCCACAACCCAGTTCGATCGTCCCCAGAATGCCGCTGCTAGATAGGCTTGATGTCCCGTCGACGGGGGGACGACTGGGTAGCGGTCAATCCTCCAAGAAGCGCGCCTTTAGACGGGCAATTCTTCCCTATCAATTGATTCCTGTTTTTCCCAAATTGTCAAAGACGTGTATTCATTTGTACGGCTAGGCCCTATGAGCTGAGGAAACATGGCTTCCAGCCTAAAAGATCCGTGCCTGTCAATAAAAAACTAGGGCAACCCAGTAAGATCCTTTGATCTTAGAAATCCTTGACTTTGCAGCTTTGACTAGAAACTTTGATCCCTTTTCTTTTTTCCTTTCCCTTTCCTTTTTCCCATGCGCTTTGATCGTCCTCTTCTTCCCACCCTCTTCCTGTTCATCTTTTCCCCATTTTCCTCTTTTTCCCACCCTTTCCCTCTTTTCATTTTCTTGGTGCCTTTTTATCTTACTTTTTCCCCTCTCTTCTTCTTTTCCCCTTTCCCTTGCTCTTTCTGCCATACCCATCAATTTGGTACTGCGTAACCTCTTAAAATCGACAAGTTCATGCCTCGGTGGACCCATTCTATTCTCTGCGGGCGCCGCCGCAGCTTCTTGCGGATAAATTGAATTACGTTTGCGGGGCTTAATTCCATGATAATTCGCATTGCGGATCAAGAACTGGTCTAAGCTTCCATTGGGCAGGGTATCTAAGAGAACAAAGCTCTATTTTGGAAAACAGGTAGGACATGCCTCCTGTGCCCCCTCGAGAATAGATGGGCAAAGCATTTTCTGAGGTGTTATAGTAGATACTGATAGATTAATTTTGTCTCCCCCTTTGAATAGTGGTGTAGAATCTGGGGCAAACAAAGTATTGCCCACCAGAATTAGAACGTATAACCACAGCAAAAAAAACCCAATTCCGTATATAGGAATGGCTCTGCACCTTGAATTCCGGCGTGGAAGAAGTGCTGACGCGCGATAGTGCGGAGGCACTGCTGACACGCCGGAATTAAAGGCGCAGAGCCATTCCTGCAACGTAAAAATAGGGTAGCAAGGATTCAGCAAGGTAAAAATCTTTGGAATGCCGGATTAAAACAATAGAATGCTGGGTTAAAATGCTGGAATGCCGGGTTGAATCAAAGAACGGAGAGTAAAAAATCTTCTCTTCGGTGGGTTCAAAATAGCTTAGGGCCAGATTCCACTATAGGCAACGGCACTTGGGAGCAAAATCTCAACTGCGGCTTCCTTCTGTGACCTAAGATAGGTGATGATTCCACTCACGGCAGCGGCAATTAGTTCAAGAATTTAAAAAAATCAAACTTGGCAAAAATGTATGGCATCTGCCCTCTACTTGGTAGGAATCCAGCCCACGGCAATTATCATAATCAGAAACTTACGGCAGTGCTCCCCTGATAGTTAACCAAGTGTTTTACAATTAGATGTGAGAGTTTTCAATTTTGAGGGCAAATAGTATGGTAGTGGAATCATCTTCGCTTCAAATCTGAAATGCCATCAAAGGATTGGTATTCAAGCATTGACACGCCCATAACTGTCGAAAGTGGAATCTCAGCCTTAACATTCTTCAAAAGAAAATGTTCCATCGGCACATGATGATTGGCGAACACGGCCAAATCCTTGCTACCCCCTGCTTTTACCCTATTTTTACGGTGAATTAGAACCACGGCATCGCGGCTCCGTGATACAATTCCCGTGCGGATTTGATTCATCCGCCGCCTCTTGCCTCCTCGGATATAATCGCCAATTAGGTGCTTAATTTTCTTCAGCCAGAATGCTTCCCCAATCTTGAGCATGATTGTTTTACGCTTCTGCAATATATTTTCACCCTAGGGCGTGGTTTCTTGACCTCCACGCCTTCTTTTGGTTCTCAAAGCCTCATCTCTATTAGGGTATCTCAAGACAATTCAAGGTTACGCCTCCCATCCGATCAATAACTAAGGCCACATCAGACGAGGCGGGGAACAAAATTGGGCTAGTTTGAAGAATCCGCCCCCTCTATTGTGTAGAAACCGCATGTGCGACAATTGAAGCAGATGGCCCCCTCCATTGAACTAATCCGGCCCCCTCTGCTGCAGATTCAGTGCAGTAAAAAAATACCAAAAATCTTGTATAGTTTGTCTTATTTGGGGCGCGTGAGAGGGGCGGATAGGTTGAAAAGGGGGAGGGAGGGGAGGGGGGGAGGGGGGCGGATTAGTTCAATGGAGGGGGGATGATTCTTTACCGTGCTCAGGCCGGATACTACAGTAGAGGGGGGCCGGATTCTTCAACTGTCCTTAAAATTAGATGCCTGCGCTGCAATAGCAACCTAGATTTCCAAGTCTTTTATTCGGGCGAGCCTGTTTATTTGCCATATAACGAAGCAAGGGGGATTAACCCCTTTAACGGCAAGGTAAAGCTACGGCCCCACCCCGATCATTGAGGAGTGTGGCGAGTGGTATACTGCCGATGAATACCAGCCTGTTGACAAAGATCTTGAAAAAGATTGCTGATATATTCACCACCACCATCTGTGCGTAAGCATTTGATGGTTCTACTAGTTTGATTCTCTGCTGCAGCTTTAAACATCTTGAAAGCTTCCAAGGCATGGCTCTTCCGCTTTAAAAAATAAATGATCACACGTCGGCTGTGATCATCAATGAAAGAGATATAATATTTGCTGCCAGTGTGACCAAGAATCTCCATGGGGCCACATAAGTCCGAGTGCAGCAAAGGTGCGACGTGCATGCTTGCCAAGCATACATGCATGACAAATACCAAGGTCAGCAGAAGGGAAAGAAGGAATGCCTGATACAAGATGTCGGCATGCCAAAACCCGAAGACTCTTGATGTTGAGGTGTGCAAAACGACGGTGCCATAGCATCAGAGGGCACCTAGAAGTTTCTGTGAGAAAACTTTGATGTGTTGGAAGAATAGGGATCTCATAAAGATTCCCAACCCTGCTGCCTTGTGCAATGGGAGAGCCCGAAACAACAACATCTTTAGGAAATAGTAATACTGAATCAGAGGTAAAAAAGGTGACCATTCCTTGGTCAGCCAATTTTGCAACAGACAATAGGTTCTTGCGCAGGCTGGGAACAAGCAGAGCATTGGGAAGATCTGCAACGGACCCATGAAGAAGAGGAAGACGAAAATTGCCTTTTCCAGTGACCTCGATTTGAGCAGTGGAGCCTAATTGCACACCACCACGAATTGGTAGACAATCCACAAGAAATTCAAAAATGATTCACCATAATAGATGTACAAGCGAGTCTACAAAGGAGAAACGTGATGAATCCATAGAATCGAACCCAGATATCCTGAGGGGTATCTCTGCAAGACATGCTTCTTCGCCTATGTAGACAACTTCGTAAATGCGGTAGGAGGGGTATCTTCAAGATATGCTTCTTCGTCTATGTAGACAACTTCGTAAAATCTGGGCTTCTTCCATGAGACAAT
Source organism: Isoetes taiwanensis (assembly GCA_021234155.1). Classification (NCBI taxonomy): domain Eukaryota; kingdom Viridiplantae; phylum Streptophyta; class Lycopodiopsida; order Isoetales; family Isoetaceae; genus Isoetes; species Isoetes taiwanensis. Next base: position 4,369,095 of record JAJEKV010000037.1, read on the forward strand.
TCTCCTCTACAAGAGTTAGGGCTTCAACCATATGGGGAGATTCATCTGGCTTCTTGGCATTGGAAGTAGGAGTTTCAGAATTATGCTTGGCAGAATTAGAAGCAGAAGAATTTGAAGAGGATGATCTTCGATATGGCTTGCTGGGACATTCATGTGCATAATGTCCAAAGCCCATGCAATTTCTGCACTAATCTTTCCTCAGAGGTGTGCCATCACGAGCAAGAGGAGGCTTTTCGATTTTGAGGATTGGATGGTTGCCTTGCTTGTGCAACATATGCCTGCTCAGGCTTGTGGTGATCACCATGTTGCTTGTGCCTAAGAGATATCTCCACCAGATCTTCAACAATGTCATCCCAAGTTGCTGTTTTCCTAGAGGTCATCATGAGTTCCACAATGTGCGTCCATGTGGATGGAAGAGAAGTGTATAGACGTAACTTCTTCTGGGGATTGGAAAGAGCATGATCTGGTCCAGCATTGGCTAGTTGATCAAACTTCTCTTGAAGTTTGGTGACATGGAGACGAATATCCTGACCAGCTTGAAATTTTAGGTTTTCCAATTCTTGGTGAATCTGCAGTATTTCTACCTCAGATCGCATACCATAGCGGGCCTTGAGAAAATCCTGAGATTCTGGGCTGCCTTTATCTAATTCCCCAAATACTACTTGCAAAGACGCTTCTTGGAAAGACACAAAAGCAAGACAAGCTCGCCTTTGCTATCTTTTCTCGTTTTCCATAGCGGGAAGATCCTTCGCTGGGTGGATCATCGCCTTTCGCGGATTTCGTCGTGTCGCGCGGCTGCCGCCGACTACCTCCCATAGCATTTTCAGCCTTCAAATACAATGTTACCATTCTTCTCCATCCATCGTAGCCTTTGCCATCAAAGGCTTGGGGGTCGCAAAAAGCCATACTGAATTCAACGCTAGCTTTTGCCATAATAGGACTCGCCCTTGGTGCCTGAGATCTCTTGATATCACAGATTCAATCAAGAGCCGCTCGATACCATGTGAAAGCAAGAACAAGAACGAGCATACAATGGAAATGACTCGATCTATTGATGCGTGAGTTTGGACTAAATACAATGAGCTCCTTTGGAGCCGAATCATGAAAACGGGCAATGAGCTCCTTTGGCCCGAATCATGAAAACGCAAACAGCAACAATAAAAGAAACAACGAGAATAGCAACGGATCTGCATGTCTTCTCCTGGATCGGGAAGAATGACGTGGCGATCTCTTTGTACATGCCAAGTGTTAGGGTCATGATGTCTTCAACAACTACTGTGGATGCCCAATCGCCCATGCACTTGGAGAGATCTCGAAAGAAAAGGACACGAGAAGATATTTTTTCCTCCTTTGAAGGGGCAATTCCTATCAAGTAGAGAAACAATTATCGTGGGCTCCCCAACATAATGCTCACTATTATGGTCTAAAAGCTTCAAGTTTTTCATGGTCCATATTCCATTTGGAATAGAACCATTAAGTTTATTGCAGACAAATCCAAATAGAGCACATATGATGATTTTCTATGGAGCTAGGAATTTCGCTAGACAATTGTGACATATCCAAATGCTCTTCTCAATTCTCCAATATACAAAGGAATCACTCATGGGATATTGCTACCAACAAGGTTCGGATGCATTAGGAATTTGTTCACTGAGTGCAATAAAATGCATTTTGTTGCAAATAACGGACTAGGTCAAGCTTTGCCTTCTCTACTTTTATGTTTGATCATGTAACCAACCTAGTTTTTAAATGCAACAAAGGACTCCAACTATAGGCGATGAAGCCATGCTATTGGTGGCAAAATATTGCAAGAATCTCGAAAAGTTTAACTCAACAACCGCAAAGAATTAGGAGATGGCGGAATTGAAGCCTTTTCATGCTTATGCTAAATTGTGCCCGGGCGCTTTGAGAATCACCGGGTGAATGATGCAAAAAATGGAGGAAAACATCCTTGCATCTTTGTTTTCATGATGCCATATGGACTTAAATCATCGAACTAAACATGGAATGCCGCTTTCTTGGCGCCGCTTCTCCGCTGCTGGCCTAGGGCGGCGGCCGTGAGAGAGGGACCGCCCTCTCTCTCCCTAATCCGCACTTCCGCTACAAATCCAAGGCTCTCTAACTCAATTTTGATTGCTAGCAAGAGATTCGGCTTGGGGAAAGAACCTTTTGGTTCACAAGATGTGTTCTTGAAGCGGCATCGGGGTTTTTTCTAGCAATCGTCGGTAAATGCCTCTAACGTGGCTTTTTTTGTTCTCTTGCTTCTAATGGAGCAGATGCATGCTTGCTTGTAAGTCGGCCTGCAATTCTTCAAAAGTGGAGGTGCAGATGTGGCTTTCTTGCAAAATGCACATTGAAACGGCGTGGATGCCCATAAGATGGAGCAAATTCTAGGCAAGTGCTAGAAAAGAGATGCGCCTGTGTTCTTAGTTCTATTTCTTTCCTTATCAAGGTTCTTTTACTTTGGGCCAAACTCGTCTTCCCACTTTCTTTCTAGCGGAAAGGTACGCTTTGCATTGGGTGATCGTGGAAAGATTCTTGTCCGGGTTAGCGTATCGGTTTGTGTTAGTACATGTTTATTGATTTGGAATGGAAAATACGAGAAACCAGGGTTGTATGTTTTGGTAGCAAGCATAATGATTTCTTAAGCACTCTGTTCCCTACTCCTGCAATGATATGCCTTGAGTAGTAGTTTTTCAAGTTCTCTTGCTTGATTAACTTTGGTAATCGCTATGCCAAGAACCTCATAGCCAAATTCGAAAATCGTATGCTTGATTTGGTTATGCTCTTTGCACTATTATGCATGAGTGAGAGCTTGTTCAAGTTTAAACTTGAGCTTCATTATGTTGCTACCGGCGATCGATATGTTGCTAGACCTTATGCAAAAAAGGTATCCCTCTTCTATTCAATATTACGTAAACTTTCATGGGATTTTGCTACATGATTTGATTCATTGGGGGGCCTCTTGGGCTTTTTTCCCTTGTATCATCACCCACTCTCTCTTTACTAGGTGAGAAGATTTATGAGAAATATTCATGACTATCACTTTTGGAGGCGTTATATGGGCTTCATGTATATCGCCTTTTGGAGCAAACAAATAAGTTTGTGTTTGTAGAGAATGAAGATGTCGAGATTACTCCCCCAGAGTAATTCTCTATTTAACATCAAACATTGTACTCTTTGATTTATATATAATATAAAAAACAACCCCGTTCCTCAAAAAAAAAAAAAAAAAAAAAAAAAAAAAAAAAAAATGGAGCTAATTTGTGCTTAGGTTTAAATGTTTTTCCCCATGAGTTTGTTTACATCATACTATCTTTGCTTTAATCCTTTGCAAATCTGGTAGGAAGCAAACGCTTTGTTAAGTCCGAGTGTGGCATTAAAGCCGGTAGCATCCGCCATGATGAGAAATGGGTATTTGAGCTTTCATGGAAGATGGTTGAAAAGCCAAAAAAAAAAAAAAAAAAAAAACATTGGTAATTGTTATAATTAAATCCATTCCAACCGGCAAGTATTTTCAATACTATAAATACCATAGTAGGAGAGACTTTTTGCTTCCCCATTTTGCCGAAGTTTTTGCTAACCTATTGCTTTGTTGCGTGGCTCTAGCTTTCAATCCATACCATTTCAGTTTCAATCCAACTGATTCTCAGCAAACACTATTCCTTTGTGTGATCCAAGAAAGTTCTTTTCCAAAATTAAAGTTTTTCTTATTACGGTTGTATTAGCTCAACTAGAAGTATTGGGTAGCTTGCAAATAATGTGTTACTTTTGGAGTACCACATCTTTTTATGCAATGCATTGAGTTGGGTTTATGCCTGCAATGTTCATAATGTACAATGGTTGCAAGATAGCTTGGTTCTAGAAAAAAGACACAGAGAATCTGAGCCCTTTAGAAATTGCAAAAGAATTCTTGGCTATCATATCAAATGCAGAGGGAGATTTAAGGCTATCATTTATTTGCAAATAAACCTTTTGCCATAAATAACATGTATAATAATTTTATGTTCTCTGCGTTAGAGTACGATTTCGATTAATATGATCTTTATACCTTGGTTTATGTGGATGTCATGCAGAAATACATGCATTGTCAGTCTTGTGTAGAAAAAGTTGTGTTATTTTGAAACTAGCATGGACTCCAGGTAATGCTTTCTTTCTAGTGGCAGATATCTATTGGTTTATTTGACCTATTTTAAACTACAAATTCGAAAATCTGCACTAAGTACTTTTGTAGGGTGCCGCACTTAAGGTCGCACCTGGGTTTGACTCCCAGGGGTGCATTAAAACTTAGCTACAAATATGAAGAAGAAATATGAGAAAATGCAAATTTATGAAAAAGAAATATGAGAAATTGTAAATTGTCTCTATCTACAACACGCTACATGCACCACAAAACACAATACACCATTGCACTACATATACACTATACTACACACACAACCACTACCCAACTATTAGCAACAAATAATTCTCACTGAAATTGTATTGTTGTATGCATAAGAAATTGTATTGTTGTATGCATAAGGCGCCGGCGCCAAATTCTTGTATAAAGATATAAAGATAGAGAGCAAAATTCAAGTGTTTCTTGTTTTTTTATCATGCTAGGTTTTATGATTTTTTATGATTAGATTTTGATAATGGACTAATGGATAAAGGCATTTCTTACAAGATGGCTAGAATTGCAAGAAAGCTTAGCCCCTCCCACAAAAAATGAATTTGAACTTTATAAATTCATTGGGCGCTGAAGAATATATACATTTTGCAGACGCCCATGAAAGAATTGAAGGGTATAAATAAACAAATTGGGTTGAGGAGGCTATAATCATAGAAGCCAACTCCTTTCCAGTTGGGCTTGCAAGGAGGGTCCAAAGCATTGTGCTCTTGTAAGACAAAATCTAGTGCAAGCTCCTGCGCTGGACACAATCTGTGTAGTTTTAAGAATATAACAGGCATGGCAGGCAACCTTCTTGGCTTGTACTAAAACTCCCCACGTATCTGTTCTGCCACTTGCATCCTCCATATCCAAATCTGAAGCTTCCCAACATTTTTCTGCAACTTCCTCCTCCAATCTTCTTACCAAAATCATACCTGCTGGATCATTTTGCAAAACTGAATCTTTCATACTAATCCAATCTTCTGGCTTCTTAAATGCCCCTTCTGTTACCCTGTATCGCTCTGGCTTGCTTGTCATTTTAGGAACATATTGCAGAAATGGTGCCTCTTGAATATGCCCTACAATCTGTTGCAACAAATTCATCATGTTAGCAATCTAAAATTTTAGACCAAAAGTATCATGCTGTGAATAATGTTCTTCTTCATAGATCCTAACATTTGTTCAGGCTATTCATCATGTTCTCTAAAGGGAAATTGAAGCTTCACCTCTGTTATGGCTTTTTGATCCATCTATCAAGAGTTGCAGAATCGACAGTAGCTTCAAAATTCACAGTTCGGGCTAGATCACTGCCTTGGGCATTAGAAGTATGATCACTGCCTTGGGCATTAGAAGTAGTTTGATCAAAGTCTGTATAAGCTATATCCGAATCCAGTTCTAAAGTGGAAAAGAGGCTGGCTACTGAAGCAGTCCCCGTGCCATTAGTTCTTCCATTTCTTGGTGCAAATAAATATGATCTAGGATTCCTGCAGATTATAAAGTTTCATTAATTACGCAGTCCTTAAACAAGAGGACAAGATCAACAATTGATACAATTACTGTAAAGAAACAGGAAAGGAAATTCGTGCCTAACCTGATCGTCGTAAAACTTTGAGGCTTGATAAGAGATTTGAGGCTGCAATCAATCCGATAATCGAAAGAAAGATTTGAATTCTTTGATTCTGGAAAAGACGAACCATTTGCGAAGCAACTGGAAATGGCAAAACACTGAGAAGATTGCCCTAAAACTGCTGGAGCCATTGATCGCCGGAATTGAAAGGGAAAGCTTAAGATTCAGAAGCGTTGGAATTGAAAGGGAAACTATACAATGCCGATTTCAGTGGTAGCAAGGGGCTTCTAGCGTAAAGAGAAGGCCTTTTACTCCAAAGAAAAGGCTGCTTCTTCTTTGCCGGACTTGCACTCCCTCTTGGCCTTTTCGAGCGCGTAAATCTTAAGCCATTCACATGTTGCCACGTCACAGAAGATGACGTGGCGTATCCCACGAGCAATACTATGGCAGGCACGTTCTGCCGGGGAAGAGCTTGTGCTACATTGGTGGCGGCAAATTCCACGTCATTTTAAAGCTTCCCACATCAGCAAACGTTTTCCACGTCGGCAGTAGTGCTCCACGTAACCAAAGATATGTTACGTCGGCGGATATTTTCGCGTGCAATTTTGAACGCACGTGTTTTGGACGTTTGAATGATCCACCCCATAGGGGAGGGTGCCCTTTTCGCCCATTTTTTGCCCTTCCTTCGCCCACCCTTTGCCCTTTTTACGCCCACCTATTTCCTCCATTTGGACCTCCGACGCTTGGCGACAGAGCAGATTTTGGCGACAGGGCAGTAGTTCCGGTAGGCTATGGATGCGATGGAGCAGCAGAGAGGAGCTCCTCTTAAGGTTGCCATCAGGTTTGTTTTTCTTCTAGGATTGCTTCATCACACCGGCTTTCTTGTGTACTCCTCCAGCACACTGGTTATATGAATATCCTTGTTCTTTCCTTGTACCAGCTTCATCACACTGAATAGTTATTCTTGATCTATACTCTTACCACAACTGACTTGCTAAGAAGACCTCTATTTTTTTTCTCTATCATCTCAACAATTCATCATTGATCTTTTGCGCAACATAGGTACTTCGCCCTTGCTTATCCAGTCCTCTGTCCTTTTATCTATTGCCTCGACAAAGGCATCATGATCATTGGTATATCACTTCAGATAAAAAATACATATTGATCCTCATTGCTCAGAGTCCAGTTCTCAAAAATTGTCGTTGATTTAGTTGCTGATGTGGAATCACCTGGAGCACAGTGACACTCAGTTGACTAAGGCACAGCTACTAGATTTGTGTAGAATGAATAGTAAGACCCTGGCAAAGATAGAAATGACCCAAGCAAGCATAAAGAAATTTCTGTTACATCTCCAAGGGGCTGAAGCTTTTAGCAGTGTTGAAGATAGTGTTCTTTACCAATTCGGATAATGATAAAGACTCAAATGACGATTTATAGCTCAATCAGGTAATTGAACCTTCTACTCCCATGCATTTTGGCTGTTACATGCTGAGATATGTATGAGATATATCTTTAGACAACTGGGCATACAGATTGAATAGAGGACATCAAAAAATCTTATGCCAATATTACGTTTGCAAGGTTGGAACTGTACATCCACCTCCTAATCTTCAAGAAAGATTTGCAACACAACCTTGCATGTTTTTTCTTCAGTTTTTCTTCAGTCTTTTCTGTTAGATCCATCACAGCTTCATGCATTGTTTTGTTGGTTGCATTCTATTTTTAGGCTTGAATACGACATTGGTTTCCTGATTTCTGGCCTTTGCAGGTATCCAAGCCCTTCAAGCAGATCGGATAAGTAATAGATACTGAAACTCAGACTTTTGATGGTTTCTTTTCACCTTTGTACATTTTGCAAAGTGTAGTATGCCACTACATGATGTGGCATTCTTCAATTTGCCAAAAAAAAGATTTTGATACCAACCCTTTGCAAAATGTTATGACATGGAATTTGATTGATTTTGATATGTACATCGTGGGAAGTTAGAAGAAGCCTAGAAGCTACTTCAACAGATGCCCCGCTTAGTTCCATGGGATTCTATTATTGCAAAAGATATGCACAAAGATGGGTTCTAAAGCACACCCTTTTATAACTTCCAAATAATGCAAGGTATGGGTTTTGCCGACACCATTACATGTGCCACTCATGCCGCACTAGCAAGAGGGGCAAACAAAAGTGTGCCCTTCTCGTTAAGATGAATTCTAAACTTGACCTGCTCTAGTCCCAAGTGTTTTGACTCATTACCATCCAATGTGTGCATCGAGGGTCGGACATCATTTTGAACAAGAAGTCATTTTGAGAAAGGTGCCAAAGACAAGGACAGCCATGGTGTCATATTGTGCAAAGGTATAAGGTACCCAAACAAGTTGGAGTCCTACTATATTACCATGGCAACAAAGAATGAACCATCCGCATAGCTTAAGAAGAGACAAAATGGATCAACAAAGAAGTACACAAGTAAATGAGACCCTTAATCTAATCGCCAGCAACCCAAGATAATTGGTCACCGAAGTTGATTGAAAACAAGTTATGTAAAGGATACAACACAAATTTTACTAAAAGTCCGTAAAGCTCCAATGAGGTTCATTAATACATAACTCGATGATCAACTCTGACCTTAAGTTCTCACTTATCAAATTCCTTAGGTCTTCAAGTAGATAGATAACTGAAAAATACTCAAATACATCAAGATATGTTGTTTGGATGGTTTACACTGTGTTAACCTTAGACCATGAAGGTTGGAAACCTTAGAGTTATGGTGGAGATTTAGGGCCATGCCAGGCTTCTAGAATAGTCTGAGACATACATCTATAAAAAAAAGTTGATGTATAATTAGTGTTGCCTCGCAAGTAGATAGTTGGCTCTTGAAGGTTCTAATGTAGTCCATTGAAGGTCCCATGTGGTCCATTGGAAGGTACTTAGTGGTCCATTAAAGGGCACTTTGTGGTCCATTGAAGGGTACATGTGGTCTATTGGGGTTAAATTAGCCTCCTGACTTAAAACCTTCCTAGCCAACTCCAAATTTATCGAAAACTCTGTTGTATGGGATCAATTGAAACCTAAGAACTTAAGCTTCAATATGGTATGTTAAAAAGAGGACTTAAAAAAAAAAATTGTCCATCATAATAAAATATGTTTCTTTAAGTGGGCGCTTCATGGGCACCCTCCCCTACATTTTAAACGGACTGAAAACAATCCACCCAAGTGCAATTTGGGCCTCAGTCTACAGTCTACACGTATCCAACCTTCATCTCTACATGTTGTTTGTGTGTTTGTGTTTATTGCACACCCTAACACCCAAAAATATTTATCTACAAGAAACACCCCAGGCTTATGTAGGGTTCACATGGTGCAATTTCTTCTGGCCGACGCCGATCCGGCCGATGGATCACGATCCTTTTATCGCCAGCCTCTTCACATGGCATGCCCGGGCTATGCTTTTTGCTTTTTCAGCCTGACATAGGAGCGGGTAGCTCAAATTCAATCAACAGCCGTAAACATTCTATACGGAATAGCATGTTGATTCAACGATCTAAAAATAGATCAATAGGAAGGAAAACTTGGGATCAACTCACACGCATAGGCAACACGTGAGGGATTCACCAAGGGAATTTGTGCAATGCATTCTACCACTTTCATCGAAGTTGATGCAAAAGGGTCCCATGTGAACGAGCCTTTAAGTTTTGGTGGACGCCGCACTACTTCCACCCCCCGAAATTTAAGCCTCCCGGGTTATCCTTGAAATGTAAAAGCAAGTTAACATTTGCCTGTGCTTCCAATGACGTCGTGCCACGTGGCACACATTCAAACCCTAAATATTAAACAGAGTTTTTCTGCCTATGTTTCCACGACGCCGTACACGTGGCAATACAATCGAAACCTTGAATGTTAAACATAGTTTTTAGCTAGCATACATTCAAACTCTGAATGTTAAACAGAGTTTTTAACTGCTCTCTTCGGCCTTCTCCTGCAAGATTTACCCACTGTTCAACTCATGCTACAAAGATATACCTATTATTCGAGTGGTTTTACCATCGTTTTGAAGATCCACCAAGCATTTAAACAATTTTTACTGCCCATAGAATATTAACCTGGTTTCATGTTACAAAGATGTCTGTTTACCAAACATTCTAGTAGGTCAGCAACCCCTTCGCGTTGATGCCCGTCAGCATTGCTTCCATACCAAAACGTCTAGTAAACATTCTTGTATTCGTGAATGTAACGTGATCAAATTCTGAAGGCTAGAATGCAGGGTAAAATGGATGAAATGTGAGGTAGAAATAGGTTGAATGCAGGTAAAATGGTATGAATGCAGGTAGAACAGTCTGAATGATGATAGAAAACAAGAATATAGTGAAGACCGCAGCCTCTTGTCAATTGCTTCTTTAATGCAACATTCAAGATAAGAAATCTTGCAACGCGGCAGAGCACAATTGGCTTTGTGGCTAGAGTTTTAATCACCTTATGTAGAAATCAGATTTCAATAAATTATGGAAAGGATTAATAAAAATGACCCTTTGCTTTGTCTTCTCATTGATATCGCTTGTTGTGAGCACAAAGCTATTTATCCGCCGAATTTTGAACTTTAAAATAATGAATATCTCGCATAATAACAGGGGGTTTCTTTTGTATTTTTGTACACGTTTTTCAATGGTTTTTATATGATTTGGTGGTCGTATTACATGAGGTGTACTAATTGGTACATCTAGAGTGTGCCATGTATTTGCATGCAACTTGTGCGAATTTTTTTTTCCTTTCTTAATGGTCAAGAATCAAAGGGCTTACAATAAAAGCCCTCTTTAAAAAAGACGAGATTGAATGGCTTATAATAAAAGCCCTTTTCAAAAAGTAAAAAATAAAATAGAAATAAAATCAAAAAGAAAAAGATAGAACCTTTACCCTTCTGTGAAACCCTAGGCGCCATGTAGCAAATTTTCGCGGCAAAACACAATTTTTAGCATAACTTTAGATCCGTGGACTCCGCTTAGGTAAGGCTTATTGTGTTGGAAAGCTCTCCGTGATCTTTTGATGATGTATGGTATACCCATTTTGGTTACGTTTTTTATGTCAAAACAGTCCTATTCCGGCCGGCTTTGGTAGGGTTTGTAGTATTGCCAAAGGAAGGAAGCGGTGTCTTTCAAATGATTGTCCCTAATGTGATGATGGATTTGAAGCGCCTTGGCTTGGCTTATCCGAAGTTTGCAGATGGTTTTGTTGCTTGCATGGGATTCTCGATCGCACAAAGCAGATTCTAAGATTGTTGGGCTACTGCAAAAGCCAAGAGAAGCCTTTACTATCTTTCGCCATCCGCATTCAATCAGAAGGCACCATGGCAGCTCAAACCCCGGTATATTTGTCGACCAACAAGATTCACAACAGCCCATGTCGATTTCAACGAGGTAACTATTGGACCCAAATCCTTTTCTTTAATCTATGGCATTAAGAATTTGCTGCCTATCCCACCAAAGATCCTCTCAAAGTTCCGTGAAAGAAACCAACAAATGACCGCTTCCTATTCAATCATATTGTGAAGTGTTGCTCCAAAAAGGCTTCCACAAAAATAAGATGTTTATTTCTTACTTTTTTTTCTCGCAGCGTAATAAAACACATTAGATAGTTTATGCCACAAAGTGCAATGAAAGATTTACAGAATCGTGATACAAAGCTTGTAGTTATATTTGCCGGTTCATGCCACGATCTTGAAATTGGCAAAATTATGGATAATCTTGATTTCATCTTATTATATTTCTCATTGTCTTTGTTAGATTTATGAGTTTGATCTTGAATGGTCTGATTACATATAAACCTGCTCAGATAAGCTTTTCTGATGCCTTGCGATAGAAGTATCCATTGGTTTATCTTTCAAATCCGGTCAAATTTGTTGTGGATGTTCTTACATACCATATAGGCACATCATGAAAATGATTGTGCCAAGATTTTGGTCTGTAGTGCAAAGGCATTACATGTGTATTGCTAAAGTTTCATAAACACCGCCTTCAATCTCGCTTTTAGGTATAAGAATTTCAGAAGTATTGGCAAACCTCTTGCAAAGGAATGTGCCGCAGACTATTCACCATGTTGTGTAGCATGTTCAAAAAGATATGCCAATGACTTGGTTTATAATAAGCAACCAAGACCCAAATTTTTTTAAAATAAATACAATTCATTACATTCGGGCCCTTTCTTTGTTAAAGGCCCCGAAGGGGCCAAAATTTTTTTAGATATAACACAAACCATTACATTCCACACTTAAAAATAAAATTCCCCCTTAAACCCCCTTTGGTTTGGGTGCATATTCACACGGGGGGTGACGTAAGGCAGCGAGAGCCCCTAAAATCATATTATACATGTATAAAGTCAACAACATATAGTACATTGCCTCAAATTTTATAGTATTTTGCAAAACTGTGGTTATACAAAGATACCAAAACTTGTATACGCGATACCCCACAAATGAGGATCTCTATGTACGGTCTAGATCGAGGAATAAAGGGCATATATGCTTATCCAACAGGCTCGATACCCGTGAAGTCACCTCATATCGACCTAAAACCAGGTGATCTTCCGTATCCGCTTCATTCGTAGTCGGTCTTCTGGGGATCCGCTGGTCGCTCTCACTACCATGGGTGATTCTGATTTTCTCTCAACATCTCAATAAAGTCATCTTCCCGATCGTCGCCTAGCGGACCAAGAATATGCATGGGCGGCTTGATGCATCCCGTCGCAGATCTTGCTGAATTTTTTTCGTGAGATGCCCGGAAATCATTCTCGTGGTTGGAAGCGTCATTCATCTCTCCTCCTCTTGAACCAAAGGGCAACGGAGTTACCTAGCACAAATGGACAATCCATTAGAGACATCAACACATCCAAACCATCATTCAAAGCATTCAACTTTTTGAAACAGAGGTTCTATGGCAGCCACATCCCTTTCTCTCAATTGTAATACCTATTCTTATTATATCCAATGTGATAGGTATGACCTCTCAATAGCATGTCCAATGTCTCTGCATAGTTTTCACCCTGAAAATTATTTATCACATCGCCTAGGTTATCGGGTATCACTATACTTTTCGTGATGTGCACGCCGTGGACCTTCTAGAGGGTTCTCCCTTCTCGAGATTTGATTCTTCTTGCTCCACTTCCTCCTCCCCCTATTGTGTATTTTATCTTGACTATTTATGTATAATGTGCTTAAATTTGTATACGAGTATAATTTGGAGAAAATGTAAGAAATGTGCAAATATTGTGGAGAAGCATGATGAGGAATATTTAAGTTGTATTAAAGTGGAATCTATGGACTTGAAGGAGTATTAAAGTCCTTATGAAAATATTTTCAATGGTTGATATTTTGATGTTGTCTCATGAATCTAGAGGAGTATGGTAGTTGCAAGGAGTTTGGATGACCTAGATTTGATGTTGAGATGGCAAAATCTAGTGAACTTATAGTAGTTAGAGTTTAGTTCTAAGGTTGTGATTTGTCTAGATCTAGTGGCTAGGATTAAGTGGAGTGTTCTATAAGTTAGCCAAAATTCATGTAGATGGGAGGCCCAATTTTTGAAGATGACATTTGGGCAAAGTTCTTGAGGTTGTGAATATTTTTCTTGATCAATTGAATATTATTATATTGAAAAATGATATTTTGCATATGATTATGTGATTCTCTCATGTGTTATCTCAATTTCTTTGATCTCAAATGACGTTAAAAGACATCTGATCTCAAATGAAGTTTATGAACTAAATGAGGTGCACCCTGGTCTACCACAGTCGTCGGATTCGTCGATCCTATGACCTAGATCGTATGTTGGGACCTGTTAGCACCTCTCGTTTCGCTTATAGTTATTTATGATTGGAGGCACCTATGATTTTGAGATATGAAATAATGATTTTGCCTAAGGTTTTGAGGAATATCGAACCTCTATACGGCTTTTGCCTAAGATTTTAGAATATGAAATACGAGGGCTCAACCTCTACCAAAAATAACACAATGTCCTAATAAGACTACTTTAACCAATATACCCAATGAGCTAATGTGATTATTGTTTATCTTGAATCTATGTGATTATTGTTTATCCATATCAAATCCCCCTAGAACCCCCTCAAGTATTTTGCTACATATTATTCTAAACGAGGTGCACCTGTCTACCACGCCATCGGATTCGCGATCCTATGACCCGCATCGTATGTTGGGACCTCAGTAGCACCTCTCAAGCTTTGCTTATAGTCATTTATAATTGAGGCGCCTATGATTTTGAGACATGAAATACGATTTAGCCTAAGGTTTTGAGGGAATATCGAACCTCTATACTGGCTTTGCCTAAGATTTTAGAATATGAAATACGAGGGCTCGAACCTCTACCAAAATAACACAATGTCTTAATAAGACTACTTTAACCAATATATCCAATGAGCTAATATGATTATTGTTTATCTTGAATCTATGTGATTATTGTTTATCCATATCAAATCCCCTAGAACCCCCCATTATTTTGCTACATATTTGAGGCAAGATAATTATGATGGTATGAACTATATTGGTGATGTGTGATGCCAATAGAGTGAGGCTTAGCCTATCTCATATACCTTGAGATTTGCTATAGTTCTTATAGTTAGCTCTTGGTCTCAGTTTGCTTTGGGTGCATTGACAAAGCTAACAAGTTTTGGGGGCATTGAGAGAAAGCAACACTTTGTCAAAATCTCGTATGTTTTAGATCAAGATGGTGGTTAAAATCAAGTTATGAAGTTATGATGCAATCAGATCTTTAGAATATCATTTGAATATGTTCAAGGAATGGTGGCTTATCAATGGTGTCTATCTTAAAAATGTGGTGTTTTATATCGAAGATGTTTAATTATTCTATGGGAAGACCTTAAGCACTATTTATTTTCCAACAAGTTATTTGAAGTCCTGAAGGTATGCACAAGGATCAAAGGTCGACATTTGAAGTTTTGCAATTCCATTGAAGCCTAGTATTTAATTTGTGTTCAGGAATTTAAGTATTTTTAAAAGTGTTCCAAGTCTTTTATTTTTTTTTTGAGATGTGGAAGGCTTGGAGGAAAACCCCATGCCCTATATAAAAGTGATGAAAATTATCGCTGATATGAAGGGGATAGAGTGCATACTAGGCAAAGAGAGCAAGGGTGCCAATCGACTTGATGGGACTTGCCACCTTATGGTTGATGAAGATGAATTGATGTTAGAAGTTTGTAGTATTTCTTTCCTTGAAAGATTTCCAGATGCTTTTGAAAAACTTGAAAACATTTGGATATTGATTTTTGTTAACTTGTGATGCTATTTTTATGACCTACGCTTTGGCGACCAAGTTGGAAGACATGAAGATCAAATAGAAGATTTTTCAAGAATTCATCCGGACGATGAATACTCTTTTTTTTTTTTTGGGGAGGATAATGTTGTGTGTTTTATCTTGGCTATGTTTGTACAATGTGCTTAAATTTGTGAATCTCAATTTCTCTAATCTTAAATGAAGTTTATAAATTAGTGCAAGATAATTATGATGGTATGAATTATGTTGGTGATGTATGATGCCAGTAGAGTGAGGCTAAGTCTATCTTATATACCTTGAGATTTGCTTTCGTTCTTGTAGTTAGCTCATGGTCTTCAGTTTGCTTTGGGTGCGTTGATAAAGCTAACACCCCTCGGCTCAAGGCCACCTTCCTCTTTGGTTTTTGATTCTAGAGCCCCGCTAACTAGCTTCTCTGTGCGTATAGAAGCACAATTTCATTAATTATGGACAATACACCTAATTTATGGACCATTTTTAGTACACTTGGATGAATGACTCATTTTCATACACTAGTTGACATCCCCTGCGAGTGCTGCATATGCCTCAGCAGCATGCACGGGTATCTTAATAGTATTAGGTATCTTCTTCTTGTTTGATGGCTCCCAAGCGTAGTCGATAGTCTCCACTTCTATGCGGTCACTTGCGCCGCGTTGGCTCCATCTCTTCTTCCAAAGAATTGGCATAATTAGTCGGGTAGACTTGGTTCCTCATCGATTGGCTCCCCACCAAGTCACCGTAATAGTCTCAAAGTTCTCCTTCTTATCATCCATTTGTGGGTCCTCGGTAGGCTAGGCCCCACCCAAGTTGGGCACAACACATCATCGTATGCGCCATAATAAACATACCTTTCTTCAAATCTTTGTATGGGTTGAATTCGACATGTTTTGTCCTTCCAGGGGGCGAAGGGGGAGAGTGATAGTAGCAATTGGCTCCACCACTACAGCTACATGAGGTGGAGCTTGTGCTTGCTAGTACATGGCCGAAGTCATTATAAGTGCCTTCGCTACTACCGATGTTCCCGAAGTTCTTGCAAGAGTTTCATCCAATATTCAATCGTGGACGGAATCGCGGTCCGAGTACTTGGCGTTTTTCGGAGCACCCTTTTGTTACTAGTTGAACAAGCAACCCAATGCAATATATGCTTGTGGATATCTTTGTTTTAGCGGCGGCCAAGGTCCTTCACCGATTTCTTGGGAGGAAGCAAAATTTAGGATATCCAACCGCATCATGGGCTTCCCGTCTTTTTCTTTCCACATCTTTATTCCACCAAAGAAAACCAATCCAAGTAAGTGGGTCTAGTTTTGTAATACATGACCGGCCAATCACCATTCATAGCGAATCTGAAAGTTAGAGGGGTGGTATGACCTGTCAATCTATCATCCCCATCTGGTATGTAGCCTTCTATAAAACCCTTCCAATCTGAACTTTGTCAACAACATAGGCAGGGCATGTGTATTCAAGTTGCATTTGTGGAATTCATACAAGAGGTTCCGCATTGTGAGCACCTCGACCTTCTTTAAAGATGTAGAGAAGTTACCAAACAAGGCATCGATATCATCATGTGTGTGTGACCGGGCATCATGAACCCTAGCTCAATCTCTTCAAACACACCAAGATATACTAGGTAAGAAAGATAGGAGAAGACGCACCTATTCTTGTTCCCCGTATCGTTGTCCAAATCTGCAAATAAAGTATCTTGGGCGAGGCTTCAATGATGGTCCCTCTCGGGCTGGCGGGCAAATTAGCGGTATCTTTGGTATTAGATAGTGACAACTTTGACTCCAAGGCCGGCCGTGTCTCGAATGAGGAAACCCATTTTGGAGCAGATGATTCAGGGCAATCGACAGTGGCCTCCCGCATACCGTGCCCCATCCGTAATCTCTTCAAGATGCTATTCAAAGAACCTACATGGAAGTTAGAGTCATCCGCCATAAGTCCAGGGCAAAGTTTCCATAGGATCAATTCCCATGCCCATGAGTCAATGCACCCGCCAATGTCGCTTTGAGCTTGTCGAGTCTCCGCAGAGACTTCACCACAGATTGTTGCAATTTTGGAATCATTGTTTTGGCTTGATCCATTTTGTCGTGAATAATACAAAGATATTGGCCGGGATACCGTGGGAGTATAATCTCCACGACCCGCATCGGTGCGTAATGCTCCAGGCTGCTCCAGTCTATCGCTCTTCTTTCATCATGCAACATCCTCCTCTCTCTCCTTCATCTTTGGTCTTCAAAGAACCCGTATGGATCACCTCGCAATGCAATTTTCTTTGCGATATCGGCGTCCCTGAAGCTCCGCCTCCACGTTCTATGAAAACCTGTTTTGATACCTTCTTGCCAGTCAATGCCACAACCTCTGCATTAACCTCTTCTAGAATGCTGGACTTCGTAAACATTGCAGGCAACTTCCTGACATTCTCTCTTATCCCCTCCTCGTTTCTCCTGCTGCGGTGGGGCAAGGATTCACCGTTCTCCCTCACAAACATGGAAAACACGGCCTCACATGCCAACGTCGAGGAGCGAGGCTTCAAGGTGCCACAGTTACCATGTTCGGCCTTGCGTGCACCCTCAAGAAATTGGGCCTTCCATTTCAGATACGCCGACTTTGAGATCCCGAGATCTAGGTACCACGCCCTTTCGCAAATGAGATTCCCTTGCAGCACTAGTCGTCCCACTCTTCGACCTTTCATGTTGTTAATAACATGTCATAAAAACAAAAGTAACCCTATCACTTGATTTCATGGCAAGGAATTCCTTTCGCATGTTAACAACTTGATTCGTAGAGAACTTGACGCAACACCTATTCTTGCAACACAAGGTCCTCCTGTAACTGAGGATAGCATTCTGAGTGGTGAGACGAGCAAGCTTTGGTGGCCTTACAACCTTCCTGGGCTGTCGAGAATGAAAAGTGTAATGTCGTTTCTCATAATTTGGGTGCTTCTGATGCTCTGAGCCCCCGGCCGGACACAATATCCGCCTCCCTGCGGTGTCACGTCAATATCTCCGGTGACCTTTACTCCATCAACAAGGACGAGGTCATTGCTCCATCTCACGAGCATCCCCGCTTTGGCATCCGGGTAGCAACCCCGCAACGGATGTTCACTTCTAAAGGGGAGGGAAACCTTTAGTTACGATACTCCCACAAACTTGAAACCCGTAAACCGGTCACAACCGCATCATTGGGGCCAAGAAATATATGAATCCCTTTCCGCCATAATGGAGTCGCGGACAGAAAAATGAACTCGGGCGTGGTATCGTTGCACATGGAGGTCTCGCCCGAGAACAACGATGACTTCCTCATCGATGTTGAAGACACCAGATCTAAGCTTTCGGCCCCGCTATAAAGTTCCACTTTCTAGGTACGAGCCATGTATGATGAACGCAAGTATAAAGGAAAGCCCACATTCTGCTTCATAGAGGATGGGCGCTAGACTCATATGAAAGTTTAGAGCGCCGGGCATAAAAATCAAGAACAGATATCTTGATGGCTACTATGCCACCAAAGGGATATTAGAACACAAACGTAATAGGTCGAAAAGCACTCGCTCACCTGAGTATCGTGGAAAAACCAACCTAAAGTATAACGATTCTAAGTGGCTTAAGTCTAGATACAAGAAGAGTGAGACAAAGATAAGCCAGAAAGCGCCATGGAGACCGAGACAGAAGAAGAAGGCGAGGACACCTGCTACGCCTATTCCCCCGAAAACTACCCCTAAACTTGTATTCGTGGAATTTCGAGAATAGCAAGGTCGCCCAGAGAGTGCGTAAGAGGACCATCAAGAGGAACCCTAAGCATTGGAAAGATTTAGGTGGTCCAGTCTGAGGCGCAAGGGACATCTCACCACAGAGCCCAAATAGTTCTGGAGAGGGAGTCTTTTGTCTGCTTCTTCATCCAAGAACGGAGACTAGCCGCAAGAGATCGCGAAGTTCACTCCATCCGTGGCGACGCCACACGAGAGCGACGACGGAGTTGTCACAGAGCCATAGCAAGCATCAAGCATGTGAGAGAATTCACCTCCGGGTGGGCTTTAGATTGAAGTCGATGTGTTCAAGATGCATAAAGCCCCCGCAAATATGACTTGTAGGGTCATAAGTCCGGGAGTACTTGGACACTCTAATATAATCGCTTATCGAAGTATCGAAATGAGCTGGGCACCCTCCCCGTCTTTGATGTCGTCCGCCTCACGATCCATACTCAACATGTATGGCAGCAATTAAGCGGAAGAAGGCGTGAGGACCCGCAAAATGCGGCAATTTTGATTGTAAATGGCAACCATACGACCACGGTTGCTCAACCGCTTGTCACACAAGCTTTGGCATATCCTCCCAAAAAGAAGCACTTGGCGTAACCTGATATTCTTTTTTTCTATGCCAAAAGGAAATGCCGAGTCCGGCAGGAAATCTCAAAGCAATCGAAAATGCTCGTGTCCCCAGAGAATAATGACATAACGAAGAAGACTATACACGGATCAGAAGTATTCTTCAAGAAATTCAAAGAGGCTTCAAAACCAAAGGGCATTCTACTTTTGTTTTGCCTAAAAGGGCAAACGCGGCACTCCATCTAGGAGCTTATTTACGGAAAGTTAGGTTATCCACCGGTTCAAATTGGGCCCGCCCAATTTCGCACTCAAGGACACTCTTTTCAAATTGGGCGGGCGCCCAATTTCCCCGAACGAGTGCAAATTGGGTGCCCGCCTTATTTGGGACCCGGCCAGGGAAATTGGGCGCCTATCCGCCAGCCCGGCCTGTCGAATGGTCTGAAATTGGGCGGGCGCCCAATTTGACACAACTAGTGCAAGCAAATTAAGATGATGTATATGGGCCTTATCTAATGCCTTCTTGTTGAACCTGGTTCCCCATCCAGGCCAATACCCATATAATTTCATCTGAATACCATAGCCAAAAATCAAGACTTGCAACAAGATTTATCTTTCAACAAGATTTATCTTCCATTAAAAGGAACTAGGAAACTCCCTTGCAAGGGCCTTCAACATAAGGATGAGGAGGCTGCCACCCTCCTCATATGAACATTGCCACCATGCTCCAATGAAGAAATGTGAAGGGAAGTGAAGGGAAGAGGAGGAGAGAGTATCTCCTCAAATTATTTATGCTTTACATTGTTAATCTCCACCATTGTTTTCCACCTCTTCATCACAACCATCAGTTTTGCCTCTTCATCTTAACCATCGATCCACTTCCACCACTTAATCCCAACCCTTAAAATCAACCATTGCAATATGCCCCAAATATATTGGCCTACAAAAACATGTTGAACCACTTGTGGTTCAACATTATGCCACAAAAAGATGCGGGCCGGTCCCCTCGGCCCAACACATAATATAGCACTTAAAGATACATTATGAAGTACATGTAAATGAGTCGGGCACATCCACACGCCTTGGACCGCTACTTTGGCTCGACCACGCCCGGATAACCATACTCAACAAGTCCAAGAAAGGTACTCCCAACGTCCGTGACCGGCTACTATGGCTCGTCCACGCGAAGTAACACTCCTTGGCAAAATAATAATATAATAAAGTTTTACAAAATAGCATCATTAGTGCATGTCACACGTTGGCAAAACCTTAGGGTGTCCCAACAAGAACCATGAGGTGCCCCAACAAAACCATAGAGAATATCCGCAATTCCACACAAAGGGTCGGGGTAAATGGTCGGGTGTTAGAGAAAACAAAGGTGGGTGCCCCAAAAATAATTGGCTCTTAGATGATAACGCCTCGCAATCGTGAAGATAGAAAAAAAAAGGGAAATAAAACTTTTAGGGTTAGGGCATGCAACTGCAATACATCGTGAAGGCAAAGGTGGATCGGGAGAGGCAAGAATAGAATGGGGTGGGCGGGGTAAACAAAGGGCGTCGTGTGTAAAGGTTTGGCTATGGCGGCAAGGGCTTCGCTCAATACAAATGGTCCCAGCGGATCAAAAAGCGCTCACTTCTGGAGGTGGATTCCGACAAAGAGCTCAACACCGCAGAGTAGACGAGGGCATGCAAGAAAAACTCATTTCACTTCTTTTTGTTTTTCTGTTTGTGCAGATCCGACAAAGGAAATGAAACAGAGCTATGAGGCAAGTGATAGGTGATAGAGAAAGGCTGAACAGAATGAAGCAAAGGATATGACATGAATGTTAGATAGCAAATATTTACTGTAGAAAAGAAGCAATGCGAAAAGCACAAAATGAGTTGGAGAAAGGGCTAGCAGGTGCCACGAAGATGAACTGAAAGATCATTTGGCTTGTTTCTTTTGCAGGTAGAGTCTGCTGAAGAGTACTAGACAGAGAAATATATGAAGAGTATCAGACAGTAGTGGCTGGGTCTTCAAGAAAACACGCTGCTGCACCTTAACTCATAAGATTCATATGGATCTTCTACAAAATAACTTTGCTGCATCTACTTCCATCATTAAAGCTTGAATTTCTCTTCAACCATAGCTTATTGGGGAAGAAAACCTGATCTAAAGACCAGGTCCCACCAGGAGTGCCATAATGTTGAACCTGGTTCCCCATCCAGGCCAATACCCATATAATTTCATCTGAATACCATAGCCAAAAATCAAGACTTGCAACAAGATTTATCTTTCAACAAGATTTATCTTCCATTAAAAGGAACTAGGAAACTCCCTTGCAAGGGCCTTCAACATAAGGATGAGGAGGCTGCCACCCTCCTCATATGAGCATTGCCACCATGCTCCAATGAAGAAACGTGAAGGGAAGTGAAGGGAAGAGGAGGAGAGAGTATCTCCTCAAATTATTTATGCTTTACATTGTTAATCTCCACCATTGTTTTCCACCTCTTCATCACAACCATCAGTTTTGCCTCTTCATCTTAACCATCGATCCACTTCCACCACTTAATCCCAACCCTTAAAATCAACCATTGCAATATGCCCCAAATATATTGGCCTACAAAAACATGTTGAACCACTTGTGGTTCAACACTTCTGTGTCATGCAGGATTGGAAAGCAGTAGCGCTGCAAACGATTAAGAAGTCAACTATGCGTGACTACGACTACTTTGTATATCTTGATAACGAATCGTGGTCAATGTGCACCGAAGTTGCCCAGTTATTCTACGAAGACCGGTTGAAGGACGAGAAGGGAGAAAGAATTGAAGTGAAAGATAGGCTTAGACTTTTCATTAACAATTCCTGTCGCCCATTAAAGTCCATGCATCCTCTAGATCTGCAAAGGCTGATGAAGGAGATCAAGGATGGCACCACATTCCTGAAGGGAAGCAAGGATTATACTGGGAGACGTACCATGAAAGTCAGAGCCTTAGAGCTGAAGAAGATTGGAACAATGGAGCGGGCCCTTGTCAGATACATGAAGGAAGTGAAGAAACTTCCTTTTCAAGACATGGCTGCCTTGAGGCAAGCTCATCCCATATTCACAGAGAATCTGATGCTTATGTTCGCCAGTAGTATCAGTGGATGGGCAGAAGGACGCAAAGAGATGGAGAAGGAAAGCTTTCCGGAGTCCCTCTACAGCAAAGTAGACGAATATCTTCTTGGGCCAGTTGAGGAGGGTGGCAAACCGTTCAAATGTTTCCACGTTAGTCCGCGGGGTTTGTGCGTGGATGTGGTAAACACTTCTGCCCGCTTCATTGGATGCGACTTTAGATATACAAAGAAATGGCCAAAGGAAGATTATGAAAAATTCCTTGACCATTTCAAAGACGATGACGGACCAGCAGCTTTACTGGATAGCTATATTTATTACCCCGGACCGCCTCAATGAGTGCCTATCCGCCATGAAGACAATAGACGGTGGCAGCCGTGTTTGGGTTGGTTCCTACCAGGACCCCCCGGCCAGAACTGCTTCTACCTCTAGAGTTCGAGAGTTGCAATGTCTTGTCCTGCTAATGTATGTTGCCAGAGACGCACGTGGCCGCCATCCGTCTGAGGGGAAATAAATATTTGCTTTGCCAATTCCGACCATCCAAAGCAATATGCTAAGTTTCCCAAGCATTTACGAGAAAAGCAGGACATCGAAAAGAATTTGCCTGATCATGAGTGTGCAACAGGTATGCATTTTAAATTGGGCGCCCGCCCAATTTTGTTGTTGACTATCAATGTTTCTAACATTTGTTTTCCCCTTGACTTATTGGCCGATTGCCCTGGTGCGACAAGGGTGCAAAGTGGGGGAGGAGTACTACGTCTGTAATCGGTTGGAAAGTAGGGCGTGCACCTATCTCGATGTTGGAAGGTTGCACTTTTTCTCGACTTCTTTTTGGTGGTGCTTTTAGCCGAGCCGCAAAGTCTGAGGGCTATAAAACATTGTCTTTGAGACGCATTTGCGAGAAGTTGGAAATTAAGCTTGTACAGATATTCGAGCAACTCGATGTCATGTTAGGCGAGAAAAATCAAGAGCTCGGGCACTACAAAAGATCAAAGAGGAAAGAAGAAGGCCTCTACTTCCAAAATGTTCCTCAGCCTCAAATTCAGCTTCGCTTCCTGGGACACCCTTATCCGCTCTTCTCTACAACCATAAACGGTGCAATCCATTCCGAGACAGGACAAGAGCTCGATTCAAGTAGAGCTCAAAAAGGCAGCGCCCTTGGCCTCGTGGATTTGGAACTATTTAGGAGAAGAAAAGACAACATCAACGCGACCGCGGCGGACTCGTGACCGGTGGATACTCAGGACATTATTGAGGCGACCTCAAAGTTCGAGGAAGAGGTTGCTAGGGATCCTGAGTTTGTCGTTGTCATGGAAACACAGGAAGGGGACAATCTGGATGGAGAGGATGTGGTCCCCAACACATTAAACAGTCAAGGTGTAGAGGAAGAGGTGGCGAACACCGAAGACAAATAGGGTGCGTGATGAGGAGAATGAGGAACCTGGGGTCAAGATTTTAGGCAAAAAAATGGAAGAGATCAAAGAGGAAGACAACAACCTCCTCCCCAAAGATGAAGAACCCAAAGAAGGATCATTCGTAAAGAGGTGCCTCGAGACGAATGAGCGATTTATGATTTCAAAATATGTGAAATATGTTATGAACAATTGTAATTACTTCTTTTTCAGAAATGATAACGTTGCACTCATTTCCTTGTCTTAAAATTCTCTAGTTTACTTTGTTAACCAAATTGGGCGGCCCAATTTGCTTTACCCGTAGAAACTAAAACCTTTAATTAAATATATTTCACGAGCAATCTTGTTGTCAAGTACGCTTATCTCGCCACAAATTGGCTACGCCCAATTTACTAGAAGCGAGTAAACGCCATCAAACATGAAGTGAAGTGGAGGTGCAGAAAACAAAGTGGAGATCAAAGAGCGGGACCTCGTGAATTACTCAGTATCGCATTATATATAATATTGACTATGCTTATTACATCCTTACAACATTATTATATCATTGTCGTACATTATCATATCCGAAGTCTACAACGATTCAATCGTCGTCAACGCCTGCCAAGGCGATGCCATTCAGCTCAAAGATCTGCTGATCAGGAAGCCAATACAGGTGGACCACAACACGAGTGAGCTTCCTGCAAGCACTCGCAGGTCCATCTCGCTTTGGACTGGAACCATGGATCAAAACTAACACCACCATATAGCACCGGTTAATATCAAGCCTGCTCAAGTAGCACTTGAAGGATCTGGATGTTCTCCTGACGATCCCGCAAGGAAGCCATGAGAGATGAATGCAAAGGAGCCGCTTTTATAGTGGTGAAAAATTATTGATGTCAATTATTACGCACATTCTAGCCGCTATCGACCGTGATACTCGGATAATTGCAGATACCATGCAAAATTGGCGGGCGCCCAATTTCACGTACCATTAACTATGCGCATTCAAGGGGAACCATTCTAGGGCAAAGTGGGCGGGCGCCCAATTTCACGGGATCTGTTGGACAAGTTGCACATATAGAAGACAAGTTGTACTAATACTTTATCTCATACATGATTACCGATTACAAGAAGATGACAAGCGCTTCATTTAGGGGACTCTTTCCGAGTCATTTTCACCGCACCCCAAATGATCTTCTCTATCATGTACATTTGATGCTCTCTGCTCCATATCGATGGATGATAACATCGAAGGGATGTGATAATGGCGAGGATTTAGAGCGACCGTGGTCATCCAGCCTTCCATGGGTATCTCTCGCCGCGATCTTTGCTGAAGTTTTCGTGATTCATCTTGCGGTGATGGAATCACGCTCGTGACCGTAATGAGACCACATGGCTAGGCGAAGGCCAAATTCGATGGACTTAAATTGGTTTGAGATATATTTATACCCACCGTAATTATTGATGGTATTGTACTATGGCTATAAATATAGCCAAGATTCGAAAGGGCACAAAGACATTCCTTTGCCATGTCTCACTGCCTTCCGAGGTCCCATCTTGACACCCTCACTTGCCTTATGACCTTTGACGATCTTCATGCCTCAGAAGTCCAAAGGGATCTCCCTCGATCCCCTCGGGCTGTATGGTATAGCTACCGGTCGAAAAGGAAGACTCCCTATGAGTATCATGTTACTATCCATATTGTGTGGGTTCCGAGCGCATGGCTTTTGAGATTAATAGAATCACCAATAATTACTCTATGTATTTTTCATAACTTTATATGAAATGATGATGTAATTGTGTTGTGCATGATTCATTGTTATCTTCGATTCTTATCTTGGTTCCCGATCTCACGTTTTTCGTTTTCCTTTTGCCTACAAGAAGGAAAGTGGGCGGGCGCCTAATTTTCCCGAAGGAAGCCTTCATGAAACTATCTTCAAGCCATCCGAAGGGGCAAAAGTGGGCGGGCGCCCACTTTGGGGAGACTATTCCAGAAGGAAACCGGGCGGGCGCCCAATTTACTGGAAGGAAAGTGGATTGGCCCCAATTTCCTCGGGAGGCCTCGATGAAACAAGATATTACTATTCAAAATTGCACGTCATGGGCTCTTCTCAATGTAGACAAAACCATTCTATTCATATAGGAATGGAGTACATGGATGGATTACGTAGATAATAATATCAACTAAACAACATGCCTCGAAAGAGATAGTTGAACAAAACATAATAGATAATAATAGATAATATTAAACATGGACGTTTCACAATATCCGCCCAATCGCAATTAGATCCCCAGTTGGAACTCGTTATGGCTTGTCGGCTATCTGAGATCCGACCCGATCATCCATTCTCCCATCGGATAGGAGGCTTGAGGATGAGTTTCAAGTTACCAAAAGCCACACCTTTGCCTCTTTTCCTTCTTGTAAAGCTTCTTAAATAACTTGTCAAAAATCTGTTGTGCAGACCAAACATCCTCCATTTTCAAGAACCTCTTGAGAGTCGCCTTGTAAATATGGCGTTTCAAGGAAATCAAGCGACCTTCCAAATCTACCCTGTTGAGGTGATCCTACTCATCGCCATCCTTCATCAACTCTCCAATGCACGGCGGAGCTTCTCGAGTTGGTGTCTCATTTCTTCGTACCATTTTGGTTTATCTCTGCTCGCACCTCAACCCGGTTGATTCGCATGAGCTAATATTGGCTCTACGATATGGCACCGTGCATTTAACTCATTGTGAATCCATCGGCTGCGCTTTTGGTTAGGACCATTGACCGGCACGACTATGAATCTACACTATGCAGATTTGCGAATGCCGGCTGCTGTGGCGAGACCACGTCTACAGAAGGCGCTTGGGCGAGACACAAACTCGGTTGGCACTTTTTTGGCTTAATAGATACAAGGCCTGCCATCTCACCTACCTGCACGCATTTCGAAATTTTGCATCATTCTACTAAATAAAACCCTTATATTCTAAAAAATCGGGTCCATTTGGGAGTCATATGGACTTAGGCAAAGTCCACAATTAATGAAATTATGCTTATAGAAGCTTTTAAGAAACCATGATCTTCTCTCATCATATTCCAAAGCCATGTTCTTCTTCTGGAATGTGCCACATGAAAAGAAGTCGAGTAGGCATCCATCTTGGGGAAGAAGCTGGTCCGCAATGTAGTAGGCATAAGACGTTTTCATTGTTGGAATATCTATATATAATAACTAGAAATGGAGCCCAGCGTTGCTGGGCATAGCTAGGAACAGTAAATAATACACTAGAGCAAATTGTTAAATGAATTCACATTCTTAAAATCACACAATCAAGAGCATTTGACCATATTTTCACTTTTCCTTCTTTTTTTCCTTTTCCTTTTGCCTTTCCATGCCTTTTTTTTCCCCGTTTCCATTTTTCCATTACCTTTTTTCTTTTTCCACTATTCCATTTCTACCATCTCCCTTTTCCCTTTTTTGTTTTCCCCTTCACCGTTTCTAATTTAGCATTCGCTTTTCTCCCCTTTCTATTTGCTATTTCCTCTTTGTTCCCCTCCCCTTTCTATTTTCCATTTTATGCTTATTTTTCCTCATTCCCTTTTTTCTCATTCCCATTTCCCTTCCCCCCTTTTCTTTTTCCCTTTTTTTCCCTCTTCCCTCCCTTCCTTTCCCTTTGCCCTTGCACTTCTCCTTTCCCTTTCCCTTTCTGACATCATTTTTCCCTTCCCTTTTCATTCTTTCCTAGCCCTTTCTCTATTTCACTTTTTCCCTCCCATTTCCCCATCTCCCCTCTCCCCCTCCCCCTCCCTTTTCCTTTTCCTTTTCCTTTTCCTTTTCTCTTTCCCTTTTCCCATATCCCTTTTCCCTACCTTTTTTTTTCTTCTCATTTTTCCAGTGCCTTTTTTCCCTTTCCTTTATTTTCATGCCTTTTTTCCATCTCATTCCTTTCCTTTTCCTTTTTTCCCTTTCCTTTTTTCTATACCTTTCCTTTTCCCCTTTCCTCGCCCTTTCCCTCTTTTTTTTTTCCCTTCTCCCTCCTTCCCTCTTCTAGTTTTCTCTATGCCCTTTTTCCTTCCCTTCTCCGCTTCCCTCTCTTTTCTTGTCCCTTTTCCTTTTCCCTTTCCCCTCCCTTTTTCTTTTCCCCTTTTTTCGTGTCCTTTTTTCCTTCCCTTTTTCTCCTTTCCCCACCTTTCTTCTCCCTTTCCCTTTTCTAGTGTCCTTTTTTCTCCCTCCTCCTCTCCTTTCCCTTTTCCCTTCCCCTCTCTATCATTTTCCTCTTCCCCTTTTTCCCTTCCCTTTTACTCTTGTCTCACCCTTTCCCTCTACCTTTTCCCTGTTCTCCTTTTCACAGTGTCCTTTTTTCTTTTCTTTTCTCCCTTTCTTTTCGTTTCCCTTTTTCCATGCTTTTTTCCCTTTTCCTTCTTTCCCTTTTACTCATGTCTTTTTGCCTTTTCTCCTCCCTTTTCTTTTTCGCTTTCCTCTTAAGAGATGAGAGCATGGCCAATCATGGTGGGGGGGAAATGGTGAGAAAATCTCGGACTTCGGATGCAATCAGATGACCTCAACTGTCCAAATTAGGGTTTGATTCATGACATACGCTATAACTTTATAATATAAGATAAAAGCCATTTTAGGATAGTCTGCATGCGCCAATCTTGCGGCTGAATTTTAAATTATTTTTATCCTTGATTTATCTGCTTGGTAGACGGTTTTTTTTCTCTTGACCCCTCTCACGGCTCCACAGAGTGGGACCCCTCTTCTTGCAAAAGCGAGCTTGAGCTTGGAACACGGCAATAATCTACATTCTTGGTAAATACATAACTTGCTACTGCATGTGCAAATTGCTGTAAGCATGTTTCTAACTTATCAGCAGTAAAAAAAATTCGCTCTACAGGCTTTTTCTCGATTGTTGACACTAATGGCTCTTAACCCCCAGATACAAGATGATTATGCGGAATCTAATTTTTCTCGATTGTTGACACTAATGGCTTGTGTGTAAATGCTCCTAGGTATTCATTTTTTAATTGGCATCCGAGTCACAATGAAGTGGTTCGACTTGCTCTTCTGCAACAAATGGCTTTTGCTGTGAGTCCCCTTCTCAATGATATCTTTAGTTTGAGCATGAATTTACCATATTGTTTTAGCTGGGTCCTACAGGCCCTTCGTCAGGAAAAGATGTTTCAATTTTGTCTATTTAATTCCTTGCTTTGAGTTTCTACTGGCCTACATGGCTCTTGCTAAAACAGCTCTCGATGAATTGTCTGACACTGGAGAATTTAAACGCATCTCTCTCCTCTTCCTTTTGTAACTTAATCTCTTCGCAATATGGATCTAGGTTTCCCCTTTGTACCAAACCGTATCATCTCTATATCTCTTATGCTCGCCTTGGGCATCCCGTTGTTATGCTCTTTTGAAGCTCAAAGGCTTAGAACATGCAATCGGCTGTCATCAGTAAGTTTTCCTTTTAAATCGCTTTTAATTTTTGGTTCTCTTTCTGTTTTAAAAATTTAGGTTCTCTTATTTTTGAGAATTTCGCATTACACATGTTGATGGGAAAATTTTGGTAAATGATGTTTGTTTAGGCAACGAAACCCTAAAATGGGAGAGAGAACAAAAGAAGGTGAAAATCATTTTGGCCGGATATTTCCTTCCACAGGAGGATCTAAGAACCGTGGGAGCTTGCCCAGTCCTTTAAATGGTGCAAAGACTATACGGGAACTTTATGAATTGACAAGCTCGAATTACACTGGGAAGTTCAACGTCCCCGGTAATGGTTTTTCATTTCAAGACAATCCAGTTCATTTTAATTCAATTTATTTGCAATTTTCTTTTTTTGCTCATGCTTCAATCTTTGAATTCAACCGATCACGCCAAGCATCCCTCGAAATTGATATTTATCCCCTCATCTAAGGTCTATAATTGATGAAACTAATGAGTGGATGTACGGGTTCAATCAACAATGGTGTTTATCGGCACTGTGGATTTGCCACAAAAGCGTAAACCTTATGAGGAGATAAGAACATTCCACAATCGATTTTTGTATTTATCTGTCATAGTTCCGTGCAACAATTGCTTTGGCTGTATGCATTGCATTTCCATTCCACCTGATTCTTCTCGTGTGAACTCATTTGGTAGATTTGCTTTTACATTTTCCCTCGCACTAGGTTCCTCTGCGGCATCTTTGTTTATTACTTAATCCCCTAGTCTTGTCTCCTGTGGTTACTCCCTTCCTCGATTCTTTGAAATTGCTATAGGTATCTTCAACCAATAGACCATCCACTAATCTTTTTATTCTGACTTTCACAATCTTCTTTAGCTTAATACGTTTCATTCTCAATGTTGACCATAACCCTATGGAGTTTTATCGAGAATGGCCAGATGATAGTTCTATATCTCCTTTGCCCTTGACTGATATTGATGTCCTTCCTCAGGTGAGAAAGCTTGCAAAGAATGCATGATAGTGATAAAGAATCAAATTTTGATTGCCATTTTGCCATAGACGTTGCCATGAAATCTGCCTCACAATTTTCCTCGCATTGTTTCTGCTAAATTGGTCAATGAAATGAAAAGAAGCCAATTTGGCGGCACAATTCTGGCATCATATTACCATGTTAGCACCTACTTTGACAGAAGTCAGGAATCTCTCTTTAATCAGTACATCCTTGAGACCCTATTTGGGAAGACTTATGATATTGTTATACCTTAACCCTTGCATTCCTAAGTCATTTGGATCTTTGCAGAAGATGAAAATTGTAGATGCGAGCCTGAACAATCTTACAGGTGAGATTCCATCAAATATTAACAATTGTGTAGCTCTAGAAAAGTTGGATTTAAGCTATCAAAAATTGTTAAGAAGTATTCCATCAAGTTTTTAGTCTGCTGGTAAATTTGAGTTCCGTTGGCTTGCAAATAAGTCATTGAGTGTTTTCATGCCTCAAAACCTGAGCATCAATCTGAAGCTTCAGTATGTAGATCTTAGAGGAAATAGTATCACAGGGGTCTTGTAACCTCACCTCGCAGGCTGTACAAACAAAGTCAAATTACACAGTTTTTATGTTCTTTTCTTGTTGTCTGAAACATGAAGATGCAGATATAATTTGCCAATGATGTGTTGGCCATCATGACTGCCTGTTCTCCAATGCTCCACCTTTCCATAAGTTGCATTGTTATCACTAATCAGAGACAAGACATGAAATTATAGGTTGAATAAAATGAGATAGGTCAAAGAAGATATTGTTCTGCAAATATTGTTACCCATTTCCTTCAGTGGGGAACTGCAATTTTCATAATCTACAGAGACCTAAGAGCAGTAACAGAATTCATTTGCTACCATACTCTGATATATTCCATAAAGACATCAGCATGCATGATGATGAATTATGCTAGCATTAAGGAGGACCGTCCACAGCAGAATAAAAAGTTCAAATGCCAGATTATTTGTCATGCTTTCTGCTTCATCGAGTTGCCCATCACGTTTCACATACATGTTAAATAGTGCATTATACAAAGCAATGTTAACTCAAACATAGAGGCTGTTATCCAGACATGGACCAACCTCCCTGTTTCTAAGGCTGTTAGGTTGGCACATGCAGCAAGAACAGTGATGAAGGTTATCTGATATAGTCTCCTCTCCAGCATTGCCACTGAGTTTAGTTATGTTGTTTATTGGTTCCCTTAGTGTATAGTATGGTCTAAGCCACTAGCTTGTTTCTGTAGGTTGTAAAGGTTGCTGATGCATGATGCATGTAGTTGCGACATTGGCACAGTTTTCATAGATAAAGGCTTGAAGGTTGTGTTGCTTCTCCTGATATGGATTTCGGCTTGCTTTCACAAAGTCTACAATTAGTACTTCCATTGAAAGAGGGGAGATGGTCATTCTATACACTTGAAAGATATGTGGATCAACACAAATGCTAACCTCATATAGAACTTGGGTTGCATAGGACTCTCTACCATTCCATAATTGTTTATCCGACTTATGTTTATATTAGATCATGGCAACTCCAATACACTTTACGTATATATTCCTCGTGATTTATTTAAGTTGGATTATAGCGGCTAGCCCATGTCACCGTAATTCAAAGTCAAATAAATAGAATTTAAGACAAGAGTTCATTCCCTTCCCTGACATGATTGTTTCATCAATGGTTCATGTCTAAAAGGACCACTCATGTTTGCTTTTTGTGGAACTATTAGGCTTGGGCTTTTCGCAGGATGCTTTGGAGATTCCACCCGACTGCTCTGGTCTAGCTGATTTTGAACCCTGGTTTTGGCCGTAAAACATCACTGAAGCTCATGAAAAAACATGGATCTTTGGAAGCACTCTTAAAGGCTGCAGCTGTAAGGACTGTTGGGAGGCCATACGTTCAAGATACACTTAAAAAACATGCCGCTACTCCAAGTCAATTACAAAGTTCTATCACTTCGAAGGTAGACATTAACAAATTACATTACTTTTACACCATGGTGATTTATTGCATTATAGTCGTCTCTCTAGAACTCACAATTTTAGTGCCAGCATTCCGTGCTGACTCGAATTTGCTGGCTTCTGCAGAGATATCAAGATCAATTTTGAGGATGGCAAAGACTCCAATGCACAGTGGGTGGCAAAGACTCCAATGCACAGTTTAAAATAGCATGAAATGTTTGGCATCATAAGCATCAAAGGACTACATCAAATAATCTCAAACTGTTATACATACCACATCTTCATCATGATGGTATTCCAAGAGAAGCAAAAATGTGACCATCGACCTGGCCGTTCCATGCATCGATTTCACAAAGCACCATCATCAAGTATGCACCATCATCATGTTTGATTTTGATTTCCATATACAAATAAAGGGTTTACCTGCTTCTTTCATCATCTGAAATATGTTGCAGCTTTTGAAACTTTTAGACATGAGGCATAAAGAAGGCATCATCCGGATAACGCTTAGCAACTAAAAAAGCTTGCATCGTTTACTTGCATCGCTTACTTACTATTTTACACTTTTGCCTATGTGCACCCTCTTCTCTAAGAGATTTGTATAAAATTACAACAGTTGGAAAGCTTGCAAATGTTCTAAGCTATATTTGGTACACACTCAGTATTATATAGCTTTACCTATTGCATTTTAGGAGTCCCTAGGGCAAAATTTGACCTCTTGGATAGGCTTCAATGGAAAATGGCAAAGGGTAATATAAAATGTTGTTGCTTGGGCATTATTCTTATCACAAAAGAGCAAGCTAGCAATTTGGGACAAATCGTAGGAAAATAAGCCGACAAATCAGAAAATAAACGCAATGTTGAGCTTCCAAGCATTACTAAATATTCGCCACTTTGCACCCCTAAAAAAATGTATTCTTCATAAAATTTCATAGAGATATAAACAACTTCCAACAAGGTAGGGATTTGAACCATTATAATCACCACTCAAGCTGCTATGCTTCATGAAGAGTGAATTTCCTCCCGCTTTGAATCTAATTTTTCTTCTTTTGAAAAGGCCTTGCTAGGTATATGCCATGGGCTTCTTCAGTCGGAGGCAATATTCACATATTGATATAGTATATGCTTAGACACTTTGTATGTTTAGGATCTTGTCTCGCCATTAGTCTCTTTTCTAAGGATTTTGTTGTAAAACACGCTTTATCCCTTAATTTAGTTGCAAGAGGTTGACGAAGTCAAGGAATGGAGCCATAGTCTCTTTCAGAAGGATTTTGTTGTAAAACACGTTTATGCCTTAATTTAGTTGCAAGAGGTTGACGAAGTCAAGGAATGCAGCCAGAGCATGGAACTGGTCTTTATACGCTAGAAGCAAAAGTGAAATGCAAATTTTTGTTATTGTTTTGTCAATTTTATCTGGATTGGCATTTCCTTTTTCACGTTATTCTTTACCACAACAAACATCAGACTATGCCACTATGGGGACTGATTGCACAAATGAGTGAGCTCACGAGAAAATGTAACATTTATCCATTGTTTGCCAAAATCCAAGGAATAAGCAAGCAAGAAGCCTTGTC
Organism: Isoetes taiwanensis; assembly: GCA_021234155.1. Lineage (NCBI taxonomy): Eukaryota > Viridiplantae > Streptophyta > Lycopodiopsida > Isoetales > Isoetaceae > Isoetes > Isoetes taiwanensis. The sequence continues at coordinate 4,402,901 of JAJEKV010000037.1, forward strand.
TAAAGCAGTCTGCTGCATCATCCAACTTGATGATTTATAACAAAAGACATTCAACATACAAAATACAAATGACAAGCAATGATACGTAAGCAGGAAGTCTTGAAGCCTTTAGCCTTATCTGAAGCAGTCTGCATCGGCACCCGACTTGATGATTTGTAATAAAAGACATTCAACGTACCAATACAGGGGACAAGTAATTTGAGCAAGAAAAATTAAATGTAAGTTTTTGAACTCATCTAACAAAGATGCATCATAATGCTGATGCCAACTTGTTATAACCTTGAGCTACTATTTCTAAAGAATATAACTTTTTGGCTCAACTAGAGAAACAAAGATGCTCATATAAAGGTTATTTTTTGGCATAATGGTGAAACCGATGACTTTTATATTAAAATTTGGTTTACATTAAAAGGCTTCAAACATCTCCTCTAGAATGTAGACCCTCCAAGGTTAAAGTAGACACTAATAAAGATTTCATTCCTTACCAATTATGGATGTCAAGTTTACGCTCCTACAAATACAAAACTCAACAAATTACATCCATCTAAAAGCCTTTTGAATTGATTTCAATGATCATCTACCTTTGAAACTCCATGTTAATGGTTTCATTATGTATGCATACCATCAATATAGAGTTGGTGCAAGCAATTAAAAAAAAACTTTTTTTTTTTTACCTTATGTTCTATCAAACAAGCTATAGCTATGGGAGATTCTATTAGGACTATGTTCATCTTAATTTTGTTCTTGAAGAGTTGATATTAGAGAACATCTTCAAACCCTCACAACTCAACACCCAAAATTCTTCACATCAAGTCTCAAGGGAAGAGTTACAAATACAGAGAGCATTTGTGGGTTCCACCCATATACTTCCTAAATGTCATACCCACTAAGGGAACACCATTACTGTATTATAAACATAAGATTAGATGTAGAAAAGAGCATTCAGAATTATCACAAATTATATAACAACAAAAACCTAGACTCTCAAAGCCATCGACAAGAAATCATTGACAAAATGTCGGCCTTCAGTGATTGGAATTGGATATATGCAAGGAGGATGTTCTATGATAAGAGTGGAACTCACTTTGGACAAAGTGCCAGAGTTCTAACAAGAACTAATTGAATATGATAGCCTTGCAAGACAATCGAAGTTAACACACAAATTTAACCCCATGATGAATGCAAGATGATTGATACGAACATTTAAAAACTACATAAGTCATTCAAAGCATTTTATGCCCAACTAAGGAACGACCATATGTGTCCAAATAGATGCTATCAACCATAACCATACCATTTTTGAATTTAATCCCATCTAAAAGCCCAAAGAACGCTGGGCACTTTTTCTAGTAAATATACTAAATAAGCATAATGTGCTTTGAAATAACAATGTTCATCACTTAGCATGTACGTGCTGAGAAGGTATTGAAATGTACAGAAGGCAACATTTTATCAGCTGAGCACTGGCCCTAAATCAGTGCCGTAATTAGTGGGCGGTGGTTAAACGGTAGACTATTATTCTTAGTCTCACTAGTTGTATATATATTCATTGTACATTATTATGTACTAAACAAATGCTCAGAAGTAGAGATTGTATTTCCTATTGCTTTCTGAATAGAGCCCTTCTATTCTATCTCTTGAGTCGATCTTGCAGGGTTTGTGATGGTTTTGCACTAGTTCTGTCATGGTATCAGATTTTTTTATCATGATATCAGATGCTTTCTTAAGGAAAGAATAGAGCAAGTTATTGGAGAAGCATCCAAATTGGATTGGCCATCGTTTCCAGAAGTTCTCTGGCTGAGATTTGTTGGTAGAAAATCTCATTTGCAGCATTGGAGAAGATTCTTGCTTTTTGGCTGGAGGAAGTGCTTTGGGAGAGAGATTCGGATTTTCCAGCAAGTTTTAGTGTGAGATTCGAGTTTCTAAGACCTTTTGGCAACAAAATTCAACACCATGAACATCGTCTTCTTGTGCTTCCTAATTTTCTTATCAGCCTCCTTGTCACCGGTGAGAATCCCGTGTAGGCGCCCCCGTTCCTCGGATGATCGGCTGGGGAGAACCTCGATCCAATCTTGCCTACTTAGGTAAGGCTCTTACCTCATTTTTATTAATGAGGGTGCAAAGTGACAAAAGTACTAGTGTTGCTTTATGCGCTTTTTGTTCCCCAAACTCGCCCTCTCGTAAGTTCCAATATAAATGTGTCCCCCTCCCTCCCCTCGATTTATGATAAACTATGGAGATAGTTGGCTATTTGGCCAATGGCGGAGTAACATCAAGAGATAAAACATTCGGTTGTCGCCATTTTAGAGATCCCCATACAACTCAAGTAACTTAGCCACCTTCCAATCTGATCTAAATCATCGATGTTCACACGGATCAGTTGAGCATTCTCAAGAATAGCGTAGCCAAAATACCATCTTTGTGCACATCATTACCATGTTTCTTTTTAGGGTCACGAGCTTTTTCTTCATCCAAAGATTATGATGAGGCTATCATGACTGCAAAAAGAGTAAGCTAGCACATGATCTTTATTGTAATTATGCCTAATGTAAGCGGTATCCATGCTCGCAATTTGAAGCAAATGCTTCCTCAGAAAAAACTGGATGTGCTATGTAGGTTAAATTGGAAGCTTAGGTATTGGACTTCGTGTTGGACTTCATATTGCAATGTAAGATACAATCGGCAAATATAGAGATGCCTTCTTGAAAGCATATGGTCTCACCTTCATTAACGCTTAGCCAATATGGAAGTATTAAGTGTTTTCTCAAGATATGCCTCATCAACCGTGAAAATAACAATGTCTAATCATAATACTTACCATTGGATGTCTCCAATGTTTTCTTTTCATTAAAGGTTTCACATCATCTATTTTCATGATAAAATTGTTTGAGTAAAATGATATGAAGTGATTGGAAACCTATTTTTACTATCCTAAAACACATATATGGCGATCCCTTTAAAAATATATAATAATGTTTGCCATTTTTCTTTTTTAGCACTTTTATTTTCTCCTCGCAATCTAATTGAGTCCTAACAAGCCACATGTGTGGTGGTTATAAGACAAAAAATCTTCATGTTCTTGAAGATTTGAATATGTCAACTGATTCTTGTTGACCTCTTTGATAATGATCAACACCGATTCACTTTCATTTTTTGAATTGGCTTTGTTGGCATGGCCACATTCATGGAGATTATTCAAGATTAAGGTTTTTTTTTTTTATAGCAAACGAGACTATGGCTAGATCACCCACCGCAAGAAGGCACCGGCCTTATGCTTGAGGTTGAATGTTCTTGGCAGATCAATGATGTCCAGTTTGCTGGGTATGCCCAGCAATCGGAATGCACGAAATTTGCATCCATGATGTATGATGTATGATGTATGATGTATGATGTATGATGTATGATGTGATGTTTGGGTGCATATTCACACCTGGGTGACTCGCAACGAGAGTCAGTTGGATAGGCATATTCACCCCTTATTCCTTAATCTACACCGTACACAAAGTTCCTCGTTTGTGGGTTTGGGATGTATAGAATTTTTTACAAAATACTATAAGATTTCAGGCAATATACTATATGGTGTTAATTTTGTACGTGCAAAACATAATTACAGGGGCTCTCGCTGCCATACGTCACCCCCCGTGTGAATATGCACCCAAACAAAAGGGGGTTTAAGGGGGAATTTAATTTTAAAACATGTTGAATGTAAGTTTTGTGTTAATTAATGTTAATAGTAGTTATGTTGGTTGTTATATTAGAAAAAATTTTCGGCCCCAAAAACAAACATAGATAAACTCGAGGTAAACAAAAAAATAAAAATCAAAATAAAATAATAGTACATAATGGATGATGTGTTATTGCAAACCATATATGTTAAATTGCATAATTTATAGGCTCCAAATTTAGACTTTGAGCGTGAGACTCCGAATACCCTACTTTGATTAATGGAGGTACAAAAAATCTTGCTAATCAACGCTTTTTCCTCCAAAGGGCCAAAGATGACTACACCCAGAAATGATGCTACAAAGTGTAACCTCATCAAGCATCACGCCCTCTGCTTGCATCCCTCAAATGGCATCTTTTCCATATCCATGTTGCCCATATGCTGTAATTAATGAATTCCATGAGACCACATTGTGCCGTACATATTGATAGTGCATTGAACCCATTTTCCACGAGAGACAAAGCTATGGTGTTTGAACATGCATCAAGAATTCCAATGAAGGTTACATGGTTGGGCTGCATACTTTGCATTTGCATTTCAAGAAAGAATTGCAAAACTTCATCCAATTGTCCATGGCTAGCATACCCAAAAATAATACAATTCCAACAATGCTTGCATAAGGAGGCAAGATCTAATTCCTTTGGCAAATTATGAAGCATATATGTGAGAAGGATTTAAACAATACCATATTTTATGATGTATAAGCAAAGTGGAGAAAGAAGTGAAAATAGAGACGCTTTTAAAGAATACCGTAAATCGGAATCTCCAAAGACAAATCATATAACAAGGACGAAATCTCCAAACCGAGTTGAATGCCCGTGTTTTTAGCCGAAGTTGAATGCCCGTGTTTTGTGCAGAGCTCCAATAACCAAACATGGCATCCAACATGGCATCTTGATTTACACCTTTGCCCTTTGTTGAGAGAAAAGACAAGCCGCAGTTTGGCCCCATTGGCATACGTCGTCCATGGAAACAAGCAAGTCGTTCATCATTTTTGCTTCTCGCTGCAAGCACATCTTTGGCTTCCTGCTTGTGTTCCGCTTTAAACTTGGTCCCATGATTATGGGAGGCATGAACCGCTTTGTTTGTACATACAGGACCCCATTGATCATGCCAAGGACAACAAACCGGACTTTTCTTGTATGTAAGGCAGAGCCCTCACACAATACTTCAAACTATTTCTACCCAACAAGCAATTTCTAACGCCGCATCCCAATGCCAAAATAATGCATTCCTAGGCTGGGGAAAGGTTCATCGGCCAAAACTAAAGTCATTACCGCGTTCCCTGAATAAATTAGAGCATCAAAGATTTTTTCTTGAACTGATTGATCCCATGTATCGTTAACACAAAACCATTGCATTTAACATATCTAAATTAAAATCCCCCTTAAACCCCCTTTGGTTTGGGTGCATATTCACACGGGGGGTGACTCCGGGCAACGAGAGCTGTTGGATAGGCATATTCGCCCCTTATTCCTTAATCTATACCGTACATAAAGTTCCTCGCTTGTGGGGTATGCAAGTACAAAATTTGCTATACTGTATAACAAGATTCGCAAAATACTATAAGATTTCAAGTATAATACTATAAGGTTTGAGAGAATGTACTTAATGGTGTTAATTTTGTACATGTATTATAAATATATTTTTGGGGCTCTCGCTGCCCTACGTAACCCCCCGTGTGAATATGCACCCAAACCAAAGGGGGTTTAAGGGGGATTTTAATTTAGATATGTTAAATGCAATGGTTTGTGTGTGTTGATTGTTATATTAAAAAAAAAATTGGGCCCTTCGGGCCCTAACAAAGAAAACACGAAGATTACACATCGCCCTAGAAGGTCCTTGGTATGTTAGGAACAATGAGAGAAATTACACTAGGAAGAGACAAAGCACCATGCCCAATATTGACAAAGCACCATGCCCAATATTGATAAGTACATCATTGCATGCGATTTAGTTGTCAAGAGAATATGCAATGTGTATAAGAAAATATCAATGTACAATTTAAGATTGAGCTATCAATAGCAGATCTTATAGGATTTGAACCCATATTATCCTAATAGCCATCTCGCAATCTATGTTGTGGAAAATAATTAAACCTTTGCACAAATGAAGCAAAACAAGAAAACAAAAACAAGATGTACCTTCAAGAAAAACACTATTTCTGCATTCTCGCCAGCACACTAACAAATCCATGTGCCATAAACATAAGATGCCCACTAATGTGGCTATGCATCATTGGAAATCTGAATGCCGCAATCAAATTCTAAAATGCCATTTACTTTGGTGGATATTCGAGAATCGACCAAACATAAAAACATATTATTATGATCTCCAGGTACATTTTCCACCTACAACTTAAATGTAAAACCCACATCAGAACATGGATGATAGAAACGTATTTGTTAACTTAGCAATTCAGCTTGCTCACAATTCAGCAATGCTGCCCAAATGGGGTTTTCAACACGATCAAATGAGCTTCATAACCTAATGGGACCAAACAATATCACACGACTAGTGTTGAGAGGTTTAGACATCACCCCATCAAATTGAAATGCGATTTTGGAAAGTGATGAGTAAAATATATAATGGGTTCAATCGCCGAGGGCACCGAAAGTGCATGCCATGATGTTTTTTACAGCCAAAATTCTACCGCTCACTCTCAATAGCGCCAGCATTGGTGTACCGATTTAAATCTGCAAAGACTTCACAAATTTTATAAACCCCGAAATGAAACGAAAAGTAAGCATGCTAAATGGTGACTGAAAGTAAGAAGGGAACAAATCCAATAACAAAAATTTACAACCTTATTTTGCCTCCGGTGGCAACCGATTCGCAGCCCAAAGTGGTATCTGACCGACTGCATGATTGGCTGGGGCTGCATTGGCTGCTGCATGAGAGGCATTACAGGCTGGGGTTGCATCACACCTTGCGGCATCATTTGTTGCTGGCCCATCATAGCCAAACATAACAGTCCGCAGGTGTGGCGTATTCCCGCCATGGGCGGCACACCCATCATGGATGTTGCTTACTACGGAAGTGGTGGCATCATCATCCATGGTTGCCCATCTCCACCTTGCATTCCTTTGAGAGGGGCAGCCATCATGCATCATATTTATGTCTTTGAAGATCTAAACCTAAAACCCGTGCAACAAAACCGCAAATCTGCTCAATTTTAAAGAGAAGCCTACAACGATCTCTTTGTAGCAATGCAACAGCTCAAGCTACCCGCAAAACAAGCTCGAACTCTTAGCTCAAACGTTTTCAAGAAACCCGCAGAGCTCCAAATGGGACGGATTCTTTCTCAAAAGGACGAGTGGCTTCTAAAGAAACCCTAAAATACCCTCGCTTCATCGGAAATGGGTGCTCTCTCATCAATGCAAAGAATGGGCTTATGCAGACAATTTAAATAGCTCGCCAGAACTGCTTGGATTCCTTTGTCCTAACTCCTGACATCGCAAAACAACCTCGCCCAAGCGGCCAAAGAAACCCTAAACTTTGGCATACCTGTCTGCCTTATGAAACGACCCCGGCAAGAAGCCCTAATCTTTGTCTGCTCGATGCTTGCATGTGAAGGGCCATAATATAATGTGTTTTACATAGCAAAATAATATTGTGAGCATTGAATTGCCAAGGGAAAAAAAAAACAATGACACAAGTTGCATGAAAATACTAGATGCACTCTAGAAGTACTAATTGGTACACCATGTGCAATACCAAGCAAACCAAATCATAGTAAAACCATAGGAAAAAATGTATAAAAATACAAAAACAACCCCCTGTCATAATGCTACATATTGAAACCAAAAATGTGATCCTTGGCCCATGTAAACCCAAGCCCCAGATTACATACTACATCGCCTAACACATCGATTCTCGTGATAAATCACGATGCATGAACCATCCAGACAGGGCTATGGAAAGCTTCAGCTCAATGTCTTGTATCCCAAATCTAGTATGGCAATATATTGTTATACTACACTTTTCAAGCTCTTTTCTCTCAACCTGAGCAACAAAAGGACTTCCGGATTTGCCTCCTATCCTTAAGCCGCAAATGCCGCATATCAAACAAAAAAGAAAGCGATCAAAGAGGGGGACTAATCTTGACGAAAGACTGAGTTGCAAAAGAAAACCCATCAATTCTTTTTCGCAAGAGAAGGAAAGCTCAAGAAGGAGAAAGGATCCGATCCGGGGTCAAAATTGGTCGGAAAAACTCACCATTGACGAAGCTAGTTTGTCTAGGTCCGCCGAACAAAGAGTGAGAAACCTACAGCGACCCGAGGCTCCGCCTTTATGCCCTCGCCTCTACCTCTAGAGAAAACATAGAAGCAAAATCACGGACAATGGAAACCCTAAAATACCATGTTCGATGCTTGCATGTTCGATTTAAGATAGTTTGTGAAATTATAGAGGTGTAAACCATTGAAAAAGGCCACTAAAACTATGCCGATAGTATGACTCTAGATGTACCAATTAGTAACGCGCCTCATGGAATACCATCATTAAATCATATAAAAACCTTAGGAGACAAGTACAAAAATACAAAAGGAAACCCCCTCAAGTATTTTGCTACATATTGAAGCCAAAAGGATGTGGTTGCAAAGACATTGTGGCTGAAGTGATCCATCACGTAACCATGAAGTATTTTTGAACCATGAAGTGCTTTTGAAAGGTATGGATGCTCAAAGACTCAAGGCAGCCTTGGTAGCACGAGAGCCATAAATCTCAACACTATGCTTTTTGGAGAGTATCAGGATACAGGTGCTGGAATCTAAATGGATGTTCTCGCATTTTTTGTGCTACTTATATCACAGATTTTAGATGTTGGAGTATACTACGGAGAATTTATTTTTTACTAGTGTGTGGTTGTTTGTTATCGGTATTGATTACATAGCCGGAGTTTGAGCTATGAAATAAACATAAAATTGACAGATGAAATAGATCTGTTCATGAACAAAATTGTTGCTCAAAATAATTGCAGAGTCTAGTATTGAATGAACTAGATGCAGAGATGATCAATAAAATACAACACTTAGATTAATATCTCATGAAATAATGGTGAATGGGCAATGTTCATGGAAACGATTATAGCTAGCTAATTGCTTTGTAAGATTGCAAAGATACAATCCTTAGGATTTAAAAAAAAGCCTTGAGAAATGTATTGAATTGGAGCAACATACTTGTATACTTGTGCACGTAAAAAGAATGAACATTCAAATGTTTTTGCTTTTATGTATGTCGAAAAACAAGTTATATTGTTTTGGGTTGCCTCTAAAAGACAAACCCCGGGTAAAGGGCGATGCCGTATATGGCAAGATGCCCCGTAAATTTTGATGACTAGTCTAAACTTGGCATTACGATAATCTCCCCAATATTAGTTGCTTCCACCGTGAGACTCTATTCTGCCTTCTCTTCAAGTTTATTTATTGGGAGAATGCACTAGGAGGGCAAGAATTATGCCCTGTGGCATTTCTATGAGGCCATACCAAATAAGACTTATTATTTTATCTTATTTGTCTCACCTATAGTTTATCTATAATGCAATTACCACCTCTGTTTTAGCCTCTATTGGCTAAATGACGATTGAACAAGAAGAGGTTCTGATTTTGCCTCTTCAAATTTTTTGCCTTAAATGCTTCAGAATCGAATGGAGGATCTACCGCTTGTATTGAAATTGCATAGGAAGTGTCAATTTAGCCAAAGGAAGGGCAGATTGATGTTAGCATCATATGTGAACGATGTAGAAAGCAAGAGGTCAAATTTGTGGTCATTGCCATTTTCTCCTTTGTTAGAATACTTATTCTTGTCATAGAATGAGTTTATTACCAGAAACGATCATTTTGTTGTGATAGAGATACCTCATTCCGCTGGCGATGCGTAAAACGTTTCATAACAAAAGGTAAGCAATAGGTGGTTAGGATATCATATCTAATAAATCTCAAACTGCATTGAAATAACCTAAGTGACCTCATATGTAAAGGCGGCCGCCATTGGTTCCATCCCTTGTAACAATAGTACTTTCTACTAGCTGCAGAATCGCTTAACCATAGTATATTTATCCGTGGGGAAGAGTGTGACCCTCGCAAAAAGCCACGTGTGTTTTATGACTAGATCCATCAAGGAATAGTAAATAGCTCCGAAAAAGGCTTTGTACATGAACTAGGGGGGGAAATATCATCTTGATCATCGCTGGTCATGGCACAAATGGTTTCTCCCTCTATTCCATGTTCTATAATTTGAATAGGGTAAAACCAATGCAAGTACAAGGGTATGTGATACTTTCTTTGAATATTGTGAATATCAATAATCACCCATTGAGCATACAAGGTGGTTAAGATCAAAAGAGGATTCAAGAAGCAAGTCCAAGTAGTCTAAACATAAGTAGTCAAGTGCTACATCAAAAGCTATGAATCCTTCTATTTTGAAGGAGGTTTTATTTATCAATGCCACATTTGGAAAGATTGCTTCTTTTTAAGTTGTCCCCGTAAACCAGAGAAAAGGCAAGCACTATCATGGTAATGACAACATTTAGCGCCTCCTCTTAGCAAGAGCAAAAAAGGTCAATTGATGCATCCACTTCTAATGTGAGAAGCCAAAAATCAGAGAAGAAATGAAAATCATCACAATAGTGAATCTGAACTAAAGCAAATGAGGACGACCCATATGAAAGAAGGGCCAAATGTGTCGCTTTAAAATTTATTTCAAAGCCAAGTCAATGTGCTTTGAATTCTATTATTTGTTAGCTATTAAAATCTAGTGATAGATCACATTCTTTCCCTTACATTGTATTGTATTGTATGAAATTTTAACGTCAATAATGATCCAAGGTCAATGGTGATATGGAAATGGAGCCTTGCTGATCGTAAAGTTCCCTTAGTGTGCTAGAGTTATAGCCGGTCATCTCGTGCAGGCCCGGTATAGGTTTGACACCCCCTAGGTCTCGCAGACAATGCCCTATAGGGACGTCCTGAGAGCTCCGTGTTAGCCTTTTGGAGGGTTTAAGTCAGGTATGGATGTGTAACCATCATTCAATTAAATTGGGATTATGTCTTGATTTTGGGACAAATTTCATATTGCAAGTTTTTTAGTAACTTGATAAAAGTCACTATATGTTAACATATAATCACACACCTTAATGTAAATTCACACCTTGACTTCAAATTACAAAATCCATATATCATGAAACTCAAGTAGTACACAACTTTTATTAACTGTGATTGATACATAGTAACTGTTTTTCATTTTTCCACCAGCATCCCCAAGGATATGAGAACCTTATTCCTTACATCCTGAGGTATTGTAACTCTCGTTGTTTTACTAGGAATAGTTTTGGAGTCCACGAGTACAATACTTGCTTTCAATGTCTAGCCAAAGATCGATCACTAGGATTTCTCCTCCACCTCTTTGTCCAACAATCAATATCTTTTTTATCTGTGACATTACTCAACCGATGTAATCGACACCACCATTCCACGCCAAGCATCTTATTGAAGTTAACATCACCCTCTTCTTTGCAAATATCCGAGATAGTGTATCCCAACCACACCGATAGGTCTCTAGATCTGCTTGGTTTTACTACAACAAATTGGTGGCACTCCACGCCAAGAGAAGGTTCATAACAATCCATGCCTAGATATTTTGGCCTATCCAATTCTTAGGACCAACATAGTGTTTATTAGATTGAGGAGGAGCATATGCCTTCACAATGCTACTAATGGTACCATCATCTTCGCCAACACCAGCCTAATGTTTTCCACTTACTTTTAGGGAACCACCCTTCTTTCAAAATTTTCCGAGGATGTGTTCAACAAGTTGATCGCCTTCTTCCAATAATCTATCAATGCACGATTAGTCTCATCCCAATTAGTTTGCCAATGCTTAATGTAGTCATTGATGCCATCCTTAGTCAATCCCAATTGCTTGACTTCTTCAGCTTGGTTTTAGAGCTTTTGGTTGACCAGAGGTATCATAGGCTTGCCATTTGCATCCATGTGCCAAATTTCTGCCCCACCTCCCACTTCTCCTCCTCAAGGTCTCATTTTCCATTGCATGATTGGAATCCCTTCTCTCACCCAAAAGTGAATTGAAGAGGTCTAGAATGACCTTCCATGTCGAGAGCATAACCATCCACAAAACTCTTCCAATCGCACTTTTTCTATGATAGATCCTATAGGAGATGGATTTGTACATCCATGAAATATTTCCAATAGCCCGGAAAGTTGGTAACCGCTTCACCTGCCTCAACACATGACTATATTTTCCAAACAATGCGCCCACATCCTCATGAGTATGTCCGGCATTAGGAACCCCAAATTGACTCTTTTTCAAAAATACCCACAAATGTTAAGTAGGATAGGAAAGAAAACATCCACCGTTTTATTTTGACCAAAGACAATTATCTAGTTGCAAGAGGAGCTTTTCTGGCAGATCTCGAGGTTTAGCACGAGATGTTGAAGATCCAACACATTCATTAGGTCTATTCCTCCTAAACCTTGCCTTGCTAAACTTTTCAATACTATTAGAGGTTCCATCCAACAATGCACTATGTAGTGCCTCGGCTAGTCAGAGGGATCCCTCGAGGTGACCATTGTAACCCTTCTCATAGTTTCTTAAACACCTCATGATACTCCCAATGTGAAAATCTGACCATCACTCCACAACTCTAAACCGAAATGGCCATAGTAGGTCTCGAGACGCCCATGCAATATTGCCCCGATCATTGAAATCAAGAAAGGGTATGATCTTCCACATGACTTAGGAATGTACTTGAATTGTGGAAGACAAGTCTTCTCATTGGTCCATTTTATCATGTATAATACATAGATAGTTATTAGGTTCCATTGCGTATAAGGTCCTCCACATCCAATAAGTCGATCTACATGATAGTTGATCCGTCATATGGTCCTTCATATGTTCCCTTATCTTTGCCCCTTAGACTTGGTTGCACGCCTTATCTAGTGTCTCCTTCAGCTTAGCACATAAATTGCACTTGACTAAGTTGTTTGAAGTTGCTATGGTCACATGCTTGAAATGCTTATTCCATAGCCTACTAAAACTGGCCGATATAGAGGCCACCCAAGTTCCCCGAAGCAATGCATTTATTTCCTCTAATATGCTCTTCTTCGGGTACAATGGGATGGCAATCTCTTTCAACAATAACTCTACCCCTGTTCATCCTTCTTACTCTTATGTGGCATGTTTTCTCGCATTGAAATCCACATATCTTTCAAATATTTCCTTTGCAAACTATAGTTCTTGAGGTAGGCCTTACCGTGTCGGTGTTCCCATGCAATGCAATTTTACTACCATTTTCATGTCTCTTTTACCGGTTGTGCCAAGAAGAGGTTGGAATTCCATGTATAGCCATCCATGCTTTTGAACATATCCACTTTCCATTCAATGGGAATCTTTTCTTCTTTGATCTTTCATCCTGAATTGCATATCCAAATATGGTTTACATGAAATTCCTCCCCGCTATCACACTTATGTTCCCGATATGTAGCTCTTGCTACCACCATCTCCTCTATTGTGAACATTCTAATACAGGAGGCCCAACAACATTCACTTCCTCTAACCTTCATCAGGGCTTCAAGAGAACAATCATAATCTGACTTGCATCTTTTGGTGGGATAATGTTTGAAAGTTGGAAGTGGCCTCTTGCTACATCGTGTGAACATTATTGACAATGGTTCTACATCTATAGGAAACATGTAGTTCCCTCCAGCTTGAATACTGTCCCTAGGCCATGCAACAATAGTTGTAACCTCTAGTTGCTTCACACAAGCAAGGCATTCTTGTTTGCCTGAACCCTTTTCCTTCCAATTGTCATATAATTTTGAGATTGCCACACCTAAACTGTCCTCCCCTAATCTTTCATCATTCACTTTGCATTGATAGGATCTGCTAGAATAATAATCCCTTCTCCCCCGCTTTTGCCTCGATCTTGACCTTTTTGTTTTTCCAATCGACCCGAGTATAAAGTACAATTTCCTTTCCTTTGGCATCATCCTTTTCATTTCTGGTCTTTTCCTTTCCTTTGCCATCATCTTTGTCATCTTCATCCTTTTCATTTCTAGTCTTTTCCTTTCCTTTCCCATCATCTTTGTCATCTTCATTAGTTGGGGATTTTTCCTTGCCGTGATCACCATCATTGGGGGCTTTGAGGGATTTAGCATTTTGCATGCCATTGACCTAAAATGCATAAAAACCTATAGTAAGTTAGCATATCCAAATAACATGTTCTTAAATGAAAGTTAACCTTAATAATAACCTTAATAACCTATAATAAGTTAATCTATAATAATAATAAGTTAACCTATAATATATTAACCTATAATAACCTTAAATGTTGTAACCTTAGAAACAACTTTAAAGGTTATTATAGGTTAGCAGTTTTAAGGTTAGAAGTTTATTATAGGTTATTATAGGTTAGAAGTTTTAAGGTTAGAAGGTTATTATAGGTTTAAAAGTTCTAAGGTTAGAAGAAGTAAGTTTACAACTTTTAAGGTTAGAAGTTTTAAGGTTAAAACTTCTAACCTTAAATAAATATAACCTTAAAACTTCTAAAACTTAAAACTTCTAAATTCAAATTCATAAACTTTTAAACTTATAACCTTATCTATTAACTTAAAAATATTAACCTTAACTAATAACCTTAACTTATAAACCTTAAAACTATTAACCTTAAATCTTATAACTTATAACCCTTGTAATAAATTTTCATAAGTAGATTATTATGGCTGTAATGCAATTTTTAAAGCAGTTATTATTTCCAGTTTACAATCCCTTTCCAACTTTTCCAACTTTTCGAACTTCTCTTCTGGTGCGCTTTCGATCTTCTCTTTCGATCTGGTGCTTTCGATCTAGTGAGCTATCTGCTTTCGAGCTTTTTATTATCTGCTTTTTTGAGCTTTTCCCGGCTATCCTGTTTTTCGGCTTTTAAATCCACAATCTCGTGGGCTTTTCTGGCACTTTTGAGCTTTTCGGCTCCACAATCTCTGTGGCTTTTCGGCTTCTACAATCTACTCCTTTTGGTTTTTCGGCTCAAAGGTTTTTCAGCTCAAAGGTTTCTACAAAGCTTTCGGCTCTAAGGTTTCAAATCTCTATAATCTCTCTAGCTTTTTGGCTTCGGCTTGGAATAACCAAAATTTTTCTGGCTTTTTGGTTTTGTGTTAAAGGTTCTCGGCTTGTCGGTTTCCAAATTATCTGCTATTGCTTCTTCTCGGCTTCTTAAGGCTCAAATCATCTGCTATTGGCTTCTTCTCGGCTTCTTAAGGCTCAAATCATCTGCTATTGGCTTCTTCTCGGCTCAAATCAACTAGGTTAGTATTTCCTGTTCTTTACTTAAAGTCTGTTATCTTATTCTTGTTTTTATTCTAGTATTTGAAAGTTCTGTTCTATCTGCTTTATCTGTTCTTTATCTGTTATATGAGCTTCAGGTTTAATGAAGGGGAGTGCTTACTGGCTTAGACTTTTAGATGCATCAGTCCTATACTGCCCTAGCACCTTCATATATAGATCTATTGCTAATAAACATGTTCTATTGCTTATATGATCTTGCTCTATGATCTTGCTCTATGATCTTGCCTATATGATCTTGCTCTATGATCTACCTGCTCTATGTTCTATGATCTATCTGCTCTATGATCTTGCCTATATGATCTTGCTCTATGATCTATCTGCTCTATGATCTTGCTTATATGATTTTGTCAGATCGCTTCTTATTCTATTTCACTAGCTCTTCTTCTATCTGCTCTAAATAATGAACTAAATAAGGAGTTCTAAACAATGAACTAAATAATGAACTAAACAAGGAGTTCTAAACAATGAACTAAAACAATGAAGTAAATAATGAACTAAACTAAATAATGCTCTATGAGTTCTTATTCTGCTCTATTTGCTCTTAGATTTGCTCTATCTATTCCCATGGCTTCATATTCTATTTTCTATCGGGCTCTTATTCTATTCTACGCTTTTTTTAATGCATATATTTTAATTCTATAGAATGATATGTTAGAATTGGTGGAATCGCCGCTTATGATTTCTAGTTTGGCTTCCTATTTCCCACTAGGTTAATCAAATCGCGTCAGGCGCGTTTCTAGTTTGGCCTTCCTATTTCATACGACTTTATATAAATCGCGCCAGCGCCAGGTGCGATAGATCCAAAAAAACACTATAGTAAACGCTGTCTGCGGGCGCGCTTTTGAATTTTGCATACGTAGAATCGTTTTCTGGGGATAGGAATATCATTTGCTAATTAGTTAATTTCTCTCGTTCTAGTGCATTACACATGGCTGCTTCTAGTTCAAATATACTTTCTCTGGACGACCATCAACGCTGTACCCTGTACAAGATACTACTTAATTGTGTGCTCAAAACATTCACGTAGAGTTGGACAAGCCATATGACACCAGATCGGGGCCATGGGAATGCTACCATCGCATCATCGACATATGCGGCTCCTCATGCTCTTAGTAAGGCTCATGCCAACAAATAAATACGAGGCTTTGATTAGAGTATCAAGGATCGATACAACACTCTGATTTGGAGACTCGACATTCGCAGGGACGAAGAGGATGATGTCATATCAGAGCGGTCCAGGTGGCACTTTACTCGGTATTGGACCGATGAAGTGGGCCTATGCGACATTTTGTAGAGATATGTAGAGCAAGCTATGTTAGTTCAGAAAGAACTCGCGCCTGGCGCATTTTCACAAGGAAAAATGTACATATATTTCTTTTGAATATAAATACAATCTCGCGCCTGACGCAATTTTGCAGCTTAAACTTTTATGTCACGTTTATTTTATTATGTTTTTGTATATGCAATGTCGAAAACATTGAATCCTTTGATGCCCTCCAGCCAGTATGACCAACCCCAAGAAACTACACATTCTCATTAATGTGTAGTTTCATGGGGTTGATATGACTGGCTAAAGAACATCAAATAATTCAAAATTTACAACATCACGCAGATATTATGATATATTCATTTTTTTTTTTTTAATATCGTAATATACATACCTTTTTCAGACGTTCTTTTGGCCATGCTACAAATGTGCCCAACGCTTTCAATTAACCAGATCGCCACCGGGGTGTCTTCGTGGAAGAGCCTCATCTTCATAATTGCAGTTTATAATGGAAATCTTACAGAAACTGTTTCCAAGAGGAACACCATGACACATAGAACTTGGATTCAGATCTTCGATTTTACATAAGCCTACTTGGCGCTTCAAGTTTGCTGTTAAAAGATAGCATTCTTCTCCGACACTGATAAAGAACCAGAATGCATTGGGAAAAATAGAGGACGAAAAATAGAGAACAAGAATGCATTGGGAAAAATAGAGAATGCATTCGGAATGGAATCACACTCACCATAGTTCAGCAGACATCGATTGATCTTGGGATTGAAGGCGGCTCGATCGATCCTAAGCGTTGTAGACGGATCTTGGGCGCCCTGATAGTCGATTGATCTTGGGCGCTCTGATAGTAGGAATGGTCGATTGAGGGCGCTCTGATAGTAGGTGGCCGATTAGGTGGTAGTAGATTGCCACATATGCGTTTCTTGAAAATAATAATTAATTGTTATCTTGAAATTGCACTAAAAAGAAAAACACAATTTAAATTTGTAAATGAGCGGGACGAGCGGTTAATTAAGGCGGTATAAATTGAAAAGGACGCGAATTTGAATTTACGGTTGTAAATCTAACGGCCTAGATTATGAACGCATACATGTAAGTTTAAACCAAAACCCCAGTCTCATATTATCCGCACTTGCAGTTCTATGGCGTCTAGAGGATCTGGCAGCCGCGGCCGAGGCGCAGGTAGAGGTGGGCGACAGGCTGAAGCACAAATCCAAAGCCCGAGTTTGTTTGAACAAGCTTTTAAAGCACAAATCCAAAGAAGCGCCTCGTGTATGAATCGGTGTTTTTGTTACGTAATTGATTTACGGTCCCTCTTTTGTTAGGTTTTTAGGATTTTTTCTCGTAATAATAGAGTTATTATCCGATAAGAAGCATATGTCCTCTAATATTTGAGTTCATATGTCCCAAAAATATATGCAAATAAATGCTTAATGTGTGCATGCTGTATGTGCTGTTTCAAGCTTGTATACTTAGCTGAATAGTATTCAGTAGCTAGTTGTGTTTTTTATAGTTAGTTGTGTCCGCTGATGAAGATTCAACTCTTTAAGTTGTGGTGTTTAAGATTCGACTTTTTAAGTTGTATTTTTTATAGTTAGTTGTGTCTTGAGCATTTTGATTCGGACAAAACGCCCCTGGCGCAGTTTAATTAGTCATAACATTAGTTGCTTTATCTTTAAGGTCACTTCTAAAGCGCGCCAAGCGCGTATTTGTTGCATTGTGACTGGGACAAAACGCGCCTGGCGCCTGGCCCCAATTAAGTAAATGAACTTGCTCTGTATTCATTTTCAAATCGCGCCAAGCGCGTTTTTGTTACATATGTTTCGACTTAGAATATTTTTTAGCATTAAAAGATTAACCCATGTGCTGTAATTTCACAGGATCACAAAAGACAATCAAAAGGAGGACCAAGCAAGGCGAGACCTCTTCAGCCCAGAAAAAGCAAAGGACAGATGAAGATGTTCTTTATTCTGCACTGCAAAGATGTATTGACGTTAGAAGATACATCTGGAATAATAAAGGCTCAGGTAGAACCTCCATGTCCAGAAGAAGATCTTGTAGAGGGGTCAGAATGGTATGTGGAGATCTTCAAAACTGGTGGGAAGACAGACCTCATTTTCATGTATAGGGCAAGAGAGACTGATCAAATGAAGAAGCAAGGAATTCTTATCACATGCAAAGTACAGGACGATTCTTTCTGTTCAGCGCTAGTTGAAGTGGGCCAAAAAAATAAGAAGAGCCTAAAGAAGATCAATCGATGCAGTGCTAGCTCTTTTAAAGAGACTGCATTAAGATCAGACGACATGGCCGATAACCTCTTTAAATTTGGCTGGAAAGTTGGCGAGCCATTGACTCCTAAACGAATATGCGAGGGGCTTACAGTTGTTCGACGAGCCATTAGCACGAGGCCCTCGGGCAGTGTCTACTTACAGGCAGTGAAGGATAAGGAAGAAGCTAGCTCTAAAGGCAAGGAAACTACAGAAGTGACAGCAGGCCTTACAAGTGATGATGACAAGGCCAGGCAGTTGGAGGCAATGAGCAAACTGAAGAAATATGCCGACAAGTATCCACTGGGCCTGAACTTCACCCATCCAGTCCACGTGGATAGGCTTTTCAGATCCACTAAAGCTATTTATATCAGCAGAAGGTATGACAAGCAGCACTCCTTGGAGATAGTGAACACCATGATCGAAAATCCAGGGCAAGTGCCAATGCCTGCAGATGTAGTGCCATACGATATCAGAACAAAGAAGGTAATAATTTGGAGCAAGCTGGAGGACTTCATCGAGAACCTCAACATATATTTTATGATAATAGATGGCCAGCATTCAATAGAGGCCCAGAAGGTTCTCATCAAGAAGGCACATCATATTGGGAATCAGTTGTTCTATAAGCTGTATTCTGTCAGAAATTGCCGGTTCCTGAGCGGCTCAACAACACCTGCCGAACTAGCCGAAATAAGCGCACTCCTGAATGACATGGGAAAAACTTATACAAAAGGTAATTCTCTTCCCTCATTTTTCTTTTTCGTATTTGCAAATCGCGCCACGCGCGATTTCATAGTAGAAGGCAAATCGCGCCAGCCTTCTCTAAATAGCAAAGGGTTCCTGGAATGATAGACGTTTCTCGTCAAATAAGCAAATCGCGTCTGGGCGCGATTTCATATTAGAATACAAATTGCGCCACGCGCGATTTGCCTAGTCTGAGGAGACATGGCTGTCCTTGAAGATAGCCGTTTCTCCTCAAAGTAGGCAAATCGCGCGTGGCGCATTTAGCATTGTAATAATGAAAATCGCCAAAAAGCGACGGCTTATTTGACGAGAAACGTCTACCATTCCAGGAATCCTTTGCTATTTAGAGAAGGCAAATCGCGCCTAGCGCAATTTGCCTTCTAATATGAAATCGCGCGTGGCGCGATTTTGAACTAGAAGGATTGTTTGAATTTACGATTATGAAGCTAACGAAGTTATTCCTTGCAGTCCCTATATAGAGCAACTTCGGCATGCTCGGAACCAGTGGGTTGAATATGGGAAGCCAATGCCGACCAGACAGGGCCAGTCCAAAAGCGCTGAATTCAAGTTGCTGGAAAGGACACTTAGTCAGACTATAATATAGGACAAGACCAAGAGCACCAGATCAAAGAAAAAAAAGGAGATGAAAAGGGTGATGCTGCCGAAGAACCAATTGTACCCAAGGATGCCTGCAAGATAGTTTTTGCTTCAGATCCAGTATGGGAGAAATGGAATGAATTCTGGGATGCCTACGTGGAGAAGAAGTTGCCAGATTCACAAGGAAGATTTCCTTCTGTTGACACATCAATTTTTGATATCCATATAATAGAGATGAGGAAGGCCCAGGGATTGGACGATCAAGAACTGATCTCAGTTCTGGATAGGTTAATCAGAAAGGAAATCCTTTACAAGAAAACCTCGGCAACAAAGGCTATGGAATCCTTTGAAGATGCATGCGACGAGCTGAAAAATATTAGAGTGCTCAAGAAGGCAGTTGGTGAGGAATTACAAAGGCTTACAGGAGACTGGTCGTTGTCGGAGTTAGGACTCATGCAAAAATATAACGTCTCAAACGCCGACCTAAAGAAGTATGTATTTTGGTCCAAAGACTTTGTCAAGCAGCAGAAGTTGAAGAACGTTGCAAACCTTAAAGGAATGCACACTAAAGTTGCATCCGACTTGAAACAAAAAGTCGTGTTGGTGAAGCAGACCCCAGAGACGGAATCCACATTTTTTTATCAAGTGTCCACTGGTTTCAAGTGTGCCTTGCCAGAAGTGGGTGCAGGTCCCCATGATATCACACTCTTCGTGCTTGATAGCCGAGGCACCAGATGGTCGCTTGATGACTATAATACGTTCTTCAACATATGCAGTGGTTTCACGACGGAGATGAATTACACTATTGTCACTATATGTCCCTCCGACATGTCCTATGCATCTGCTCTAACTGCTGCAAATGACTTAGAATGCGTGAAAGTCATACGACAGATGATCCTCATAGATGAAAACAAGGACAGTGACTTCAACACAGCAAGTAAAATTTCTCATGTGCTTATTATTATGATAGCCATGATGGATGATAAGGAATATGAAAGGCTTAAGGGAAAACCAGATGGAGACAAACTAGCATGGCAGTGCTATCAGTTAGATGAATGTATCCTGCGAAACGTCTTCT
Organism: Isoetes taiwanensis; assembly: GCA_021234155.1. Lineage (NCBI taxonomy): Eukaryota > Viridiplantae > Streptophyta > Lycopodiopsida > Isoetales > Isoetaceae > Isoetes > Isoetes taiwanensis. The sequence continues at coordinate 4,423,951 of JAJEKV010000037.1, forward strand.
ATCTGGAGCAAGAAGACAAGGGGAAGGGTGTCAAGGTCGTGGAAGAGTTAGAGGAAGAAGAAGAGGAAGAAGAGGAAGAAAACCAGGCCAACCCAGTTCTTGTGGACCACATTAAGTATGAGCTCCTAACTTCACATAAGGGGAAGCTAAACAAGAACGGGTTCTCTATGGACCTTTCCCAGTATCTCATTGAAGCATTTTGTCCATTGGGAACAACTTGCAGAAACAGCAATACAGGTCACGGCGTGCATTGCGGCTAGCTTCCATAAGGATTCTGAGAGTAAAAATATGATCATTCGTGGAGTGGGCAGGGCGGAAACCTGCCTGACCAACTGCACGCACTCCAGTTTCCTCCGCCCATTGCGTTAACTTCTTCTCCAGCACCCCTGCTAGATGTTTTGCGAGTAACGGGCTCACCATGATCATACGGTAGTTGGTGGAGTCATCCCTGCTTCCCGTCTTATGAATAGGGGTAGCCAAAAATTCACGTTGGAGGTTACATCGGCAGAGAAGCTTTAAAGTTAGCAAGGAAATGCCAGAGCGTCGTCTCCGATGATCGAGCCAAAAATTTCTTGGACCTCTTCTTTGAGAAAGTACTAGAGGAAGCACCTAGGGGACCAATCGGCAGTGCAAAAAGCAAAGCTTCTACCTCTAAGGCCGAAATACCTGCAGATTTGCTTAAGGAACGGGAGAATATGGGACAGCTATTGGTTGGCCACAACATCATGGATGAAACCGAAGAGCAGCCAGATCATCAAGTACCTATCGACATGCCTATGAACATCCTTGACCCTGAAAATATAGAACAGGATGAAGATAACAAGGATGATGATAATAACAATAATGATGAAGAAGCAGACTCCAAATCTGAAAACACTAGCCAGGTTAGCGTAAAGAGTAATGAACTATCAAGCATAGTTCACACTGTACAGATCTCAACTGATGTGGTTGGTGCTTCTATCAGACCGGAGACAACTCAGAATAAGGATGCAACGGAAGAAGACACCACGGGGAATGAAGAAGAAGAAAGGTATCGTAACAATGTTCCTTTTTTTGATATCCATGCATTTTACAAACTACAAACATATAGAAATCGCGCCTGGCGCGATTTCGAGTTACCTAGAGATCATATTTTTAAATTATGTTGACATGCATCATTAATGAAATCGCGCCTGGCGCGTTTTCGTTTTCCATTTCTTTCATCTCATACGTTATTGTTCGCCTTACAGTAATGATACGGCTTCCCCAAAAGTACTGGTCTTTGATTTGAATGGTGTGCTATGTAGAACGTTACCTAAAGCAACGTTTGAAAAGTCATGGTATCCGCAACAACCATTTGAGACACGTACCAAATATGTTTACCCGCGCCCTTATCTGAAGGAGATGTTGGACCAGGCCTTCAGTCTGTTTCGTTGTGCAATTTGGTCATCTATGGAGCATAGAAATATACAGGATGTGTTGAAAGTAGTACCTGAGCTAAATAGAGATTGGGCGTCCATCTGGGATCAAAGCAAATGTGCTTCATTCACAAACCCTAAAGAACCGACAGGTAAAAAGATATTTGTGAAATGCTTGCGCAACATGATGGATGCCCTAGGTGTTGAGGATAAGGAAGGCATGATCATGGTGGATGATGATGCTCTAAAGTGTTGCTTCAATCAGTCACAGTCATTGAAACCGCCATCCTATCATCCTCAAGATTTTGACAAAGATGACTTCCTGCTTTGCTTTGTTAGTGTCTTGCACGAAATAGCTTCAGGAAAAACGGTCGAAGAGATACAAACACTATACCCCCAACTTGATCGGACAGGGGAAATCGACAGGGACCTTGAGAAAATCGTTCTAGAAAGGGAACTTTTTTGATATATATGTATACAGGAAATACACTTTCCAAAAAGTTTTGAATATGAAATATACTTTCCACCAACCTCATTCGAATATATATTGTGTTCTTATATCAGCATTATTGGTTCTGTGTACGTATTGTTTTTTTATATTATGTGTATGGTTTGCTATACTTGCAATAATTTGTATGTATATACCGTCAATAATTTAGGTGTGTATAAATAGGTATGCATGAAATTGGCAAACCATCGGCTTCGGCCTCCGCCTTCTGCTTGTTATTATGGCACATTCTATTACCTCTGCAGGTGCCGCGAGTTAGAAATAGAACTTCAGAACTGGCTTGATGTCGTTGCTATGAATCCCGTCCGCTTCTATCCTCCCTTTGATGTTGTAATCCTTTTTATATGGAATCCAGAGCATGGTTTGTTCATGATCGACATCTCAGCACCGCCTGCAGCGCCTGTCGACGATGAATCGAATTAGTTTTTTAAGTTTATGTTCCATTATAATGCGTTATTTATGCCAAGAAAATCGCGCCACGCGCGATTTGAACCACGAAAATCTCTGTTTTGTAGCAACTTGCTCGCTGTTATTTATTCGTAAAGCACTACAATTTCAATGTTTAGATTTCGTTGTCGTCCGTGATGGTACGAATTAATAAGCAATTTCCTACTTTTTATATTGTCTGTCATAATATGGGTCATTTGCATCGAATATTTGAATGCCTTTGCATTTCAACATAAAATGCATCTCCCTAGCCTGAAAATGAACTCAGTGCAAAAGTGTGGTTAATTCAATATAATGGTCAATAAAGGCCTTATACGGCGCGATTTTGGAATAGAAATCCCAATTTAATTGAATGATGGTTGTGTGTCGTCAGTGGCTTCACCATCCTCTAGCCATCCATGGAATTATTGTGCCCTGGGAAGGGTCTTGTCCTATTCCTGCCTCATCAGACTGGAGAGATGCAACTTAGAGTAGTCTCATAGGGTGGTGATTCCATGGGATTATGTCTCTGGAAGGCTACAATCACGCCATAGCATATTTCATCCTATCTGCAAAGTGTTCACATAAGGGGCAGATGGAGTGGACTACCCTAGCCATTGTTCTATGCCAGCCAATGCCTTTGTCATGATTCCATCTGTTATTATCCGAGAACCCTGACCGTCAGTCAACTCCTTGAGTCAGAGCCCGAGCATAACCCTTATTTATGATGCAATTTATGTATTATGTCAGTCTGATATTGTTGTGCATTTTGATGATGCTTGAGCCACCCTTCGTATGTGTATTGTTGCTAGTGCTAACATGTATGTACACTTCCGCCGTATAGGATATCCCATAGAAGGCATGAGACGAATGACACCTCTGTGCCCTTCACCTAGACACTTGGCCATCACAGATGGTCAGACGGAGGGCCTTTTCTTAGTGATTGAGTTGACATGGGAGGGGAATTTCCTATATTTATACAATGGGAGCATCGTGTAGGTTCAGTGGCATCACAAAGCCAGTTTTCAGAGCGTTTTATGAGAAGCAGTGTAGGCAGCATGAAGCTGTGGCTATCATGCTCTCGGACAATAGTACTTACTCTGTCAGTGACCTGGATAGCTAGTTGGATCCGTATGGCCGAAATGATATTGAGGAGTTCGTGCTTGGAGATCTTATTTGGACAGAAATAGAGCTATCTTGACGTTTTGATATCTCATATCTGATATTTATGGCTGGTTGCCAGTCTTATGTATTTCTTTATTATAAGAATACAACCAACTGCCTTGACTCAAATATTTGACGTGGTCTTTAGTGTGTAGAGTAGAGGATGTTTAGTACAATCTAAGGGGACAAAATAACATAACCTGCGAACCAGCTGGCAGAAGGTAGAGAGGGTAATCAAACACTTCCAAGCGAGGGAACTTGGAGTTAGGAAATCCACCCCCCGCGAGGATTATGTATCAAACTGTTATATACAGGAATGTCACTTTAGGTGGCATTTCAGGGAGAAAACGAAGGACGCTGTCGGCAGGCAAAGGCTCATGTTGGCACCCTGGAATGTCGCTTAAGCTAGCGATCGTGCAACATGAATGCAGGTTGCTGCAATTCATTCTCCAGAATGTCAGGTAAAATTATAAAAAATCAGGTAAAATCATAGAATGTCTATGTGAAACAATGAGAACGTCAGGTAAAATTGGCGATGTCCGTGTCTTTTGTTGCTTTAACATTCCAAAAAAGAACAAGTGCACGTCGCGAGGCATGGTTGGGGGATGCGAGTGAATTGCAACTAACCTGCATTTAGGTAATAAACGTATTTGTAGTATATGTACTAGGTAATGCATCGGGCTATAATTTTTGAGGCGGCTCCATCAGATGAGGCGACGCACGAGCGGCGAAGCTGCGAGTGGGCCGCCGAGTCCGGCGGGGCCGCCGAAAAAATTATTGCCGGAATTTTTGACCGGCCTGCATTAGCAGATGTAATAAATGGGAGGAGAAATTATGTACATGGGCTATGGCGGAAACAGCAGAGGCCGCTTCATTGCAAGATATAGCCTTTTTAGTAGCGTAAGAATAAGAGGGGAATAGAAGAATAGGAGAACAGAGGAAGTCTATGCTTTGTCACAATGATTCTTTTGCTAGAGCATTGCCTTTCTCCTATTTTCGGCTTGGATTTCATTTGCTATGTGAAACTTCTCATCTGTTCCATGGGCAAATGATCCTGAACGGAAAAATCTCTTCTTAAAAAGCAGGATGATGTTTTTCTCGACAAACCCACAAGAGAAAACAATCTACTATAGAGCTTTCGGCCACGGACTCAATTCAATCCAAAGCCCAGCGGCTGCAAATCCTTGATAGAAAGGTGGCCGAAATCATCATCCAAACGGTTTCTGCACCAAATACACTGGGAATTAGAGGTTTTCTTAGATTTGTTGATGGTATATATATTTGATACGGGTCTGTGGAGAAGAAATGCATAACTGCAAAGAACTCTGCTATGTAAACTAGAAGGAGCTCTGCACAGAGCCAGAAGCTGTGGCTCATGCTTATGATGCCGATGCCGTAAAAATCAGAGCTAAGCTAAACAAAGATTTCCAATCTAATGCTGCTTCTTTTGGGTCTCCTGAAGTTCGGCCAGATAGGGAAAGCTCGGCATCGCAACCCATTTCTTCGACGCATTATGACCAAGAAAGTCTACAAAAACACGGGTACAAAAGATGAATCGGGGATACAACAAGTGGCGCCGCTATGCACACAGCGGAGAACAAAATACGCCGTATGAAATGGACACTGTTTATTACTACAAGAAACTTATTCGCGGCGGCCCGCCGCGAACGTTTCTCTTCCCCAACTTGTCTATACATGCTAGAACATGCAGAATTTGAACTTGCATTTTGTTGTCTTGTGTTCAGTGCCCGCACGATAGAAGAATATTGACTATAACGACTCGTTGCGAAAGATGTTTTGCATTAAATCAAAAGAATCTAAGTTCCGAACATACAAAAATTGAACTGTGTTTGAGCATGGGGAATTCTAACCTCTGTAGTTGCCAATATATCTATGCAAAATGGTTATTCAAAATGCATATGAATAAAACATGAACCCATTAACCCAATAGCTTTCCGTATGGTAAGAACAAATTTATGATATGCATCATGGAGATGGTCCGTCATGCAATATTGTCCAACACGACTATTTGCTCTGCTCAATGTATGGAAATGTTTCAAACGTGGTAGATCAAATTTGGCCTCTGTTGATGCGGGAAGTTGTAGAATTTACATTAACACCCAAAACAATACAATATGGCATTGATGTCATTCCTAGTGCCTTGACGACTTATACCCAAAGTGGCGAGAGAGGAATGGGAGCGGCAGAGCACAAAACAGGGGAAAAGGCCGCCATAGCCATCGTAGCCGCCATAAATGCATTATAAGTGCATATATCATAAATGCCCCATTCTTCCTCTAAAATTTTAAAATTTTGCTTGCACATACGTGTCAGCACAAGGATGCTTCAAACAAATTCCATTAAACAAATATTTATCAAACAAAAAATGACACTGAATTAGATATGAGTGATAAGTGAATCCCTGGGCATCTAAAGTAATTTTAGTGGAAGATAATACAAACACGTTGAGTTGATGTTATCTTAGAAACAAATGAATCTGCAGGCCATTGTACAGAAAGAAAAATGTAAACTTGTGAGCGAAAGAATATCCCATTCCACCACCCATTAGTGCCCCCCAGGCCAAGCTTCATTGGCACGCCAATTCAGCCCTTTGAAATTGGTCATTTTGATTTCAACATCTAATATGAATTTTAGTTGTCGCCCGTTTGCTCTGTAACCTGCCAAATTTTTTGCCCTTCAATTTTTGCAGCAAATGGATTTTCTCCTGATGCACGATCATGGCCATGCTTTAAAGGTTCTTCTGAATCTTGAAGTTCACAGACGTTCACAACTTTCAAAGAAGAGGCATTGTATAAAAATGTTTTTTAAGTTTCCTACTAGTAAAAAGTTATATTGCTCAAACACCATACTGTATTTTTTTTTTTTTTTGAAGGACGAAAGCCAAAAAGTTTATTAATCAGATAAAAAGTACAAAATTTACATGTCTCATCTAACTGTGTAAGCACAAAAAGATGAGCACGAGCCTGGAGCACAATGTACTTATTCCAGAATAGGAGACTAACGATAAGAATCAATTTGAAGGTACTGAATCCGGATGCGTTCCATTATGTCTGATTCAAGGGAGGAACACTCGTAGGCTGTCACTACCTTTTTTTGGGCCATCGTAATAACACCGCGTGCAGATGAATTAATGCCCTGAATCATCCGACATATTGCTCAGTTTCCCTGTTATGAATAGTTACCGATTGAATATGGAGGATTTTCCTTGATGCCAGATCTGTCTCTCATTAAACAAAAGCCACATATATCTAAGGCATTGGCCTTGTTGGTTACCAGGGGGGGGAGTAAGACCTAAATCAACATGTCTAAATCCAGAGGTAAGATTTATAGCTTTGTGATTTGACATTGATCTTATTCAATATTCAGCTAGAACTTGATATAAGGAAACATATTTATGCTTATTGTCAATAAGCAAATTCTAGGTTTCTATTGCCATCTCTCGCTTAATATCCTTGTATTTCAACAAGGGAATGCAACACTTAATATATGGCAGGCCTGTGCTAGGATGTAGTTTTAAGGGACACACAACTAGTGTTGCAAGATCTGAAGCCAAATTGAGGACATATCATGGCGACTCTGTCTTTCCGTTAGTATAGTTACCTCCTTTCAAGAACCTACAAAATCAGCCTGATTATCCAGTCATACAAGGCAATACTACTAGAACCTAATTTTGAATAGCACGTCAGTTTAATGCACGTTCTACTAGAACCTAATTTTGAATAGCATATGTCTTAGAAGTTACCATGAAGAGTAATGGCTTTTGGTCTTGTCATCTTGCATAGATATCAAGGATCCCCTCTCCTTGATATCTGGTTGTTTATTGAAATGGAGTGATGCGAAACCATTTGGCCTGCATGTTCTTATTTTTTTCAAAATGAACTATTAATCGCCTCTACATGATTAATGATTGTTTTCCAGATTGAACCTACAGATGTTATTCATCACATTTGTTTTGGAAATTGTTTCCCTTTCTATAATGTTATCACCCCATTCCTATTATGCTTCTATCTTGTATTTGAGCAATCTCAGCATATAAACACAATAGCATTATTCTCTTGTTTGGTCGAATTTTTAACAGCTAATGGTTCGGCACATCTTGAGCTAACTGTCCATTAGTGTCAAAACAGATAACCTCAATAAGATTGTACACGTCAGTCTAACTATTACATGAAACGTAGACATGTCAATAACTACAATTATGTTTTGTAGGAAAAGAGTCCTAATGATGGCTGTTTGATGACAGATACCATAAGAAGATATGATTGACATGGTTTTTCCAACATTGGAAATGGATACCCAATGTTATGTCAGACTAAAATGTTGTTCTTCCAAAAAGAATATAGGATAAGGCCGTTCCAGTTAAATTGCATAGCATGGTGCCATTTTTGAAGTAACTGATTGGCATGATGGTGTTTTCAAGTTCATTATGATTCAAAAGAAGGATCATGTTCTAAATCTTTTTCAAATGGTGGATCCATTGCAGGTCATGTCTTGAATCTTTTTCAAATGGTGTATCTATTGCAAATTCGTACATCTACACAAAAATGGATATTATCTTTTCGATTAATTTATACTTTTAAAGGGTAATTGTTGGTCTCAGCTTTAGGTGGATTTCAAGACAGTTTTTTGTCCTTGATGTTTAATCTATATGGTCTTTCTTTCATAATCTTTAGCGTCTACTTTTTCCTCTTTATATGGATCGTAAGATCTTCAAGATAAACAACTCAAGCTGCTTTATTATTTGCATCTTCAAGAAATCCTATTATGCTTCTATCTTGTATTTGAGCCATCTCAGCATATAAACACAATGGCATTATTCTAATCTTTGGTCGACATTTTCAACTGCTAATGGTTCGACATCTTGAGCTAATTGTCCATTAATGTCAAAACAAGTAACCTCAATATGATTGTACACATCGGTTTAACTATTACATGGAATGTAGACATGTCAATAACTACAATTATATTTTGTAGGAAAAAGAATCCTAATGAAGGTTGTTTGATGACAGATACAGCAAGAAGAGATGATTGGCATGGTTTTCCCATCGTTGGAAATGGATACACAATGTTATGTCAAGACTAAAAAGTTGTTCTCCCAAAAAGAATATAAGGTGAGGCTGTTCTAACCCATTTTAAATTGCACTAGTAAACGTGTGCCCCGCATTGCCAGATTAACGTCATGGCATGTGTTTTACTCGGACTTTAATGTCCATATGTGCAACATTCAACAACATCACATGTTGATATTGGCAAGAATGGACATTATTTTCTTTTCTAATTGTTTTTGTTATTAAAATTGTCTAATGACAGTATCATCAATGCATTAATTTATGTATTTCAGTAGAGAAAACAATGCTTAAAACACAAAATAAAACTTATGCTAAAAAATCTGCGCCGAGCAGTGTCATAGCTAATGCTTCTTTGATATTATCTGTGTACGTATTATCTATTTGAAGTCTTTTAGTAAGTAGATGTATCATGTTTGGCTAGGAGTTTGACTTATTACATATTGCTTCTTTTATGCAAAAAAAAATATAATAATCTTGCAATGACTAAATATATATTGCTTCTCTTATGCAAAAAATATAATAATAATGTTGCAAAAAATGAGTAGGAAAAAGTAGCTCTAGATCCAAAAAGATAACCTAAATTGTCACGATATGTAAGATGAACATCCTAAAAAAATGTTAGGGCAAAGAGGAGAGCATCTAGAAACAGATGTCAAAACATTGCCTTGCTTTAGCAAACATTTGTCATGATATGTAAGATGAACATCCTAAAAAATTGTTAGGGCAAAGAGGAGAGCATCTAGTAACGGATGTCAAAACATTGCCTCGCTTTAGCAAACATTTGTTTTCTTTATGGTAGTTAATTTATTTTTTAAAGGACATATATTTATCATACGAATAGAGAGACACAAGGGCATTAGTGCATAAGAAAGGAGGTAAAAATGTTGGAGCCATGTTCATTCTTATCAAAAGCATGTAAGTTTTTTTTTTCCTATTTGCTTTTGTTGTTAACTATATAAATTGCAAGGTTCATCTTTTGTTATTTTGTTTGCAGATCCTTGCTAGGGTGGTTTCATATGAAAGATTCATTATGTGGGTTTGAAATGAGTCTATAAGCTTGATCAATCATTCTTAGCACCAATGGAGCACTTTCTCCGGCGAACCTTCTTGGATTTGTTGAAATTTTTGGACCTGAAAGCACCTCTAGGTGTTTGGAGTTCAAAGAAGCCTCAGACGACCATCTGACTTCATATTTTCATTTGGTACTTTTGCAGCATTAAGATTTTTGGCGCAAGCTAACTGTTGTTTCATCTCTGCAGCAATGCTAGGTAAACTGTTGCATTTGAAGTCATTTCATAGCAGGCAAGTTGGCAAGCAATGCCATGTCACCTCCGTTGGTCTTCTACTGAATCTTCGCAACAGATCTAAGATATGTCTTTACATGGAACGCGCTCATGCCTGCCTTTTGTTTATGTGCCCAAAGATCCCCTTCAGCAAGAGAAAATTGTTAATTAATACTGCAGCATAGCATGCATAAGCTGTATAATATATCCATTATAGATGTTTCTTCATTTTCCGTATGCTTGAATATCAACGTTTCAGTATGCTGTCATGCATGGCAGAATGGAATTATATTCTAAAGGCTAGGGGGTGATAAAATATATGTAAACACTAGAATATTTGTTCTAGGATGTGAATTTTGATAAAGCAGTTGAATGTTTAAGTTTTGTCAATGAGATGATGGAATGGTAAAGGAGTGAACTAGCAACGTTTAGCTGCCATAGAAGCACATGACAAAGTGGCAGCGGATACTGAAACTCTAGACAAGGCTAAGGTGAAGTGAAACTCTAGACAGGGCTAAGGTAAAGTTTGCAGATATTTTAAAAATCGAGTTCACTTGAAGCAGCCTGTAAAAGATTGACTTGCCAAGGGGCAGGACCTTGATTCAACATTTATCTTGCTTGTATCAAGAGCATGGGCAGCTGCACAAGAAGTACCTATGAGGAAAGAAGAGGTATTAAGTCAATTTTTTTGCGCCCATATGCTTGACACTATACTTTTTACAATGATGAACATTAGCCAGCACACCAACATATTAGAGAAGATCAGGTTTCCTTCAAAGAAATAATTATGGGACGCAGCAATGGACCCTTGACGAACTTACACAGAATCTTTAACTGTTGTCTATAAAGCACGTATCTGAAATGGCAACAAATAGACTCGATGGTGATTAAGTATTGTCAGATAATGTGTTAACACTGACTATTACAAATTTAACTTTCTTCCCATTCTCATTACTAGCAAAAGTTGTTAATCTTACCACCATGCTCTACAATTCCATGTGGTCCCTGGAGATCCTATAAAATTTTAGGATGTGTTTCCTACATGCACCTTGTTTTGGCGGCAAAACAAAGGCGGGATAACTAAGCCAGAAAAGTTAGTAGAAACCACGAATTTCTTGAAAAGAACAAACCCAATCGTTTTTGTCAGCTTCGTGACTCATTCTCATAACTCCTCCCTTCTGCATTTTAGCTTAATGCACTAACTACAATTAAGAAAAACCATGTAGATACATATGAAATATGTCTTACCAAAAGAAAAGAAGGGAGGCTTCAACATTAAACATACTTAACTTGCAGTTCTAATGAGGACCTTGATAGCATCACTCTGCAAACTTTGGGATGATATACAATGTTTGACATGCCAGCCATGTCTTTCACATATTTATCTCTTGCATGAATTGAGAAAAGCAAGCACGATAAGGCTATCAACAAACTTTCTAATTAGGACCTCAGTAAAATCACTCTACAAACTTTGGGATGATATACAATGTTTGACATGCCAGCCATATCTTTCACATATTTATATCTTGCATGAATGCAATTAATGTGTGCATATAACTTGGAAAAAGGACATCTATGACATCTACTGATATACAAATAACTTTCTATATCGAATGGTAAGAGCACACATCAAGCAAAGAATGCATTCAACAAACGTACTGAAGACTAGAAGTTTAGCATCAAAGAAATAAGATTTCTTTACCTTTAATGAACAGGTGCAATTTTTGAAACGCTCCTAATGGCAAACAATTTGAAATCTGTTTCTTGTTTCTTCTTCCGGAAACTGATTGCAAGGTCTTGAGGATGCAAAACTGCAGGCATAAGATCCACAACATAGCTATCATCATAATAACTCACAAAATGGAGTTGCAGTCGGATTGTGGCTCAAGCTAGTCCTGAAACTGGAAAGGATTTACAGATTTGACTGGCAAATAGCCTCACAATACAACATAGTGCTTCAAAAACGAAATAGGAAAAAACACAATAACAAGCATGAAAGGGCCTTAGTCTCAATTTTGCAAATCTCCACTACATCCAGAAGATGCACAAACTTAATATAACAGATATATAGCTACAAAATGGTGAAGAAACTCACACACAAAATGGGTATTTAGATAGCCTGCCTTCACGCATAGATCCACCTTCAGTATTATTAGACGGCATGCTTTTGTTCTCACTGCCTGCAGAACAATGATGGAAGAAAGTAAAAAGGAGAAACAAAATGATCTTCACTACTATTTTGATCAAACTCAAAAGCAATAGAGAGGAAACTGAAAGCAGAAAAATCGTCAGTGGCAGACTCCTGAATCTCGGAATCCTAAACAACAGCATGGAATGAAGATCTAATCTAAGAAATTCTAAGGAGATGAAACCCATTCTATTGTCACCGACAAAGCCAGCAAAGGACCTCTTATCTTTCCTTGCTTAATGACAGGTGATGAAGAACTTACATTCAATTTGATATGAAAATGGCTCCACAATAAGTATAATTAAATTATTATGCAATTAGTGCCAGAAGTATACCTTGCATGCAGGACTGGCTTGCAAAAATGCAATGCAATGTTGGCTTCCCATGTGATAGAGCAGCAGATTCTCGGATCTTCCATTCTAAACAATCCTAATAGAGCGCAGTACCTGCTTAAAAAATCAGTGATTAGAAAAATTTACTAAAAAGTTGTCCTTCCAAAAAGAATATAGAATGAGGATGTTCCAGCCCATTTTAAATTGCATTGCATGGTGCCATTTTCAAAGTAACTCATTGGCATGATGGTGTTTTCAAGTTCATTATGATTCAAAAGAAGGATCATGTCCTGAATTTTTTTCAAATGGTGGATCCATTGCAGATCATGTTCTGAATCCTTTCAAATGGTGGATCCATTGCAAATTCATACGTCTACACAAAAATGGATATTATTTTTTCGATTGATTTCTACTTTAGAGGGTAATTGCTGGCCTCAGTTTTAGGTGGATTTCAAGACAGTTTTCTGTTCTTGATGTTTAATCTATATGGTCTTTCTTTCATAATCTTTAGCATCTACCTTTCCAAGTTTATATGTATCATCAGATCTTCAAGATAAACAAGTCAAGCTTTATTTGCATCTTGAGGAAAAAGCTATTTTCTAAATACCAGATGATAAAACAAACAGCATAGATTTGCTTCACTATCTTCTAAGTATCAGCTGGTGAACACAAACTGCAGAAATTTCATTTAATATGTGGTTTGTAACAATGGACATCGAGCCAGAACTCTAGCAAGTAGTATCAGGCAACAATAATGCCATATCTATATCTTCTACAACAAGCATTGACACAGTAGTAAAAGTGTCATGCATTGACACCCTTTTCTTTATTCAAAACACCCAAATTGAATTGGGATGTAGTGCAGCAGAAAAATCAACCAGAAATTTCAATGGAACGAACCTCAGGCTTGGGCTGCTGCAGCTTTGGAACAGTAACTGTCAGAACACCATTATCGACCTGGGCCTTAATCTCGTCCACTTTAGTATTATCTGGAAGCCTAAAGCTCCTTAGAAAACTCCCCTGTACTCTTTCCACCCTATGCCATCGATCAGTCTTCTCTGTTTGTTCCTTCTTCCTCTCTCCACTTATCTTGAGGGTGTTTCCATCCTCAACCTCGATCTTTATTTCCTCTTTCTTTAACCCTGCATTAATTCCTCATGTTAGCATCAAATTATAAATGACACTCGAAATGCCATCAGAGATATAATCCAATGCATCAAACAATTTTCCTTGCCACTTTCTGTAGGATATTGTAGCACGAATCATGGATTTACCCTACAGAACAAGACCCATACTCAAAACATCATATCATCATACTTTTTGTCATTGAACCCAAAATCATATGAAGAAACTAATTTACCATAAATGCTACTCACAATTTTATCATGAAATTATTAAAGTAGCATACAAACATTTGAAAACCATATTGAGTTGAGCATTTATCCTTCAAACAAAGATTTATATAAGGGGAGTCTGCCATTACGCCTAAACTCAAAATTCAAGAAACGATTACCAGAAACTAAGGCACAAGTATAAGCATCAGCAGAAAGAAACTTAAGATTAAAAATACTTACCAGAAACTACATGCGAAAGTTAGCAAAAAGAAACTGAAATACATTAAATCAAGAACACTTACCGGGAAGATCAGCTTTGAAGACATGAGCATCGGAAGTTTCAACCCAATCAACTCGAGTATTTGCCACAGCACTAGCATCGCGAGCAAATTGTCTGGAAGGGGCATGCTCAAAAACGGAGAATGGATCAAAGAGCCTGTCGGAAAAGAAGGGATCAAGCAGACGATCAGAAAAGAGGGGATCAAATACGCTCCTGTCGCGATTGAAGAAAGGAGTAAGTGCCATTCTGGAAAGGATCAGACAACAGAATACTAGAAACTTATAATTTTGAGACAACCCAACAACGAAATTAAGCGCCAATACCAGAAACTGATGAACAATCAAACTGCAAAAGAGCTCTTTAAAGAGTAAAATGAGAAATCTCCCGAAGCCTCCAGAGCATGAAATCTCCTGAAGACTCCAGAGCATATTCGATCTTAGCCGTTGATGATCAATCTCGTACAAATAAACAATAGAAGTTTCCAGGTTCGATCCTAGCCGTTCAGGACATCTTTCAAGCTAAATTCCAGTGTTTGGCAAAATTGTGCACAAAACAAAAGTTGGGTCTGCATTTTTATTGTGGTTTCGAAACGTGTCCTCTCCAGGGTTCGAAATTTTATGAAAAACGAGATAAACAAATTTTTTTTTAGTTTTGAAATAGGACATCTCAAATTTCAGCAGGACATGTCCAATCCAATACAAAAATAGTAGGACAAAATCCAATTTCCTTAGAGCAAAAAGTTCCTAGAAAAGATAATGAGATCTTATAAAGAAAAACGCAATGTTTTGATATAGCAAAAACTTTCACTACAAGATGGTCCTGCGTAGCATTGTATATTTGACAACTTGACATCTTTTTCCGAATTTCAACATATGGGTTGTGGTGGCGTGCCTTATTCGGCCATATGGACGGAATGGAATCAGAGGTCGAGAAGGGAAAAAAGGGGAAAATGAGAGGGTCGAAAAAAAAAGTTAATTTTATTTATTTTATTTAAAAGCAAAGGTAATTAACTTTTTTGTTTGGTTAATATTTAAAAGGTGAATTTCTATGTATATCTAAGATAAGTTACATGAAATAAAATATACATACAAAAAAAAAAAATTCTTTCTCCACTTAAAAGAAGTAAGACAAAATCCTCCTCTTCAAAAACTAGTAGGACAAAGTCCAATTCGATCCTTTTTTCTGTAGGACAGCATGTCCTACTTATATCAACAACATCTGGACATTGGCAAATTTTGTAGGACAAAACGTAAGGTTAACCTCACTTTTTTCGAACCCTGCTCTCCCTGCTTAGCTGGTGAACAAAACTTATGGTGACCAGTGTTCTGCTTCTGTTTACCAGTATCTCACATCTTCTGCTTGTCTGCTTCAAAGAGGTTCTTCCGAAGGCTCTACTTTTGCAGACTCGATTCTTCTGCTAAGAATTAGTGCTCTTTTGCAAATCAATCTGTTATAGTGCTTCTGTTACCTTCTTTCCCTTTTTCTGGCTATGGCCACAGTTTCTGCAGATGCCCATTTTATGGCGACGGTTTCTGGCTATGGCGAAGCTTTGGGCAGATGCTACATCTATCCGTCTGTAAATCGCAATAAAAACCCCTGAACATGGTCAGAATAGGAGCAAATAACAGAGCAAGGTTTGGCGTGGGCTGCCATAGCCATCAACCTTAAGCTTCAGATGCTTCAAATCTGGTACCTTCTGCTTCAGATTTCTTCAGCAATAGGCAAAAATGCATCACAACTTCTGTTTTGTAGGGGAAAGAAAGATGGTCTCACATTCTGGCACTGCAGGAGACTCGAGCTGCCGCCGGTCGCGGGGCCCTTCCCTCCATGCCAGAATGTGATCTCATCTTCCTTTCCCCTATACATAATTCAGTGAGGCCTTAAAATCTGACAAACTACCTTGTTCGTATACAGGAATGTCAATTCACTTGACATTCCTGAGATGTGAACAGGGCGACGCGCGGAGCCCTGTTTCCATCTCAAGAATGTCAAGTAAATTGACATTCCTGTAACGTGGAAGACAGTTAGGTTCAATTCCGTCGCCAGAATGTTGGGTGAAAAAGCTTGAATGTCGGGTAAAAAGCCTGAATGTCAGGTAAACGCAAACTAAAATTTATTAACATTTAGTATAAGATACGTGCCACGTGGCAAGGCGCTACTGGTGGACATGGCGGAATTGAACCTAACTGTTTTTACGGTTGCCCGAAGGTCTAGGGCTGGAGGTGAGGCTTGCAGGATATTCCAGGAGTGTTCGAAGTGTGAGGCCGAGATTTGTGCTCGGGCCAGAATGTGTGAGGAATATGTCACAGTCAGAGATATGGAAAAAAAAAGGATGTTGAAACATCAATACTTGCTAAACTCAGTTAGATATGCTACGGTTTGATAGTAACAAAGGGATTGAAAGATGAAGAGGAAAGGAAATTAAAGGAGGATACCGATTTTAAGTTTGTTCCAGAATTATACCAATTTTTGCTATTATATCTCTAAGTTGCCCAAATGGCTTGAGGAAGCCCATGATTGGAATTGGTTAATAACATGTTCAATTGTAGAAAGGCAATGTTGTTTTAGCGATTTAATTAACAATAATTGTCTTCTGTAGCTGATTTATATGCTCTGCATTTAAACAACAATCGAAGTGACCCCTTAGAATATCTCCAGCGTACTTACCTAGAGCATCTCAAGGTTTAGTTTGATCGAGTGTGATTCAGCAAGGGTGCGAAGAAAGTCGATGAACCTTTACCTACATGCAAGTTGCAAGTTGGTAGGTTCAGGCTTCATAATAAAATCACAACCAATATTTCAAATCATACATGGTTCTAGAGATAAAAGGGTCATAAACCTTTGGAGAATGCTTGTGGCAATGTATTAGAAGTCCATCTATATATTCTGCAAGATAAATATCGAAAGGCAAGGGAAGTCGAGGGAGAAAAAGATGTCCAAGAATATGTTATATAGTTGCTCGGAAAGAGCTCAAGGGTAGCTGTCTTTTGTTGTGAGCTCATGATTGGATGGTGAGATAGGAACATCACGTGTTTACATTAAGCAAATTCAAAATTCCAAGTAGAAGTTCCTTTATTCTATAACAACAATCATTTTCCAAGCATTATGATGGCAAGGCACTTTCTACAAGTACTCCAACAATTTAGCAATATCTATTGTTTAAATTTGGTTTTCCTGGTGGAAAACTTTTCATAGGTTTAGTAGACTTTTACTAGCGGGTGTAAAAGGGAGTCAAGGAAAAAATATGCTGGGATGGCTAAAAGCGTTTCAAAGTCCTTCTGCAACAAAGAACTGTTGCAACGTCCGAAGGGAGGGAATGCTATGAACCAAGGGCATGGCAAAAGGCCATGTGCCTTTTGGGTCACGTGGAGCCTTTAACCTTTGGGGTCTATTCATCTTCTGCAATTATTAGAGGGCTTTTTCATTATCTTTAAGCAGCTCACATTATTGCAGTTTGTTATACCAATTATAAGATTGTGATTATGGGTTTTGCAGTGGTAGATGATTTTACTTCAGATAAATGGTAATTTCTACAAACACCAAGCTCTTTTATTAATACCAGAAATTTATCGCAGCGGCCAAGGCCGCCGCGAACATTTCTCTTTTCCGACTCCCCTAGATTTGAGAAAGTGAATTGTATAGAGAGATATTCATGGTGACCAAGCATACATTTCCATGTACCAACTCAATAACATATTAGGATTATGTTCGTAGCAACTAAACAATTATTTCCATGTACCAACCCAATAACAAATTCGGATTATACCTAGTAGTGACGGATGCCTGCTAGTCTAGTTTAAGAACCACACATGATTTGAACCTATGTTATTTGCCTTGCATGCTGGTGCCTATTAGACTAGAGAGGTTCAGTTCATAGCAATAATAGCATTCTGATTATTGAGTGTCCTATAATAGTTCAACGAAAAAGTTAGCAGGTGGAAATCCAAAGTTTTGTCTTTTGTAACAAATTTGGAAAATTCCCAATTTTGAACGGGTTCCAAAACTGCAGATCCGGGACTCGAGGGTTACTTTATTTGGGTGCAGGATATAATTGCAAGCCCAAGGGACGTTCATATGACATATATTGGGTGCAGGATATAATTGCAAGCCCAAGGGACGTTCATATGACACATAGTGATTGCCAGGAGACCAATAGGGTTGCTTAAGAAATGGCAACAATATGTAGCATAATAATAGGGGGTTTTCTTTGTGTTTTTGTACGCTTTTCACTAAGATTTTCCTATGATTTCGTGATGTATTCAAATGGATGTACTAATGCGTACATCTAGAGTGCACCATTTCTGAGCCATTGATTTTAGCCCTTTTTTTCAATGGTCAACAACCAATGGCTCACAACAAAAGCCCTTTTTTTGTGCGTGTGGTGCATAATGGTCAACAACCAATGGCTCACAACAAAAGCCATTTTTTTGTGCGTGTGGTGCATAATGGTCAACAACCAATGGCTCACAACAAAAGCCATTGGGCACATGAAGGGCTTGAAGGGCGCATGTAGTGCAGTTTCCCTGCCGTCAACACATTTCTTATCATAACTTTTGATCCAGAGCTCTGTTTCAGATGATGTTTATTGCGTTGGAAAGCTCTCTCCGAGATCTTTTTGATAGTGTATGATATAGATATATTTGGTTAAGTTATCTATGCTAAAACAACAATTTTTTCGGCCGGGTTTGGTAGGCTTTCACATCCTACCAGCTGATTATATTGTTTTATGGCTCATTCCGAATGAAGCCTGCAAAAAATTACCATGCATTTTTAGATTTTGAGGCAGTTATTAAGCAAATTCCAAGGCTTCTACATCCTTGTGCTAACAAGCAGAAAAGTTTCCCACTTTGGTTTCTCACCACAAGAATCCATGGAGGCCAAAGGCTGCTGTTAAATTCCAGTTGAAAAATGTTTGTGTATGGGTGTTGCAAACTTTATGACTTTCAGAATAATGGGATCAATCTGCTCTATCTTTATGGTGACTTTTACTTATGTTCTATTTGTTTTATTGTGATGAAATTCAAAAGCTAGAGGTGATGAAAGCCTCAAATGAATTCTAGTTTTTTTCTGGTTTGAATTCTAAAATTTTTGTCACATCGGAGGGGGTGACGTCCCTAAGGCCCCGAAGGGACCAAATTTTTTTTTTGCAACACAAACCATTAACATCCAACATATAAAAATTAAATCCCCCAACACATAACAACCATTGACATTAACAACCAACACATAACTACCATTGATATTAATTAACACAACCATTGGGTCCAACACATTTAAATTAAAATCCCCCTTAAACCCCCTTTGGTTTGGGTGCATATTCACACGGGGGTGACGTAGGGCAGCGAGAGCCCTCATAATTGTATTTTACACGTACGAAATCAACACCATATATAGTATTCCGCTTGAATTTTAGGGTCTTTTACCTTAACTCGTGAACCTACCACAGTCTTAATATTTCTTCACTTGATTGGGTACTGCCTAATACCTCTGCACACTATAAAGTACTCTACGATCTTTTGAATTATGATCTTTTGAGTTTGTCATCATTGTCGTAGATGCGGGTTTTCCCCTCCAAACACCCAAAATGTCCCATCACTTCGCCTTCCAAACCTACTATGTCAAACTCGAAAACCTTGGGCACAGTGGTAGGCTTTCGAAGGGTCTTTTACCTTAACTCGTGAACCTACCACAGCCTTAATTATTTCCTCACTTGATTGGGTACTGCCTAATACCTCTGCACACAATAAAGTACTCTATGATCTTTTGAATTATGATCTTTTGAGTTTGTCATCATTGTCGTCCCTTTGGTGGGTTGCATATTCCCTAGCAACGAACATCGATAGGAAGCTGATTCAAAATTTATTAAGTATAAGGAAGAGTTCAGTGTGTTCCAAGCGAGCTTGTCCACATCTTTGAATGCCATATTAAGGGAGCTAGGGTTGTAATCAACAATTGCCATCTCAGGGGCAATTTATATTACATAGTCGTCCTTTGCAGCTCATGCAAAAGGTGATCACATGCATTCCACTCGCATAAACATTGCATTATCTAGTAGTCCTCTTGCAGCCTATGCAAGGCATGATCAATCATATGCATTCCACTTGCACAAACATTTAAAAGCAACCACATAACATGTCTTCTAGTATAGGCAATATTTTTAATGAGCATTGCACCTCATGCTCTTTAATTCCGCCTACATGATGCGATGGCCCTCTATTCCTATCTATCCCTTTTCACAGTGTCATTGGCTCAGCCATCTCAAAACTAGATCCCACTAATTTCCTGACACGGGATCACACATAGACCGGGTTATGTGGTAGACATTGCTTTCCCTGCATATTTTCCTCAAAAATGCAAACAATGGTGTCATTGTGAAAGAGAAATAGTTGTAGCGGAAGTAACAATATGTAGCATAATCACAGGGGGTTTTCTTTGTATTGCAAACTTTATAACTTTCAGAATAATGGGATCAATCTGCTCTATCTTTATTGTAACTTTTACTTATGTTCTATTTGCTTTATTGTGATCAAATTCAAAAGCTACAGATGAAAGTCTCAAATGAATTCTAGTTAGGTGCAAAATACAATTATGAGGCATCCAACATATAAAAATTAAATCCCCCAACACATAACAACCATTGACATTAACAACCAACACATAACTACCATTGACATTAATTAACACAACCATTGGGTCCAACACATTTAAATTAAAATTCCCCTTAAACCCCCTTTGGTTTGGGTGCATATTCACACGGGGGGTGACTCCGGGCAACGAGAGCTGTTGGATAGGCATATTCACCCTTTATTCCTTAATCTAAACCGTACGTAAAGTTCCTCGTTTGTGGGGTATGCAAGTACAAAATTTGCTATACTGTATAACAAGATTTGCAAAATACTATAAGATTTCAAGCGGGATACTATATGGTGTTGATTTCGTACGTGCAAAATACAATTATGAGGGCTCTCGCTGCCCTACGTCACCCCCCGTGTGAATATGCACCCAAACCAAAGGGGGTTTAAGGGGGATTTTAATTTAAATGTGTTGGACCCAAAGGTTGTGTTAATTAATGTCAATGGTAGTTATGTGTTGGTTGTTAATGTCAATGGTTGTTATGTGTTGGGGGATTTAATTTTTATATGTTGGATGCCTCATAATTGTATTTTGCACCTAACTAGAATTCATTTGAGACTTTCATCTGTAGCTTTTGAATTTGATCACAATAAAGCAAATAGAACATAAGTAAAAGTTACAATAAAGATAGAGCAGATTGATCCCATTATTCTGAAAGTTATAAAGTTTGCAATACAAAGAAAACCCCGTATTATGCTACATATTGTTACTTCGCTACAACTATTTCTTTTCACAATGACACCATTGTTTATCAATCCATATGATTTTGATGCTCCATCTCTAGCTTAAAGGTAATGCATGATTCATCTTATGGTTCGATTAAAGTTCCAAACCTACAATATAAATGCATTCTTGTGGCCACCGCTTGACCGATCTACGACATGGAAAAGGGCGTGGAATAATCCTACCTGTTGTTGTGCATAAGAATCCATTTGTTGATTGAAGCTAAAGGTCGGCCGCTATGAACAATTCGGCAGCCCGTGAATATCCAAGAGTTGGAAGCAAACATAGGGCCTAAACTCTAAACTCTTTTTTGAATCTGCGAGAAATCTTAGGAAGGAAACAAAAAGGGTTTTTGCAAAGACTACATTGTAGAATCGGGAAACCAATACCTTGTAAAAAAAAAAAAACATTATGCTAATCAAGAAACATTAAAAACAAATACCTTTGTAAGTGTGAGCAAAAATCCATCTCGTGGTAGTAAAATCCACTCCGCAATAAGAATCCAAGAGGGGAAGGAAGGAAGGAAGGAAGTTACTTTTACCGTCCACGGAGACACATGCATATGCACACATGCACACACATGCACACATGCACTTGCACTTGCACTTGCACAATACACATGCACATGCACATGCACAATACACATGCACATGCACATGCACATGCACTTGCACTTGCACACACGCGGGGCTCCCCACATGCACATGCACACACATGCACATGCATGTGCACATACACATGCATACACATGCACTTGCGGTTGTTCATGCACAAACACCGCACAATACACATGCACATGCACATGCACTTGCATGTGCACATGCATGCACATGCATGTACATGTGTGCATGTGTTCATGCAATGTGCAAACACATGTGCATGACATGAAAAGACAACAACCCTCGGATTGTTCCAACCAACAAAAATCAACGGCCCATAAAGGGTGCACTCTAGAAATACTATTTAGTACACCTCAACGAATACAACAACGAAATCATAGAAAAACCATGTGAAAAAACGTATAAAAATCTAAAAGTAACCCCCTGTTATTGTGCTACATATTGCATATGTAATTTATGGCAGTCTTCTCTCTAATATTGAAACCTTGGCTGCCAAGAATATGTTACAATAACTTCTCTTGCATCCCACAGCTAGTTTAATTCAGTGTCAATAACTGCCCTCAAATCTTGAGATCTGAACATCCTGTTGAAAACCCTTGATCAACAGACAATTCTGAACCTATATGCTGATGGAAGACTTTTAGTTAAACTATTATCCTTCTCATCCAGGTCCATAAATCCATATTGGACAACACAATAGTACATCCAATAATCAATAGTTCCAATACGCTCAAACATAATACGTTCTTCCTGCAATACAATATTGACTGGCAAATATTTTATGCATACAAACACAACATAATAAATTGCTAGCAAATGAGTTGTAAAGCAGGAAGATTGGCGGCACACCATTTGCTAGTTGAGTGTAGAACAGTCCTATTCCTTGTAGCCTGACCAATTCCAGATGATACCTTATCAGAACGAAACAACGTGTCAAATGGAAATAATGGATGTTCTTTATACCATTTCTCGGTTGAGTAGTTTCTGGCACTAGTTGCAGCTCTGGCCATAAATTATGCAAGAAGCTATAAAGGTATGTTCAGATTTTCCTCATCTCTGATGTAGCAAATTTGTTCAATGCCAGTCCATATTTTTACAAATATGTATATAATTTACAGGGTGCAATAGATGAATTTCAAACAACTGACGCAGGTTCAGTCTAGTTCTCGTGGCAATTTAGAAATGGGGTGCTTGGGCTGCTTATCTCATTTGGATATTTAATAACTTCATTGAAAAGTAGAAAAGCAAGCTTTGGGTAACTGGACAGTGATCAAGCTAGCTAGTTTGATTCTTTGCTGAACATTATGCCTGATAAATTCCACATGATCTGTTTCAAACACGAGATCTGCTTGCTTCCTATGGTGTGAACTCTGGTCTGCCAAGGTTTTTTCCCTCATGTAGGGTGTTGATTGCATCGTTTGACAGGATCTCCCCAATGTTCCCATAATTTACATATTTTTTGCGCTTATACCAGCAACAATGATTGCAGTCCTGTACTATTTTGATCATAGCGTGGCATCTCAGATGGCCCAACAAAAGGAGTTCAATCTTCAAAAGCCTTCTGCTTATAATTATGACCTTTTCCTCTTGGGAGCCATGGTAATCTGCCCGTGTTCCACCCAATGCACCTCAATTTAGTAAAAGAAGTTGAATTCTGACGTAACAATGGGCAGCTCCTGATTTGTGGACTCACTGGACTTCCTCCTTCTAATGGTGTGCTGCCACAATCTCCTATGCACACCAAAAGTCTTGCAACTTTAAAGCATCAGGTACGTATTCCCTATGCATGATGTTCATTCAACCAACGGTGATATCCACTTCTAGGAAGCATCACTTACACATCGTTGTCTCACCTGTTCAACAAAGCATCATGCTTCAAAAACTAATAATAAGAAATTATACAGACCAAAACTGACCATCGTCGAAATCTGTTCGGTTAGCTTTGAAGGCTGCGCCTTCCTTAGAGGAGTTAAGTCTGGACTTAATTCTGATTTATCTCCTTTATCACTCCTGCCAAATCAGTTCTCAACAAGCCGCCATCGAAATAAGCTGCAGTGGCCGACTTTTATGAAGCCTCCAAGAACCCCCAACAAAATAAACTCTATCTTTTGTACCTAACGGATTGTTATGCCTGCCGGATTTTTATGATTTTTGACACCACAAGTAGAGCAATAGGGTAAAAAAACAAAAGGATTTTTATTTTCCTGAGCTAAATCGATTGACACAGTTTTTGGAAGAAAAGGGCACAACTCTTGCCTGAATCGATATTCCCTCCTATTTTATACCTCAAAAAAAGGACCTCTCGGCAGACCCGACCTCCCTTTGCAAGCACAATGCTCCCAAATCTAGCTGATCTTCCTAGCCCTAAATGCGGACAGCAAGCGCAGGACTTCCACATTTGGCCGAGCTTCCTAGCCCTGAATCAGGATAGCAGTGCGAGATTCCAGGCTATGGCTATGTCGATGGATGCTTGCCCATGGGTTTTCGCCAAGGCGCCTTGCCCTCGAAGAAACCTCATCGCCTTCCTCTCAAAGAAACATCATTTTGGCAGTGATACAAACTATCTTGGACAGGGCATTCTTCCCTCTCGGTCGGACAGAGCATTCTTCCCCTAAAATTTTGTTTGCACATACGTGTCACCAGGATGCTTCAAACAAATTAGCTTCAAATAAATAGTGTCAAACAGAAGAAAATGAGACTAAATTATATATGAGTGATATAGTTACCTTATTGTAGTTTTTCTAATGTAGGCTGAGAAGCAGGATAGAAGACTGTCAATAGCTCCATTTTCTTGGGCACAAAGAGCGGTGCTTCCATTGTTCTTACTTCAAAGATTTTCCTATGAAATGGTGCATCTTGCATTTGTTGCATTCTTGCATCTGTCTTTTGTAGTTGATGTGGTGTTTTTCTGAATTCTATGTTTGTTATTTTTGTCGACAAGAAAGTAAGTCCCAATATTAGAATTATACTGATATGCACAGGTGCAAGGGGCGATTTTAGAATTAGTACTGATATGCACATGTGTAGGGACTGATGTTTGCATGCTGGAGCGGATTCAAAATGTTTCTTTTAGCTGGAACTTTTAGACTTCAAGAAAATGTAGCATTCAGGTGTTGGCCTTTTATAGAAAAGAGCCCTTATCAAATTGTAGGGACTCCAAACTTATTTCTGTAACGATCTTACATTTGTATTCCAAGCATAAAGTGAGGAATACAATAATGGAATTTTAAGGTGAGGAATACAATGAACAGAATTTTCATGCATGCATGCATGCTCAGAGTAAACATATAATGCTAACATCTGTTTGTACGCATACCCAGTCTTTAGATGTTGCAATACAATACATTTGCTCTATTGCTCAGTGAACTGATAAATTTTGTATTATGCAAGCAACCTACATTGAATTTTGGACTTCTAATAGAGAATATGGTGCTTCACATTAAATATGTTATTTCATGCAACTGAGGATCTGCAGTGTATGGATATTTGGCATG
Organism: Isoetes taiwanensis; assembly: GCA_021234155.1. Classification (NCBI taxonomy): domain Eukaryota; kingdom Viridiplantae; phylum Streptophyta; class Lycopodiopsida; order Isoetales; family Isoetaceae; genus Isoetes; species Isoetes taiwanensis. The sequence goes on from JAJEKV010000037.1 coordinate 4,449,423, forward strand.
TTGTACCACATGAAACAGGGATAAATACAATTGGTACTACAAGGGCTTCCTCTGGAGGAGGTAATGAAGCAGTAGTGTTAGCTACACCATTTCAAGCTGAAAGTATTTCTGTTGTTCATGACCTATGACCTATGGCTGCAATTGTATGGGTCCCATGACCTATTGGTCTCCGTGGACGTTAAAAAAACTATTCTATTCTATTCTATTCTATTGTTCATGCATTATCTTTGGGATTGAGCCTTGCTCAATTGCAGCTTTTTAGCAAATTGTTATGGCTTGCAAAGGATGTCAGTTCGCTAGCAGCAGATGCACGTTATGGATCTTATATTAACGTGAATGCGTGGCTAAACGAATATTACAAATTTGTGGACCTTACTTAAAATAACTTCATGTTCACTAACTAAGAATTCAAATCTTTTTGAAAAAGATTTCAATGACTTCATCCGGGCAGGTGGTATTTCCGCAAGCTTGGTTCTTCCTGTACATAAAACTAAGAAGCATCCAGGCCATATATCAGTAAGAATGATTCCAGAGGCTTCAAATGGAACTAATATAGATCTAATTAGTACTGGACAATCATTAATGACATGGAGCAAGGTCTTTAGTACTTAATCAAGTGTTTATTGTTTATAAATGAACATGGCTTAAGCCTTTGGGCAAGTTACTCGATAGTACCTATCAAGTGTCCATTGTTTATAAATGAACATGGTTTACACCTTTGGACAAATTACTGGATAATATAGGGGCTTTCATCTATCATTGGCCCCCGAAATCAGGATTCTGGACATCTAGTCTAGTAATGAATATTTGAGAAGTATTGCCACATTCTTAAGGTCAATATAATCGGGTGTGTTATGTATTATTCTGTTATGTAAAATGGGATCAGGTCTATTATCAATATGGATGATTCTGCTAGCTGTAAGGGGTTCATATTATTTATAGTTCTTAGATGATAGGCATGCTTGTTGGTGTCATGGAGGCTTCATGTATTATCAGGTAGATGGAGCAACATTATAAGTGTAACTCATATTTAACTTAACAAGTGATCGCAAACGAGTGGAATTGCTTACAAACATTGGAAGGTGATCATTTATCTTTGCACTGCATGTAGTTTGTATTTTTTTAAATGGGACTTGCTTTTAGGCTACTGGAAAGAGTAATTTGATCGATGAATAATCTGTTAGAAATTTTCATATATTTATCTTTTTGTATGATGTGTTAACATAGAAGTGAGTATATGAACAGGAAAGTAATTCACAAGCACTTTCATCAAATCATTTCCTAATACATTATATCATAACTAAAGTCTAGCAATGCTAGGCACCCCAAAAATTTGAGAGGGTTTGCAAAATTTCCGTGCATAAATCAGAAGCAACTTCCCATCTTTTTTGTATGTTGGTATCCTCTGTAGGTCTTTATCTTTTGTGAATCAAAGTGAGTTGGAAGGATTTAACCATGTGCAAAGGTGCTTGCATTTATAAAGCATAAAAATAATGTAAGAATTATTGCTTTTGTTGGTAGGGATCTTATCTATAAAAGTTCAAATTTGACATTTGCAGATTTTGAATGCTCTTTGCAATGACAATCATTAATGCTACTCATAACCACGACACAATAGACAATTAATTTTAACAATAGAAAGTTGTGTAAATGTAGTTGTTGAATGGAAGGACATAACATGTCTGGCACGTATCAACTGCTCATACATTTTTATAACTACATCTTAAATTATTTCTAAATAACTACACTTTCATATGGCTCATACGAATGATAACAAACTCACTCAATTCCCCTAACTCACCTCCCATCAACAAACATACTATTAAATGCTTCCATCTATATCTACATGACATTGACAAATCATACATCATTTTTAAAGCTTGAAAATGCAAGGCGTCCATCGCTTATTATTGTTGTTATTATTATTTTGAAGGACGACAAACTCTTATTCTATATTCTAGAAGAAATACACATATAGATGCAGAGATAGGAATAAAATCTCAGCAGACAAAGATAATCCACTGAGTGCAACCACCTATCTATGCATAAGATAAGATACCCAAATATTCCTCAAAAATCAAACGTTTTTTCTCAGGAACAAGCTGAGAACATAGGTATGCCTTCACCAATCTGTCTTGCGCCTTGTGAAGAAGTTGTTCGACACTAATTGATAAGCCTTTGAAGATACACATTCGCCTTCTTTTCCAAATAGACCACAACAACCAGCCTGAAGCTAAGTGGAAAGCCTGTTGCTGCAAGCTGTTCCAGGTGGAAGGATAAATGGCGAGAAGCACCTGCTGGCTAGTCAAAACCACATGGAAGAGAGATAGTAACCATGACCAAACTGGCTGAACTTGGTCACATAGAAAGAAGCAGTGCTGGATACTCTCAACTTGCTGCTTACACAGTGGGCAGAGTTCTGAAATGCGGGGATAAAACTTATGAACCAGCACATTAACCCGCAGACATCTATGAAGGAGTTGCAACCATAAGGTAGAACCCGCAGACATCTATGAAGAAGTTGCTACCATAAGGTAGAAACTTTGGGATACAGCAATTTATTCCAGACCAAGGACCACATACGCTTCCATCTGTGCATTGCAATTTTTATACTCTCCAATCTAGAAATATCTAGGTTCAATTTTATACTCTCCAATCTAGAAATATCTCCTTTTTTCTTTTTCTTCTTCGGCATTAATATAACCCCTAGCAACTACCATCAAAAAATAACACATCTAAGGCAAGGTTTGAACCTCTGACCAAAGTGCACAAATCTTAGGCATCACTAGGTCTATATACCAACTCGCCACACATCCGTTGAGCAAAACTTTTGTGGTACATGCATACTTTATAGGCAGAGATATCTCCCGCCTTAGGAAGTCACGAGTACTTTTTATGTTTTTGTTTAAGGTCCATATTAGGAAGTCACCAGACAGCCAAGTCTAGTAGACACCTATATATATCCTATTCATAGTAGGTTGAGCCATCATAACCAAATTGTGATAACCATATGGGCATAATACAAAAATGGTCATCACACGAATGAATATTCTATCAATATAGATGATTCTGCTGGTTGTCCAAGTTCCTCAAGGGTTCATATTATTTATAGTTCTTAGATGATAGGCATGCATGTTGGTTGTCATGGAGGCTTCATGTATTATCAGATAGATGGAGCAACATTATAAGTGGAACTCATCTTTAACTTAACAAATGATCGCAAACGAGTGGAATTGCTTACAAAGATTGGAAGGTGGTCACTTATCTTTGCACTGCATGTAGTTTGTAATTTTTAAAATAGGACTTGCTTATAGGCTACTTGAAAGAGTAATCCGATCGATGAATATTCTGTTGGAAATGTTCATATATTTATCTTTTTTTACGATGTGTTAACATAATGAACAAAAAAGTAATTAATAAGCACTTTCATCAAATCATTTCGCTTACCTCTCTTGGAAATGTTCATATATTTATCTTTTTTTACGATGTGTTAACATAGAAGTGAGTATATGAACAAAAAAGTAATTAATAAGCACTTTCATCAAATGATTTCGCTTACCTCTCTAGCGCCCTCACTGCCCTCACTCTCTCTCTAGCGTCCTGGTCAAAGCAGGTGCACTCAGGCTTTTTGATGCTCCAACGTAGAAGTGAGTATATGAACAAAAAAGTAATTAATAAGCACTTTCATCAAATCATTTCTCTTACCTCTCTAGCGCCCTCACTCTCTCTCTAGCGCCATGGTCAAAGCAGGCACACTCAGGCTTTTTGATGCTCCAAATAAAAAAACTAAATCACTTTTTCCCAGAGTACGCCGGTTTAGATACCAAGCTCTTGTTCCCAAGCTACAGAGCAAAAGATCTACTAGCCCAGCCTCCAACTCCTTCCCACTCGAAAAGAATTCCGACAACAACCGAAATTGAGCCCCTCACCCATAGGGTTGAACCCCCCAAACCCCTGCACACACCCCCATCCATGCCAACCACTAAGGGCGGGCACTCTTTGTGATTCCTTTTCAATCTTTGAATCCCTATATACTTCCTGCGCATTTCTAATTCACTCCGGAGTGCTCGAAAGTTGTAGGCCTCACAAACGATGGACGGGAATCTGCATGCGCTAAAGAAGTGGGTACGTAATGGCGAGGGCTCCTCCCCCTCGGAGTACATCACACAGACAGAGGCAATACATGCCCTGGAGGGAAAGCTGAATGCCATTCAGGACAAGCTGACAGGTGTGGAGATGAAAAGGGACACCCAACCGGCAACTATTCTCAAGAAACAATTGGCGAAAGAAAAAGAACGTATTTCGACGCTGGAAGAACGCATTAGGCCACTGGATGACCGCTTTGGGCTGGCTGACTTTGAGCGCAGACAAGCACGTGAGATTGTCGCCCAGCTAAGAAGTGAATTGACAGCGATGTCCCGCACCCTGAGTGATGCAACCCGACGTCTAGATCAGCTCCAATGGCAAATGTCAGAGGACATGGTACAACTGCAAAATGAGCTCAGACAGGCAGTAGCGCAGGTTGCACAGTTGTTTGCCCCAAACGGCCGGTTGGCAGACCAGGAGGCTACAATGTCTAGGATGCAGGGGAGGTTGGACACCCTAGAAAAGAGACAGCCTGAAAGTCAAGAGGCAGCGCCCAAGCTTTCGGCCCTTGAGAAGAGGATGGCCGAGTTCCAGCGGGAGATATATGATCTGCGCATGCAGATGAAACAGACAAGTACCACTACAGGGGCACCACCATCACCATGCCCAATACCTGAGGCAGAGGTTGCACAGAGAATTAGACGGGTCCTTCGCGAGGAGAAGGACCGCCAGTCTCGTTGGCTGAACATTGTGGTTCGGAGCTTGCCTGAAGAACAGGGGGAAGATCTCCCAGCTAAGCTCCATACCCTGGTATTGGCAAGGCTCCAATTGCAGCAATTGACAGTAAGAAACCCGACTAGAGCATGAGACCCCGACTAGTTAAACTCACAGTGCTCGACCAGGTGTGCTGGAGAAGAGGTTAACACAATGGGCGGAGGCACTGGAGTATGTGCAGTTGGCCAGGCAGGTTTCCGCCCTGCCCACTCCACGAGTGATCATATTTTTACTCTCAGAATCCTTATGGAAGCTAGCCGCAATGCACGACGTGACTTGCATTGCTATTTCGTGGATTTTAAGACGGCATATCATACGGTCCCTCGGGACCCGTTGTGGCAACACTTGCAGGAGCTACATGTCCCACAGGATTTGCAGAATGCCATCTACCGGCTCTATGACGGAATATATGCCACTTTGCCTGCGTCAGACCACCGGGTGAACAACACCATAGGTGTTAAACAGGGATGCTCGTTATCTTCAACGCTTTTTGGACTCTATATTGACAAGTTGGAGACCTGGATACAAGAACATGGAGGTGGTGGCCCGCAGTTGCCAGAGGCATATACAGTATAACAGTTGCTCTATGCAGACGATCTGGGTTTATTGTCCCATACAGCTAGGAGTATGCAGGAACATTTGGATGCTCTCAGACAATTCTGTGACATAGCAGGAATGACAGTCAACCAGCAGAAACTAAGTTGTTGCCAATCCTGTCTGCCAGCATGATATCCCAGACTTCTATTACAGAGGACAAAGGATGGAAGTTGTAAGGACCTTTAAGTATCTGGGAATCGATTTCTCTGCTAACATGCTATGGGATGACTGTGTAGAAAGAAGGGTCAGCGCGGGATGGAAAGCCCTGTATGCAATGCAGAATAGCTGTTACAGAATAGATCTCTGCGATTGGGCACGCAAAGCACACCTGTTCCGAGCACTCGTGGAACCAGTATTGCTGTATGGGGTAGAGGTCTGGGGGCCAGCGGTTAGCAAGGGTACTTGGGATAAGCTAGAGAGGGTACAGAAGGCTTTCCTGACATACAGCCTAGGCGTCAAGGACACGGTGCCTTATCCAATTTTGCTGTATGAGACTGGCTTTTGGCCCCTGCAGCATTCTGCTATGCGCAGGCACCTTGCGTATTTCCATAAGGTTGACAGAATGGATGCACAACGTCTTCCTCCCCGGGCTCTGTTATTGGCACAAGGGCCACAACGTCTGAAGAGAGTGTGGCAGGAGCATTGTAGGGGATGGTTCGCAAGATGGTCCATAGACTATCAACACATTATGGATATGTCGGATATCACGGAGCAGGAGCTGCATTTGAATGAGCGCTTTGCTACCTCTCTGTGGGATGCGTCCACTCTTGCAAAGCCCAAAACAGAGCACTACCACACGCAGGTTAATCCGTCGCTTGAACATGGCCCCCACCAGTATTTGAAGGCACACATCTCTACCAAGAAACGGAGAGCTATAGCTGCAATAAGGACAGGGTCCCACCATCTCAGAATTGAGACAGGCCGCTGGGGTACGGATGGAGGGCAGGGAATCCCCCGGCATGAGAGATTATGCCAGTGCTGTCACATGCAGATAGTAGAAGATGAACACCATGCTCTACAGGAATGCCCAGCATATGCAAACATCCGAGCAGCTCATGCCGATCTCAGATGCTCTGAGATAGCAATTCATCAACTGCTGGCTTCGCCAATGGTTGCACGTCTCGCATCCTATATTCTGCAAATCTCCACCGTCAGGGAGTCCCTCACAGCACAGGGAATTTAAGCGCCCAGATAGGGCCTCTCAACGCCTACTACAAGGGTTTTTCCTCCCACATGGGGGGTTTTGTCATTCCAGTGGTAGAGACACATCGTACAGGGTTTCTGTGGTTTTCTTTTGTGTTTGGAAACTTTCCGCTATATTGTATTACCGTCTCATAGGCCAGTTGGCCTCCGTGGTTCCTTCCTTCCTAACACATTATATCATAACTAGAGTTTAGCGATGCTAGGCACCCCAAAAATTTGAGAGGGTTTGCAAAATTCCCATGCGTAAATCAAAAGAAACTTCCCATCTTTTTGTATGTTGGTAATCCTCTGTAGTCTTTATCTTTTGTGGATCAAAGTGAGTTGGAAGGATTTAACCATGTGCAAAGGCGCTTGCATTTATAGCATAAAAATAATGTAAGAATTATTGTTTTTGTTGGTAGGGATCTTATCTACAAAAGCTCAAGTTTGTCATTTGTAGATTTTGAACGCTCTTTGCAATGACAATCATTAGTGCTACTTATAACCATGGCACAATAGACAGTTAATTTCGACAATAGAAAGTTGCATAAATGTAGTTGCTGGATGGAAGGGCGTAACATGTCTAGCAAGTATCAACTATCATACATTTTTATAACTGCATCTTAACTTATTTCTAAATAATTACAGTTTCATATGGCTCATACAAATGCTAAGACACTCATTCAATTCCTCAACCCACCTCCTATCAACAAACATACCATTAAATGCTTCCATCTATATCTACATCACATTGACAACATTATACAATATTTTTAAAGCTTGAAAATGCAAGTATCCATCGCTTATTATGTTGTCATTGCAATTTTTATAGTCTCCAATCTAGAACTATCTCTTTTTTTTTTTTTTTTTTTTTTTTTTTGCTTTTCCTTTTTCTTTTTCTGTTTTTTTAGCACACCAGCCCTACCGGGCCTACAGCCTTTCCTCAAATTCTAGCCTATCCACGTGTAATTTCCACCTCATCAAAATCTGACGTGGCTTATTTTGCACCATCAGATCTCTGCTTTTGCAAATCGACGGCTGTCGAAATTAGAAAATGCCAAGAAAATTCTAACGGAGATGAGAGGAGGTGCAAGGCGATCGAGATGGCCTGAACCCGTTCTTCCTGGACCCTCGCATGTACCCGCTTGCTGCCCTGCCTATCGCCATGCTTGCTGCCATCCTTACTCTTGCCTTTTTTTCCCACAATCTTCATTTTTGCAAATCTACCGCGAGGAAAATTAGAAAATCGTTGGAAAATAGGAAACAGATAGCAATCGATGTCAATTCTTGGATTTGGGAAGTGTTCTTCTTGCCCCATTTTGGTTCGGCCTAACATTCTAGAAGGCCCCATTTTGGTTCGGCCTAACATTCGAATGATTCTATATAGAGATTTTTGCGGCATTCTCAGACCTGGTATCTTTGTAGTCAGTATCTTGTTTCTAAGCAACGGTTCTTGTGTACCGCATACCATACTGGGACTAAGCTTCGATTTGATGCTCGTTATGGGGAAAGTTCAGGGAAGCTTTGGTTATTCGATTTAAAAAGCAACTAGAGTCTGTAATATTGTTCCAGATCCCGGATTCCATTTCGACAAGGTATTCAAACTAAACCCTCACTTTCTTGGTTAGTATAGACTCTAAATTTCATGATCTTAATATGCGTAGAAAGTGTAGCATTATAGCTTAAGATTTTAGGCAAGATTGTGCGAAAAATGATGCTTGTTCTCTCGAGCCTCTGCCCTCTTTATATTGTTGAATTTCTCAATCCAGGTCCCAGTGCATGGCTTAGGTATAGTGTTGGAACTCACCAAGCCCTCAGCTTGGATGATCTTTCCACACTTTCTTACCTTTTCTACCAAGGCATGTCCGGTTGCTTCTTTTCATTTTTTTCTTCTGTTGACGTCTTTATTTTCTCTAGTTCTTCCTCTAATGCCTTTACTTTCTCTAGTTCTTCAACTAATGCCCTTTAAGCTTGAATACCTTTTCCTATTTCTTCTAACAGAGTGCTTTCATTTTGTATTGCACTTTCAACTTCTATCTTTCGATACTGCTTTATATTTTTCAACATCTCTATCGACCGCCTGTTTCTTTTGAGAGTTGTTTCCATTTTAAATGACCTTTCTTGCTGCCTTCATCTCTGTTGTGACCTTTGCTCACCATAAATTGTCGTGGTAAAGACATTCTGCTCTTTTAACACATTTTGCTGACACCCTGCTAAGGACAGCCTGTTTGCGGCATGCCAACTATTTTATTCAGATGGCTGAATTGTGAGGTGGCATAATGTGCTGAGCAGACATAAAGCTCCTCTGCCCTATTCTAATGTTCATTTCTTGCAATTTATCCGTCATAAAGTGGAGACGATTTTAGGACCTTGGTTCCTTGGTCATGATAGGGGTAAAGCTTACAACAAGCAGAACTGTGAAGATTTCATTGCCAATCAGAATCCACATGCCCTTGATTTTCCTAAAATGTATAATCTGCGATGATGGTGTTTTATGCAATATGCACCTCATCTATATTTTCACACATTCCACACAGAGCCAAGCAGCCAGAATGAGATGTGCAAAAATTGGGAGAAGAATTCTATCCTTGTTTTGCTATCCTTTAATGTAAAAAACATGGAGCAAATTGCATCTGGCTTTCTCTGGTCCTATTGCAGATCAGCTTTCTTCCGGTTCTACTGAGACGGGCTACATGATTTCAAATGTAATTACCATAATTATGATCATTTACTTAGCCAACATTCTTTCTAGATTATTCAGGTTCGTTTATCCATTTGCTATTCTTGGCTTACGCTGGTCTTCAACCTGCATCATTTGCAACGAACTCTTCGTAGATATAGAATGAGCAGCTTGTTACCAGGACAAATAGCATCCATACAAAGAGTATTTTTATGTCGTAGCCAATTTCTCAAGCTCCAATCGTGTAGATGGCATCTACAGACGTTGCATAGTCTTGTTCAAAATAGTATCTTCCTTTCATAGAAAATTATAGCACAGGAACTCCAAAGCTTAAGACATTTGCTAGAAAGAGCATTGTATCGGGAAGAAGCAAAGAAACTTCATGCATGGCCGAGTAAATGCCATTGCCTTTTTGATCTAATTGTACAGTTGCTAATAGGAATTGTATGAGTTTATATCAACTATGTTTGGCAGCATGACTATCTAGTCTTATGTACTACTGTAACTTCATCTTGTCCTCCGGGACCTCATGGAAGTAATAAAAGTTTCTTCAGAACAGGTAATTAATATTCTTCGCATAAAGTATTCTTCTGTGATTTGAGTGCTGCTCTTCCCTCAAGTTGGAAGCCCAAGGATTAAGTTGGAGATGGTTTCTTCAGAAAGTCATAAGCCTGCTCATCTCAGTGCTTTTGAGTTCATCCATCTAAAGGTGGTTTAAAGAGTCTGCTCTTTGCCTTAAGCCCCAACAGAATCTGGTTTTTATTTTTGCAAATGAGAAAGATGGTCTCATGTTGTGCTTGGGCCCTGACCTTAAGATTATTCACATTCAGTCTTATTTACTGCCTTTGTTTCCTTAAATTGCATGTCCATAAAATTCTTTGCATCATTATATCCCCATTGTCAATGGATCTTACATATGCTTACATTGACTGCATAATATATGCCTTTTCTCTTGACAACCTAATACATTAGAAATGCTCTAGCTTGTCTGCCTTAGTCATGTGGTCAGGACATGCAACCACAGAAGCAATTGGAAATAAGCTTATATTAGTTCCTGGCACACCTCCTGTCGTTGAGGTTTATATTTATTTTATTGTGCGTCAGTAGAGAAGAATCCATTCCTTCTTCCATCCCCGGCTGAAGCGTTCATTGTTGACTGCCTATGCAAGTCTGCGTCTCACTCTTTATTATTTTCATGTGGCCGTAGACTACAAAGTAATGGACAGAGGCACAGAGACAGCTGATCTAGCTTTCAGAACCTAGCATGCCAATACAGAGGGGACCTGCAAGTCAATAACCTTTCTTCAGAGGTGTCCTTCGTTTGTTGTTTTTTTTGGGTCTATACATCGTTTTCCTCTTTCCTACAACTTCAACCATGGTTTTTTTCCCAAGGGGATTAATTTGTTGAGTCAATCCATTTGCAAATATTAATTAGTGTTCGATCACGTTGGCTACAGCTGCGACAAGATAGTGGCAAAGCACCACTTATTAGAAAGCTCTCGACGAGAGAAGTCCATTGGCATGGGTCCCACCTTCATCCGACTCCTCTACTACAAGCTACGTGCCGCTTCCTAGAAGTCGATTCATAAATATTTTGCCACCTCATTACCTTCTTATTAATGAAAGTGCCACCTCACCTCCTTAAAAAATCAATCTAATATTAAAAAGTTAATGATTAGGATTTATGCTCACTTTTTGATCTAACGGTTAAGATCTGCTACACCAAATCACCTTTAAGGAACCTTCCTTGCACCTTCCTTATAAAAATCAAGGGCTATGATTTCGCCTTCACCTTTGATCCGATGGTTCCAGATGGGGTGTATGCCCCCATGCATGACTCATGCATGCCCCCATCAAAATTCAAGGGCTTAAGCTACGCTAGCTCACCAACTTTTTTATTCAAGGGCCAAGACCAAAGATTTATATATAATGAGCTATTTTGTAACCACCCCCATGAGTTTCTATATATATATATTATGATAAAATATAAAATTCATCCCATATTATACTCATTGCTTGAAAACATATTTTTATCTTGTTTACATGTGCAGCCTAAACCATCTACCATGTCTTAACCAATTTGACCTTGTTAAAGCCTTCTGGTGTGCCTTTTGCTAGTTTTTTTTTTTTTTTTTTTTTTTTTTTTTTTTTCTGAAGGATGACAAGCTTTATTTACCAATCAAAATTATAACAACATAAAGTGCAAAGACAGCATTATAACCCCAGTGGACAAACTGATCCAACAGAGCACAATCTAAAGGTAAGTATGTCAAATCCGTACTTTCTTCTCTTGATCAAGAGAAGAACAATTATAAGCCATAACAATTTTATTCTGTATCCACTGAAGAAGAATCTCATCCGCAATAGGGCAAAAGTATGCTGGTGGGTATCAAAAGCATGCGTCCGGACGCATGTTGACAGCACTCATATAGCACCCCATATGGCAGCTTGTTTAGGGTGTTACTGGTACTAGCACATGGTAATTAGGTAATCAATAGAAATATGTAACAGCTCCAATGAATGACAAGTGGAATACTATGATAGAATAGTACATCCAGGGTGCTGATCTAAGTGCTGGGGCCGCGTTTTTTTGATACCCACCAGCATACTTTTGCCCAATATTCATGCCCTTAAAGATAAATAGAATTCTTCTCTTCTAGATCGACCATAAAAACCAACCAGACGCAAGATGAAATGCTCGTTTCCGCCATTTGTGCCATGCATCAGGATAGACAGCAAGCAGAACTTGCTGGTTAGATCAAGACGTACCAAATAGGTTAACAACCAAGACCATGCCTGCAAAAACCACTCACACAAGAAGAAACAATGCTCAATACTCTCAACCCTTTGCTTACATAAAGGACAGAGCTCTGAAATCTGATTATCAATTTTGTGGACCAGCCTGTTGACTCTGAGGCATCTATGGATCATTTGCCACCAACACCACCACTTTGGGATGAAGCAACTTATCCCATACTCATGTCCAAACACTATGGCTGAGGGAACCGAAGATGCCATCTATTAGACAGGGGCAAGATTTCAAAATGCAGAAACAAGTTATACGCAGAAGAAACAAAGCGCTCTGGCTTGATACGCTGATGGCAATCCCATACAGTTGCTTCAATTTGTGGGCCAGAATCCTATAGCAACAATGCAGCAATATGAGTCCAAATTACTCTATCCTATCTGTATAATAAAGATTTTATTGTAAATGCTTCCCATGACATGGGATGACTAGACTCATACCAAGCTGCAATAGTGCTTATACCAGTTGCTATCCATCGTCATTCTGTCTTTGAATGAACAACAACACTTAGAGGCACATTCTCAGGGGTGTCCTGCAAAGGAATCCACTTAGAGGCACATTCTCAGGGGTGTCCTGTAAAGGAAAGTAGGATTGGATTATGCAAGATCGACTCCATCGATCCGACTGCAAACTGTCATGGAATTCTTTTTTTTTTTTTTTTGAGAGTAAGAGATGTTTTTTCCATTAATTAATTAAAGCCATACAATTGTCCTACTAATGGGAGTGTGAACTTCCCCATTAGTTTCAGCCAAAATATACTTAACCTCAAATAGGTATACGAGGTTACAAAAAGTTAACAACAGTAATAAGTGTCAAAGAGTTCAGGTAATTCAATCGCGAAAGTGTAAAGTATGCCAAGAGGACTGCTTTGCCCCCTTGAGATGGAGCTTTGATTTTGAAGATCTCTGATTTCCATGAAAATAACCTGCATCATAAGATTACCATCCAAGTGCAGTAGCAAAAATGTTAAGCAAGAGAAAGATAAATTATTGAGCATAAGCAACTGACACAAGTTCAGATAGGGTGATGAAGTGAGAAGTCATGTAGATGGATTGAAGGATGAAAGACTAGGCAGAAGAGGAGGCTTGGCTAGTGATCTGGTCGAAAATGGAATTGTATACCCAATAGAAGCCTTTATCTGTGCCAAACTTGTAGCTATTGAACTCTGATCCATTTTCCATGAGGAGAGAGTGAATATCTTCTTTTTCCATGAGAAGCAGCAGTGTACCATATAGATCAGCTAGCATTTTATGTGAGTAATACATCTCCCTGTATCTTGCAAGCTGCCTTTCTGTCAAGGAGAAATGATACATGAAAAGAAAGTTGAATAGACAATACATCTGTATCACCTCTCTGCAGTAAATTTTCATGATCTTTCATTGTTGTTGCTTCTGACCTCATATAATTTAATGTCATCCCTAGATGCATTTGGCCCTGGAGGCCTTAAGTTTGCAACTCCAGTATTGTTGCAGTATAAGCTGGCTTCATGGTAACTCAACATGGTGTCGAATTTAGTCCTGCCCTCCCCTTTGAGGAAATCCAGATATTCTATCAAACAAATCAGAGAAGGGTGCATTAGAATTGACAACTTGAAGATGAGAAACAAAAACGTTATAACCACCAATAAATTTACCAATGTGATCCCAATTTCTGTCATAGGAGTCTGCAAATTTACACTTATGAGCAGTACCATAAGCTTCCAGATCTAAAGTTGAAACGACATTTTGATCCAGAAAGTAGAGAATTTTTTATGACCATGCACAATCCTATTTCTAGATTTCCAGATATTCCAAAGAGCAGTAAACATAATGGTATTTTTAAAGGCATCATTACTTTGGATACAGTTTAGCAGATTGTTCTGGAAATTAGCACAAAAGAAATTGCCAAATTTTGCATAGAACCAATTCCAGAAATTAGAAAGTTTAGGGCACTGAAAGATGTGATCCATAGATTCATTTTCCGAGCAATTTGATTGACAAGTAGGCACTATGGTCGTGTTTCTCTTAGATAGGGAGACAAGATTTGGTAGACTCCTTTGGGCAATCAGCCAGATGAAGTAGACCTTTTGAGGGCAATATGAATTCCAGGTGTTCTTGAATAACTTTTTGTAGTCATCTTCAGATATAGCCCACTTTACTCTTGCTTTGACAGGATTGTTCTTGAGATTAAGTCTGGCATATACTCTGCTAACTTTGTAACTGTTAATCCCATTAATTCTCCAAATGATACCACTAACATTGTCAGCCAGATTGGTACACCTAGCAAGAATATTCTTGAAATGAAAGAAGATAGCTTTATCACTAGAAGTCCCATGGATAGATCTTCTTAAATTAGTCCAAGAGGTGAGATGACCATTTACAAATAAATCCTTGATTTTAGAGATACCAAGGTTGCTCCATTTCTTATAAGTTTTGGGATGCTTCAAAGCCAGAATATTATTGTTTGTATCTTTGAATCCAGCAGACCAAAAAAGAGAGGAATGCATATGTAGATCCTGCAGATCTGGCTCATCAAAGCAACTCTGGACTAAGTTCCAAGCCTTGAACATATTATGCATAAGAGGAGAGGTATTGATGCCAGGGTGGAGAGTGCAAAAAGCAGACCCAGGAAGAGAATGCTTGATAGAAGGGTGCCCTTCAGGATATGAGCAGGAGATCTAGTGCCTAATGAAGATAGAAGCCATAGAATTATTCCCTGATAAGGTTCTCCAAAAGAACTTCCCTGCCAAAGCACAAACTTGAAGATACAGATTTTTGCAGCCTAAGCCACCAAGAATTTTAGGACGAGTGACTGAATCCCAATTAACAGAGTGTTTGCCATTCCAGATAAAATTCCTAATAGTCTTTTCAAGCTCATTGTAGATCAATTTGGGAGCTATTAGAGCCGAAAACAGAATTAGCAATTAAGGTTCTACCAGCTAGAGACAAGGAATTTCTAAAGATATTCAATTTTTTCCTAATTCTCTGCAGAATAGGATCCCACAAACCTTTGATGTTGGAATTTAAGGACAGAGGCATCCCAAGGAGTTTGGTTGCTTGCATAGTATGCATGACTCTGATACCACAAATGGAATTATGATCAGTGTCTCCAATGATGATGCTTTTATTGAGATTTAGGTATATCCCAGAGGCAACAGAGAATAAATCAACAATGCTAAGGAATTTTGCAATGTTATCAGAGCTAGAGTCAAGAAATGCAAATGTATCATCTGCATATTGAGAAATGATCAAGCTACCTTTGTTGTCTGGAAGATCAAGGCCTTTGATGCTTCCACATTCTTGATGAAAATTAATTGCCCTGGTAAGCATTTCAGCAGCCACTAGGAAAAGGTAAGGAGCTAAAGGGCAGCCTTGTCTAACTCCCTTGGAGAGCTTGAAGAATTTTGATGGAGAGCCATTAATGAGAACAGAGGAGTTAGCCATAGAATTGAGTCCAAAGATTAAAGAGATAATTTTGCTGTTGAAACCAATTTTCTTCAGAGCTAACTCAAGGAAATCCCAGTTGACCGAGTCGAAAGCCCTTTTAAAGTCAAGCTTAACAAGAACACAACTCTGGGAGGAGACCTTATTCCAATGCAACCCTTCCATTGCTACAATATAATTGTCCAGAATGAATCTATTAGGCAAGAAAGCAGATTGCTTAATGTCAATATGATTCTGAAGAAAAGTCTTGACTCTATTGGCTATAATCTTGGCACATAATTTATAGGTAGAGTTGGTCAAGGAAATAGGCCTCCAATCAGAAAAGGATACAGGCTTATCAATTTTAGGAATGAGTGTAATAAACCCTGCAGAGATGGAAGAGTGCAAATGATCAGCTTTCCAAAACCCGTGAACCATATTGACAATGTCAACTTTTAGGACATCCCAGAAGTGCATGAAGAACTCTGGGGGCAAACCATCTGGCCCTGGGGATTTGCCTTTGGTGAAACTACACAGAATATTATGAATTTCATTCTCTGAGGGGAGAGCAGCAACAGACTCCTCCATAATATTTTGACTAGCTGGGATAATTTGATCAATCAAAGATTTGAATTTCATGCTTTTAGAGGTGATATCAGGGCTATTGATCTTGTCATTGAAAAGAGAAGAATATTGATCATGAAAGAAATTCTTGATCCCAGGAGGGTTATCAATGATAATGCCATTTTCAGCTTGCACTTGCATAATGGAATTATTGAGTATAGAAAAACTTGGAGCTACCAAGATCCATTTCCTTGTTGTACTTAATTTTGCATTTAATGGTATAGCTCTTGGCTTCAGCCTCTTCTATGGATTTGATTTGATTCTCCAAAATCTCCTCCCCAATATGGAGATCAACATTATATGGATCATTCTGCATACAGGATCTAAGGTCTCTCATTTTAGCAAACAAGCTCTCTTTTTGCCGAGATCTCTCACTCTGCGATGTGGATTTCGCAAAGGCTTTTGACACAGTGCCTCGGGATAAGTTGTGGGACAGATTGAGACAGCTAGGGACCCCCGTCGACTTGCAGAATGCTATACACAGACTATACGAGGCTTGCTCCGGCCGTCTCACACTGTCAGGGGAGCCCGTTGTTAGTAGCATTGGGGTGCGCCAGGGCTGCCCTCTATCCCTGACGCTCTTCGGCTTGTACATTGACCAGCTAGAAGAATGGCTAGCTGAGCACGGGAGGCGCTTTCGATTGATGCACCACATAATCTGGCAACTCATATATGCTGATGATGTTGACCTGCTCGCATTAGGGCGGATTTGGGGTCTCAAAATGGCCCTTATCTTGGATGCCAGAATTCCACGTCATGTTTCTCGCGACCAATGATGTTTGCGCATTTTTTTCCAAAGTCAGTATTAGTTGGCAAGTAGAAAGAGGAGCAGGCTTACTTGGCATCCACATGGCAAAATTTCATAGGACATGTTTGTGCATTCATTGCAACCACATTAATGGCCCGCATTTTTCGAAAATCGTATCGCGGACCAAAATAATGGCTACTTTTCCGCCCTCGTGCACGTGCCCACATGCACCAACCACCTTTTCAAATTTTGGCACCAAGATTTCCATTGTTCACATTAAGCGCCATTCGCATCCTCTCCGCCTTCGCTCTTCATTTGGAATCCAAGTCTCCAATAGTGTCTGTGTTTTTGCGGGGCGAGCATAGAGTTCAGCAACAACGGCGAAACGATGTGCGGACAAGCAAACGTACGTTACATGCCATGTTTTTACTACCCAAATTTTCATTCTGAAGTTTTCCTACTTTTCAGCTCTTCCCATTCATCGTATTGCTCCCTGCCATTCATTCTTACAATTCAACGACCGATCTGTATCTCTAATTGCATCCATCATTGCTCCTAGTACTCCTACATTGCTTCTGCAGTTCATCACTTACAAAACAATAAAGGCATGACGGTGGAAGGATATCTATCCATAGGCTTGTGGGTGAGATGCTATCCTTAACGAAGGATGACTATGGAGTTACATCGCCAGAGCGACATTCATACGCAATGAATAGGTAGAACTATAGGGTTCAAAATAAATGCTATGGATAGTATATTGCAAAAAAAAAAAAGGGAAGGGAGGGGGGGAAGGGGTTTGAAGAGGAGGATATTTGCAAATTTGCACCCTCAATAATACATGGATCACACCATGCGAAAATGCATATGCACTTTGTAAATGTGTAGTGAGATTTCGCGTCATGTGATCCTTGCTTCTTTTTTCTTCCCTCTTCTTGATTTATATTCACTCACTGAATCAAATATTTTTCTTTGGGCTATATTTATCAGATGTCGGGGATTTGGGACTACGGAAAAGCATTACTGGCATCATTGTTGTCTAACATATGGACATAAGAGACATGCTTTTCCAAGATACATTCAGGGCAATGGGCATCTAGTTTTACGTTGTAAAATTGTGGGAGCCGAGCTTGAAAGTCGTCCCATGACCTCGTTTAAGCGAATTGTGCAAGCCTTATGAGAATGGTGTCCTTGCAATGAAGAAATGTTTGATAAGACGTGCATCCAGGGTTGTTGAAAAAATGAGTTACAAAGTATTTGCTCCATTAGAGGTGTTTACTAATGCCACGACACAAAAGCTCCAAAGACATATTGTATGAAATGTCGCTTTCATGAGCCTTTGGATCAGTTAACTCAAAGTGTCACATATGGAAACATTGTTAGGTTTGATAAAATAACATAAAAATCTTATTTAATAAAGCTTTGGTTGTTGGTAAAGTGTTGGCTTATTGATTATGTGTTTGTATTTTGCTTTGGGACCCTCTTTGAAAAAGTTTAGTTCATAAAACATAATATAACTTGGAATGATACATATTTTATATGCAAATGGGAGACTATTAATGAGGGACTTGGTGTTATTATCTATTGACAACAAACAAGAAAGTGGATCACACCATGCGAATTTAGTATATTCCAACCTTTTAGCTTATACAAAATTAAGCTTGGTGTGATCTTTTTTTGGAAAAACATGACTTCCTATAGTAAAATTACTTTGATTATTTTTTAATAAAAGAAATATATATGTGTCTTATTTGAAGTTAAGTGTGGATATGTGACGTGCTCATTTATTGATAAAGTGTTTGCTTTTTGAAAAGGGCTAATAACTTTATGTACTACTAGAGTTGGTAAAATATTTTAGATGCAAATAGGATGCTTGATGTGATCCTTCTTAAAAAAGATATGCTCTTTGAAAAGGACTAATAACTTTATGCACTTGGGGTGGTAAAGCATTAAATGAGAAGGGGTACTTGTGTTTAATTTTAATTTGACAACAAATAAGAGAGTGGATCACACGATCTTAATTTAGTGTGTTCCATTTTTGTTGCATATGTACTATTAAGCTTGGTGTGATCCTTCTTGAAAAATAATATGCTCTTTGAAAAGGGATAATGACTTATGTACTTAAGAGTGGTAAAGCATTTTAGATACAAATAGGAATGAGTACTTGTGTTTAATTTTAATTTGACAACAAATAAGAAAGTGGATCACACCATGCGAATTTAGTGTGTCCCTTTTTTTTTTTGCATATGTATTATTAAACTTGGTGTGATCCATCTTGAAAAAAAAATAGCTTTCAAGTAAAAGGAAAGAAAGAAATATCCTATTTAAAGTGTAAAGTGTTAGTATATAAAGTGTTGGTTTATTAAAATACTATTTGTTTACGCTAAGTTGTAAGTTGAATATTTGTGTTTCTATTTACTTTTTACGCAAGGATCACACCAAAGCAATTTTTTATATGCAATTACTTCACAAGATGAAGATTTCGCATCATATGATCCTCTTTAAACAAGGATGGCTTTGACCTTCAATGTTCATAAATTTTATGAATGTTTGCATATAAGAATGTCACATATCATATTTTCTTAAAAATGGTCATCAAATGGATAACTAGTCAAAGAGTTCTTCTACTACTTAAAGAGTTTCAAGACTCATTTTTGCTATAATTTAAATAGCAATAGAGTTTTAAAGGAATCTATTGTTAAAGGTAGTCAAAGCCTTCTTGTATTAGCGGTATCTAAACACAAACACCATAACCTTTGTACTTCAAGAATGTATAAACCCTTCACATTGCAAAGTATAATGTCATTTATTAGCATCTTCACGGACATTTCCCTTCCTTATCGGAAGCAGCTCATCTCAAGGAACTGTATTCGATTCCGAATGCCTTCATCCTCTCTCAATCTCTCACAATATCCTAGGAGGCCAGAGTTACCGTCACCACAAAATCGGACTAAACTTGAAACGTCCTGAAATGACGGTTTCTTGCCACTCAACGGATCCAATGGATATAAACTGCCATCCGCCCAGATGTCAACACTTTTTGAGCCTGCAAGACACAACACGTCGAGGTCTAAGTTCTTATTTTTTAGACCTCCTTTTTTGCGATTGAAGACTGGAGCATATTCGTGAGTCAGTTGGATCCTTATCCACACATCATTTGGAGCTTCCATACTGCGTGGATCGCACGGCGCGAAATGAAGGTGTACAATTTGTATGCCCCAGCACAATTCGCTTCGTGTGAGCCGAACGTCCGTACTAACCTCGTTTTTGAAATTTGCAACGTGCATATGGAAATCGAAAAGTCCATTCTCCTACAATCCATGCTTTTATACATTAAGCAAATTCAAATTTCGAATTGTAGGGGCTTAAAAGCCCGTATTGGGATGAAGTAAAGATCCCTTAATCTTTGGGGTTCACGTGGACGAATCTGCTGGTTACCGGCTTAAAACCCTCGTTAAACTTGGGTGAGGCAAAAAATTCAGCCCCGTTTTGGAAAATCAGCCCTTGCAAGATCCAACTTGCGTAGCTGATGCAGCGCTGAATTTTTTAATCAGTGCTGACTCCGCCAGAACTCAGCGGAGGGCCTAAACTTCTCCATGTGAACCACCCATAAGGCGCAGCCGCAGCGCCTCGAAATGAAAGTCTGATACAAAGCTTCAACCTACACATTCAAATTTTGAAATGTGGAAGGCGGGAAGCTTGTATGGCCATGGCCTCTAAATGAAAATAGCACAAGAATCGGTGACACGCACGCTTGGTATCTGACAAACCAAGAGGCACCGTCATGAGTTGCAGGTATGCTATAATGCGAGTGGCTTTTTAGAAGCGCCACATGTTGCATCAGCCTATCTGACAACCAACAGAATTAAATACATATGGCGCCATGAATGCGCAATCCCCCTTATTCCGGGAGAATATTCCAAGTAAATCTGTAATGATGAGATTTTGGTATCCTAGGTGGCATGGGAAAAAAGGAGCGGAAATATGACGTGGAATGGCTGATAGGAGGCCATTTTGAGACCCCAAATCCGCCCTAATGCATATACCCCAGAGGACATGCAACGCCACCTGGATGCTTTGGACACTTTCTGCCAATTCACTGACATGAGAGTTAACTTGGCCAAGACAAGGGTGCCGCTGGTCCCATCCGCACCCACGTCTTCCCCTCATTCACTTACCAAAAGGGCGTGTAGTGGAGGTGGCTCGGTCTTATAAGTATTTGGGCATTGAGTTTTCTACTACCACACACCGGGATGCATCCATCGTTTACGGGTCACCGCAGTCGGAAAGCCCCAGATGCAATGCAAAACAACAACACAAGGCGTAGTCAGATGCATGGGGTCACCAGCACACTTGTTCGTGGCCTTGGTTGAACCGGTCCTCCTCTATGGGGCGTAAGTGTGGGGCTAGTGATATCCCTCACCACTTGGAATGATCTAGAGCAGTACGTAAGGCTTTCTTGGCCCCGCACCGGGAGTGAAATCCACGGTCCCATATCGATCTTGCTCCAAGAGACAAAGGCTTCCTTCCATTACGAGGGGCTGCTACTGAACGTCACATTATTTACTTCCGTAAGGTGGTGGCTATGGATGAAGCCCGGCTGCCCAACCTTGCTTTGGCAAGTGGGCGATGGGCCCGCAGCGACTCAAAGCCTCGGCTGGAAAGACAAGCAAGCCCGGTGGTTCTCGCTATGGAATGTGCGTGCACACGATGTGGACCCGGTGCATACACCGAAGGAACGCCGCCTTGAAGAAGTATTTGGATGCTTGCTTCATGGCCAAGCTTTGGGATCTGAGGCCCCCGTCACATGTCAAGGTGGCAAATTATCGACAGCAGTTAATCCCATGCTCACGAGGGGCCCACACCACTACACCTCACGCACCCATCTACCCATGAAAAAGCGCAGGGGTGATTGTTTCCATTCGCGACAGTGCACACCACCTCCGCATTGAGACAGGGGGAGATGGATTCGAGCCGCTGAGGAGGACAGAGTCCGCCGCTGGGTCCGCCAACAGTGGCCATTGAGGATGAAAGTCACGCCCTCCGTGCCCGTCCGGGCTCACGAGCATATCCGGCTCTCGGTATGCTCTGGTTAGTTGTGCCCCATCGGGCCTTGCATGAGCTACTGAAGCACGGCCTCTGTAGGCTTGTTGGGATCGTACCGGAGGTAATGGATACTGTGGACTCGCTTATGCCCCTCCGTCCGACATTAACCTCACTGCATTTGTGATTATGTATATAATCAGGCAAAGATGTCGGCATCCTTATTGCTACTAAGGTTTTTCCCCCGAAAACCCTTCGGGGCGGGGGTTTTTTAATCCTGGTAGTAATACGCCTGCTGCTCTCTCTTTGTACTTGGGTCCCATACGCCAGTTGGTCTCCGTGAACGATAAAATCATATTCTATTCTATTCTATTCTTAAAATTAGAATGAGACCATTCTTTTATCCAAGACTTATATAATTTGCTTGATCTTGAAGTAAAAGTTTTTCATGGACTGACTGTGGCAATTTTGCAATCTCTGATAGAAGTCTCTAAAGTCCAGACAGAATTGCTCATTAAGAAGAAGGGAGCAATTAAGTTTGAATGGGATATTCCCATCTCTGGGAAGATTGAGCAAATGATTAGAGTGGAGAAACTGTGGTTGATGGTCTGATATAGAGATGGCTTCATCACTAATCACAAAGCAATTATCCCAAAAGGAGTCAATGGTGTTGGAGATATAGAATCTATCTAGGGCACAAAAAACCCTTTTGGAATCTTTCTGCTTGTTTGACCAAGTGTAACTTGCAGTGGAGGAAGGAACATATATCAGATTGCTATCAGAGATAAAAGTATCCCAATTGAACCTCTCTAGAGTGGACATATTCATTTTGTTGCCTAATTTCATATCCCAATTTGGAGTATTATTAAAATCTCGAGAGACCACCCAATTCATCAAAGGTTGAGAAGATATCCAAGAGTTGATGTCAGGCCATATGGTTTCCCTTTGTTTTGGACAAGTTGGAGCATATATATTAATGACTCCAATTAGTTGGACTGTTATGGAAAGAGACATGGTTAGGTTTCTTATTAACCAAGGAATCAGATAAGAAATTTTCACTGCCCCAATTTTCTTTGTCACTCCCTGTTTCATCATCAGAGCATCCACCAGGGATGAAATCAAACAAATTTAAAGAATCTACTATGTTATCCAATTCTTTTGAGTTATAATAGAAAGGTACTTGCCTGTCTGTAGCATCCTCCTTGCAGCATTGTTGAGAGTTATCCATGTTTCCTGTGTCCGAGCAGTCTTGATCTGACACTGTATCTTTAACCATGACTGGAGTTTCCTTTACTATTTCCATATCATCAGCATGCTTGTCCAGGATTTCCAAATCATTGATTGAGTGTTGATTGGAGGAGTTCAATTGAAGACCATTTTCCAAAACTGCCAACTGATCTGCCACTTCTTTTGAAATAGGGGATGTGGTAATTGTGAAATTAGAAGGCGGATTGTCAATATCAATTAAAGGATCAAGAGAAGGCAAGTGGTGGCTTTGGATGTTTATAGGGGACAGAGAGGAATCTTTCTGGCCAGGATCAGTTGCTTTATTACTCAATAAAAAATCTAAATCCTGATCAACATTTAAGTTAGCAAGTACCTTGAATTTATTGGAGCAGTCAATCCTGTCAATCAAATTATCCTCAGGTTCACTTTGAGTACCTTTTGGATCTTCAGATAAACCAGGAGCAGCAATAGTAGTATCTTGACTTGGAGTTGGCACTTGGACAGCAACATTTTGTTTTTTTGTTGGATCCAAACCTTGAAGAGTGAAGTCTGCAGGATCTTTAGCAGGTTGAGATGCATTTTTTGGCAGGCCCTCAGAAACATTGTGCAAATTATTTTTCAGTGAAGCACATGTCATTTTGGGGCCATCTTTAGCAGCAATTGTAAAACTGTCTGCCAATATTTGATCACAAATCTTCAATCCTTTTAAAATGGCTGGCTTTTGTCTAGCATGGCTTTGGTTAAGTAATGGAACACTCTTACCACTGACAAGGCATTGGTGTTCAGGCATATTTTGAATCTTTTGATTAGATTCAGCAATCACATGATTCAGCATGTTGTGAAGTTTCTCTGTGCCTGACTCAGAGTATTGCATTGGAGCCTTCCCTTTATCCTTTTGTCTTTCAAAGTTTTGGAGAACTTTGATACCCGGGTAATTGCCTGTTGCAGGATTAATATTTGGATTGTTGGCTCTCCTGTCAATAATATCATTTTTGTGAATTGCAGATCCTTGTCTTTTTAGCTGATTATTTTTTATTCTTTTTTTACTTCCATTGACTTTGTGCCATTGGTAAGTTTGACTTTGGTTGACCACTGTATTAGTCATGGTAGATACCTCTGACCTTTCTGAAATATATAATCCTTTCTGTTTAACTGAATCTCCATAATTTCCTGACATAAATCTCCCCTTATCTTTATCTGCATCTTCATAGTTGAGAGGCCATCCCTTTTTGTTTGCCTGCTGAGTTTCCACATTGTTTTCCAAACTTGCATCCAATGAGCAGTCTATGTACCAGAAATGTCTGTTTAAACAATTTTGGCATTGAGGAGGTAAGCCAGACCATCTCAAATATAGGTAGGAGCTTTGGCCAAAGGCATCAAGAAAAGGAATGGAAGTGGGTATATTTTTGGATAGGTCAAACTGAATGAAAGATCTAGGGGATCTGGATGGAGAGTAATCAGTACAGATGTAATTCCCAATGGAATTAAAAAGAAGCTGAAAGCATTCTTCATTCCAGTAAATGGGATTCAATCCCTGCAAGGTTGTAGAGGCCACACAAAGATTTCCCATTCTCTCAGAACTTAATTTCGGGTCCCATTTCAGGAAAGCCAAGTAGAAGGATTCAAAAGTTAGAGAGCCAAGTTTGAGAAGATAATTGGCTGTTCTCTGATTTCCACACTCTACCATTATGTAAGGAAAATTTAACCAGTATATGGCATTGATGAGCACACCTTTATGTAAGTTAAGGAAATAGGACCATAACTTATCCAATTGGATGCCAGACTTAGTAACCTTGATAATCACAGCAGTATCTTTTAAAGAAGATATCTTAGAATGGACTGAGGGAAGATCAAGAGAAATACCATGGTAAAGTTTTTGCTTGCTCCCTTCAATAGGTCGAAGTTCCATTAGAGCAGCATCATAGGTATCATCATTTTGAATCTCGACAGAAGGTTTAGGTACACCATATGGAAGTGGAGTTTGTGTGACCGGATCAAGCAAGGGAACCCGACCCCACATGTCTGGATCTTTGGTAAGGTTATCCCAAACTGGAGTCTTGAAGGTTTTAGGATCCATCCCCTGGTTGTTATCTGCAGAATTAGCAAAGTTGCCAAAGAGAATAAAATCTTTTGGATTTTTATGGAAGGAGCTTAACTTTGAGAGAAGAGCAGATCGGTCTCCTGGCGCCAAAGCAGAGAAAGAATGAAGCAGAGGAAGAAATTTAGGGCTAATGCAATTTTTTTTGTCCATTGGAAAAGGTTCAGGTGGGAACAACAAAGGGAAATTTAAATGCGGGGAAAGGCAAATGATAGAAAAGTCAAAGAAGAGGGAAGAAGAATTAAGAAAGAGCAGGAAAGATCCTAACTATAGATGAGATGATTGGCAAACAACCTGCAGCCGAAATTGTTTAAGTAAAAGAGCATGAATTCCACTTGAATTTCCCTCAATTTAAAGAGAAATCACCCAGATCAGGCTTAGAATACAATTTCACAGTGATTTTTGAATCCAAATGCTCACAAAAAGCTCGAACAATTGCTGTAGCTTCGATATTCCTGGTTCCAAGATATTCTTCAAGCCAAGAATCGATGATTTGTCTTTGAAATTCTTCACAGCCGGGAACAAAGGAACATTCAAATTGGAATTTTTGATAGGGGAAAAGGCCTCTGATTATCAGAGAGCTCCACAATTCATCAGGAGAGCCAATTAAAAAACCACAGATTAATCTACTATCATGTTTTAGAATTGCAAAGATTTTGGTATCCATCAGCAGGTCTTTGCATTCTAAATCCAGCAAAATGCTAGCCCCTACTAGGCTAGCCCTCAATCAAAGGGAATTTGAGGGCCAATTCAAAGGGATCGAGCAAGTTCTTCACGAGAAATGCCAAGAAAGAGGTTTAAACCGAAAAAGGAGGTAAAAGACAAAAAATGCAAGATTTTAGGCGCTTGCATTTTTTTGTTTTGTCATGGAATTCCGCTCGGGGATAAGTATGTCCGAGTTACAGTGATTAACTATTGCGCTATAGATGAACCTTTACCTCGCAGACACCCCGGTGGGGATACGGTTGGTGAAAGTGTTGGAACTTTTATTGCATGGTCAAGAAACCGCTTAAAAAAGGTATGTAACATGTATTGTATTACATTGTAGAAATATAGAAGTAGACAAAATTTGTTGTATTGATTGGCAAAATTTTACAATTATATATAATCTGGATAAACCAGACATGCAAGACGATCCTCTATCCCTCATGTATACCCTTATGCTAGCCCCCTATATTGTAAATGAGCCAAACCAAAACCTTACTGAAATTGTTCAAGAATCGGGTCAAAAGAAAAAACCTCGTGAAAGAAAAGTGAAGGAGCCTACTAAAGCACCTGCTGGGGATGTGCAAAAAGGAAGAGGCACAAACTGGAAAGATAATTGGGTGGTTGCCCTAATCCATTTACGTGGAGAAATGCACGAAGAGTTCATTACCAAAGCTGGAAAGCAGGATGTAGATTTGGCAAAAATTGTACTTGCAGTTAGTGGCACGATGTCCAAACGTGGACAAAGATGCTGATGGGTGTAGGAAGAAGTGGCAAGCAGTTTACGGAGACTATAAGCAAGACAAGTCCCAAAATAATCTCTCAGGAGCAGAAAGATCTAAAAAGTGTAAGTCATTTGATCTAATTGTCTTTTTTCTTTCTTTCTTTGCAGCTGTGGGTTCAGTAAATCCGAACCTTGAATAAATCGAATGACTGAATGGCTGAACTGAATGGCTAAATTCGAACCTCGAATGCCTGAATGGGTTCTGATTCAACTGATTGGCTGGAATGGATTCCCTACATTCTGATTCATCTCCTCCCTAAATTCTGATTCATCTCCTGGCAAAGCCCGTGTAGTCTGTACTAACAGTGGATGGATCAAGTTTCAAGTTTTATTTCATTCAAGTTTCTATCTGCCCGATACATGCAAAATAGGGAATGAGCTGTTGCAAAATCTACGTTGGGAATCTGGTTCTGGCGTACAAAATCTGTTCCCATCTGAGCAACCCAGCTACCCAGTAATCCTCTGTTCCAATCTTTGGGTCCATAGAAGCCCTCTGTGCCAATTGCTAGTAGATGGTTACTGTCTATGCTCTTCACAAAGGCTGCCATTTCTCCAATCCATGTCTGTTACAAACAAGAGTGTTTTTCTGATACATGTTTATTTTTTATAGAAATTCAGATTATTTTCTGATACGTGTTTATTTCTGATCAAGTTTCAGATTGTCCAATTATTGTAGTTTGTACTTTGATTGGAATACTATCTTAATGAAATTTAGCAATCTATGGAATTTTTATGTTAGCTTTTTATGTTTCAATCTTTTGCAAATAATGATATTTGTATCATCTTCTTTCAATCTTTTACAAATAATGATTTTAAGAATGTTGTCATCTTTTTTGCATTGGTATTTTGCATTTTTTTATCTAGTTACTAGACATCTTTTCTAAGTAGTGAATTTGTATATTGTAAATGTTGTGATCATTGCTTTTTTCTTTTTTGCACTTTAACTTTGAAATCTTATTCTTCTTTTTTCTTTATTTGCCATTTTAGATTCCCAGATATCTGCCATGGATGGTTTTGATGGTTACTCCTACATGCCTCAAGGATATTCACCTACCCTTATACCCAAAGCCTTGAGAACTCTAAATCTCAAGAAATATCTTCCTCTCAACCTGCTCTGCCACTTCCAAATTATCATGTCTCATTTAATGCATTTTCACGTGGTCCAGTTGCAAGACGATCCTCTATCCCTCAAGTATAATCTTATCCTAGCCCCCCTATTGTAAATGAGCCAAACCAAAACCTTACTGAAATTGTTCAAGAATCGGGTCAATAGAAAAAAACCTCGTGGAAGAAAAGTAAAGAAGCCTACTAAAGCACCTGCTAGGGATGTGCAAAAAGGAAGAGGCACAAACTGGAAAGATAATTGGGTGGTTGCCCTAATCCATTTACGTGGAGAAATGCACGAAGAGTTCATTACCAAAGCTGGAAAGCAGAGTATAGATATTTGGCAAAAATTGTACTTGAGTTAGTGGCACGATGTCCAAACATAGACAAAGATGTTGATGGGTGTAGGAAGAAGTGGCAAGCAGTTTACGGAGACTATAAACAAGACAAGGCCCAAAATAATCTCTTAGGAACAGAAAGATCTAAGAAGTGTAAGTGGTTTGATATAATTATCTTTTTTTCTTTCTTTCTTTGCAGTTGTGGGTTCAGTAAATCCGAACCTTGAATGAATCGAATGGCTGAATGGCTGAACTGAATGGCTAAATCCGAACCTCGAATGCCTGAATGGGTTCTGATTCAACTCATTGGCTGGAATGGATTCCCTACATTCTGATTCATCTCCTCCCTAAATTCTGATTCATCTCGTGGCAAAGCCCGTGTAGTCTGTACTAACAGTGGATGGATCAAGTTTCAAGTTTTATTTCATTCAAGTTTCTAGCTGCCATTTAAAAAAAAAAACAAGCCCAAAAAATGCAGTGAGCCTAAAAAAAGTCCACATTTCGAAGACAAACAGGTTTTCTTGATTTTGGGCAAAGTAAGAAACACACTTTTTTGAGCACCAAAATGCAACTAAAAAGAGAAAAGCCTATGCGCGCATAAACATGACAGTCCTTATTAAAATATAATCTACTTAAAAAATGCAGTGAGCCTAAAAAAAGTCCATTTCGAAGACAAGTAGGTTTTCTTGTTTTTAGACAAAGTAAGAGATACACTTTTTAGACCAACAAAATGCAATGCGCGCATAGACATGACAGTCATTAATGAAATATATTATATTTAAAATAGGGCACATAGAATAAAATGTTTAAATTTTTGCACAGATTTTTAAATATCTAGGGGAACATCCTTTGCAGGTACTTCCTCATCTGATTCAGAACCTTGGGGAGACTTAGGATTAGTAGCTTGTAGTTTATCCTCAGACTCGACCGGACTTTTATCCTCTGCGACCTTAGTTATATCTTCGACGGGAATCAATTCAACATAGTCAGCTTGATCGTCAGTGTTCCCGATAAGAGGAGGCACAGGCTCTGAACAGGAGAAGGCCGGAACACCATCCTTATCCTTGATCCCAAGTTCCTGTTTTTCGTCTGGCAAGCTGTGTAAGGAACTGACTCGTGATTTGATGTATGCGACTGCATCCGCGTCGATGTCAATGGCTACGCAGTTGCGGCCCTTCTGTAGTGCACAAGCCAACATGATGCCAGATCCTGAAAAAGCGTCAACGACCCAATCTCCAGGTTGCGAAAACATCTCCAGAAGTGTGTTAATGAGTCTCTGAGGCTTCTGGTAGGGATTGACAATGCGTCCCTGGTGAACTGGGTTTGTAAGCTTTTGTAAGACTGCTGGGCATTGAAAAGCATTGCGAAAATCCATGCCAGTAGTATTATAGTGCATTTGGCTTCTCTGCCCAGATACGCTATGGTAGCCTATGTGAATCTGCTCCCACACGTTGACAAGTCTAGCACCACCACCTCCCCTAATATTCGTCTTTAACCTGCAAAGAAAGGAAACACTTTTGTATTCGCTATCCCCGCATGGAGAAAACAACTAGACACTTACCATATGGCAGCCTCGTAACCAGCCTTGCAGTGGGTCTTCATAGCCGCTTGCACCATACCGGCCTGGTTAGTGGAGTGGAAGACGACAATCCTCCAGAGCGGAGCAGTGTTTATCTTAACAAACCTCCCCAAAAAAGAATCAAACTCGGCGTACGTAAATGGGGAGTCATCACCACGGCTGTCAGGCAACTTAAACCCGTAAGGTATGTCAGCTATGCATATAGTTGCCAGGTCTCAAAGTGTGGTCAAGTTTGACACAATTCCCACGATACACCTGATATAGACAATTTTGACCAAACATATCAAATCTTTCAAACTCCGAAGGCACCAAACTCTGCTCAGCTTCTTGAGACTTTTTCAGCTTCGACCGCTCATCCTTAGCTAGCCTGACCATGTTTAAAAATCCAGGTGGCATGGGGTCTTTCTTTTTCTGAAAGCCGAAAATATTTGTAAGAAACAAAACGACAGCTCCCTCACTCCCATGCTATGCGCGCATAGCACAGGTACAAAAACGAATACCTTAACTCAAGCAGCAGGAAGGAGAAACAAATGACATACCTAGTTGGTAAAGTTGGTGGCGTATTGATTTATTTTTTCGTCTGAGGACCACGTGGGGTATAATTCCCGCACCTTCTCCCAGTTGTCGCAGTTGAGGTGAACCATTAACTGTTGTTGACAGAGTGCACAATCTTTTTGGCTGCAAACGTTGCAAGAGGTTAATAACAAACATTGGAAAAAATGTGAGTGTGTAATGTAGGCTTACTGCTTAAATTCTCTCTGCATCTCTTCCAGAGTGAACTGTTTATCAACAACCTTTTGCAGGACCTCACAAACTTTGTCAACAATTTTAAGGCCTTGCATTTCACGCCAGGCCATTATGCCCATATCCTTTTGCTTTGCGGGATCAGTTTTTTTCCTCTTGGAATCCGTGGACTTGCCTTTAGTTTTTAAAGTACCCTCAGAGAACATATCAAAAATTTTTTCTTGTAGCTCCCAGACCTAACATAGAAAACAACAAGCATGTTAAAATATTTAAGAGCCATGCGGGCATAGCCAAAGGTGAAGGTCAAGAGAAAGTACTTACACGTCCATGACGGAAAGCTAACTGAAAATAATTATTATATTTTATGAGAGATGCTCTAGCATCTGAGGTGGAGTAAGTTAGGCAGCACTCAGTAGCGCACTGTTCTTTTAAGGCCAGGTACAGAGCCTGGTCTTCCTTAATATCTTTCTCACCTTGGTGCTCTGAACGGAAGAGTTCATATTCCTTGTGCATGAATTTAATTTTATCTGTGAAGCTCATACTCATCCGATACTCATTGTCCACGTTGTGGCTCATTGCAAGCAGCTTTGCTTCTGAGTCAGTGACACCCACGTAAACAAAGGCAAAGATTTGTGAAAAGCAGTGCTCTTTTGTTTCCTTGTAAAGCTGCCTTCTTGCCTTGAAACTATGGGTGCCCCCTAAAACATAGTATTTGTAGTTCTCGTCCTCTTCCTTAACGAACAGCTCCTTATCATTGCACTGGGCAGGATCAACTATACAAATATGAGGAGCTGTTGCTGCATTCGGCCTGTCTCTTATTCTTTCTTTGAGTGCAGTTAAGTGGCCACTGTAAATTTTTCGCACCTGCAGTTGTCTTACACCTTGCTCATCCTTAGGTGCAAGCTTTACACAGTCTACCGAGAGATGCATGATGCCGGGCACGCCACATCTCAGCTCGATTTCCTTGAGCTGCTTACTTGCCATATCCTTCTCCTTGCTTGCTATCTTCGTGCCCGGTCCTGACGGCAAAGCTTGCTTTAAGGCCTTCCTAGCAGCTTTTGAGAGAGGAGGTGATGTGGTTGTAACCAGGTCAGCGTTGTAATAATTTTTTTACCTTTCTATTTTGGTGGCTCCTCCTCTTCCTCCTCTACATCCTCCTCTTCGATTCCTCTACTTCTTCCTCCTCTTCCTCATACTCGACCACTTGCAAATTAGCGCTCCCCGTTGCTTTGGAAAGGGTAAGTTTTGGTGCAGAGGGCATTGCATCTTTCAATAATTTAGGAACAGAGGCACTAGAAGTTAAAATATGATCTTTGCACAATAGCAAGTCCTTCAAAATGGTGACAAGATCCTGCAAAGAAACATTCCATTAGCGCAAGAAGAACATTAAACTTTCTGAAGCTATGCGCGCGTAGACAATACTTACAATTTTTGTTTTCATTCTCCTTGGGAGACGACAGACTGAGCTTAAAGAAATGGGGGTCCACCAAGTAAACATGTTCAGACCCCTTAGTCGATGTGGTGCAGTTAATATGAAACATACCGAAGAGCTTGGTATCTGTTAACCTGCCACATCTCTTGAAGCTGTCCAAGTCTTGGGGTTCTTTACCAAAACGGTCACAAATGTACAGATACAACAAGGTGCTGCGCACGGAAGGTTGCCCTCCATGGCCGAAGAGTGAAGTGGCTTAAGTTGTAGTTGTAGACAATAGAGTGTTTGAATCAAAATTGCTATTTTAAAACATTCACATTTTGTGAAGGTGATGGTTCGCATTTGCATTACTAAGTTCTGCTTAGGTGTTGAGGTGTTGTTGGAGTAGGATGCAGTTGGACATATAGGGTAGAATTACCCTATATTTCCAAAAATTATCCTAAGAAGCCTCTAGATTCTCCAAGATTCTATGTGATTTTATGAGACTTAGCAAGATTCCATGAAGGCTTCCCTGAATTCCCTTAGGTTCTCCAAGATATTCCCATAGATTGACTTAGATTCTCTTAAATTTTATGAGATACCTTTAGGTTCGCTTACATTCTTTTAGATTTTGTAAGATTTTCTCAGATTTTATGAAGGTTGTAAGAATTTGTGCATTAGAATGAAGTGATAGTTGTTGCATGTTGATGTGGTAGTTACAATTGTTGCATGTTGATGTGTTAGTTACGATTGTTGCATGTCGATGTGGGAAGGGCTACGATTAGTTTTATATGAAATTTATCCATGGAATTCAAGCACCATGGGATTGGTAAGAAGAGCATGTGAGAAGAGTTCATGGTTTATTAAGTATATTTGTTCTATCTATAATAATGTGTGAGAATAGTGGGGTGGGTGGTTGTTTGTCTATCATTAATGTCTCTTCAAGTTTCATGATGCAAATGGAAGAAGAAGAAGAAGAAGAAGAAGAGATTTTAACATCACGCCACAAGGCAGCGTCCTATCGGACATGTGACACTTTACAACACACCCAGATGGGTCCTGCCCCCACCACTTTACATTGCTGAAGGAAGGAAGAAATGTAAGTGTGTCGAACAAAAACTTTGACATTTGATGTCCTCCCATGGTCCTCAAACTGCCTTGCGACTCCCACAGCTTGTAGAATGATGCCTTCCCTCTACAGCTCCTACACATCCAAACATCACTCCCCTCGCACTGGAATTTGCTAATGAGGCGGCTCCGATACCATGACAAGACTTGGATTGAACTCAAAGTCAAAAAATACAAAGTTTGATCTGCAGAAGATCAGCAAGAACCTAATGACTATAATTGAAGACTTTGAAAGGCATACTAATCTAGACACCCCAATGGTGTCTAATATAATGACAAGAATTGGATTGAAATCAAAGGCAACAAAGATATAAAATCTGATATGCAGAAAATATGTTTTCATGATTTCATGATTTCAATAGAGAGTAGGTTAGGTTTCATCATTCCATGGTTTACTTGTGTTGTGTTGTAGAACTTAGTAGATAGTGTACTTTGCATTGGTTGTATGGTGCTGTGAAGAAGCATATTGTGTGTGTGTCATCTTTGGAGACATCGCACATGAGGGGTAGGGTTGCTTAGAATGAGGAAATTATTAATGCATTTGAGAAAAGAATTCAGTTAACTAGGATTAAACAACCCCTGTCTAGAAAGTTTTTCAAGGGAAAAACCTTTGTAGTAATGATGATACTGGATAAACAAGAAGAAAATATAAGTAAGCAATGATAACTACTAAGGGCTCAATAATTGAAGACGGTCATCCAGATGCTCAAGTCATGCACAGATGGGGCTCTGAGAAGTTGTGGAAGCGTGGAATGGAATGCTAAAGTCAAATAACGAAACCTGACCATCTCAAAAGCATAGAGTATTGCTTTCATCTTCAATAATCTGTAACTGGCAACATGCATATAATCTCGCGTCTCGTAGCAATTGCAGCCGCTCCCATCTACTTGTCTCAATCCGTAGCTTGTGGGACCCTTTTTTTTTATGAAATGTTGGACGGTACGTGTCTTCACAAAAGTGATCCGATGGTCGAAAGTTGATGCCACAGGACGACCAAGTTTCCATGCTAGGTTTAAGGTTTAGGTTCGCTACAATTTTAGGTGTGTGTGGTGTAGAGGTAGGTGCATGCATGCATTTCATCTATATGTTTTCAAATAAAGCACAACAATGTTAGGCATCGTTATTGCTACACGTTGCTCTTATTGCGCCAAGACATTTACAGGCTTCCAACTTATGCTCAGCAATGCTGGGCATCATTACTAGTTTGTAATAAATGTAGTTGGAAGTTTGGCTAATATATACCTTTTCATATCATTGCACATATCATTTTATTAATTATTCAATGGCTGGCTTAGGCACAATTTGCCTAATTTCTTAAAAAATCCATTTAATTGATTGGACTTTGACTTTGTGCATCACTGTCTTGATCAAAAACTTGAATCAATGGAGTACATGTTGGCTTTGGCCCTGCTAAACTGCATAAGTTGTGTTGTTAAACCTTGTCCTATGTGATCTAGATCATAAAAAAAAAAAAAAAAAAAAAAAAAAAAAAATCTATACTCCCTTATTTTGAGCTTAGCCTACACTTGATCCTATGGAAAACAATTTATTACCCTATGAGGGATTCTTTTGAAAAAAGGAAATTTGAAATCCATGCTACACTTGAATAAAACGCTATGCATGTTGAGTTTCAAATAAAAAGAGCTTCGCAAATGCTAGCCGTGATCATCCCAAGGCTTGGAACAGTTCTGATGCAGCATGAGTTGACGGATAACGTGATGAGCAATATGCCTTAATTATTATGTACGGAGATGAGATGAAAATGCCACCATGTATTTCCATGCAATAATGGTGCTTCTCCAGCAAGTAGGCCATCACTTAATCTGGAGCATTTTTGCTTGCTAAATTTGGAGCATTTTTGCTTGTTGAATCAAGGAGCAGAATTGCATGTGGATTTGTCCTATCCCTCGGGAAATACGAAAATGGATAAATTGTTGAGAGAGAGAATTTTTTCCCTTCACAAATGATATTTTGCAAGTAGGAAAATGTTATGTAAAGCAGACCATAAAGCAGCCCTTTATCTGTGCACAGCTATGTCTTCTAGATGGTCTGGACCCAAGTCCTGGCCTTCTTTGAGAAGGAAAGATTCTGTCTTGACCCCTCTCTAGCCCAGGCAGGTAACCCTTGAGAAAATTGTTGGATCTCAAATTTTGAGTTGTGTGTCTGGTTTTGGAGGTCTTGCTGAAAGAAGATTCAAGGCATAAGATAACTGCCATGTCAGTGGAAAGCAGATTTTGTAAGTGGCATCAAGTTTCCCAGCCACAATGACAGGACAGGCTTGTCAACAAATCTCTCCGTCAAAAAAGTCAATGTACAAATGCATTACCTAAAGAAAATTATTTTTACAAAATTGTTCTTTGCAGGTATGGTTGCCACTTACACAGTAAATTCCTTCTCATCTTACAAAATTGCAAGGACCTGCTGAACATTTAACCATGGTAATCATTGCTTCAGAATGTTCCCACTAAGGTTGTGTTTTTCTTTCTTCAATGAACCCCACCCGTGGCCAAATACCATGGATTGTAGCAAACATCTACCAGTTAGTTCAATATGAAGTGACTGTCTTCTCTCGATGATGATATCCTGTATATAATACTTCAACAGCTTTGTTTGATCCAGGATCTTGGAGTCAATGGTAATATAACTCCTTAACAATTGGATTTGCAAATGGATTCGCAATATTGACCTGTGAATTGGTAAGATTTAGATGAGCATTTGAGTAACCAATTTTATAATTCAAAGGACTCACTTTTTGCAAGTAGATGCCTTCAAGAAATTGGATAAGATCCTTTAGAGACTGATCTTTCTTGGGCTTTATTTGTCCTCCACCATTCGAACACCCTGCAGAACAATGTTCAGTGCCTTCTCTAACAAAAGAAGTTATATTCTATTATCCGCAATCTGCATAATGACTGAGAGAGCTTGCTCAAAATAAGTTGAATTGCAGGTTTCAACCTACAATGACAAACAACTAGTATAGCACCCACTTCCTAACCAATATGTGCAGGATGAGAACACATCTCAAATACTAAAAATGCAGAATTGCTTAAAGAATTCTCATAGAACGTAATTCAATTTGCTCATGCATCACCTTGTGCCATTTATATCTCTTGACTTAGTTTACTGTCTTAGAGTCACAGCCAAAAGAAGAAAAGATAAAATCTTCTTTGGGCATATGGAATTGGAAGCTCAAATTCGTATGGTAGTATGGTGGATGCAAAGCTGGCGCATGTACTACTGGCAGCCCCAACTAGATCATTTACACTATTTCTGCAAGGAACATCTAGAGCCAGACAGGATGACAAATATTTACAGAAATAATATATGAATTTCCTATCAGAAAGTCAACATACCATTTTGCAGGTTCGGTCAGCGGCTTGTACTTTCCATATCTACAATTGATATAAAGATGTGCATTCACAATAATCAAGCAGGTCAAGATCGAATTAAATCCAAATAGGAGAATATACTTGTGTCTCCATAAAATTTGATCTTTACATCTAGTACACACTCCATTTACTGCAGGGTTTTATATCTGCCCGCAGCAGATATAAGATCCAAAGTGGCCATACATAAGAAACCAAGAAGGCCGTTAAGAATGATTATGTTTTACCAAGACTGAATGAGCTTATTAGATGCCATGCAAACAAAAGCCAATGTATGTCGGTTATGCACACATTTTGATCTGGAATGCAAAATTATCATAAGAACATCCTTTGGCATTCTAAATACGACAATTCCAGCTTAAAACATATATGCAGGTGTTGATAGTTAGAACGAAAGGCTGAGCCAATGGCATATAGAGAACTCCATATATCCCATCAAGATTTGCTACCTTGCTCATTCATAAAGAGTCCTTGGCAATGAAAGTGGCAACTGCAAGAATATGGTTGTGAAGAAAGTTAGTAATGCCAGAACTACATTGCAGTTTGTCTGCAAGCAAAGATAAATTACAGACAGAATTATATACAATTGTGTATTTCAGCTTCGGGTGGTTTAAGCCACTGCAAATATTTGCCAAGACAATGCATCAAAGAATTCCTTCCCATTCAAATCATCCCGCAGCTTTGTGATTAGAGTGTTTTGCCTAAAGTTAAGAGGATACGCACCATTTTGAATTGTCGTGCTCCAGCTCAAAGATCAGCAAAGTCTAAAGAGGGCAGTAATTGCAGTGCATTTACTTCCAAGAGACAGCAACACTGCGGCCATCTTCAGACTCAAAGCTAACAAAAAATGTGGAAGAAATCACAAATGCCTGCCGAATTCAAGGCGTGCCCAAGGACAAATCCTGCAACCCTAAGGTGAGGTAAAAGAACCCTAAAACCAACGGAAAAAGGTGAAACTATAAGCTTCCATATGATGGTCTGGACGTGAGACGCTTGTTTTTCCCTTGTAGAAAGTATGTCAATTACCTCTGCCATTGTAAACTGTGGCAAATAGATCTTGCTGGTCCTCTACGTTGCCATGGGGCTCCAGCAAGCCATATCCATAAACCCACAAATAAGGCATACAAACTTGTAAAGAGATCCATCCCTATGATTAAGCAAAAATGCTGAATCCCTATACATGCAAAATAAGTTGCTCTTAATGTTGTAAACACCTGTGTGTGAATCAAATGTTTGTATACCTGAAAGGAACAGAACAAATCTTCAAGAGTGCAGAATGCTCATTTCTGTACATCGAAGGATCAGGAACTGCCCTAAATGCAGTAAGAGTTTTGATCTTAAATACATCTGTCAAGGACTGCAGTTGTAGAGCTTGCTGTTGCAATGCAGTAGATGATAGGTAGTCAAGTGCTCTGATAGAGATAAAGTCTTATAAGATTGTGAAAGTAACTTTTACCAGACAATATAATACAAATCTGGGAAATATTATGCAAACACCTTGAACATTTACCCGGACAAGTACCCTAGCACAGGTTGAAGCAGAATTCCTTCATTGTGTTCGGACATCTGAGGCACCATATAACTACTTATAAATGTTGACAATGCTTCTATTGCAGCAGCCCAGCCACTAAAAAGGGGCACAGGCCATCAAATCAGAATAAATAACCATGAAAGGAATTAAGAGAAGCAAACAAGCAAGCGGCAGAAATCTAGACTCAAGTGAAGAGGAATTGCCTGATCTCTGCTTGTAATCCACCTCCAGCTTGTTTCAGGACGCCATTGATATTCCCACTGAAAGGAACCGTCGACAAAGCAATAATGTCTAGTTCCTCCTGTTCTTGCAATTCCTGGGTATATGAGATCAAATAAGCAACATCCAAGACACTACCTTGAGCCGATACTGTAATGAGTGAATGTTGTAATCGACAAATCAACCTCTGCTCATCTGAGCGTCGAGAGTGCACGAGAAAAAAAGACCTCTCCGGTTAGCCGGTTTCGAGAGCGGCTGCCCACCAACAGAAGTGACCGACAGTTTACGGCCAATCATAAGTTTTCAGCAGTCACCAGCATATCTTAGAGATATTCTAGCATATACCTAGGATATGCCAAAAGCCCACATAAACAAGGGTTTGCCCCCCTAGGGGCAACCCAAAAAATGCGCGTTGCAGGCTCACCAGTTCCTCTTACAAGTAGCCACTGCTGGTCCTTACAGAAATAGGAACCGTCCTCAGTGATCATGAAAGGTGTATTCGCAGGTGCGTCATCCTTTGGTTGATTCTTATCCTTTGTCGGCTTCCTCTTCTTGGACGCCTTGTGGGAGGAGCCTGCTTCAGGATTTTTCTTGGTTCTACAAGACAGAAAAAAATATTAAAAGACAGCTAGAAAATGTACAAGCACAAGCAGATCTAACAATGGAAAGGCCTATGCGCGCATAGACAATAGCAAGTAAAAAACATTATGCCTATGCGCGCATAGACAATGGCAGGATAAAATGTAAATGCCTATGCGCGCATAGACAAGGGTTGCTAAAAATGTTGGTGCCTATGCGCGCATAGACAATACAAGAAGAGAAAAAACAATATGCCTGTGCGCGCAATAACAATAATAAGAAAAAAGACAAAATGCCTATGCGCTCATAGACAATGAAAGAAAAAAACACTAAATGCTAATGCCCAAGAAGAAATTCGGCAAACAGGATGTCCAAAAAGCTTAAAATCAACTATCTTTGACTCTAAGCAAAAGTCCCTAAACGGGCAACATTTGGTATAAAATTTCTAACAAGTACTATAAACTGCTACTGGCTGAGATGTTTACGTACGTTCCACCTGACATGTTTGGCGACGCTATGCAGAACTCTATGGAGATGCTACAGTTCGAAACGGAAGAGCAAAATTCTAGGCGGAGGTCGAGCGCCTTGGAGTATCGTCTGTATGTGCAAATGCCTCCATATGTTTTCGTATTTATATTGTGTTACGTACTTTGTTGTTCGTCTATGAATTCTTGCATACACATCTAGTTTTGGTTGCAAGCATTGGCTTGTAGAGATAAGTCTAATATTTTGTAATGTTTCTTGGTTGTGTGGCATCTACTTTTCGTATTGAAGTATGCGCACATAGACATATTTTTTCCCTGTCTATGCGCGCATGGGCAACTAGTGTATATTACGTTTGTAACTGCTCTTCTATGCGCGCATGGGCATGTAGACTTGCAGGTTTGAAGGGAGAGGGTTTAATGGCTGAAACAAGTCACTCTTCCTTGTGCAGCAATGGAGAGCGACGACGAAGACGTTTTTACTTCAACTCCTCCTGTTAATATGGCAATATTGACTCGTGGTCGTTACAACACACCCAAACCAGTAGGTGACGATGAAGAAGACTTCGATACGCTTCTCCCGGATGCTACCTCCTCCACACCGTCTCCCTCGCCTTTACACCTACTGCGTGTGTCTACCTCTTTTCAAACTCCATCTCCAAAACACGTTTTACAGCATTCTTCCGTTTTTAAAACACCCTCCACTCCGCCACAATCACGAAGTATCTTCTCCTCTTCCCCTACTCAACGTACTCACTCTATTTTTGATACTCCTTCACCTCTCCAGGAACTACACAAATCGTTGCAATATATTGTAGATTCTGCGGAGAGACGTGTGCTGCGTGCTGCTGGCCCTTCTCTAACAGAAAGGGCTTCTGAGGAAGACCTTCAAGTTCTGAAAAGAAAGTCGAGAACATTATTTGCTGACAGACCTGGCACTTCCGTTGAGGGCGACAAGGTTGATGACCCCGTGTTTCAAGACGTGCAGTTCTGCACTCCTGAAAGACCTACCAGAGACACTGCTCAGAATAAAAGTCCTGCAGTGAAAAACCCATACAGCAGTGTGAAAAGATTTAAGAGGGATCCCACAGTAAAAGCTTTTAGAACTGTTATGCGCGAGCGATTGATGGGACTGTCTTACATGAGAAAGCTGAGGAGACTGAATTGCTGTCAGAAAAAATGCTTACAGGCCTTTACATTTTCGTCTTTAAGGCACATAAGACAATGGTTTTTGTCAATGTCGAAAGGTGATCAAGAGTTGTACTTGGCATACAGTGTAAGGCCTGAAGTTGGAGACAATTTTTCATACTATGTTTCGAGCAACACAGCGTGCCAACTTGCTTTTAAAAGAATACATGCCATTGGAAGTCGTCGTATGTCAAGAGTGCAAAAGAGGTTAGACAGGAATCCGTGCATTGATGACTATTCACACCCAAAAAAAGTTGTCGGTATGTATTGCCTAGAAGCAAAAGCTTGGCTGGTAGGTTTCTTTGACTCCAACTGTGAGCGACTTCCAAACAGTCCTGTATATCATCTGACAGACAGTATTACTAAGAAGGAAGACAGCATGTACAAGGATCTTTTCCAGAGTTCAAGTCAGAAGTTCATATCCTATTCCTACTTCTTGAGGTTGTGGAAGCAAGAATTTAATCTTGTTAGGATTCCGAAGAGGCACAGATTTTCGGTGTGTACTAGCTGCTCCACATTAAAGGAAAAACGATCAATGGCAAAGGATATTCTAGAAAAAAATACGTTCCTTTCGTCTAATCCCTTCTCGGTAGCACGGCTAGAGACATTGTCTTATGCGTGCATAGCACGGCTATTTAGTCTTGAGTTTGTCTATGTGCGCATAGCAGGTCTTTTCAATCTTGTAGTACTACGCCCGCAGTGTCTCTTCAATCTTGTAGCTTAGCCCCTTCCCCTGTAGCTCTCGCCTATGCGGCGCATAGCACGACTACAAAAGCTTTAAAATTCTATGGAGCCTTCTTGTTGCTTCAAGGAATGCTTGACACGCTTTGCCTATCTTGGCGCATAGCGGCTACAAAAGCTTAGCTGCAGTTCTGTGGAGCCTTATTATTGCTTCAAGGTACTGACTAATGTCCTTAATTGCAGATCAGATAACTCAAGAGTTGCAAGTTCACAGAGAGGCTCAAGCCTTGGAGAGAAAGAAATCTTTGGAGAGGCAAAACATAGAAAGAAATCTTTGGAGAGGCCACTCGAATATATGTCTGTGGTGGTAGACGGCATGGATCAAAAGAAGATGTCACTTCCCCATTTTGTAAATGTTCCAAAGGATTTAGATGAATCCGATTTTTTGAGGCTTCATTTGGTTGGGGCGATGATCTTTCATGGTGTTGTACAGTGCAGAGTATTTTTGACCTATCCAAATATACACAGCGATCCTAACCTCACGGTGACAATACTAAATAAGATTTTGCTGGCAAAGGAGAAGCTGCCTCAAGTGTTGTACATACAGTTAGACAATACTACTAGAGAAAACAAAAACCAGGTGTTATTTGCTTATTGCGCAATGCTGGTCGAGCTGGGTATCTTTCGAAAGGTTAAGGTTGGTTTCTTACTTGTGGGCCACACCCATGATCAGATAGACCAAATGTTCAGCAGATTTTCTGTGCGGTTGCGAAGGAAAAAAGCATTTTGTCTACACTCCTTGTGCAGTGTGATTGAGCAAGCTTACAATCCAACTCCAGTTGTCGAAGTGCTTAGCGAGACATTTGATTTTCGTGAGTTTGTTTTCCAGCATCATGGTGATACAGGTCCTGCTATCCATAAGTTGAATAATTTGACATTTCAACATCATGTAAAAATTTTTCTCAAGGACGGTAAAGCACAACTTCAAGGGAAGTACTTTGTCACCTCCCAAACTTGGCAGCCTGAGGCAGGCCTACAATATTTAAAATATGTTCCTGAAACTAAGGTAATGAGAAGGGCTATTCAGCAGCCACTGAAAAGTGCCATAGACTACACAGAAAAGAATAAGGACAAAAATCCCTTCGTCTCACTGACCAGCATGGAGAAAAGTATAAGGTCAGGTTTTAAGTACTTCAGTGAGGAGGACAAAGGCTGTGGGAGAATTTCTTTTCAATAATGCAGGATGTAACTAAATCCCTCAACAGCATCTCCCTGGAAGTTTCTTTTTGTTGGCCTGGTACAGTGTTCCAGCGGTTAGCTCTTCGACCACTTCAAGTGACAATGAGGAGAGTGGCAACGAGGACAGTACTGGTGACGAGTCTGAAGGAGTTGACGAGTATAATGACATTCCTAAATCCTGCTCTTCTCAAAGGCCGTAAACTTCTTGTATAATCTAAATATGGGCACATCGTTACCTCCTAGTTTTGGCTAGAGTTTTTTGTACATGTTGAAGGCCTTTGCCAAGCTCGCATAGCTTCTTCC
The DNA here is from genome assembly GCA_021234155.1 of Isoetes taiwanensis. NCBI lineage: Eukaryota > Viridiplantae > Streptophyta > Lycopodiopsida > Isoetales > Isoetaceae > Isoetes > Isoetes taiwanensis. The sequence goes on from JAJEKV010000037.1 coordinate 4,492,087, forward strand.
AAGTTTATCCATGTTTTTTCATGTCTTGTATAAACGCCAAATGCTATCAGACATGTTAGTTATGTCTTGTATGTTTTTCTGTTGCCTATGCGCGCATAGCACCTTGTGGTTCTTCTGAGTAATAACAAATAAATACGCCTAGATTTGCCAATCTTGCTTTCATTTCTTGTGAAGATTTTAATGGTTCTTTAATTTTGTTAGTTTTCTTGTATTTCCTAGATTTTCCTAAAAGGTGACTCCAATTTTACAACTTGTTGGGTGTCTAGAATTCAGAAAACAACCATTAGGGCGGATTTGGGGTCTCAAAATGGCCCATATCTTGGATGCCAGAATTCCACGTCATGTTTCTCGCGACCAATGATGGTTGCGCATTTTTTTCCAAAGTCAGTATTAGTTGGCAAGTAGAAAGAGGAGCAGGCTTACTTGGCGTCCACATGGCAAAATTTCATAGGACATGTTTGTGCATTCATTGCAACCACATTAATGGCCCGCATTTTTCGAAAATCGTATCGCGGACCAAAATAATGGCTACTTTTCCCGCCTACTGTGCACATGCCCACATGCACCAACCACCTTATCAAATTTTGGCACCAAGATTTCCATTGTTCACATTAAGCGCCGCTTCATTGCATCCTCTCCGCCTTAAGCTCTTCATTTGGAATCCAAGTCTCCAATAGTGTCTCACGTGTTTTCTTGAGGCGAGCATAGAGTTAAGCAACAATGGCGGCGATGTGCGGACAAGCAAAAGTATCGTTATATGCCATGTTTTTCACGACCCAAATTTTCATTCTGAAGTTTTCCTACTTTTCAGACTCTTCCCATTCATCGTATTGCTCCACGCCATTCATTCTTACAATTCAACGACCGATCGATCGGCGGTGGAAGGATATCTATCCATAGGCTCGTGGGTGAGAATGCTATCCTTAACGAAGGGTGATTATGGAGTTACATCGCCGGAGCGACATTCATACGCAATGAATAGGTAGAACTATAGGGTTCAAAATAAATGCTATGGATAGCATATTGCAAAGAAAAAGGGGAAGGGAGGGGGGGAAGGGATTTGAAGAGGAGGATATTTGCAAATTTGCACCCTCAATAATACATGGATCACACCATGCGAAAATGCATATGCACTTTGTAAATGTGTAGTGAGATTTCGCGGCATGTGATCCTTGCTTCTTTTTTCTTCCCTCTTCTTGATTTATATTCACTTACTGAATCAAATATTTTTCTTTGGGCTATATTTATCAGATGTCGGGGATTTGAGACTAGGGAAAAGCATTACTAGCATCGTTGTTGTCTAACATATGGACATAAGAGACATGCTTTTCCAAGATATACATTCAGTGCAATGGGCATCTAGTTTTACGTTGTAAAGTTGTGGGAGCCGAGCTTGAAAGTCGTCCCATGACCTCTTTTAAGTGAATTGTGCAAGCCTTCTAAGAATGGTGTCCTTGCAATGAAGAAATGTTTGATAAGACGTGCATCCAGGGTTGTTGAAAAAATGAGTTACAAAATATTTGCTCCATTAGAGGTGTTTACTAATGCCAATGACACAAAAAGCTCCAAAGATATATTGTATAAAATGTCGCTTTCATGAGCCTTTGGATCAGTTAACTCAAAGTGTCACATATGGAAACATTGTTAGGTTTGATAAAATAACATAAAAATCTTATTTAATAAAGCTTTGGTTGTTGGTAAAGTGTTGGCTTTTTGATTAAGTGTTTGTATTTTGCTTTGGGACCCTCTTTGAAAAAGTTTAGTTCATAAAACATAATATAACTTGGAATGATACATATTTTATATGCAAATGGGAGACTATTGATGAGGGACTTGGTGTTATTATCTATTGACAACAAACAAGAAAGTGGATCACACCATGCGAATTTAGTATATTCCAACCTTTTTAGCTTATACAAAATTAAGCTTGGTGTGATCTTTTGGAAAAAGATGACTTCCTATAGTAAAATTACTTTGATTATCTTTTAATAAAAGAAATATATATGTGTCTTATTTGAAGTTAAGTGTGGATATGTGACGTGCTCATTTATTGATAAAGTGTTTGCTTTTTGAAAAAGGCTAATAACTTTATGTACTACTAGAGTTGGTAACGTATTTTAGATGCAAATAGGATGCTTGATGTGATCCTTCTTAAAAAAAGATATGCTCTTTGAAAAGAACTAATAACTTTATGCACTTAGGGTGGTAAAGCATTAAATGAGAAGGGGTACTTGTGTTTAATTTTAATTTGACAACAAATAAGAAAGTGGATCACACGATGCGAATTTAGTGTGTTCCATTTTTGTTGCATATGTACTATTAAACTTGGTGTGATCCTTCTTGAAAAATAATATGCTCTTTGAAAAGGGATAATGACTTATGTACTTAAGAGTGGTAAAGCATTTTAGATACAAATAGGAATGAGTACTTGTGTTTTAATTTTAATTTGACAACAAAAAGAAAGTGGATCACACCATGCAATTTAGTGTGTCCCTTTTTTTTTGCATATGTATTATTAAACTTGGTGTGATCCATCTTGAAAAAAAAAAAAAAAAAATTTTCAAGTAAAAGGAAAGAAAGAAATATCATATTTAAAGTGTAAAGTGTTAGTATGTAAAGTGTTGATTTATTAAAATACTATTTGTTTACGCTAAGTTGTAAGTTCAATATTTGTGTTTCTATTTACTTTTTTACGCAAAGAATCACACCGGCCAATTTCTTATATGCAATTACTTCACAGCATGAAGATTTAAGCATCATATGATCCTCTTTAAACAAGGATGGCTTTGACCTTCAATGTTCATAAATTTTATGAATGTTTGCATATAAGAATGTCACATATCATATTTTCTTAAAAAATGGTCATCAAATGGATAACTAGTCAAAGAGTTCTTCTACTACTTAAAGAGTTTCAAGACTCATTTTTGCTATAATTTAAATAGCAATAGATTTTTAAAGGAATCTATTGTGAAAAGTAGTCAAAGACTTCTTGTATTAGAGGTATCTAAACACAAACACCATAACCTTTGTACTTCAAGGATTATATAAACCCTTCGCATTGCAAAATATAATGTCATTTATTAGCATCTTCACGGACATTTCCCCTTCCTTATCGGAAGCAGCTCATCTCAAGGAACTGTATTCGATTCCGAATGCCTTCATCCTCTCTCAATCTCTCACAATATCCCAGGAGGCCAGAGTTACCGTCACCACAAAATCGGACTAAACTTGAAACGTCCCGAAATGATAGTTTCTTGCCACTCAACGGATCCAATGGATATAAACTGCCATCTACCCAAATGTCGACACTTTTTGAGCCTGCAAGACGCAACACGTCGAGGTCTAAGTTCTTATTTTTTAGACCTCCTTTTTTGCGATTGAAGACTGAAGCATATTCGTGAGTCAGTTGGATCCTTATCCAAATGGAGCTTCCATACTGCGTGGATCGCACGGCGCGAAATGAAGGTGTACAATTTGTATGCCCCAGCATAATTCGCTTCGTGTGAGCCGAACGTCCGTACTAACCTCGTTTTTTGAAATTTGCAATGTGCATATGGAAATCGAAAAATCCATTCTCCTACAATCCATGCTTTTATACATTAAGTAAATTCAAATTTCGAATTGTAGGGGGTGGGAAGCCTGTATTGGGATGAAGTAAAGATCTCGGTTAATGCTGGGTTCACATGAACGAACTGCGAAGTGCTGGCTTAAAACCTGCTGAACTTGGGCTGAGGCAAAAACATTCAGCCCCGTTTTGGAAAATCAGCCCTCGCAAGATCCAACTTGCGTAGCTGATACAGCGCTGAATTTTTTAATCAGTGCTGACTCTGCTAGAACTCAGCGAAAGGCCTAAACTTCTCCATGTGAACCACCCATAAGGCGCAGCCGCAGCGCCTTGAAATGAAAATCTGATACAAAGCTTCAACCTACACATTCAAATTTTGAAATGTGGAAGGCGGGAAGCTTGTATGGCCATGGCCTCTAAATGAAATAGCACAAGAATCGGTGACGCGCATGCTTGGTATCTGACAAACCAAGAGACACGTGTTGCATCAGTCTGTCTGACAACCAACAGAATTAAATAATGCGCGATCCCCCTAATTCCGGGAGAATATTCCAAGTAAATCTGTAATGATGAGATTTTGGTATCCTAGATGGCATGGAAGAAAAGGAGCGGAAATATGACGTGGAATGGCTGATAGGAGGCCATTTCGAGACCCCAAATCCGCCCTAATGAAAAGTTTTCTAATTTTGGACCAAAAAAGGGGTGTCGAAAATCAAAATTGAGGGTTGTTTTTTCAATTGACCCCCCAAAAGTGGCAATTTTTAGGTTTTTTTTAGGGAATCTTTGAAAGATTCCTTTTTGTGGTGCAAACGCAGGTCATTAGTGCATTTGCTAGGTCACCTTGTTTGTTGTCAAATCTACGTTGGGAATCTGGTTCTGGCGTCAAAATCTGTTCCCATCTGAGCAGCCCAGCTACCCAGTAATCCTCTGTTCCAATCTTTGGGTCCATAGAAGCCCTCTGTGCCAATTGCTAGTAGATGGTTACTGTCTATGCTCTTCACAAAGGCTGCCATTTCTCCAATCCATGTATGTTACAAACAAGAGTGTTTTTCTGATACATGTTTATTTTTGATAGAAATTCAGATTGTTTTCTAATACATGTTTATTTCTGATCAAGTTTCAGATAGTCCAATTATTGTAGTTTGTATTTTGATTGGAATTCTATTTAAATGAAATTTAGCAATCTCTGGAATTTTATGTTAGCTTTTTATGTTTCAACCTTTTGCAAATAATGATCTTTGCATCATCTTCTTTCAATCTTTCGCAAATAATGATTTTGAGACATGTCAATGTTTTCATCTTTTTTGCATTGGTATTTTGCATTTTTTTATCTAGTTACTAGACATCTTTTCCAAGTAATGAATTTGTATCTTTTTTCTGTATTTGCCATTTTAGATTCCCAGATATCTGCCATGGATGGATTTGATGGTTACTCCTATATGCCTCAAGGATATTCATCCTATCCTTATACCCAAAGCCTTGAGGACTCTGAATCTCAAGAAATACCTTCCTCTCAACCTGTTCTGCCACTTCCAAATTATCCTGTCTCATTTCATGCATTTTCCCGTGGTCCAATTGCAAGATGATCCTCTATCCCTTAAGTATACCCTTATGCTAGCCCCCCTATATTGTAAATGAGCCAAACCAAAACCTTACTGAAATTGTTCAAGAATCGGGTCAAAAGAAAAAACCTCGTGAAAAAAAAGTGAAGGAGCCTACTAAAGCACCTGCTGGGGATGTGCAAAAAGGAAGAGGCACAAACTGAAAAGATAATTGGGTGGTTGCTCTAATCCATTTATGTGGAGATATGCACGAAGAGTTCATTACCAAAGCTGGAAAGCAGGATGTAGATTTGGCAAAAATTGTACTTGCAGTTAGTGGCACGATGTCCAAATGTGGACAAAGATGCTGATGGGTGTAGGAAGAAGTGGCAAGCAGTTTACGGAGACTATAAACAAGACAAGGCACAAAATAATCTCTCAGGAGCAGAAAGATCTGAGAAGTGTAAGTGGTTTGATCTAATTGTCTTTTATTTTCTTTCTTTGCAGCTGTGGGTTCAGTAAATCCGAACCTTGAATGAATCGAATGGCTGAATGGCTGAACTGAATGGCTAAATCCGAACCTCGAATGTCTGAATGGGTTCTGATTCAACTGATTGGCTGGAATGGATTCCCTACATTCTGATTCATCTCCTCCCTAAATTCTGATTCATCTCCTGGCAAAGCCCGTGTAGTCTGTACTAACAGTGGATGGATCAAGTTTCAAGTTTTATTTCATTCAAGTTTCTAGCTGCCTGATACATGCAAAATAGGGAATGAACTGTTGTCAAATCTACGTTGGGAATCTGGTTCTGGCGTACAAAACATGTTACCATCTGAGTAGCCCAGCTATCTAATAGTCCTCTGTTCCAATCTTTGGGTCCATAGAAGCCCTCTGTGCCAATTGCTAGTAGATGGTTAATGTTTATGCTCTTCAGAAAGGCTGCCATTTCTCCAATCCATGTCTGTTACAAACAAGAGTGTTTTTCTGATACATATTTATTTTTGATAGAAATTCAGATTGTTTTCTGATACGTGTTTATTTCTGATCAAGTTTCAGATTGTCCAATTATTGTAGTTTGTACAGCAGATTGTACAATAGTTTGTATTGTAGATTGTCCAGTAGTGAATTTGTATATTGTAATTGTTGTGATCATTGCTTTTTTCTTTTTTGCACTTTAACTTTGAAATCTTATTCTTCTTTTTTCTTTATTTGTCATTTTAGATTCCCAGATACCTGTTATGGAGCCTACTAAAGCACCTGCTGGAGATGTGCAAAAAGGAAGAGGCACAAACTGGAAAGATAATTGGGTGGTTGCCCTAATCCATTTACGTGGAGAAATACACGAAGAGTTCATTACCAAAGCTGGAAAGCAGGATGTAGATTTGGCAAAAATTGTACTTGCAGTTAGTGGCACGATGTCCAAACGTGGACAAAGATGCTGATGGGTGTAGGAAGAAGTGGCAAGCAGTTTACGGAGACTATAAACAAGACAAGGCCCAAAATAATCTCTCAGGAGCAGAAAGATCTGAGAAGTGTAAGTGGTTTGATCTAATTGTCTTTTTTTTTTTCTTTCTTTGCAGCTGTGGGTTCAGTAAATCCGAACCTTGAATGAATCGAATGGCTGAATGGCTGAACTGAATGGCTAAATCCGAACCTCGAATGCCTGAATGGGTTCTGATTCAACTGATTGGCTGGAATGGATTCCCTACATTCTGATTCATCTCCTCCCTAAATTCTGATTCATCTCCTGGCAAAGCCCGTGTAGTCTGTACTAACAGTGGATGGATCTGATACGTGTTTATTTCTGATCAAGTTTCAGATTGTCCAATTATTGTAGTTTGTACAGTAGATTGTACAGTAGTTTGTATTGTAGATTGTCCAGTAGTGAATTTGTATATTGTAATTGTTGTGATCATTGCTTTTTTCTTTTTTTGCACTTTAACTTTGAAATCTTATTTTTCTTTTTTCTTTATTTGTCATTTTAGATTCCCAGATATCTGCCATGGATGGATTTGATGGTTACTCCTACATGCCTCAAGGATATTCATCCTACCCTTATACCCAGAGCCTTGAGGACTCTGAATCTCAAGAAATACCTTCCTCTCAACATGCTCTGCCACTTCCAAATTATCCTGTCTCATTTCATGCATTTTCACATGGTCCAGTTGCAAGACGATCCTCTATCCCTCAAGTATACCCTTATGCTAGCCCCCCTATTGTAAATGAGCCAAACCAAAACCTTACTGAAATTGTTCAAGACTCGGGTCAAAAGAAAAAACCTCGTGAAAGAAAAGTGAAGGAGCCTACTAAAGCACCTGTTGGGGATGTGCAAAAAGGAAGAGGCAAAACTGGAAAGATAATTGGGTGGTTGCCCTAATCCATTTAGGTGGAGAAATACACGAAGAGTTCATTACCAAAGCTGGAAAGCAGGGTGTAGATTTGGCAAAAATTGTGCTTGCAGTTAGTGGCACGATGTCCAAATGTGGACAAAGATGCTGATGGGTGTAGGAAGAAGTGGCAAGCAGTTTACGGAGACTATAAACAAGACAAGGCCCAAAATAATCTCTCAGGAGCAGAAAGATCTGAGAAGTGTAAGTCGTTTGATCTAATTGTCTTTTTTCTTTCTTTCTTTACAGCTGTGGGTTCAGTAAATCCGAACCTTGAATAAATCGAATGACTGAATGGCTGAACTGAATGGCTAAATCCGAACCTCGAATGCCTGAATGGGTTCTGATTCAACTGATTGGCTGGAATGGATTCCCTACATTCTGATTCATCTCCTCCCTAAATTCTGATTCATCTCTTGGCAAAGCCCGTGTAGTCTGTACTAACAGTGGATGGATCTGATACATGTTTATTTCTGATCAAGTTTCAGATTGTCCAATTATTGTAGTTTGTACTTTGATTGGAATTCTATTTTAATGAAATTTAGCAATCTATGGAATTTTTTTTGTTAGCTTTTTATGTTTAAATTTTCTGTAAATAATGATCTTTGCATCATCTTCTTTCAATCTTTTGCAAATAATGATTTTAAGACATGCCAATGTTGTCATTGGTATTTTGCATTTTTTTATCTAGTTACTAGATATCTTTTCCAAGTAGTGAATTTGTATATTGTAAATGTTGTGATCATTGCTTTTTTTCTTTTTTGCACTTTAACTTTGAAATCTTATTCTTCTTTTTTCTTTAAAGAGGATTGCAAATTAAACGGGAGTGTTGCATCACTCCCGTTTCAAAGATTCCCTTAAAAAAAATACCAAGATTGAAAAAATGATCATTTTCAAAAGAAGCTGGGGATTTTAAGTGGAACAAAATATTTTGTCATGCATTTTAGGCTCCTTTAAAATGATGATCTTGCATTTGTAGAAAAGAGCACTTGAAAATGGCAGAATTCCAGACATTAATACACCAGGAACATTTCTAGGAATTCGAAGACATCCAAAAAACGTAAAAATAAAAATCTTTTTTTTATTAATTTCTTTCAGTACATCAAATATGGCAGTATTTTGTAGCCAATAATAAATAATATAACAAAAGATAACTCAGAGGTCTAAATCAAAGTCCTCAGTATGTTGTGTGCTCGTTCCAGCTTTGTCCATCTCTGCAGTTTGCTCCTTGTCACTGTTTCATCTTTACTGGTTTCTACAGTCTCTTCAGGAATAGTAGCTAGAGCTACTTCTTTGAGCTCTGCAAAGGTAGCTTCATCTTCCAGAGAGCTTGTAAAAAGAGGCTTGGCAAAATCTTGGCAAAATCTGATGATGATTTAGCTCCTAACTCTTGATTTTCATCTGGTAGAGTTGGTAGAGCAGACAACCTCATCTTGATGAAGTCTACAGCCTCTTTATCAATGTCAACAGCAACACAATTACGGCCCTTTTTAAGTGCACATGTTATTGTTGTACCAGAGCCAGAGAAAGCATCAAGGATCCAATCTCCTGGACGTGAGAACATGTCCAGAATATGGTTGATTAGCTTCTGTGGCTTCTGATAATGATTGACAATTCTGCCTTGTGCACTTGGGTCCTGGAGCTTCTGTAATACTGCTGGGAACTCTAGGACATTAGAAAAATTCTGGCAGGCTGCTGTGTTGAAGTGCTCCATGGTACGCTTCCCGTCGAAACTCCAGTAAGCTACATGGAGATACTCAACCTTGCTCAGCAGCCTCGGTCCTCCACCATGGTAGTTAATATTAGTTTTGTACCTGCAAGATCGTATTCTAGAATAGTAAGTACGTATTCCAGACTAGAACCTGACGGGTTACAATTGCAACCAAGAATCAAAACTTGAAAGAAAGAACACCTGAACGGCACTCTTGATTTAAAGACTCACCAGACCATGTTTTCATAACCGGCTTGCACAGGAGAACCGAAGTGGTTTTTGAAAGTAGCTTCCACAAGGCCGGATTGCATGCTGGAATCCATTCCAGCCAATCAGTTGAATCAGAACCCATTCAGGCATTCGAGGTTCGGATTTAGCCATTCAGTTCAGCCATTCAGCCATTCGATTCATTCAAGGTTCGGATTTACTGAACCCACAGCTACAAAGAAAGAAAATAAAAGATAATTAGATCAAACCACTTACACTTCTCAGATCTTTCTGCTTCTGAGAGATTATTTTGGGCCTTGTATCCTATATAATAATGTTATAGGGTGTTGTATCCAGCCCTAAATCGGAGGGCTAAGATTGGACCCTAACATTGGACGGCTAAGATTTGTTTTTTGTTTTTAAATTAGGACTAACCCTAATCTACCTGTTGGACCCTAACATTGGACGGCTAAGATTTGTTTTTTGTTTTTAAATTAGGACTAACCCTAATCTACCTGTTGTTGAGACGAACGTAGATAGCAATGGAGGCGATGGTTTTGGTTCTATGTAGATTGCAAATCGATAAAGCAGAGGCGCTTCGGATTGGGGCTCGGAGCTAGGGTATACGCTTCATGCCTATGTCTCATGCTCCCGGGAGTATTCCGTCTGTGTTTTGAGCCATCTGGGGCCATTCCATATTCGTTTTGAGCTACTGTGGCAACAAGATTTGATCTGTTTGTTTGCGTCGTCTTAAGCCTGTTCCTTGGGTTCAAAATTCGATTTCCAGCCGTTACAATCATGAGAGACCCCTGTTTAGCATAATGCAGCAATGTTTTATCCGTGGCTATGCTTTGGATCTTCCCCATGCGTGTGACAGTGAATGACAAGCAGGGAGTATTGCTTCGTCAAGAGTTCGGGTTCCTGTTCATTACAAAAATAATATGGGTTCTCTCTCAGCTATTACATCATAGACTAAATAATGGAGCAGTAAACTGTCTGGAAGAGGTCGATCCAAACATGTGCATAAATTTAAAAATGTCTGTTTTCTTTTGTTCAAGAAATTGCTCCCTCTTGCATATATCTTTGGATTTAACCCTTTTTGAAGTTACGCTCCCGGTGAAGGTAAGTTGAAGCTTCTTAACTTATCTTTATATTCTTCCTTCATAATTGTGGGAGTAGATCAATAGTTTCACGCAATGCACTAAAGTGAAAGTTTAAAATGCATGACGGTACAGAAAGAGGTGAAACTTTCCCCAAATGGCCAAAGCTCTACTTCATTTTTGAAGCTTCACTGCGCCTGACATATGTTCTGCTCTCACCGGCTGGGTTATCTGTTGCCGTTTGTGGTTCTTACTGTTGCCATTTGTGGTTCTTACTTTTGGGGAATGCAGTATTTTGTTTGTCTTTTGTGACAGACTTGAACTTGGGCATGAAACAGCTTGGAGAGCTAGAAAGATGGGTCTTTTCAGGTACATAATGAAGATTCTTCCTTTGTATTTTTATTTGTCAGATCGTTTTATATACGTGCCAATTACCGACCATGAGAGGATGGGTATTATGTTGATCTCTTAGCTCCTCTTCTTGACAGATTTTATGTGCATGCATATGTACACATTTTCTTGGAAAGAATCATTGATATCGACTTCATCAAAATATTGCAGCTATTCATTGCATGGGGAGGAATAGAACAAAGCCGATGCATCAGCATATGCAAGTTTTTTTTGTTATTTTTAATAAACTTAGAGAAGGCCCTGCCGCATATTTAGTAGATTGTAAGCCAAGATTTGCAGATAAATTTTTAAGAATTTAATTGGCATTTTTCCTGCATTTGAATTTACTGCTTATTTCTAATTTAAAATGTTCTGATTCCCTGCCTTTGTCAATAATAATGAAGATTCGAGCCAGTTGGGAAGTAGATTTTTTGTTTGAATCACCTTGCACATATGACTTTGTTGGGAGGTTGTCTGCTAGACATATTCCATGTGTTCAGTTTGGTCTGCATTTCTTGCTAATGCAAGACCTTCTCCAGCTCCTAAACAAATGCATATGATCGCTACCTTTGATGCCTTCTATTGTTTTTTAAAAATCTCTATGTTTTGTGTTTTGGCAACAAAGAATTTTACGCCCTCTAGCCTATTGATAAGACCATTCAAAGCAGTCTATGAGGTTATTGTATTGCAGCTGAGATCTAAAGAATTTTGATAAGTTGAAAACCATTCCTTTATGAAACTGCTTTTAGGATTCACAACAAAAGATATTATCAGCATGTGTCTCTATTCATAAGAACCTGCATTTGCCTCAATTTAGAGAAACTACAAGCAAAACATGTGCAATAGAAAACTGCAAGCAAGACATGTGTGATGTGTGTGGTGTTATACATTGGAGTAAAATATGGACTAGGGCGTGGTGTTATACATTGCAGTAAAATCCTATATTATAATGTTTTGGTGTAAGTAGTGAACCGCGCCCTAAATTGGGCGGTCCGGATTAATCTACCCAACGGTGTAGATGATGTCACGTTAAAAGCCTTTATTGGGCGGTCCGGATTAATCTACCCAACGGTGTAGATGATGTCACGTTAAAAGCCTTTTTAGCTAAAAAAAACAAAAAAAAAAGGGGGTTTGGACGTATTAGGGTTCTGTGCGTTTTTTGTGGCTATGGCCCTATGGTTTTGCTTTGCTTCCCAAAGATTGGGGTGGGTTTGCTCGGCCATGGATTCTGGAGATTACCAAGGCGCCTATACAATCCATTCAATCCAAAATAGTTTCCCTAATTTTGCCTATAGTGATCCGTGTCGGCAATGATTTGATATGGCTACTGCAGGTAATCTTGCAAGTATGGCTATGGTTCCTGCTTCACTTCGTTTGAAATTGTATGCAGATATATATGGCAAAAAATCTAGCAAGCAAGGTGTTTGCCTTCTAGCCAGGCCACAGGTCTTTCCATTCTGTTGTAACTGTAGGAACATGTTGCCAAATCTTCCAGCTATAGTGCTTCATGCCGGTGATGATCTGATATGGCGGCTACAGGTAATCTTGGATTTTCTTTTTGCTTGCAAGTATGGCCTTCCGACTTCATTTCGTTTGAAATTGTATGCAGTTTTGTATTACAAAAGATCTTGCAAGGTGCTAGCCTTCTACCCAGGCCGCAAGTCTTGCCATTCTATTGAACTGGAGGAACATGTTGCCAAATCTTCCAGCTATAGTGCTCCATGCCGGTGATGATCTTCAGAACGTTTGGATTTTGTAGCTGAGACAGAAAATATTCAAGCACTCTTCAAGGTGACTATGAACACAAAGAAGATGACTATGTAAGCATGGAAAAGCAAGGGTGCATTAAGGCCTTCTGATTGTGCTTGAATTTTCTCTCTTCAAGGTGATTCACAGATGGAGTTCTCATCTGGCACACAAAGATGGACACCGTCAGATGACTATATAAACATGGAAAAGCATGGTGCATTAAGGCCTTATGCAGACTTTGCGCTTGGTGCTCTTCATGCACCCAACTGATATTATAAGGCCTTAAACATAAGACAGTGTTTGCTTCAGAACGACATGCCAACTAGGTAGAGATTCATGCTCAAATGCGTTAATTTTTTTCAACATCTGTTATTGGATCTTATGTGGAAGTTATTTAAGGCAATGATATTTGATCTTTTCTGTGGCTTAGGGAGTGCATGAAGGCAACTAGAGGATCTTATGTGGAAGTTATTTAAGGCAATGATATTTGACCTTTTCTGTGGCTTACGGAGTGCATGAAGGCAACTAGAGGTTCATATTAACACAGATAAAAATAGAGCTGCTAATGGGAATACAGTTTAAAATCATTCACAATGTTTGCATGTGGTTGCCAAGATTGGAGGCCAAATGGAGATCCTCTTGCTTGCTGAAATTGCCATCTGACTAGACATTACCACCCTAGAGCATTTTGTAGTTGATGAATATTTTATACAAAGTTGTTTCGTGTCTTCTACACATTACCAGCGCCTGGAGCATTTTGTAGTTGATGAATATTTTATACAAAGTTGTTCCTGTGTCTTCTGATACACGAATGTTTGCACACCTTTTGGTAAATAATCTGGATAAATTGGCCCCGTATGATAATACACCTCAGGGGTTTTAAGGCAGCTTATGATCTGGAGTAGACAGTAATGCATTATTGTATATTGTGGTTGAAGTATAAATTTAAGTTTTCTGAGCTTAACTAATATTTTCTTCTATTGATGATGTACTGCTCTTATACTGCTTTTAAGCTCTCAAGCTTTCTCTCCAACCAGCAAAGACTAGGGATCTACAATTTATGGTCAATGTTGTGATTCAGAGTACAAGCCTCATCTAAACCTATTATTGATGACCTCATGGCTAGATATCTTGAAGTGGCATTATTTGGAATTATGGGGTAGATTCTTTCGGGCCCAACATTTTAATGCATTTAGCTGTCACCTTTGGTCCAGCAGTTTTGTTTAATAACATGGCCTTTTCTAATTTTTTACTTTTCCAACCAACTTCCAATTCATCTCTACGTCTTGGTGCGCTTTTATCAAAACAAAATTATCTGAAATTTGTTTCATAAACAAGTTAGCGCACTCAATACACTATCATGTATCAAATTTCACATTCTAAGCTTTTACATGGACTTGGACCACATAATTTACTTAGATGTTGAAGGACTATTGCCAAAAACTACAAAAAAAAGAAAATATTGAGTATTTTGCTTAGATGTTGGAAGGTCACTTGATTGCCAAAAACTACAAAAAAAGAAAATATTGGGTATTTTCATGCACTCAATACACTATCATGTATTCACATTATGGACTTGGACCGCATAATTTACTTTTCCTCATTGCCTGCAAAACATTTATAGACTACTAACTTATGCCCAGCAACGCTGGGCACCGTTACTAGTATAGATTAAGGTTTTGTCATAAAATTATTACGAATGTTTCACATTTTTATCATGTGAAAAGGGTAAATCGCCCAAGTCATGATTCCTTTATGGGCATTGTAAAAAGGGATTAGCCCATGTTTGATTTTTTGAACATATAAGTTAAAAGGGAATAGCCTAAAATTACTTACATTCATGGGTAACCTACCCCGTTATCACCATTATCCAAAATTCGATTTAGGGCATTTCAAAATGGTGTGAGAAACGACAATTTGTTATTTTAAATTGTAACGTCAATACATTATATTTGCGTATTGGAGTCGTGGGAAAACAGAAGAAAATAAAATATTATGAAAATTAAATAGCCCATCAAATAAATATAAAATTATCATAAAAAAAAATCGTCCAAATATTAATTAGTAATAATAAAATTATACTAAAAAATTGCCCATGGTTAATAACTTAAAAAATAACGGGTGCTCATAATTTTTACCCTGGTGCCATGCTAGGAAGTGTTGCAAGCAAAGAAATGAAACTACTGTACATATGACATTTGTCAAGTGCATTATTAATGATAACCATGTGAGAGTTGGGTTTTGTGTTAGTGAATTTAGTGTGTGTTTTTAGCATCTTCAATAAAGAGGTTATCTAAATTATTATAAATTATTATTCATAAACAGGTTCCAACATTAGCCCAGCAACGCTGGGCACTATTACTAGTTGTTTATAGTCTCCGTAAACTGCTTGCCACTTCTTCCTACACCCATCAGCATCTACGTCTGGAAATCGTGCCACTAATTGCAAGTACAATTTTTGCCAAATATCTACCACTAATTTTGCAAATGAACTCTTTTTGCCAAAATATCAACCACCCAATTATCTTTCCGGCCTTTGGTAATTAAAGTGAACTTCCATTCCCACTTTTTTCTAACCCCTGTTATTTTACACATTTCTCCCCGACGTAAATGGATTTTGTGCGAGGGCAATCCAAGCCCAATTATCTTTCCAGTTTTGGGGCTTATTTGTCATTCTTCCTTTTCCTTTTTTGCACATCCCCAGTAGGTGCTTTAGTAGGCTCCTTCACTTTTCTTCCACGAGGTTTTTCTTTTGACCCGATTCTTGAACAATTTCACTAAGGTTTTGATTTGACTCATTTACAATAGGGGGGCTAGCATAAGGGTATACTTGAGATATAGAGGATCGTCTTGCAACTGGACCACGTGAAAATGCATGAAATGACACAGGATAATTTGGAAGTGGCAGAGCAGGTTGAGAGGAAGGTATTTCTTGAGATTTAGAGTCCTCAAGGCTTTGGGTATAAGGGTAGGATGAATATCCTTGAGGCATGTAGGAGTAACCATCAAATCCATCCATGGCAGATATCTGGGAATCTAAAATGGCAAATAAAAAAAAAAGAAGAATAAGATTTCAAAGTTAAAGTGCAAAAAAGAAAAAAGCAATGATCATAACATTTACAATATACAAATTCACTACTTGGAAAAGATGTCTAGTGACTAGATAAAACAAGGTGCTGCGCACGAAGGGTTGCCCTCCATGGCCCGAGTGTGAAGTCGCTTAAATCATACTTGAAAGTCATGTTTTCGCCCCAGATAGGTGGTTACATTAGGCCTAGATTCCACTAGTGGTAGCTAATTAGGTTTTTTGTTGCGAAACTACCATCCTATTTGCCGCCATGTCAGACTGGTCGTGATTCCATTAAGCAATTTTTTTCACGACATTTTTATGCCATGCTATCATCCAAAACTCTGCCAGATGCCTGTGAGAATTTTCTGCTCAAAATGTTGACCCAAAAGTATATACACGACTTAAAGCACAAGCATATGTCTCAACTTGCAGCTGGCC
This sequence comes from Isoetes taiwanensis, assembly GCA_021234155.1. Taxonomy (NCBI): domain Eukaryota; kingdom Viridiplantae; phylum Streptophyta; class Lycopodiopsida; order Isoetales; family Isoetaceae; genus Isoetes; species Isoetes taiwanensis. The sequence continues at coordinate 4,508,246 of JAJEKV010000037.1, forward strand.
CGATACTGTCAGATATGCTTGGCGAGCAAAGAAATCAGATACATAATCAATTGTCCCATCATCCTTCTAAAGAATACCACCCTTAATTTTCAACCTTTCTTCCATCTTTTCAATCTCTTCTTTTGCTTTTTGCAGATCCTGCATGGCATCATCAATAACGGCTTTTCTTTGCTTTTCAGCTTTTAGCTTCCTTACAATTTCACCTTTCTCATTACCTATTTGTCTTTTGGCTTCTACATCATCTTTTGAAGGAGGTGTACTACTTTTTTATTCTCTCTCTCTTCTCTCAGCCTCAGCAAGGATTGTTGTAACTTGAAATATTTCTCCCACTCCTTCACAATCGCTTCTTGTGTGCACATAATAAAAGCCATTCAAGTTAAAGAACATGTGCATTGCAAAAACAACGGCATGGCGGATCCGTTGACACTGATGTATTATAATATGTATTGGGCTTGACATACAAACTATATAAGTGCTGTAGATTGGACAAATGAAAATATAGATTTAAACACTTACTGTGTTTGTCCGAGATCGAAGATGAAGGAAGCTGCGTAGGTACTCCAGCTCAAAATGTGTCTTTGCCATTGAATACTTTGATGAGTCAACTGCACCAACTACTATAATTTTATCTACTTTCAATTCCGCCTTCTGCTTCTTGGCAGATTCAGGAGGTTGTTTCAGTTCTCCTTCAACAATCACACCACGTCTAGCGCTCAAGAGTGGCATGAACCTTCGAGCTCAAGCTAAGTTTCCAAAGAAATAAAAACATCAATAATACTAAATCTAGATGCTTAAAGCCAAGTATTAGTGGTATCTTTCAAGATGTTAAAGTGGGGCAAACCTAACCTCTTCAAGTGTGTTGATAGCCATGTGCTTAATCTGCGCAGGTCCAAGAAGTCCCCTGTAAAAAAGCCTACAACTGAGTGTGAGATCAAGCTTTCTAAATACTTTTTATGCACCTCGTGATTAATTTTTGCCACTGGAAAGTTATCTTCTACCTCCACAACTCTGTTGGTGCCAATGGCCATTCCTGGTTTAGTGCTTCTAATTTCTGTCCCAAGGTTCTGTGAGGCCCATCTCAACCATTTGGAGCGCCTCTGTGACTCTTGTGCTTCTATTCTTATCTTGAATGTGGTTCTGAATCCACTCTGAAAATCTTGGCTTATTTACTATTCTCACTGAATCCTGTCCTTTCCACGCTAAAGCTTTTGGATGACCACCTATGCTTTCTGCTGCCTTTTCTGCCTGATAAGCATCTACCCTCTCATCAGTTTGATGCACTGCACCTGCACCTGTGCCCTTCCCCATAATTATATGGCCTGGTCCTTTCTCTACAGTTGTTATCACATTTGGTGTAGGTGTTTGAGTCACACCAAATACAGTTGCACCTTTATGTGTGCATGTGATGTTATGGTTCTCAACATCCATTCTTGTCCTGTCACGATTTTGCATTTTATTTTGAATAGCAACAACTGGATTAGACTTACCTGTAACGCTTGTTTGATGCCCAATTGCTGTATTGCCTTGTATTTTCCTCGCTAAATTTGTATGCTCCATGGTATTCTTTGCTAGTATAGATTCTACCAGCGCAGCTGAATTCTTCCTTAGCTCTGCCAGTTTATCACCAACTATTTTTTCTTCTCTTCCCGCTCCGCCTCTTTGTTATCTCTGTTGCCTCTTCCATCATAGAATCTAGACAATCACCGAGTAGTAGCCCCTGCTGTGTGGCTATGTTATGCTCATAATCGGCAATGCCTACCCCTGATAGTCCTGCTTTAAGCCTACGCACTGCCCCAATGGCATTTATACAAAGATCAGAAGCCCTGGATCCTTCTACAGATGCTAAATTCTCAACACCCACATATGCCCCTACTGATTTCTCATCATCCAAAAATGCCCTTTCTGCTATGGGCGGACCTGCTGTGTTTGTAGCTCCATGGCTGCAAATATTTTCTCCCATCGGGCCTATTACATGGTGCAGCACAACTGCCACTTTGCTCCTATCTTCCGGAATCCCCACTGCACAGGTCTTGCCTACCACAGCTCCATCGACTGATCCTTCACTGCCATTTTCGAGGTTGCAAAAAACCTCTCCCAAATTTGGGGCATCGACTGATCCTTCACTGCCATTTTCGAGGTTGCAAAAAACCTCTCCCAAATTTGGGGCTTTTGCCCAGGATGACAGATTCAGACCTTCCTGCAAGTTTTTTGCTGGTCTGGGGCCACCGAAGGGCCCCCCACGATCAAGAACAGAAGCTCTTGCTACTGCCTCCTGGGCAGCCGCCCGACCTGCCGCTTCTACATCTGCCACGTCAGCCATCGATTTCCTAAAGTACACATTATTTTGCCTTGACACAAAAAAAAAGTGTAGTGCCTCCGCGCAGCAGTATTTAACAACCTACAGAATTACTTCATTGTTACATGCAAAGCGTGGAAGATACTACTTTTGTTCTTGCCAATATAACAAGGTTTGTATTTTTCTCCTTGGATATATTATGCCAATACATTTAATAAGTCTAGTAACACACTAGGTCTAAAAATATATATGATATGAGAAGTTTTAGATAACCACATCTAAAAATGAACAACTGTGTATGAAGTGGCACCATTGGTGTACAAAAAAATATATGATATAAGAATTTTTAGATAACCACATCCAAAAATCAACAACCATGTATGAGTTGGGCATAGGCAAAACTAAAGGAACTGTGCGTTTGAATCAATGTTAAAGGATGTGGTTATTTATAACGTAGGAGGAGAATTAACGTAAGGGCATTTGAATTGGTGTTAAGGAGGCATGTCCTTGTGGTTAAGGCTTGTTCTGTGGTAAGGACTTGTGCCTTGGAGATTGGCACATGACACAAATAGCCGATATGGCAAGCATTTAAACAGAAAGCCATAAAGTAAATCCTAGGAATATCCGTGTTGGAAAGCCATTTAATAGATGCTAGATGCTGTAGTTCACACATCAACCAAAAGTATGAACACCCTTGTTAGGCATCAATTAAGGTAAGATTAAGCTACCTAAAAAGCAAGATTAGACAGTTCCGAAGGGAAGAGTTGCAATGCAATATTGGAAGACCATCTATAATAGACTTTTTGCTCTGTTTTGATGCATTCACAGTAATAATATAAGAAAGTTAGGATTAATTGCATTTATCCCATCCAGCAGAGAAAAACCACTTGTTCAAGTCTTACATAAGTTCTGCAAATTGCATTTACCTCATGTAGCAGAGAGAACGCATTTGTTAATGCTTATAGAGGTTCTGCAACACATCTTAATGAAATGGGCAATCTGTGTTGCAATGGACATCTATATTGCAATCTGTGCTTCTATCTATCTATCTTAAACATTGCATTGATGACATGTTTGGTGCCATTGCCTAGCACAAAATTATCATAATCAGAAGAGATACAAAGAAATAGGCTCCACAATTGCAATAAGTACCTCACAAAGTGCATGCATCCACTGGGTAACTGCATGCAGCCAATGGGAGATCATTAGTCACATGGTGTGGTACTCCATAGGGCATGTAGAAGTAGAAGATCAAAAGGAAGAGAAGTACGAGAAGGCTATAAGCATGAGTATTGGAGAAGAGTTTAAAGTTATTTTGGAAGTTTGATCTTGTGCACTTCCAAAGACTAGATAAGTGTAAATGAAGCAGCTTTTCACGTTTATTTTGTATTTGTGTTCCTTTTCTTTTTCCTGTTCTTCGAGGCTGATTGCAATGCAACATTGAGTTTAAAAGGTGGTGATCGCCTCCATTTGGCCAAACAGATGTTTGGTTTGGTAGTGAAAGAAGCAATGTTTACTCCTATCTACACGGCTCCATTCTATCATGTCATAAAATGGGCGTCAAATGATACTTGACGTTGATAAAGAAATGCCAATTGATTCAAGCAAAGATTAGAGACTGAGGCATGATATCCATTTGGACCTGATTCTAGAGGGAAATGCCATCTTGGTGGCATTACACAGGGGGAAGAGAAATTTGAATGACCTATATTTGCAAGTTGTTTTCAAGACTAAGTCTGCAGAGATACGCATTTGATAAGCTTTCAACTGGACAGACAGAAACCACCAAGAATAGTCAAGGTAAATTTTAAGGGTCCTAAATGTTTTTCTATTCAAATTAAGATTGGCTAAATCTATTGAAAATAAAAGTTCATAGATTTTCATCAGGCGAAATTTGATAAAATAAAATCCTTTAGTCTTCCCGCTTGGCTAAAATGTAAAATTTATATGATATGAAATTCTTGTATTGGCGAATTTTTTTTGTTGGTGGCTAAAGTTCAATTATTCAACTTCAAGTTCTGAGCACTCATTAGCACATGAATGACAATTGATTCAATATGCTTTCATTATAAAACAATAACAAAGATTTAAAGTACAATTCATAAGGACCAAACAATACCATTTGAGGGAATACACATATTTATGATGGGGTTGAATGCATCGAAATGGCTAACTTGGTGCATAGAGCCCTTTAAGGTCAACAATTGCAAGAATAAAACACTATTACTTAGAGCTTAAAATGCTCACTATATAACATTAACTTATAGATTCAAATTCAATATCCATCAAAGCATGATTGATAGCTAATGGCTATTCCTAAATTAAAAAGGTCTCTGAATAGATTCAACATGGCTATTTGAATTGATCAGGGTGCAACTAATCAGCTTCAAAGAAGGCAATTTAGCATGCCATTATGCAGCTAATCGTGGCTAAACTCTAGGTGTCCAAAATTTTCTCTCTTTTGGAATGGCTAAATTATTTTTTTTTCTAAAAAAATAATCTTTATTAGCTTTAGCCACAGAATTTGACTAAAGGCCTAAAAAATAGCCATTTGGCGAATTTTAGCCACTCTTTAATACCCTGAAGAATAGTCATTATTTGGAAGACCCTTTAGAGGCATTTGGAACTAGAACTTTATACATACGAACTGGCTTTAAATAAGGGAATCTTCCCGTGTGAGATACCATAGAAGGCAGCATCTTACTATATGCCTTGTGCAGACTTAATTATGCATGCTTCACACGGGAAATTTTTTAACGTGTGGGTTCTTCCGCTTTCATTTCGTAAGACTAAATTGAGCATGCTTACCACTGGAAAGTTTGTAAACTAAATCAGGCATGCTTCACACGGGAAGGTTTATAATGTGTGGGTTCTTCCACTTCCATTTCATAAGACTGACTGGAAAGTTGTGACGTCTAGGTTCTTCCTATTAACTTAGCTTTCATTTCTTAAGACCTAGTAAAAGCTTCTTGGAGGGTGAGTGTTTGTGTAAATCCTGAGGTACATGCTGCTACAAGAGGTACAAAGTGCACAATTTTTTAGCACTCCTTATGGAATGATCATTCCTTGATGACAAGGTGGAGAGGTTGGTGTTTCTTCTCACGTTACAATTGGTTTCTAGTTTCATATTACGCTCTAGGTGAAGTTATAGACTAGGGTGTCATATTCAACTTGCAAGGAGGTAGTTAATCTAGAGAATAAAGTAAATAGAATGGTAAATAGGAGTTGGAGTGAGCAACTAAAGAAATTTGTGAATATCAAGTGGATGTCTAGTTGCTAACCAAGAAAGTCTGTATGTCCATCTGGAGGATCAACTGCTAGATAAGTGCCCCTTGGAATTTATGCTTTGCTGTTGGACAGGTCTTAAATGCTCTGCAAGTGGCTTTGGTGTCATTTGACATGGATGAGACTAGCATGTCAAAGGAGCAACTCCTATTTTAAAGCCGCCCTGTTGGTGAGGGAAGCTTGAGATCTGATGAGAACATGCAAAAGACACAGCTGCAGTGTTTGAGAACTTGATGAAGGTTGCTAAGCTGAGATTATCCTTCCTCTGTGTTTTGTGAAGAACTGGTCACATTGGAAGATAATCTCATGTTGGTCACGACAATTTTATAGCCTTTATTAAATAAGATGTAATTTCTTCAATGCATCTACACCTTATTGCTTATTACTTAATCTTCAAGCCAAACATGAGCTATTCACAGGAATGCAAGGATGGGAGATATGAATTTAATTGCAAACTTTGAGTTAACCTGGCTGGCATTTGACGTGATAATAGAACTCCATAGCACAACCAATAATATCATGTTGGGCATCAATGGTAGTATGGTACTGTAGTTGACATGAGGGCATAAAGTGGAATGTCGGCTGCAATGACAATGGGACGAACTAAGTTGAAAAAGGCTACAGATCTGATTCAAAATTATGTAAAAATGAACATATCCGTATGCAAATAATCCATGAATGTACCCATACACTTTGGTCCTTGTACAACACTTCCACCATGAGAGTAAGAATATGCAAGGGTTTCAAATATGGAACACCTGCTCAAAGAATGGCAGCCTGGAGCAATAAACAATCGACGCAAATATAAAATCAATATCTACCCCGCAATAGCAAAAAGGTCCCAGTTTGGGTGATAGAAAAGATTACGTTCAAGTTAGTAATAAAAGATCACCTTCAAAAAAAATCTATTGTTGTTTGCTCTTTAAACACAACTTGCATATTCCACAAATTGCCTTTGAGAAATCAGAGAGATAGGCCGATGATCTTTGCAATCATAACCTTTTAGTGCCGGCTCATTTCTTTGAATGTTGCAAATGCTGGAGAAGGAGATATTTTTGGAAGGACTTGAACACCTAAAGCAAAATTTAAGGTAAATGGTAAATAAGCAATTATCCATCTTTTTCAACCAGACTATAAAATGTTGCTTTGTTATGCTTTTCCAATGACAAATTGGAACAACACGTAATCTCATTTGAAAACTAGAAAGTAGGTGGTGCACATGGCATGTGCATACTTCCAAAATGGCATGTGATGCAAGCTATTCATGAAACAAATTGAACGGCAACAAGAGTCTACACCCAAAAAATATTTAAAAGGTGGGTGTCCAATGATCATTTGTCGATCTATCGTGGGCAATACTGATGGTGATTCCTATAGGTTAAGATTCATGGCATACAAGGTCATGTGGCAATATGGAAAAAGTGAAGGAAAGATTAATCGTGAAGGCATCCTTCCGAGCTACTTCTAAGCATACAGATTTCAACCATAGAAGTTTTCATACCCAAAGCTTGAAGTACGATCAATTGTCACCTAACAATTGCGATAAAAAAATATAGATTGATTCTTGAGATGCCTCAAGCCCATAGTGCTCTAAAAACATCTCAATCAATCGCCCCCGTCCGGATTCAGGTGGTAGCTGATACATGTTCCAACAAGTACAATTTTAGAAAAATTCAAATTTGTGCACACCAAAACGCCGACTACTACATTGCTATGTTTTAGTTTACTTTGTGCAACAAATGCCCGACTACTACATTACTACGTTTTAGTTTACTTTTCGCATCCTTAGTTTCCCTTGAACGTTGTTCGTGTGTTTGAGTTCAAAGCTTACCCCAAGAATATCTCCGAAAGAAGGATAATTATAAATGCCTTTCCCATATCCGAGATATTTGTGAACGATCTGTCACCAATGAAGTCTCGAGAATGCCACCCATGTAATAAATCAAGAAGGCCCAATGAAAATTAAGCACATGGGAAATGTGAAACAATAGCTTACATATAAAAGAATTCCCAGCAGATAAACTTCATCTGGGGTGGCCACTAAACCCAATTCCTTGAGTTCATTAAAGAGATGTCCACTGATTGCTATAATCCAGGCATCAGAAGAAACTGGCTAAGAAAAAGCTGAAACGCGTTTCACCCTTCTAATGAAGGAGCTTGGTATGTCAGCTTGGAGCCCATGGATATCCACTAGATGTGTTTTAATCGAATCATTGGCTCTTCAAGATAAGATTAAATCCATCATGCTACTTTTGAGTAATGCTAAAATATAACTCAAGCATTTGGAATGGCGACCTGCTTCTTCCAACCTGCCTTCTTATCACAGGATTATGACCAGCGTAAACTCTAGTGGTTAAGTTTAGCAAAATGGCAAAATTTTAGCCTTTTAGAGAGAAATCTTGGCTAAAGTAAGGTGGAGGAACCATTTTGTAACGTAAAAAAATTGGTCTGGACACTGTTAACATTTTAGCTGTGTTTGAAAGTATGGTGAGAAAAAAGTTGTTAACATAATTTAGGATAAGAAAAAATTGGCCGCCTAATATCTGGGTCTTTATTGTTCTAAGAAACAAACAAACAAACGTCGAGATGGATAATGGAAAAAATGTGGGATGTTTAGCCAAACACAAGAAAGTGGAAATTCCAAAATTTGCAAACTTTGGCCAAGCAGTAGAAATTTTTAGGCCTAGGATTAGCCTAGATTAGCCAAACTATTTTTACCATCTAAGAGACATGACCACATTAAAGTTTACTATGATCATGACCCTAAACACTGGGATGCATTTTAATCTGCCACGATCTAACCAGACTATTATCATTCCACAAGGTCGAAAAAACAAGCTTCTGTTATCATACCTGTTCAGGATTAAATATTATGCCTGCAATGGCGTCTGAGAAAAGATTCCCAAACGCACTTCTATTTTCCAACTTCCACTCATCACGAAGTTCCAACCTAATCAAGTCATCATTGAAAAGCTTAGAACATGTGCAAGGGACCCTCGCTACTGAAATAATACATCTCTAACAAATGAGGACCCTTCTATGTTCAGTTGAATAAAACTTGGAACTTGATCCATCCACTGTTAGTACAGACTACACGGGCTTTGCCAGGAGATGAATCAAAATCTAGGGAGGAGATGAATCAGAATGTAGGGAATCCATTCCAGCCAATCGCTTGAATCGTAAAGACCATTGATTGTATTTCAAAGCGTAAAATACATTAGAGGTTCGGATTTAGCCATTAAATGGCGACAGCCATTCAGCCCATTCGATTCATTCAAGGTTCGATTTCTTGAACCCACACCGCAAAGAAAGAAAATAAAAGACAATTAGATCAAACCACTTACACTTCTCGGATCTTTCTAAAATCCCCTGGCAGAGATTATTTTGGGCCTTGTCTTGTTTATACTCTCCGTAAACTGGTTGCCACTTCTTCCATACCCATCAGCATCTTTGTCCACGTCTGGACATCGTGCCACTAACTGCAAGTACAATTTTTACCAAATCTCTACACCCTGCTTTTCAGCTTTGGTAATGAACTCCTCGTGCATTTCTCCACGTAAATGGATTAGGGCAACCTCCCAATTATCTTTCCAGTTTGTGCCTCTTCCTTTTTGAACATCCCCAGACACTTTTCTTCCACGATGTTTTTCTTTTGACCTGATTGTTGAACAATTTTACTAAGGTTTTGGTTTGACTCATTTACAATAGGGGGGCTAGCATAAGGGTAATAATACTTGAGGTATAGAGGATCGTCTTGGAACTGGACCACGTGTGCATGAAATGAGACAGGATAATTTGGAAGTGGCAGAGCAGGTTGAGAGGAAGGTATTTCTTGAGATTTAGAGTCCTCAAGGGTTTGGGTATAAGGGTAGGATGAATATCCTTGAGGCATGTAGGAGTAACCATCAAATCCATCCATGGCAGATATCTGGGAATCTAAAATGGCAAATAAAGAAAAAAAGAAGAATAAGATTTCAAAGTTAAAGTGCAAAAAAGAAAAAAGCAATGATCACAACATTTACAATATACAAATTCACTACTTGGAAAAGATGTCTAGTAACTAGATAAAAAAATGCAAAATACCAATGCAAAAAAGATGACAACAATGACATGTCTTAAAATCATTATTTGCAAAAGATTGAAAGAAGATGATGCAAAGATCATTATTTGCAAAAGATCGAAACATAAAAAGCTAACATAAATATTCCATAGATTGCTAAATTTCATTAAAATAGAATTCCAATCAAAGTACAAACTACAATAATTGGACAATCTGAAACTTGATCAGAAATAAACATGTATCAGAAAACAATCTGAATTTCTATCAGAAATAAACATGTATCAGAAAAATACTCTTGTTTGTAACAGACATGGATTGAAGAAATGGCAGCCTTTGTGAAGAGCATAGACAATAACCATCTACTAGCAATTGGCACAGAGGGCTTCTATATGGACCCAAAGATTGGAACAGAGGATTACTGGGTAGCTGGGCTGCTCAGATGGGAACAGATTTTGTACGCCAGAACCAGATTCCCAACATAGATTTTGCAACAGTTCATTCCCTATTTTGCATGTATCGGGCTGCTAGAAACTTGAATGGAATAAAACTTGAAACTTGATCCATCCACTGTTAGTACAGACTACACGGGCTTTGCCAGGAGATGAATCAGAATCTAGGGAGGAGATGAATTAGAATGTAGGGAATCCATTCCAGCCAATCAGTTGAATCAGAACCCATTCAGGCATTCGAGGTTCGGATTTAGCCATTCAGTTCAGCCATTCAGCCATTCGATTCATTCAAGGTTCGGATTTACTGAACCCACAGCTGCAAAGAAAGAAAATAAAAGACAATTAGATCAAACCACTTACACTTCTCAGATCTTTCTGTTCCTGAGAGATTATTTTGGGCCTTGTCTTGTTTATACTCTCCGTAAACTAGTTGCCACTTCTTCCATACCCATCAGCATCTTTGTCCACGTCTGGACATCGTGCCACTAACTGCAAGTACAATTTTTGCCAAATAACTTAAGGCTGGGAAGGAGATTCTTCAGAGAATGAGTGGTCTACCGAAGGAGAAGAAGTCGAAGACGATGAAGAAAATGAAAAAGTTGAAGACAAATCCGCTGAATTCGAGGAGTTCATGGCGTTGCGAAATGGTACATGCATGTTTTCTTTCTTTTCTTAAGCATTCAACTAACGGTTATTTCTTATTTTTTTGTTTTGCAGATGGTGAAGCAGATGAATGAAATTTGTTAGGGCAGAGCAACGGCTTTTTTTTTTTTTTCCTTGTTCTTAGCCTCCAGCTTGCCTCCAGCTTCATACCAACGTGTCTCCAGCTTCTATCTTTTTCGAGAGAATGTACATATGCCTCCGGGCTATTTTCTTACCATATGACTGCAAGCCTCCAGGCTTTTTTGTTGTAAATAGTTGAAGCCTCCGGGCATTTAAATTTCCAAAATGATGTTCTGATGTAAAGCCATACGGCCACGAAAAAATTTGAATGTAAAAAGTTTTTGCTTCTAATTCCATTTGAATACCTAACTTGTTTTTTTACTGTACATGTTTTGGTGCTTATAGGATTTGTGTATATGACAAGGGCAGCTAGTGTAGGCAATTGTGTGAATAGAGCTGAATTGGATGTATGTAGGCAATTGTATAAATTTTATGAATGGATGTGAATTGTATGGAAATATGCAATTTTATGATTGGTTGTTTGCTGTACCAGAAGGGCATGGACATGTATGTATTAAAGATTACATGAAACAACCTGAATGTTTTAAGTACATAAAATGCTGCACAGAAAATGACACAAGTCTTTGTAATTGTTAAATTAATTCACATGGTCATTACTTTTCATTGAAAAGAAATCATAATATGACTAGTAATGGTGCCCAGCGTTGCTGGGCATAAGTTAAGAATGTGTAAATGATATTCAAGAGAATGAATGATATGCTCTAATGGATTGGTTTTAGCTCATTATTCCTTAATCAATAAGCTAAGTGATGCTGGGCATAATTTGGTAACTTGCAAATGTTGGGAACTTTTCATTGCATTGATATAACTTGCAAATGTTGGAAACTTGTAATTGCATTTCTTTGATATAACTAAGGGCTCTTTGGCCTTCTCCAAGTTTGTCATGTACCACGATGATGGCAAAGCCTATATGTTCCCTGGGGGTTATCAACATTTAAGCATAAATTCAAAAGTAGGCTTTTGAAACTATTGTATAGTTTGATATATGCAAATGAAAATAGTATTAAACATTGTGTGTTTCTTTTAAAATTTAACATTATATTGTGTATACATTCCTAGACCCATGAAGGTCACTTAGACCGAGCAAACATCTTGTTTTGTGGCAATTTAGTTGTCTCATTTATACTTTTTAAAGCATACCTTGCAATTAGAATTATTGTTGCATTGCTTGGGTACCACCAGATACATGAGTGGCATTTTATGCCCATGCCATAAGGAACCAACTAACGATCTTGTTAAGTCTTGATTGTGTTAAAAAGGTTATTGTTCTTGAGTTAGGCAATTATATAGAGCATGTGAATTGGATTCTTCATGCTATAAATGTGGTAGCTAAATGGTTTGCTTTTAACACACATATGGAGCATATATTATTTGTGTCATATTGTAACTATGTACAGGATCACAGCCAAGGAAAACAAATAAGCCATGAATTAGATGAAAATCTTTCTTACTACAAAAGGAAATCACATCCTTGTGTAACTGTTTCGTGTATTGAAATTATGATCGATCATGCAATCCAATATCTTTTATTGCATATAAACTCCAAATAATTAAATTGATATCTATGATAGTCCCCTGCTCTTATCACAAATTTCCAATGCATTATTTTTTGCAGAATGGAGAACATACGCCAGTACTATCATGAGCATGTTACTTTGGATTTGAGAACCCACCGCACTTGCAAAGTATCTAAAGTAATAGCATGCGTATACTCTCAAAAGGCAAATGTTTTTGCAACAAAATAGACATGTTTAGAAGAAACAACACGCAGCTCTAAAATGTTTTAAATTTCCTCTAGAAAAGAGAGCCATGAGTTTTAATGGATCTTCATGAGTTTTTCATGAGTATGTTCTTTCTTTTCTTTCTATTTTCTTCTTTTCTTTCTATCTTCTTCTTTTCTAATTTCTTCTCTAAATCCATCTACATTTTTGTCAGAAAAAGAAATGATATATACATAGCAAGCCTAGAGTTGAGCATAGTAGTAAAGTTTCTGTCTTTCCCCCTTTTCTCTCTGCAGAGAGGCTTAATCCAATCTATGCGCATTCTTTATGCTTGCGCAGAAGGGTTAAGAATCGATATTTGCCAAATGGGTTGTTAATCAGAAGAATTTAATAGAACCTGCAAACATTTCTATTGAATCGTTGGTAGATTACCTCTGTAAGGTAGATTTCAAACAATCCTTTTTCTCCAGGCTTGAAATAGGGACGATGTGAGATGTTATAAATCTGCATCAAACATGCCAAAATCTGTGAGAAAACTAAGAAATAAAACAAACCAATTTGCCAAACAAAAGGAATTCGTAAAAACATTCGGCTGTGGCAAATTGGATTCATAAACAACTGAATATATATTATGTCACTTTTCCTTAAAGGGCAAACTCTTCTATGTTCTACAATCTTTATTATTTCACTACTTTCACTCACAATAAATTGATCAGTTCCCAAATCCTCATTCTCCAATCTGCCCCTTTCTACAAACTCGCCAATTAACATTTAAAGTTCTTATACTTACTCAAGTTATTGTATGCTTCTGCACATGAAGAATTTGCCAATATAGTCTTTTCCATCAGACTGCAGCAGCATCCATTTTTCCCTGCAGACAATATTACAAAATTTATGGCACCTGGAAAGTAAAGTCAATTTGAGAAACATAAACATCTTGGAAATGAGAGGCTCTTAACACGTACCTGACCAATGTAGACAACATCAAGGTAATACAAACTTCGACAACCACAGCAAAAGCACATGCATATGAAGAAAACAAACAAAAAGTTATCCTTCACCGTTTTTTTTCCTTGAAGGATTTTAAATCAACGACATTTTTCTGCTTCATTGGAAGATCACAATCTTGAGCACTATAATGAGTTAAACTCTAATTATCCTTCTATCACAAAACATTAAGAACTTATCCTTATAACTGTCAAGGATTTGTAGCGGAGAAGACATACATGATTCTAAACAGCGCCACTGTCCAATTCGATTTGTTACTCTGACGACCATATGCCCATCTGCACTGCAGCCACTTTGAAAAATCGAGATCAGCAAAGGAAAAAACGAAATTTAGTGGAGGGCATGGAAGTTGAACCTAAACGGGTCAAAGCAAGAAATTAACCTGTTGACATGCTATGTGTGGCATATGTACGACTTTGCTTCAAGCTGAAGAAGGTATCAAGGCCGCTAAATTCCTTTACCCAAACCGTTTTGTTCTGAAACAAATACTGGCAGAAAATTTGAGACAGGGCGTCCTCTGCGGATTAGCCAGAAGCATAAGGGCATAAGAGATCCAGAAACATCCCGCCAAATAAAGTAGTGCATGCCCCAGTTGCTTCAAACACTGATCAGACTAACTATATATGCCAGACTCGTCAAAGCAGAGAACACTGAAACGAATACACTGAAAGCAGAGAACACTGAAGCCTGCATGATAGTTAGAAGCTAAAAGGTAGGCTACGAACTCAAAGATCCGCCCACTGAATCCGGCGCCATAGCTAGAATGCATGGCTGGGCTCCAAAGTGATTGAGTCAGCATTTGAAGGTCATCTGAGATATTCCTTTCTACGTATTTATGACTTGCAGTTCCCTGAGTGCTCCAACCAGCAGCTGTTTTCACACCAATTTCACAACTTTTCACCATCTGTAGCTACAAACTAAGGCATTGGTGAAGGCCTGGCTATCAGGATCGGTTAAGAACACCGGTTCCAATCTCTGGAGAAAGCCTCGTCCTTACACAATACAGCTAAAACTAAACCCTAAGATCAAGACATGATAGGAGGGATTCCACAACATTGTTGCTCCTTTATTTTCCCTCGCCAACATCACCAACCGTTGTCGACTGCCTCGATTCTGCTAACCATTCTTCACTACTGAAGAAGCTGTCGAACCTAGCAGTGCCGTTCCACCTGTGGCGTGCATGTGGATACCACTGGAGGAATGCATAGGCGCCCCCCGAACCCTAAAAAAAACGCAAAACTTTGTGACGTGGCATCATCATCGCCATTGGTTTGGTCGAATTTGGGCCGTTAAAATTAGGGCTGGGTCCAACACTTACACAATAACATTATAATATAAGATATTTATAAACTCAGCCAACTTACATCACAACTGTTCTGCAACTGTAAACCAATTTAAAACTGGATCGATTCCAAGCACTTGATTGTATATGTACAACAAGTGCTTGCAAGGTATGAATCCTCTTATCCTTTCCATGTGGATGAAATCTGGACAACTGCGCGTCCTTAATGGATACTATGTATGTGCTATCTTCACGTTTGACTACATAGTCCACATGTTTATTTTTTAAGTAGGTCTTCTCTTGCACATAATCTCTCTTTGACTGCTATTTGCATCTAAAATACTTTACCAACTCTAATAGTACATAAAGTTATTAGCCCTTTTCAAAAAGCAAACACTTTATCAATAAATGAGTACGTCACATATCCACACTTAACTTCAAATAAGACATATATATATTTCTTTTATTAAAAGATAATCAAAGTAATTTTACTATAGGAAGTCATCTTTTTCCAAAAAGATCACACCAAGCGAATTTTGTATAAGCTAAAGGGTTGGAATATACTAAATTCGCATGGTGTGATCCACTTTCTTGTTTGTTGTCAATAGATAATAACACCAAGTCCCTCATCAATAGTCTCCCATTTGCATATAAAATATGTATCATTCCAAGTTATATTATGTTTTATGAACTAAACTTTTTCAAAGAGGGTCCCAAAGCAAAATACAAACACTTAATCAATAAGCCAACACTTTACCAACAATCAAAGCTTTATTAAATAAGTTTTTTATGTTATTTTATCAAACCTAACAATGTTTCCATATGTGACACTTTGTGTTAACTAATCCAAAGGCTCACGAAAGCGACATTTTATACAATATGTCTTTGGAGCATTTTATGTCGTGGCATTAGTAAACACCTCTAATGGAGCAAATATTTTGTAACTCATTTTTTCAACAACCCTGGATGCACGTCTTATCAAACGTTTATTCATTGCAATGACACCATTCTCATAACTTTGAGGCTTGCACAATTTGCTTAAAAGAGGTCATGGGACGACTTTCAAGCTCAGCTCCCACAACTTTACAACGTAAAACTAGATGCCCATTGCCCTGAATGTATATCTTGGAAAAGCATGTCTCTTATGTCCATATGTTAAACAACAACGATGCTAGTAATGCTTTTCCCTAGTCTCAAATCCTCGACATCTAATAAATATAGCCCGAAGAAAAATATTTGATTCAGTGGGTGAATATAAATCAAGAAAAGGGAAGAAAAAAGAAGCAAGGATCACATGACGCGAAATCTCACTACACATTTACAAAGTGCATATGCATTTTCACATTGTGTGATCCATGTATTATTGAGGGTGCAAATTTGCAAATATCCTCCTCTTCCAATCCCTTCCCCCCTCCCTTCCCTTTTTTTTTGCAATATACTATCCATAACATTTATTTTGAACCCTATAGTTCTACCTATTCATTGCGTATGAATGTCGCTCCGGCGATGTAACTCCATAGTCACCCTTCGTTAAGGATAGCATTCTCACCCACGAGCCTATGGATAGATATCCTTCCACCGTCATGCCTTTATTGTTTTGTAAGTGATAAACTGCAGAAGCAGTGTAGGAGTACTAGGAGCAATGATGGATGCAATTAGAGATACAGATCGGTCATTGAATTGTAAGAATGAATGGCAGGGAGCAATACGATGAATGGGAAGAGCTGAAAAGTAGGAAAACTTCAGAATGAAAATTTGGGTAATAAAAACATGGCATGTAACGTACGTTTGCTTGTCCGCACATCGCCTCGTCGTTGTCGCTTAACTATGCTCGCCCCTCATCGATGCTATAACATACTCACCCATGAACCTTTGGAGACATAACCTCCTACTTCTTGACCTTGAGTAAATAGGGCAAAAACACAGACACTATTGGAGACTTGGATTCCAAATGAAGAGTGAAGACGGAGAGGATGCACGTGGCGCTAATGTGAACAATAGAAATCTTGGTGCCAAAATTTGATAAGGTGGTTGGTGCATGTGGGCATGTGCACAGTAGGCGGAAAAAGTAGCCATTATTTTGGTCCGCGATACGATTTTCGAAAAATGTGGGCCATTAATGTGGTATGCACAAACATGTCCTATGAAATTTTGCCATGTGGATGCCAAGTAAGCCTGCTCCTCTTTCTACTTGCCAACTAATACTGACTTTGGAAAAAAATGCGCAAACATCATTGGTCGCGAGAAACATGACGTGGAATTCTGGCATCCAAGTTATGGGCCATTTTGAGACCCCAAATCCGCCCTAATGTTACACATTAATAATATATGAACTTGGAGATAATGTTTCTCCAGATATGTTTTCTCCTCTTGCTTTATTTAATACTGGCATAATTAAATTACAGTATTATAAGCTCCTATTACTCTGTTGACCTGCAGTCCTAAAATGGTAAGAGCCCCCAATTAGAGGACAGAATAGCTTTATGAAGGATGTGTCACTTCGAAGGCAGTGGGAGCTAAAGCTTGGAGACGTGTGCAAATATGCAAAAAAGTTTATTGTCTCAATTGGATGCAGCATGTAAAGGCCTTTGTCCTCCCAGGCATTAAAGCTGGATGGGAACTTTTAAGGTAGCCAAGATAGGCTGGTACAGCTACTGAATACATGACTATAAGCCTGGCAAGATATAAAATAGAATATTTCTCCGACCACATATGACAAGGATACTATAAAGAAGTATCTAAAGAGCTGCAGAAACTCATGCAACACAGACCAACGAGTCAAAGAGAAACTCATTTCCATCTTGAGATGGTAAGGAATATCTTTTTCCAAGATGATCTTTATTTTAATTACATAATCTTACCTAAGGAATATCTTTTTCAAGCTCGCCTTCATTTTAGTTACATAATCTTATCACTTAAGCTTGGATATGTCAATTGAATATCTGTTATTTAAAGGCATGCATTGCTGCTAATGCAAACTACCTACATTTAACTCATATCCCTTGAGATGTGAGATTATATTAAAGAAATTTATCGCGGCGGCCTTGGCCGCCGCGAACATTTCTCTTCTTCCATCCTTGCCACCACAAACATTTCTCTTCATCCATCTTACCTACATGTACATGATTGGACCTGCATTTCCTCACCTTGTGTTCTAAAAGAAAATAATGTGATTAAAAAGTGACAATGTAAAATTAATTGTTTCTTCAAAATCGTGAAATTGGACCCATTAGTAACGAAATTCTATCAATACAATGCTGAACACACTCAGATTAGAGATATCTCTTTCCTGAACGAGTATACTAAAGCTACTCGTAAATAGCATTCGATCTGATGGATTTCTAACAACTTTATGCATATGCTATTATATCAATCTAGTTCTTAGGGCATTAAACTAGCAAGACTAGTATTGCAAAAACTTCAATGTGTTAAATGTCATAGGTCGCCATTGACTAATGGTCTAAAGCCTTTCTTAGTTTTTTCAATAGTTCCTTAATGTCTTATCGAGCACTACATTTTGTTGTTCAAGGCAGAAGACATTTCCCTTTCCTTTAAATTCCTCTCACCCCATTGCCCAGTTTTTATAGTAAAACGTAAAGGAATTGTCAGTTGACATCGTAGCATAATAACAAGGGTTTTTTTTGTAGTTTTATACGCTTTTTGACATGGTTTTCCTATGATTTTGGTGTTGTATTCGTTGGGACGTACTAAATAGTATTTCTAGAGTGCGTCATTTTTGGACCGTTGATTTGGATTAGCTTAAACAATCTAACGGTTGTTGTTATCAATATTGCATTCATATGCATCAAACCCCAAAAATTTTGTCCTCTGGATTTTGTCTTCTCGATTTCTCTTGCTGGCGAAGTGCATTGTTGCTACATATCGGTATCGGTATGAGATCATAGCTTTTGTTATGCTCTTCATTCTTGTTTTTGGTTTCGTTTAGGACAATGATTTCTTTTTGGAGGGGAAGGAAAAATTGTGCGCATCAAACATTAGGCATCAAAATGCCGGATACCTAACTCTGCTTTTTCTTCTTCACTCTGTTTTTGTTTCTCGTTTCCTATATGTTTTCTTGCTTCTTATTGCTTTGTCTTCACATCGAATCGAACAGCTCTTTGGCGATGCTTCAGCCACTATCTCTACTTCTGCCATGCTTCAGTGAAACCAGCAAACCCTAAGAAAAGAAAACACTTACGTTGCTTTGCCTCTGGGGCTCGCCCCAACATGCATCTCTGTTTCTGCCTTGCTTCAGCAAAATCGGGCTATGCTTCATGCTATCCAAACCCACAAAAGCCCACCTTGTGTGATCTTCTGCTGTTCATTCGCCCCTTAATGCTCCTCTTCCTATTTAAAATCTGTTGCTTTTTCTCAGATATTACCGTTACTAGGGAAATTAGTGCAGCTCAAGAAAGATTAACAGGACTACTTACAGAAACATATAAAGAACAACCAGAAAATCGAGAAATTATTAGGTTTATTATGAGTACAGTTGGAAGGGGTGCAGCAGGTGATGTGGGGCAGCGTATACTACGTGATGAAATTTTGGTTGTTCAGGTGAGCTTTTAGTCTGGTAACCTTTGGTATGTTTTCATTGAGAGAATGTTGAGAATTAACAGTCCTATATCAAAAATATCGTTGCAACGGAATATGATGGAGGAATGGCATCAGAAGCTACACAATAATACTAGCCCAGATGATATTGTTATCTGTCAGGTGATGCTTTAAGCCTTTTATTATATTCGCTTCATATGGTGATTGTCTTTTTTAAAAATATGATAACTTGGCAAATAAGTCAGCAGCTATTATTTATCTGATTGGTCTCTTGTTATCTTATGCATCATGTTCAACTCATTCGCAGCTTGCTTGCAGTGTATTCAACTCATACCATGATGCAGAATTGTGTAGCAAATTTGTCACTATGTAATGCTGCCTATGACGATATGGCAGTCCATCAAAATGAAGGAAATTCTCATCGCTTTTGTGCACGTGTCATCAAATCTCCAAGTGCATTATAAAGACGCAGAGTAACAGAGTACAAGAATGAAGGTTCAGTCCTCCATTTTGGTGCAGATGTCCTTTGAAAGTTCCTGTATCCATATTTTGCAGAATGTTACATGATTTGGAATTATGAGGGCATCGTATTATGAAGACATCCTAAATGCAGCAATGAAGCTTCGAGCATTATTTTTCTTCAATTGACCAGCCTGTTATCTTATGCAACATATTCAACTCATTCCCAGCTTGTTTGAGTTATTTGCAGCGTATTCAACTCGTACCATGATGTGTATTCTCTCAAGCAAATATAATATGTATTGCAGTTTGAAGTTTCTCATATGGACCCATACAAACTGCATGTTTGTCTCCAAAACCTTTTGGAATGACTCATTATGAGGTTTTCAATGCTGAAGCCTCATTTGAGGTGAATCTCTTACATGTTCTTTAGAATTAAACGTGCGTTCTAGATTCTATACTTGTCGATTCAAGATTATATCTTCAAACTACAACACGATGGTTCCAAATCTCAATTGTTGTTGCTTCACGTATTAAATTATCTTTCTATCATCCAAGTGTGATGTAATGTTGTTTGTTTTTGGCCCCGAAGGGGCAAAAAAATTTTTAACGTATAACACAAACCATTACATTACACACCTTAAAATTAAAATCCCCCTTAAACCCTCTTTTGTTTGGGTGCATATTCACACGGGGGGTGACGTAGGGCAGCGAGAGCCCCCTGTAATTATGTTTTGCAAAAATGTTTATTTGTTTTTGCTAGCCTTTCTATAGAATCATCAAAATGCAAGCCTTTCTAATTTGATTATTTCTTTTAGACGTTGTTGTTCATTTCTTGCACCATAAAGAGTTAGGGGTTACAATGCTAGTGCCACACATTCAGAGTTGTGCATATAGAATAGTAAAAATGTAAGGCTTAAAATGCAAGGCTTTCTACATGCACTGTTTAGTTCACTTACTTGCAAAAATTAACAACAAAGAGCGAGGCAAACAATGGTACGTATCACTGTGAGACGTGCACAGTTTTAATGTAAGTTTAGGCTAAGGAAAGTATGGTATTTAATCTAAGGGTTGAGATTGGAAAAAAAGTTTGATCTAAGAGCTAGGAGCGAAAGCCCCTTTTGAATGGAAAGAGCACGAAGATATGTATTAGAGGACACAGATTAAGGCGGCCAAGGTTGGAGGAGGGGACATATCATAGCAGGGAAGCGGATCAGAAAGGGCATTACGGATCAGAGCGGATTCAGGGAGCATCTAGAGCAGAGCAGGAAATTCAGATTAGAGCATCCGACCAGTAGAGTAGAAGAGCAGATTCGATTATAGCAGAGACGGATTAGGGCATTCATGATCAAACCCCAGGCCATCATTATCTCTTCGTCAAGCAATCTACTGCGATTATGTTCAAACCTGGTGAAGCATTGTCTGAACGCGTTACTGATATTCTGAGCTTCACTAGAACTCCATGATCACGACTCCATTCAGAGATGAGAGATAAGTTGTTCTATATTTTATAATAAGAATCTGAACTATGATTGCTTTGAATGCAATATCGAGATCTTCATAAGAGCGCATATTTCTCAACGCACAAGGCTGTGTCCCTTGCTTCGATGGCAACGTCATTATGGCTAAGCCAAAATTTCAACTTTGCATAATACAGGTTCATATGGTGAAGAAACCAACTTGCGAGGCAGAGAGGCGGAGAAAGGAGACTCCGTGAATATTGCAGAGGAGACTGATGTAGACCATATTGTTGATGGAATCGCCAATCTCACCTACACCTTGGCTATGGCGTCATTCTACACCTAAATGCCTACATCTCATCTCAGCTTGGCTATGGCGCCAGAGTGCCGGAGCAGACCTCACGTCTTCTTGCTCAGAAACTCCATAGAAGCAGAAGCCGATGTAGAAGCAGAAGCTCCAAGAAGCTCAATAGAAACAAAAGCCGCGCAGCTACTAGAGATCTGCCGAACCGGAGCATGCTTACTCCATCGGGCGATGGGAACGTCACTCCATCGGCGCTCTTGGCTACTGGCAGTTGCCAGGGCTCACTTACAGCCGAAGAAATTGAAAACCAAAAAAATATCCACACGTGTCGGCTTCGCCTGAGGCAGAACCCAGAAAAATTAGCCATCGAAAAAAAACAAAATTCAAAATTAGATGTATGATTATATATGGTTTGAAAGATACAAGATTAATCACAATTACACGCACGCTAAAACCACAAGGGATTTTACCTTGTCAACACTCACACCACATACCTCAAGTCTTGCCCCTCGCCTGGGCTCACAAGTCTCTGCTAATTTCAAGTCTCGCCAGAGGGCCACCTTCTCCTAGTTCATTTATCAATGATTGATATCTCGCTGTCATGGACTCCATCTATACAATATCAGAAACTAAAAATATTACAAAAAATTATCAAATAATATTCATAGTTTAACACTCTTACATCACTCAAAATCAATCTTTACCCTTGGTTAGAAGAGGTGCTCGGCATCCTTATAGCATCACCGACACCTGTCATCAATATCATATAGTCTTCAACTCCTCATTGTCTAACTGCTTGGCAAGTTTTGTTCAAACACTTACTAGCACATCTACACTTACACCTTGTTCCTTTTATCCGCCGCCTGTCAGAACAATAAGGCTCTCTCACTAGTGCATCCCGGATCAAGTGGTCCAACCCAGAGGTTTGGGGAGTGGATGTCGAGGTGTATCATCAGCGCCTCGCCATCATGACCGATAGATGTGGTAATGTCATTCTTGAAAGCGTATAAATATAATCTCACTAATCAGATTCAAATTAAAATGCACCGAACGGAAGAACTCTAGGCAGAAAGAGAATGTAACACCTCTACCGCAATTTTTGTTTCCGTTGAGCACCCCATTTTGCTCTTCATTTCCATATAGCCAAAATAGAACCATTGCCGGGAACCGATTCTATGACTTTTGTTATGCTAGATTTTTTGATTGGCCCATTCATGGAGTTGTTCATTGAATTCCCACTTGAAATTCTTCGTTGCCAAAGAATGCCAAACAAGTATGGCCGAGTGGTCGAGATCATTTTTCCCTAACAAAAAATAACCCAACTATTTTTCTTACAATCGGAGCTGTAATGGGAGCTGGCCATGCTTTGAGAGTTTTAGAAGAAGAAAAGAAATAAAAAAAAAAAGCTTAAAAAGAACGGACTAGGGCAACCTAAAGACCAGCGTCAACCAGAGCTTCGGGTTAGGTGTGGTTTCGCCAACAACCCTAAAATTTTCAAAGATCAATAGGAAATAGAAATAGTTATCGGCTTGAAGACGATGCCAACCATCCCCGGTTAAAGAACCAGATTGTTTAATAACAAGAGGGTAAAAATGAGCATTCAGGGTTAAGGCCCTTTTCCACCTGCTAGCCTTTATTTTATGGTCACATAATTATAAGACACACCCTTTTGGGCTCCATGTCATACTCTAAGACATATCTAAAAAAATGCTTTTCCATTACATTATTATAAGATACGCTTTCCTTTATTGATATAAGATGTGTCTTATATTCACAATTTTCCACTACACAAAAATAAGACATGTCTTATTGTTAAAAACAATATTTTAAGCAACAAAACATAACTTTTATAAACAACATTTTTGAGTGGCTGCTTCATGTCCATAGGAGAATGATGAATATTGTATAAAGCTCTGCCAACGCATCCTTCTGCGTTGTCTTCTAGAACTATTTCTTCTTCAATATTTTTCTCATTCCAATTGTCCACCCATTCTCAACAACCTCCTGATCATTTGGGTGTGCACCTCATCGCACTCTGCTCCACGTAATGCCTCCCGTACACTTGCCTCATTTTCTTCTAACTCTATTGCTGCCTCAGTGACCCAATCCTTATCAAATGCCTCGTTATATATAATGCATAAATTATGCATTACCAAACAAGCAGCTACAACAATCCCATCGATCCGGAAACACCTGGACGCTTATTCCTCGAAGGGACGAGCTTATTAGGCCATCTCCTCGCCTTGGCCCGCCATTCCGCCTTCTCACAGCAGCTCTTCTTCTCCTCTCATACATACTACCCTAGGTTGAGTTTCTTCTTTGTTTTATTGTCTATGTATCGGGCTACACATCCACTGACTTCAGTCCGTGATCTGTATTCACATGAGCCCAACCTCCATGGACATGAGTCCGTGATTCAGACTATATAAGAACTTCCTGTATTATCCACGAGGGTGCTAGTCCCTTTCATTCTCGTTGTCTTGGGGAATTCCTTTCTAGCTTGCTGGTTGAGATCTTTTTTCAATTGTGAATTGTGCTATCATTGTGCATTGTGCATTATGCTATCCCTTTTATTGTCGGGAATTCATTTCTAGCTAGCCGCTGAGCCTTTGTTCACATGCATATATTGGGATATCATCGTGCATTGTGCTATTAGTATTTAACGTATTTGCTATTTAGCTATGTTCAGATGTGCTAAATATTGCGTTGCAATTTTGACATGAGTTTCTCTTGGACTATTTTTGTGGGTGGTGCTGCTTTCTTTTTCCCGATGGGGGACACAAATTTCTACTTTATCATGGTTTTTTCTTCCATCCTACTGGTGACGCTGCTTTCTCTCATCTGCATGCTATCTTCTCTTTGATATGGTGATGTCGCTTATTTCAATCGCGAGGGTGACATATTTCTTTTATGTAATTGTTTTCCACCCGCTGGGTATGCCGTTTCCACCCACAGTGATGCTCTTTTGTTCCTCGCTACATGTTGGATTTTCTCTAACCCTTTCATGGTGTTTTTAGAGTTCTCGAAGTTGCTTGGTGTTTTACGCTAACGGCTTATATAGTTGAGGAAGTCCTTGGTAGTCGGCCAGTTTTGTCTTCTTTTGCGAGTCTCCTTCCCAGAATCGGTGATCGATCCGAGCATCTGTATCGCTATTCGAAGGCGAATTAGCCACTATATAAGGCTATTTCTTCGACCTGTTATCGCAAGGCCTTCACAGCAGTTTCTTCTATTCTGTTTCCTCCTTCCTCAAGGCGTAGGGGCATGAGTTTGCGCAATTGCCATGTTTAGATGTGTCTTGTCTTCTTCAATAGTATGAATCATGCTTTTAATATCCCAAAGGCCCGCTCCACAAACATTCTAGTGCTCGATTGGATGAAATTCAATGTTTTTCATGGTCCTTAAATCCATTACCTTTGTTGATAAACGGTGTCAATAACCAAAGCCTAGGAGTGTATCCAAAGATCACCAAGCAAACAATAGTTCTTCATTTCCACCGACTCAAATTTAGCATAAACCTGTTGTTCTTGCATTAAAGCCCAATCATGCATACTTCATCTTTGCACCCAATAATATTTATAGTCCTGCTATCAAACATCTTGAACCACAATGTTGTTGTAAATAGTCGCATCTGCTTTTGGTCAATTAGAGCCGTGATAAATTATGATCGCCATCTATCGCCCCCAATTACATTTGGGTCGTTTTGAGCTTTGCCTCTATATGTATTATTTAACTCTTTGTGACCGCTATGTGGCCAATGTAATCCACAAGGTACTTTCATTTTTAGCTTGATAGCTCGAGTAAATTCCAAAACACATCTAGCACCGCTGTAGTGCCAACTCCCGCAAAGTTCTCTCCAATGTAGATCCGAAGAGGCTAGGTGTGTCAATGCAATGGCAACCTTTTTGGCAAATTCTATTGCCATACGCAGATATTAGTATCTCGCTTCAACAGTAGATGGGGTGTGCAAACCCATTTGAAAGTGCTGTTGCTCAGAAACCCCTCATTCGTCGAAATGACCTATCCCGGGTTTGGATAGAATGTTCAGAGAAGCCCCTGACCTGCTTTTGCACCACCCAACAAATAGGCTTCGCCCTTCATGAAAGGCATTATAGTCACTAATTCAATCACCCGCATACACGCCAACATATATCTTGTTGATGGCCTGCATCACTGACCTCAACAACCTAGCATGATGGAAAACACAGAAGCTCGGCACATAAGCAGACCTCCGCATAGTCATCGCATCCATGCCGAAGTGGATGCTAACTTCTATATGTTGAAGTTAAACAAACACATTCAACGCAAGTAGAGCATCAATAACAGAGAACGGAAGTAAGGGAAGAAACAAAACATTGTAATAGCATCACTTAGTGTAACACTAATTTGGCCAATAAACTAGTACTATACTAAAACAATAAATCTATGAGAATGTGATTTGGGCATTTGGAAAACAAATCTACTTCATTAAGAACAAAGCTGACTATTGGCAAATAGAAGACTAGTTTAAATAACTCAAATTGGTAACCATCGCGAAGCTGAAAAAGGCCTTTGGTAAACTGATATTCTCAAAGATATTCAATTTTTCCTCCTCTCAAGTGCAAGGTTATCATCCTCGGCCTTTTTCGATTATTTTTACCATTTTTAATTGCCAAAGCAACCCTCGGATGTCGTGACCTTTTGCTTTTCTTTCTTTGACGACGCTTTCTCATCTCGTGTCAACCTCTTACCCCATCTTCTTTGTCTATGTTGGTCTTACTACTCTCCCCACTTTTGTCTCAACAATGCCAACCCTTCCAGATTTTCCGCCATGGGTGTGGCTAGAGCATCTATGGCGCATCATGAGCATAATCTAACAACGCGTGAGCATCGCTCACTCATGTGTACTAGTTCATTAGATCAACCACTACAATTTCCCATCGGGCCATGAGAGATTATTTGGGGTTTGTCTTGTTTATAGTCTCGAACTGCTTTGCCACTTCTCTACACCTATCATACCTTAGTTCACTTATGGACATCGTGGACACTAACCGCAAGTATAATTTTGTCAAATATCTAGACCCCGGCTTCGTACTTTTGGTAATGAACTCTTCAGGCATTTCCATCGAATGGATTAGCAACCACCAATTACCTTTCCGCCAGCTCTTCCTTTCTCGGGTGACATCCTCAAATAGTGCTTTAGTAGGCTCCTTCACTTTGCTAGCATAAGGGTATACTTGAGGGATAGAGGATCGCTCTTGCAACCTGACCAATGGAAATGCAATGTTTAAATGAGACAAGATAATTTGGAAGTGCCGTGAGCAGGTTGAGAGGAAGGTATTTCTTGAGATTCGTAGTCCTCAAGGCTTTGGGTATAAGTGGGTAGGATGAATATCCTTGAGGCATGTAGGGAGTAACCATCAAACTATCCATGGCGCATTGCGAATCTAAAATGGCAAATAAAGAAAAGAAGAATACATTTCCAGTTAAAGTGCAAAAAGGAAAAAAGCAATGATCACAACATTTACAATATACAAATTAATTACTTGGAAAAGATGTTCAGTAACCAGATAAAAATGCAAAATACCAATGCAAAAGATGACAATATTGACATGTCTTAAAATCATTATTTGCAAAATATTGAAAGAAGATGATGCAAAGATCATTATTTGGTAAAAAGATTGAAACATAAAACGCTAACATAAAAATTCCATAGATTGCTAAATTTCATTAAAATAGAATTCCAATCAAAGCACAAACTACACACTGGACAATCCGAAAACTTGATCGAATAAACATGTATCGAAACAATCTAATCTCTATCAGAAATAAAACATGTATCGTAAAACACTCTTTGTTTGTAATGCACATGGATTGAAGAAATGGCACCAGAAGAGCGTAGACAAGAACTATCTACTAGCAATTGGCAGAGATTTGACAGATTCAAAGATTGGAACATAGGATACCGGGTAGTCGGTCGCCGTATGGGGAAATGTATTTTGTACGCCGTAACCGATTCCCAACATAGATTTTGCAACGTCATCTCCCTATTTTGCATGTATCGAAATTAGAAACTCTAAATGAATAAAAGCTTGAAACTCGATCCTGCAAAGTTAGCTGGCTGCTCAACCAGTTTACGGAGAGTATAAACAAGACAAGGCCCAAACAATCTCTCGGAACAAAAGATCTCGAGAAGTGGGTGGTTTGATCTAATTGTTTTATTTTCTTTGTACCAGGTTCAAGAACTTCAACTTTGAATGAATCGAATGGCTTAGTTGGTTGAACCTAATACAATTGGACCCCTAATGAGTTATTCTAATGGGTTCTCATTCAACTGACATTGAATGGATTCCTCACATTCTATTCATTCTCCCTAGATTCTGACTATCTCCTCAGCCAAAGCCCGTAGTTCAGACTACCGATGGACCAAGTTTCAAGTTTTATTTCATTCGCTTCTAGTACCGACATGCAAAACAGTGGAATGAACTCAAAAATCTATGTTGAATCATTCGCACAAATTGCCCTATCTCGAGCAGCCTCCAGCTACCTTAACTGCTCCAATCTTTGGGTCCATATATAGTCCCTCTGGTACAATTGCTAGTAGATGGTTATTGTTCATGCTTTTCACAAAGGCTGCCATTTCTTCAATCCATGCTCGTTACAAACAAGAGTATTTTTCTCGATACATGTTTATTTCATGAAATCGTGATGGTTGACATACGTTTATTTCCGGACAAGTTTCAGATTGTCCAATTGATGTAGTTTGTAATTGATTGGAATTCTATTTTACGAAATTTAGCAATCATGGAATATTTATAAGCTAGCTTTTGTTGCTTCGGATCTTTTGCAAATAATGATCTTGCATCATCTTTCAATTCTTGCAAATACGATTTTAAGACATGTCATTGTTATCATCTTTTTGCATTGGTGTTTACTTTTTATCTAGTTACCAGGACGCCTTTTCAAGTAGTGAATTTTGTATATTGTAAATGTTGTGACTTTCGGTTTTTTTCTTTTTTGCACTTTAACTTTGAAATCTTATTCTTCTTTTTCTTTATTTTGCCATTTTAGATTCCCGATACACAACAAGCAAAAGGGTCATTTAGCTTATTTCATAGCGACGTTCAACCACGCCTACGCGACGCCCGACGGCGTCGCCATCGACGTCTTCACGGGACGTCGTTATGTCGATGCGACGTGTTTACGCGACGCTTCATACAGGTCGCCAGACGGACCTCGACGCGGACCTGACGTTTCGCCGACGTCACAGACGATCGCGGCGACGCAGGACTAAAAAAAATAAAAAAAAAAAATTTAAAAAAAATTAAAAAAAAAATTAAAAAAATATTAATTTGAATAGTTAGTTGTTAACATCATATACAAGATATAGTAGTATTATCTTAATGTTCCTCGTTAGGGGAAACCCAGATAATAATTCTATAACAATACGACCAATATTAGAAAACAATGACATCGAAAAGTTAATGTGAACTAAGAGCCGAGTAGTTGGGACCCCACGACCTATTTCTCGCCGAACCCGCGAGACTTAATTGTTGCTTTTGAAGCTGCTCGGCAACCGGTGAGGCAGATGTTTTTCTTGGAATCCTTTAACGCTCGGAAGATCTCCGATTGCAAGGAATACAACATGACAAGCAATCGCCTTATTTAATTCGAACCTAATGGCAAACAAATAAATACCTCGATATCTTCCTTGGTGATGTGATATGGTTAGGACCTGACCAATCAGCCCCAATTTTTTGGCATTCACTTCACTTTGCAATCACTTTTGCCTTTTCTATAAATCGATAGATTAACACAAAACAAAAGAATAAAAACAAGACTATGACAGGGTCATGTACCTCTTTTTCAAGGCCCCCATCATCTAAATGAGCCCCTCCAAATCCGATTAGTCGGATTAAGTTAGACATAACATACGCTTTAGGGTTATGTTTCAGATTTTGGCCCACCTCTACCAAGAATTACAAGAAAAGCTCTACTTGGACTAACATTCGGTCGCTCACTCGTAGTGGAGCCTACCGCGGCTCCTTGAACAAAGCAAGCCACTACAATTTTATTTTAAACCTAAAAATAACAAGTGGTCAGGACTTGAACTCCGGCACGGGCCTCCACCTAGGGTGGAGCCGGGTCAAAGGCCCTGAACAAGCCACTCCCTTAACCTTAGGAAAATATAGTGATCAGTGAAGTGGACTAACCCGGCACATGGTCCTCCCCACTCTAGGTGGAGCCGCACTGCCCCTTGACAAGCCACTCCATCAATTTTTTTAACTCGCTTAAAATTATATAAAAATAAAATGCAAGCTGATCGTAATCCTACTAAAAGAAGGAAGGATCGCGGTAAAAATAAGATCCCGAGGGTCCAAATCAGAAAGAAAGCAACAAAGAGTTAGAAGAATAAGAACAACGGAAAAAAAGATCTAAGAAGAAACAAAAAAAAAAAAAAGATGAAGAAATAGTAAACAAGAAAGAAAAAAAATGAATGAATCAAGAAGAAGAGAAGGGTGGAGAAAGAAGAGAAGGGGAAAGAGGAGAAAAAAGAAATTAGGGGAAGAAAGAAGAATGGAAGAAGAAAAGAGAATGAAATGGAAGAAGATAGAAGAATGGAAGAAGAAATGGAAGAGGAAATGGAAGAATGAAGAAAGAAATGAAGGAATGGAAATAAGAAGAAAGGAAAGGAATGGAATGGACGGAATGGAAGAATGGAACATGGATCAGGACAAACAAGGAAACAGATGGAATGGAACAGGCAATTTTTCAAAATCTCCAGATATGTCGATTTCAAAATCGACGGCTAACGACGCGCACGCGTCTCAGCTTTTGACGATGGTTATAAATGACGCCTAACACTTTTAATTTTGCGCCTTTTTTTCATCCGGATGGTCATGAAAGTTTTGTCCTATGTTAATTTTGGACATTCCGGCGCCATATGTACCAAAATCACATTCCCGATTTAACCACCACCTGCGCTGTTACTACTACGCACGTTTTGAGCCCGTATACGTTTGAGCTCCGGGTGGCGGCTTGATAAGTTCTCCTGGACGGATGTTGATTTTGGCCCTTATATCTAACTGGTGGGCCCCCTCTTGAACCCATGATTCAACGGCCTGATAGGGAACTCAGGATCCCGAGTGTGGTCTTTAGCTGCGACGGCCCCCCGTGGGGAGCCGCTTCGCCGAAAGCGGTCAGCCTTCGGAAACTTTTGGGCTCACTTCTTGGGGTCCCGGACTCTCCCCAATGAGGTGGTTTGCAAGGTCCCGGGTTTTGTTTTGACTTCAAGGTGCTACCGCATTGCCCAACAAATGTGCTGCCCGACCGTCAATGTAAACACTTTGATCTAAACCTTGTCCGAAATTTCGAACCGCCTGTATGTTGGCTTATTATTTAGAAGCCTGCTGACAAAAATCAGAATTAATCTGTACTATGCATTAATTACGAATTTATGAATGTTCATACTTAAAGCCGCTTTTACTTCTAATCACACAACGGGAGTACGTATCCAACCCATTCCGCCAGTTCCCTTTGCTTCATGTTTCTCAACCGCATCTATCGCCGTCCTGCGCAAATCGCATCAAACTCGCACCCAAAACGCGAAACCCCGCGAACCCGGCAACTTCATAGGGCGCCATTGCCGGAGGTTTCTATCCTGTCGACCTGACTAGGACCTGGCGGCGCACTCTCCTGACGTGAGAGGGGGTGTTGACGCCAGAGCACGGACCCTAAAACCATCCGGAAGCAGCTGTCTCAAAGTCCTTCTCCCGAAGGCTCGGGCGGCCTGACGGGCAATCCTCTTCGAATCGCGGATTCTGCCTCGCCAATGGACTCCTTAACAGCTGACAGCTGTGCTGGGACCGGCCAGCCATCCACCCCGCCGAGGTAGCGCCAACCAGTCTCATGTCCAACACAATCAGTCACCAAGGCTCAGGAGGTGGCTGCTCCATCACCGCAAACGAGGGCTTAGTGTTTCTTTCTTTTGCAAAGTCCCACTGCAATCTCTGGTTCTCCTATTCCATGCTGGCTAAGTCAATCTGTCTGCCTCCCAATGTCCCAATCCACAAAACACTTTGGTTTCTGCACGGCTCACTCCAGGATTCCGCTGTCAGATAAGTTCTCACGGACGATGTTGATTTTTTTGACCTTATCAGACAAAAGGCCCCTTGGAACGAAGTGATTCAACGGCCGGATAGGGGAACCATCCGGAGTGGTCTTTAGCCGGCAGCCCCGGGGAGCTGCCAGAAAGGCTGCCTGGAAACTTTGGGCTCGCCTCCTGGGGTCCGGACCCTCTAATGAGGTGGCCTCTGCAAGGTCCCTCGCCTTGTTTGACTTGGGCAAGTGTGCCGCCTCGGGCTGCCCAACAGCCAACCCCACTGCTCTAATGCAAACACTTCGATCTTAAACCTTGTCAGTGTGCCCTTGAAAACTGGCCTATGTTACGATGACTTAGGAAGCTCGTTGACAAAAAAAATCAGAATTTAATTCCCGTACTATGCATTAATTACGAATTTATGAATGTCTTGCTAATGGCAGTATCGCCTTTACTTTAACTGCCACAACGGAGGAGTACAGATCCAAACTCCATTCCGCCAGTTCCTCTTTGCTGCTTCAATCGCATCTTAATGCTCGCTGTCCTGCGTAACGACTAAAATTCGCGCACTCCAAAACGCGAAAAACCCCGCGCAGAACTGCAACTCATAGGTTTACGCTGGAGTTCTCTATCCTTGTCGATTCGACCAGGACCTGCGCCGTGTTCATCGTAGAGGTTGACGCCAGAGCACGGACCCTAAAACCACTGGAAGCAGCTTGGCACCAAAAGTTCCTCCGGAAGGCCCGGCGACGACGGCAACTTCCTCCGAATCGTGATTCGCTCGCTACCGGACTCGAACATTGACATGCCGGGGTCAGTTTTCATGGCCAAAAGACCACCCCCTTCTCGAGGTAGCGCCAACCATTCTCATGTCCAACACACTCAGAAATCAATTGGCTCAGGGAGGTGCTGCCTAATAACGCGAACAGGGCGTAGTGTTTCTTTTTGGTAAACCCGACCGTGTAAACTTGGCTCTCTAGTAATTTCGCCTCCCAAGATGTGTGGCGTAAGTCGAATCACCATTCCTGGAAATTCGCGAATGTCCGAACGGCTGCACTTTAGTTTCACACGGTCGCATCGCGAGGATGCTTCATGGTTTGATAAGTTCACCGGACGATGTTGATTTTTGACCTTATCGAGACAGCCAGGCTCTTTGGAACGAAGGATTCAACGGTCAGGGGAACCAGATCCCGAGTGGTGCCTTTAGCGCATTGCCCCCGGGAGCCAGAAAGGCTGCCTCGAAACCTTTTTGGGGTCACCGGGTCCCGGACTTCCTGAATGAGGTAGTCTTTGCAAGGTCCTGGCCTTGTTTGATTCTTGGGGCAGTGTGCCAGTTCGCCGCCCAACAACGCCCTAATCGCTCTAATGCAAACACTTTCGATCTTAAACCTTGGGTCCGAAATATTGAAAACTGCCCCAGATGCGTCAGCGGCGATCTAAAGAAAGCCCATGACAAAAAATGTAATTTAATTACATCATGCATTAATACTTAGTTTTGCGAATGTTCATACCGCAAAAGCCGCCTTTTACTTTAACTACTACAACGGGAGAGTACAGATCCAAACTCATTCCGCCGGCCTCTGCAAGCCACTTCAACCGCATCTATCAGCCGCTGTCCTGGCGTAAAATCCATCGCACCCAAAACGCAAAACCCTGCTAGAACCTCGCAACTCATAGGTTTACGCCGAGAGGCCTATCCTTGTCGACCGACTAGGACCTTGCCGGTTCATCGTGTGAGTGGGGGGGTGTTGACGCCGTAGCACGGACTTAAAACCATCGAAGCAATACCCCAAAGTCCTTCCCGGGCGTCTCCCGGGCGAATTTGACGGGCAACTTCTCTCCGAATGGGTGATTCGCTCGGCCAATGGACTTCCGTAACGCCGACATTGCCCCCGGGGACCAAGTTTCATGGCCAAAGACCACCCTTCAGGTAGCCAAACTATTCTCATGTCCAACACACCGTGAAGTCAATTGGCCTAGAGGTGGTCAGTCATCACCGCGAACGAGGGCTTAGTGCTTTCTTGCAAAACCGGCCTTAACTTGGTCTCTGTGGTAATTTCGCCTCCTGACTTTAATGGCTAAGTCAATTCCATTCCGGAGTCGCGAATTTCAACCAACGACAAACACTTTGGTTTATACACGGTCGACGCAGATGCCGTCGATAAGTTCTCACGACGTGATAAGTGGATTTTTTGGACCTTATCGCAGATGTGGCCCTGAAATCATGATCAACGGTCGGATAGGGGAAACCGGTGACCGAGTGGTCTTTTAGCTGCCCCCGGAGCGCTACGAAAGGCTGCCTGGAAACTTTTGAGGCTCGGCCTGTCCGACTTCCTCTAATGAGGTGGCCTTTGCAGTTTTGGCCCTATTTGACGGGGCAGTTAGCTCGCTGCCCACCGGGTCAAAGCTGCCCGACCCTTCTAATGCAAACACTTTGATCTAAACCTTTGTCCGAAAATTTTGAAAACTGGCCTTGTATGTTGGCGGAGCGACTTAGAAGCCTTTGCCAGAATTTAATTCCATAATATGCATTAATTACGAATTTATGTCTTGCTACTGCAAAGCCGCCTTTACTTCTAATCACACAACGGAGAGTACAGATCCAAATTCCATTCCATCAGTTCCCCTTGCTTCGCTTCAATCAGATCTTTAATATCAGCCAAGTCCCAAGTGCAAAGGACCAGTCCGGCACCCAAAATCCAAACCCCTAAGCAGAACCCTCGCAACTCATATAGGGTTTAATGCTTGGGAGGCTTTATCCTGTCGATTCGAACAGGACCTTGCTCGGCAGTCTGACGTAGAGTGGGTGCTGACGCGAGCACGGACCCTAAAACCATCCGCGAAGCGGCTCCCCAAAAGTCCTCTCCCGGTGCCTCGCAACGGACGGGCAACTTCCCTCTCCGAATGATTCGGCTCACATGGACTCTGAACGTCGACATTGCCTCGGGGATCAGTTTCATGGCCGAAAAGACCACCCCTTCTCGTGAGAGGTAGCCGCCAACTATCTCTGGCGTCCAACACACTGAAATAATTGGCTCAGGGAGGTGTCGTTTGCCGTAATGTTCGCAACGATGGTGGGCTTAAGGCAAGCTTTTGCAACCGACCTGCAATCTCATGCCCTAGGGTAATTTCGCCTCCTGACATGTGGCTACGGTCGAACGCTTACGCCTCCGCATGTCCCGGAACAACAAAACACTTGGTTTCTGCCACCACGCAGACGCTTCAGCGGTTTGATGTTCTCGCCGGATGATATTGGATTTTTGGACCTTATCAGCCGTAATTCTGAACGGCGATTCAACTACGGATAGGGGAACCGATCCCGAGTGTGGTCTTTAGCGCATTCCTGGCCGCCACAAAAAGGTCGCCTTCGAAACTTTTTTGTGGCTCGCTTCTAAGGTTCGGATTCCTCTAATGAGGAAGTGCTCCTTGTCCTCCGCCTTGTTTGGACTTCAAGGTGGTGTACTTCTACCGCTTCAACAACAGGCTGCCGACCGTACTAATAAACACTTTGATCTAAACCTTTGTCCGGAAGCCCTGAAAATCGGCATGTACGTTGGCGATGACTTAAGAAGCCTGCTGACAAAAATCAGAATTAATTCCTTACTATGCATTAATGAATTTATGAATGTCTTGCTATCGCTCGCTAACAACAAAGGCCGCTTGCATCGTCTAAATTTGCTACCTATTTGACTGTAACTTTATCCCAATTCTAAAATTTGCTCAGATGCTGGGGATGACATAGGAAATAACCGACAAAATCAGAATTCTTAATTCCATACCATGCATTAATACTACGAATTTATGAAAGCATGAATGCAAAGAACGATAACTAAAAAAATTCTCAGACGAAAAGGTGAATTTTATTGCCGTGCAACGTTTCTGTGCGGACATGAAAAAACATTTCACTAGGATAGCAGTGTTGGTGCATGATGAAATAGTTTCCGCCTCGAGCTCACATGCCGCCAATAAAGTTCTTTCTTTGACAAGGTTCCGGCGATGGACTAGCAATTTCCTCTCCAAAACCATGATTTGGCTCTTCCAATGGACCGCATCGACATTACCGGGGATTAACTTTCGCGGCTTAAGATCACCCTCAGCCCAAAAGAATAGTACACTCGACGCCCAAAGAGATTCGCGACGTTGACGTCCCCGCTGCCGACGTCACGCGACCGGACGTCAATGCCGCGATAAAGACGCACGCCGGAAGCATCGCAGGCTCAAGACATTCAACACGCCACGGTGTCGACGCGTTTACCACGATGACGCACCGACGGACGCCGCATTGACGCTTCGAGATGGTCACGCGATGGCGACGCCACCGCCGCGACGACGCCGCAGAAGCTCCATCGCCG
This sequence comes from Isoetes taiwanensis, assembly GCA_021234155.1. NCBI lineage: Eukaryota > Viridiplantae > Streptophyta > Lycopodiopsida > Isoetales > Isoetaceae > Isoetes > Isoetes taiwanensis. The sequence continues at coordinate 4,544,295 of JAJEKV010000037.1, forward strand.
CGAATGTCCATTCTTCTTGCTAGATATCTGCCATGGATGATTTGATGGAGCATTCTACATGCCCAAGAAAAGGATAATTATCCTACCCTATACCCAAACCTTTGAGACTCTAAATTTCAAGAAATACCTTCCTTCCTCAACCCGCTTCATCACCATTCTCGTTCTCATTTCGCGCACACGGTCCGCCTCAAGACGATCCTCTATACCTCAAGTATTATTGTATCCTTATGCTAGCCCCTGATATAAAATGAGCCAAACCAAAACCTTAGTAAAATTGTTCACCAATCGTCAAAAGAAAAACCTCAGGAAGAAAGGAAGGAGCCTACTAAAGCACCGGGATGTTCAAAAAAAGGAAGAGGCACAAACCGGAAAGATAATTGAAGGTTGCCCTAATCCATTTACGCGGGAGAAATGCACGAGTTCATTACCAAAGGAAAAGCGGTAGAGATTGGTAAAATTGTACCAGTAAAGCAGGGCACGATGTCCGCAGACGCGGACAAAGATGCCGATGGGTATGGAAGTTGAAGGAACCAGCCATTGAGAGTATAAATCACATTGCCCAAATAATTCTGGGAACAGAAAAGATCCAGAAGTGTAAGGGTTTGATCTAATGTTCTTTATTTTCTTTAAAATGCAGGTTCAATAAACCAACCCTTGGTTTGAATCAATTTAATGTCGGAATCAATTGCTAAATCCGAATCCCTCTAATGCCTGAATGGGTTCTGATCAACCGACATGGAATGGATTCTCACATTCTAATTATCTCCCTTAGATTCTGATTCATCTCCTCGGCAAGCCAATCAGACCAGTGATGGATCAAGTCTCAAGTTTGATCAGATCTGCTTTAGCAGCCCGACACATGCAAAATAGGGAATGAACTCAAGGTAAAATCTATGTTGGGAATCTGGTCATGAATTGCTCTCATCCGGTTTCAGCCACCCAGAATCCTCCGTCTGTTCAATCATAGAAAGTCTCTCCTCATACAATTGCTGGGTAGATGGTTATTGCCTCATGCTCTTCACAAAGGCCATTTCTTCATCCATGTCTCCACATAAACAGTGTTGACATGCTTTATTTCTCAGATAGAAATTCGATTGTTTTCTCAATATACATAAGTTTATTTCTCGATCAAAGTTTCAGATGTCCAATTATTGTATTTTACTTTTGATTGAATTCAGCCTAATGAAATTGTGCTAACGGAATTTTTATATAGCTTTTTATAGCCTAATCTTTTGTGCTAATGATCTGCATCATCTTCTTTCAATCTTAGTAAATAATGATTTCAAGACATGTCACTTGTTGTCATCTTTTTGCATGTATATTTTTTGCATTTTGTTAGTTACTAGACATCTTTTCCAAGTAGTGAATTTGTATAAATGTTGCATCTATTGCTTTTTCTTTTTTGTAATCACTTTAACTTTAGAAATCTTTATTCTTCCTTTTTTTTTTTATTTGTCATTTTAGATTCCTTGCAGACTGCCATGGATGGATTTTGATGAGCATTCTATATTGCCTCAAGGATTCACCTTACCCCTACCAAAGCCTTGAGGATCTCCTTTAAATCTCAAGAAATATTTTCCTCTCAACCTGCTCTACTTCCAAATTATCCTTGCTTTACGGTTTATGCATTTTCACATGGTCCGCCAGGCACCCATCCCTCTATCTTGGCGGTACCCCTTATGCTGTTCCCATTGTAAATGAGCCAAAACCAAAACCTTACTGAAATTACAGCTCAAGAATCGGGTCAAAAGAAAAAACTGAAGAAAAGTGAAGATTTTACCAAAGCGCACGGGATGCGAAAAGAAGAGGCACAAACTGAAGATAATGGGTGATGCCCAATCCATTTTACGTGGAGAAATGCACGAAAGAGTTCATTACCAAAAGCCGAAAGGGTGGGCAAGATTTTATAAAAATCTTCAGGTTTTGTAAAGCAGGCACCATAACCGTGACGCGGGACAAAGATGCCGATGGTGGCGGAAGAAGTGGCAACCATGGCTGGAGAGTATGCAAACAAAGACGGCCCAAAATAATCTCTCGGAACGTGAAAGTGATCCGGAGAAGTAAGTGGCATATTTGATCAATTGTCTTTATTGCAGCTGTGGGTCTCAGTAACCGAATCCCTTGAATGAATCAATGGTTGAATGGTTAAATCGAATACAAATCAAATGCAAACCAATTATTCTAATGGGCCCTCTCTATCTAACTGGTCGGGGTCACTATTCTACATTCTGATTCATATCTCCCTCCCCGAGATTCTGATTCATCTCCTCGGCAAAGCCCGTGTAGCCTGTACTCAACAGGATGGATCAAGTTCCAAGTTTATTCATTCGGGGTTTTAGCAGTCTCGACATGCAAAATAGGGAATGAACTCAAGGTGTACCCATAGCAACTGTTCAAGGTACAAAATATTCCTATCCGAAAGCAGCCCAAATACCTATAACTTCTGTTCCAATCTTTGGGTCCATATAGAAGCCCTCTCAAAACATAGTAGATATTATTCATTCTCTTCAATAAAGGCTATTTCTTCAGTCCATGTCTTGTTACAAACAAGAGTATTTTTCCTGACACATGTTTATTTCCGAGTAGAAATTCAGATTTGTTTTCCATACATGTTTTATTTCTCATCAAGTTTTCAGATTTGTCCAACTATTGTAATTTTACTTTGATTGGAATTCTATTTTAAATGAAATTTAAATCTATGGAATTTTTATGTTAGCTTTTTATGTTTCAATCTTTTGCAAATAATGATCTTGTATCATCTTTCTCAGTCTTTTGCAATAATGATTTTAAGACATGTCATCAAAGCACAAGTCTTTTTGGCATTGGTATTTTTGCATTTTTTATCTAGTTACTAGACATCTTTTCCAAGTAGTGAATTTGTATATTGTAAATGTTAGACTATTGCTTTTTCTTTTGCACTTTAACCTTTGAAGTCTTATTCTTTTTTTTTATTTGTCATTTTAGATTCCCGTGTATCTCGCCATGGATGGATTTGATGGTTACCCTATATGCCTCTGTGATATTTCACCTACCCCTATGTTCAAAGTGTCTTGAGGACTTAAATCAAGAAATATTTTCTCTCAACCCCGCCTACCTATCTCCAAATATCCCGCCTCTCTATTTCAGCGCATTTTCACATTGGTCCAGCTTGCAAGACGATCCTCTATCCCTTTAAGTATACCTCTTATAGCTCTCCCTATTGTAAATGAAGCCAAACCAAAACCTTACTGAAATTGTTCAAGAATCGGGTCAAAATAAAAACCCCGTGGAAGAAAAAGTGAAGGAGCTCAATAAAGCACTGGCTGGGATGCGAAAAAGGAAGAGGACAACCGAAGATAATTGCGGCGTTCAATCCATTACGTGGAGAAATGCATCAAGAGTTCATTACCAAAGCTGGAAAGCAGGGTTTAGATATTTGGCAAAAATTGTACTTGAGTTATGGCACGATACCAAACGTGACAAAGATGTCGATGGGTGTAGGAAGAAGTGGCGCAAGCGCTTTACTTAGAGACTATAAACAAGACAAGGCCCAAAATAATCTCTCAGAGCAGAAAGATCCTCAGAACCGTAGGCGGTTTGATCTAATTATCTTTTTTATCTTTTTGCAGCCAGAATTCAGGCGTAACCGAACCTTGAATGAACGAATGGCTGATTGGCTGAACTCCAATGCATAACCGGAACCCTCAATGCCTGAGTGGGTTCCATTCAACCATTGGCTGGTATTGATTCCTCATATTCTCGATTCATCTCCTCCTAAATTCTGATTCATCTCAAGGCAAAGCCCGTGGTAATTGTATTACCGACAGATGGGATCAAGTTTCAAGCTATTTCACCAAGTTTCTACGTCTCGACATGCAAAATAGGGGAAATGAATTGTTGCAAAATCTGCGCTGGGAATTTGCTCCGCTACAAAATCAACGACCAGCTATCCAGTGTCCCTGTTCCACCTTTAGTTCATAGAAGCTCCTCTCGCGGCTAATTGCTGCTAGTAGATGTTACTGCTTATTCATGGAAGAAAGAAGTGCTGAGTCACTAAAGCACCGCCGGGATGTGCAAAAGGAAGAGGTACGCATCGAAAGATAATTGGGTGGCTGGCCCTAATCGATTTACGGGAGGAAGTAACGCACGAAGTTCATTATCAAAGCTGGAAAGTAGGGTGATATTTGGCAAAAATTGTACTGTTAGTGGCATGATGTCCCGCAGATGTGAGTCAAAGATGTCATGCTGGTGCTGGGAAGAAGCGGCAAGCGCTTTGATGAGATCATAAACAAAGGAAGACAAATAATCTCGTGACAGAAAGATCAGGCGTAAGTGGTTTGATCTTAATTGTCTTTATTTTCTTTTCGTAGTCGCAGGGTTCAGTAACTGAACCTTGGAATTAACAATGGCTGAATGGATGAAACGAATGGCTGAACCAACCTCTATCGCTCAGAATTGTTCGATTCAACTGATTGGCTGGAATGGATTCCCCGCGATTCTGATTCATCTCCTCCCTAAATTTAACTACTCTGCAAAGCCCAAGGTAGTCTGTACTAACAAGGGGATGGATTCGCTCAGTTTTATTTCATTCGTTTCGAAGCGTCCGATACATGCAAAAGAACTGCTGTAAAATTCCACGTTGGAAATTTGTTCCGGCGTGAGGAACTGCTGCCATCCGAAGCATCCAGCTACCCAGTAATTTTAAGTCCATAGAAGCCCCTCAGGCCAATTACAGGTAGATGGTTACTGTTTATTCATGGAAGAAAAGTGAAGGAGTCTACTAAAGCACCGGCCGGGATGCAAAAAGGAAGAGGCAACAGACCGAAAGATAATTGGGTACGTCTCCAATTGCTTTGTCGGGAGAAATGCACGACGGTTCATTATCAAAGCTGGTGCTGTGGTGTAGATATTTGGCAAAATTGAAATTTTGGTAAAGCAGTGGGTATGATGTCCAGACGGGACAAAGATGCCGATGGGAATGAAGAAGTGGCAACTAGTTTACTGAGTATAAACAAGCAAGGCTTCAAAATAACTTCGTGAACAGAAAGAACCGAAGTGTAAGTGGTTTGATCTAATTGTTTCTCTTTATTTTCTTTCTTTGCAGCTGTAGTTCAGAATCAACCCTTGAATGAATCAATGGTCAATGGCGAACCGAAGGATAATCCCAATCCCTCAGTCGCTCTAATGGGTTCCCGACAACCGATTACGGAATGGATTCCCCACATTCTGATTCCATCTCCTAGATTCTGATTCATCTCCTGTCAAAGCCTCGTGTAGTCTGTACTAACATGGGATGGACAAGTTTCAAGTTTTATTTATTCAAGTTTTGCAGCCCCATACATGCAAAATAGGGAATGAACTGCGGTAAAATCTTATGTTGGGAATCTTGATTCTCGGGTACAAAATGTTCTATCCGAAGCAGCCCAGCTACCCAGTAATCCTGTTCCAATCTGGGTCCATAGAAGTCCTTCTGTGCCACCTTGCTAGTAGATGGTTATTGTCTATGCTTTCACAAAGGTCGCCATTTCTTCAATCCATGTCTGTTACAAACAAGTATATTTTTTTGATACATGTTTATTTCTCTCTCGATAGAAATTTATTACTGTTTTCAGATACATGTTTATTTCTTGATCAAGTTTCTAGATTGTCCAATTATTGTAGTTTGTAATTCCTTTGATTGGAATTCTACTAATGAAATTAGCAATCTATGGAATATTTATGTTAGCTTTTTATGTTTCGGACCTTTTGCAAATAATGATCTTTGCATCATCTTCTTCTAATCTTTTGCAATAATGATTTTAAGACATGTCATTGTTATGCCATCTTTTTGCATTGGTATTTTGCATTTTTTTACGCCCAGTTACTGACTACGCCTTTCCAAGCAGTGAATTTGTATATTGTGTCATGATCATTGTTTTTCTTTTTTGCACTTTGGTCCTTTGGAAATCTTATTCTTCTTTTTTTTCTTTATTTTACCATTTTAGATTCTGATATCCGCCATGGATGGATTTGATGGTTACTCCTACATGCCTCAAGGATATTCATCCCACTTTATACCCAAAACCTCCCTTGAGGACTCTAAATCTCGTGAAATACCTTTCCTAACCTCCAAGCCCGCCACTTTTAAATTATCCTTGCTCATTTCATGCACACGTGGTCCGCCCAAGACGATCCTCTTATAAATTCCTCCTCGCGACATACAATTTTTATGCTAGCCCCCATTGTAAAATGAGTCAAAACCAAAACCTTAGTAAAATTGTTCAAATAAATCGGTCAAAAAGAAAAACCGCGGAAGAAAGTGAAGGAGCCTACTAAAGCACTTAAGTCAGATGTCTCCAAAAGGAAGAGGCACAAACCGGAAAGAAATTGGGAGGTTGCCTCAATCCATTATGGAGAATGCACGCAGGAGTTCACACAAAAGCTGAAAGGTGGTAGAGATTTGGTAAAAATTGTACTTGCAAATAGTGGCACGCATGTTCGAATGCGACAAAGATGTTGATGGGTAAGGGAAGAAGTGGCAACCAGTTTACGGAGAGTATAAACAAGACAAGGCCCAAAATAATTCTCGAAACAAAGATCCGAAAGTGTAAGTGGTTTTGATCTAATTGTCTTTTTATTTTTCTTTTGCAGCTGTGGGTTGTCAAGAACCAACCTTGAAATGACCGAATGGCTGAATGGCTGAATCGGTACGGCTAACCAACCCTCTAATGCCACCAATGGGTTCTGATTCAATCGATTGGCTGAATGGATTTCACATTTAATCTTCATATCTCCTCCTAGATTCTGATTCACTTCGGGTAAAGCCCGTAGTTCACAGATTTCAACAAAGGGATGATCGTTTCAAGTTTTATTCCATTCAAGTTTCTAGCAGCCCGACATGCAAAATAGGGAATGAACCTGTAAAATCTATGTTGGGAACTGCTCCCTGTGTACAAAATCTGTTCCCATCTATATTCACCACCAAGAATCCTGTTCCACCTTTGTCCATAGAAGCCCCTCTGTGTTACAATTGCTAGTAGATGGTTATTGTCTATGCTCTTCAATAAAGGCTGCCATTTCTTCAATCCATGTCTGTTACAAACAAGCATATTTTTCTCATACATGTTTATTTCTAGAAATTGCATTGTTTTCTCATACATGTTTATTTCTCACTGCCTTCAGATTGTCCTCAATTATTTAATTTTAATTTTGATTGGAATTTATATTTTAATGAAATTTAGCACCTATGGAATTTTATGTTAGCTTTTTGAGTAAGCTTCAATCTTTTTGGTAAATAATGATCTTTGTAATGTCTTTCTTCACCTTGCAAATAATGATTTTTTAAGACATGTCAAGGCCGTTGGTTTCATCTTTTTTGCATTGGTATTTTTGCATACTTTTTATCTAGTTACTGTATCTTTCCAAGTAGTGAATTTTGTATTGTAAATGTTGTGATCATTGCTTTTCTTTTTTTGCACTTAACTTTTGAAATTTATTCTCTTCCTTTTTTTATTATTTGTCATTTTAGATTCCCCGTATCTCGCCATGGATGGATTTGATGTGGTTACCTATATGCCTTCAAGGATATTCACCTACCCCTATACCAAAGCTCTCAGGACCTAAATCTTCAAGAAATATTTCTTTCCTCTCAACCGCTTCTACCACTTCCAAATTATCCCTGCCTCATTTCATGTGCGCATTTTCATTATTGGTCCACAAAGACGATCCTCTATCCCTGGCATACCCTCTTATGCTAGTTACTTCCCTATTGTAAATGAGCCAAACCAAACCTACTTAAATTGTTCAAGAATCGGTCAAGAAAAACCTCGTGGAAGAAAAGTGAAGGAGCCTTATTTCAAAGCACCTCGCTGGGATGCTGAAAAAAGGAAGAGGCACAAACCGAAGATAATTGCGGAAGGTTCTAATCCATTTAATGGAGAAATGCAATTTGAGAGTTCATTACAAAGCTGAAAAGCAAGTGTAGAGATTTGGTAAAAATTGTAATTGCGCTGGTGGCACGATGTCCGCATGCGGGACAAAGATAAATATGGGTATGGAAGAAGTGGCAACCAGTTTACATTTTGAGAGTATAAACAAGACAATGCCCAAAAATAATCTCTCTGAACGAAGATCCGAGAAGTGTATGGTTTGATCTAATTGTCTTTATTTTCTTTGCAGTCATGGGTTCAAGAATCAACCTTTGAATGAATCGAATGGTTGAATGGCTGAACTAATGGCGTAACCGGGAATCACTGAATACGCGGCTCTGATTCAACCTGATTGGCTGAATGTCGATTCCCTACATTCCGATTCATCTCCTCCTTAGATTTCGATTCATCTCCGCAAAGTTCCTCCGGTAGTCTCCAGACTACAACAGCGGATGATCAAGTTCCAAGTTTTTATTCCATTCAAGTTTCTAGCGTTCTCGATACGCAAAAATAGGGAATGAACTGTTGCGTACCCATGTTGGGAATCACCTCAAGCGCATACAAAATTGTTCCCATCTCCGAAAGCAGCCCAAATACCCAAGCATTGCTCCAATCTTTTGGGTCCATATAGAAGCCCTCCACAATTGCTAGTAGATGGTTATTATTGTCTATTCTCTTCAACAGTGTGGCTGCCATTTCTTCAAGTAATCCATGTCTGCTACAAAACAAGAGTATTTTTTCTGATACATGTGTTTATTTTCAGATAGAAATTTATTGTTTTCTGACACATTTATATTTCTGATTCAAGTTTCAGATTGTCCAATTATTGTAATTTTTACTCTGATTGGAATTTATTTTAATGAAATTCTAAATTCCAGGAATTTTATGTTACCTTTTATGTTTCAATCTTTGCAAGCAATGACCTTATCATCTTCTTCAATCTTTTAAAATAATGATTTTAAGACATGTCAATGTGCTATCATCTTTTGCATTACAGTATTTTTTATCTAGTTAATACATCTTTTTCCAAGTAGTGAATTTGTATATTAAATGTTGTGACTGTTTTTTCTTTTTGCACTTTAACTTTGAAATCTTATTTCCTTTTTTTATTTGTCATTCAGATTCCCGTGCATCCGCCATGATGGATTTGATGGTCACCCTATATTGCCTCAAGGATATCACCCACCCCCATACCGTGCTCGAGGATCCTAAATCTCAAGAAATATTTTCCTCTCAACCTGCTCTACCATCAAATTATTCTCGTCTCTATTTCATGCATTTTCATGGTTCACAGCAGATCTATCCGACCTTTATGATACCCTATGTTAGCCTCCCATTGTAGCCCCAGAGCCAAAACCAAAACCTTTTACCCAAATTGTTCAAGAATCGGGTCAAAATAAAACCCTCGGAAGAAAAGTGGCGGAGCTCACTAAAGCACTCCGCTGGGAGCGCGCAGTGAAGAGGCAAACTGAAGATAATTGGGTGGTTGCCCTAATCCATTTACGGAGAAATGCACCATGAGTTCTCATTACCAAAGCCGAAAGGTGGCTTTAGATATTTCAAAATTGTACTGAAGGTGGGTAACGATGTCCAAACTGGACAAAGAGCGCTGATGGGTGTAGTAGTTATGGCGCAGTTTACTGAGACTATAAACAAGACAAGGCTCCAAAATAATCTCAGAGCAGAAAGATCTCGCAGAACCAAGTGGTTTGATCTTTTAATTATCTTTTTTTTTTATCTTTCTTTACAGCCGTAAGTTCAGTAGTCCAACCTTAAATGAATCGAATGGTTGATTGGGTTTGAACTGAATGGCTAAATTGAACCTCGATGTCGAGAGGGTTCTTGATCAACTGATTGGCTGGTGGTTGATTCCCCTATATTCTTCACATTCATTCTCCTAAATTCTGATTCATCTCCCAAGGCAAAGCCCGCGGTAGTCCGGTGCATCACCATTAGATGGATCAAGTTTCAAGCTTTATTTATCATTCAAGTTTCTAGTCACCGATACATGCAAAATAGGGAATGAATTGTTGCAAAATCTATGTTGGGAATTTGGTTCGCGTACAAAACCGTTCCCATCCTGAAAGCAGCCCAAATTATCCAAGAATCCTCCTGTCTAAATCTTTGGGTCCATAGAAGCCCTCTCGTGCTAATTGATAGTAGATGGTTACCTTATTCATGGAAGAAAAGTGAAGGAGTCTACTAAAGCACTACCGGGATGTGCAAAAGGAAGAGGCACATCAAAGATAATTGTGGTTGCCCTAATCGATTTACGGGAGAAATGCACGACGAGTTCATTATCAAAGCCGGAAAGGTGGTGTAGATATTTGGCAAAAATTGTACTTGGTAGCTAGGGGCATGATGTCCCAGACGCGGGACAAAAGATGCTGATGGGTATGGAAGAAGTGGCAAGCAGCTTTACTCGAGACTATAAACAAGACAAGGCACAAAATAATTTCTCGAGAGTAAAAGATCCGAGAAGCGTAAGTGGTTTGATCTAATTGTCTTTTATTTTCTTTCTTTTTGTACCGTGGTTCGCAAGAACTGAACCTTGAATGAATCAATGGTCGAATGTATCGAATCGGAATGGCTAAATCCGGTCCCTCATCAAATGACTGAATGGGTTCTCGATTCAATCGATTATTGAATGGATTCCCGCTAATTCGCCCATCTCCTCCCTAAATTCTCGATTCATCTCCTCGGCAAAGCCCGCAGTAGTCCGTACTCTTCAACAAAGTTGGATGGATCAAGTTTCCGCTTCTATTTCATCTCAAGTTTCTAGTCAGCCTCGATACATACAAAATAGGGAATGAATTGTTGCAAAATCTATGTTGGAATTTGGTTCTCGGGCGCACAAAAACTGCTGGCATCCGAAAGCATCCCAACAATCCTGAATCATATGCTCCAATCTTTTGGGTCCATAGAAGCCCTCTGCGGCCAATTCGCTGCTAGTAGATGGTTACCGCTTATTCATGAAGAAAAGCTAGGAGTCTAAATAAAGCACCTCGGCCGGGGATGCAAAAAGAAGAGGCAATGTATCGAAAAGATAATTGGGTGGTTGCCCTAATTCCATTTACGGAGAAATGCACGACGAAGTTCATTATCAAAGCCGGAAAAGCGTGGTGTAGATATTTGGCAAAATTGTACTTGGCTGCGCTATGGCATGATGTCCGTGACGCGGACAAAGATGCCGATGGGTATGGAAGAAGCAACTAGTTTAATTTGAGAGTATAAACAAAGACAAGGCCCAAAACAATCTCGTGAAAGATCCGAGAAGGTGCGGTTTGATCTAATTGTCTTTATTTTTCTTTTGCGTACCGTGGGTTCCGTGAACTGAACCTTGAATGAATCAATGGTCAATGGTTTAACCGAATGGCTAAACCAACCCCCTCGAATGTTCCGAATGGGTTCTCGACTAACCGATTATCGGAATGGATTCCCACATTCGATTCATCTCCTCCCTAGATTCTCGATTCATCTCCGCCAAAGCCCTCGCGGTAGTCTGGTATCTAAATGCTGGATGGACCAAGTTTCAAGTTTTATTTCATTCAAGTTTCTAGCAGCCCGATACATGCAAAATAGGGAATGAATCAACGCTGAAAATCTATGTTGGGAATCTGACTGGGTACAAAAATGTTCTCTATCCGAAAGCAGCCCACCCGCCAGTTAACTCGCTCAATCTTTTGGGTCCATATAGAGTCCCTCCTCGTACACCGTTGCTAGTAGATGGTTATTGTCTATGCTCACAGTTGGGTCGCCATTTCTTCAATCCATGTCCGTAAAAACAAGAGTATATTTTTGATACATGTTTATTTCGATAGAAATCTGCATTGTTTTCCTCGATATATGTTTATTTCCGATCAAGTTCGTGATTGTCCAATTATTGTAGTTTGTACTTGATTGAATTTATTTTAATGAAATTTAGCAATCTATGAATATTTTGTTAGCTTTTATGTTTCCGGATTTTGGTAATAATGATCTTTGCATCATCTTTCAATCTTTTGCAAAATCAATGATTTTAAGACATGTCATTGTTGTTACATCCCTTTTGCATTGGTATTTTGCATTTTTATCTAGTTACTAGACGCCTTTTCCAAGTAGTGAATTTGTATATTGTAAATGTTGTGATCATTGCTTTTTTCTTTTTTTGCACTTTAACCTTTGAAATCTTATTCTTTTTTTTCTTTTATTTGCCATTTTAGATTCCCAGATATTCCATGGATGGATTTGATGGTTACCCTACATGCCTCAAGGATATTCATCCTACCCTTATACCCAAAGCCTTGAGGACTCTAAATCTCAAGAAATACCTTCCTCTCAACCCCGCTTCGCCACTTCCAATTATCCTGCCTCATTGCATACATTTTCATGTGGTCCAAATTTTGCAAGACGATCCTCTATACCTCAAGTATACCCTTATGCTAGCCCCCCATTGTAAATGAGCCAAACCAAAACCTTAGTGAAGGAGCCTAAGAAAAGTGAAGGAGCCTACTAAAGCACCTGGGATGTGCAAAAGGAAGAGGCAATAAACCGAAAAGATAATTGGGTGGTTGCCCTAATCCATTTACGTGGAGAAATGCACCAAGAGTTCATTACCAAAGCCGAAAAGGTGGTGTAGATGTTTAGCAAAAATTGTACTTGCAAGCACGGCACGATGTCCGCACGCGGACAAAGATGCCGATGGGTGTCTAAGAAGTGGCAAGCGCTTTACAGAGACTATAAACAAGACAAGGCCCAAAATAATCTCTCAGGAGCAGAAAGATCTGAGAAGTGTAAGTGGTTTGATCTAATTGTCTTTTTTTTTTTCTTTCTTTGCAACCGTGGGTTCAGTAAATCCGAACCTTGAATGAATCGAATGGCTGAATGGCTGAACTGAATGGCTAAATTCGAACCTCGAATGCCTGAATGGGTTCTGATTCAACTGATTCACTGGAATGGATTCCCTATATTCTGATTCATCTCCTCCCTAAATTCTGATTCATCTCCAAGGCAAAGCCCGTGTAGTCTGTACTAACATTAGATGGATCAAGTTTCAAGCTTTATTTCATTCAAGTTTCTAGCTGCCCGATACATGCAAAATAGAGAATGAATTGTTGCAAAATCTATGTTGGGAATTTGGTTCTGGCGTACAAAATCTGTTCCCATCTGAGCAGCCCAGCTATCCAGTAATCCTCTGTTCCAATCTTTGGGTCCATAGAAGCCCTCTGCGCCAAAAGCTAGTAGATGGTTACTGTTTATTCATGGAAGAAAAGTGAAGGAGTCTACTAAAGCACCTGCTGGGGATGTGCAAAAAGGAAGAGGCACAGACTGGAAAGATAATTGGGTGGTTGCCCTAATCGATTTACGTGGAGAAATGCACGACGAGTTCATTATCAAAGCTGGAAAGCAGGGTGTAGATATTTGGCAAAAATTGTACTTGCAGTTAGTGGCATGATGTCCAGACGTGGACAAAGATGCTGATGGGTATGGAAGAAGTGGCAACCAGTTTACGGAGAGTATAAACAAGACAAGGCCCAAAATAATCTCTCGGGAACAGAAAGATCTGAGAAGTGTAAGTGGTTTGATCTAATTGTCTTTTATTTTCTTTCTTTGCAGCTGTGGGTTCAGTAAATCCGAACCTTGAATGAATCGAATGGCTGATTGGCTGAACTGAATGGCTAAATCTGAACCTCGAATGCCTGAGTGGGTTCTGATTCAACTGATTGGCTGGTATTGATTCCCTATATTCTGATTCATCTCCTCCCTAAATTCTGATTCATCTCCAAGGCAAAGCCCGTGTAGTCTGTATTAACATTAGATGGATCAAGTTTCAAGCTTTATTTCATTCAAGTTTCTAGCTGCCCGATACATGCAAAATAGAGAATGAATTGTTGCAAAATCTATGTTGGGAATTTGGTTCTGGCGTACAAAATCTGTTCCCATCTGAGCAGCCCAGCTATCCAGTAATCCTCTGTTCCAATCTTTGGGTCCATAGAAGCCCTCTGTGCCAATTGCTAGTAGATGGTTACTGTTTATTCATGGAAGAAAAGTGAAGGAGCCTACTAAAGCACCTGCTGGGGATGTGCAAAAAGGAAGAGGCACAGACTGGAAAGATAATTGGGTGGTTGCCCTAATCGATTTACGTGGAGAAATGCACGACGAGTTCATTACCAAAGCTGGAAAGCAGGGTGTAGATATTTGGCAAAAATTGTACTTGCAGTTAGTGGCATGATGTCCAGACGTGGACAAAGATGCTGATGGGTATGGAAGAAGTGGCAAGCAGTTTACGGACACTATAAACAAGACAAGGCACAAAATAATCTCTCAGGAGCAGAGACATCTGAGAAGTGTAAGTGGTTTGACCTAATTGTCTTTTATTTTCTTTCTTTTGTACCGTGGGTTCAAGAAATCAACCTTGAATGAATCGAATGGCTGAATGGCTGAACCGAATGGCTAACCAACCTCGAATGCCCGAATGGTTTCCTCGATTCAACCGATTGGGTCGAATGGATTCCCTACATTCTCGATTCATCTCCTCCCTAGATTCTCGATTCATCTCCGTCCAAAGCCCGTAGTAGTCTCAACTAACAAAGGATGGACCAAGTTTCAAGTTTTATTTCATTCAAGTTTCTAGCAGCCCGATACATGCAAAATAGGGAATGAACCGCTTGCAAAATCTATGTTGGGAATCTCGCTCGGGTACAAAATTGCTTCCATCCGAGCAGCCCAAACTACCCAAGAATCCTCTGCTCCAATCTTTGGGTCCATAGAAGCCCTCTGCCAATTGCTAGTAGATGGTTATTGTCTATGCTCTTCACAAAGGCTGCCATTTCTTCAATCCATGTCTGTTACAAACAAGAGTATTTTTCTGATACATGTTTATTTCTGATCAAGTTTCAGATTGTCCAATTATTGTAGTTTGTACTTTGATTGGAATTCTATTTTAATGAAATTTAGCAATCTATGGAATTTTTATGTTAGCTTTTTATGTTTCAATCTTTTGCAAATAATGATCTTTGCATCATCTTCTTTCAATCTTTTGCAAATAATGATTTTAAGACATGTCAATGTTGTCATCTTTTTTGCATTGGTATTTTGCATTTTTTTATCTAGTTACTAGACATCTTTTCCAAGTAGTGAATTTGTATATTGTAAATGTTGTGATCATTGCTTTTTTCTTTTTTGCACTTTAACTTTGAAATCTTATTCTTCTTTTTTCTTTATTTGCCATTTTAGATTCCCAGATATCTGCCATGGATGGATTTGATGGTTACTCCTACATGCCTCAAGGATATTCATCCTACCCTTATACCCAAAGCCTTGAGGACTCTAAATCTCAAGAAATACCTTCCTCTCAACCTGCTCTGCCACTTCCAAATTATCCTGTCTCATTTCATGCACACGTGGTCCAGTTGCAAGACGATCCTCTATACCTCAAGTATTATTACCCTTATGCTAGCCCCCTATTGTAAATGAGCCAAACCAAAACCTTAGTAAAATTGTTCAACAATCGGGTCAAAAGAAAAACCTCGTGGAAGAAAAGTGAAGGAGCCTACTAAAGCACCTGCTGGGGATGTTCAAAAAGGAAGAGGCACAAACTGGAAAGATAATTGGGAGGTTGCCCTAATCCATTTACGTGGAGAAATGCACGAGGAGTTCATTACCAAAGCTGGAAAAGCAGGGTGTAGAGATTTGGCAAAAATTGTACTTGCAGTTAGTGGCACGATGTCCGACGCGGGACAAAGATGCCGATGGGTATGGAAGAAGTGGCAAACCAGCTTTACGAGAGAGTATAAACAAGACAAGGCCCAAAATAATCTCTCTGAAAACGTAAAGATCCGAGAAGTGTAAGTGGTTTGATCTAATTGTCTTTTTTTTTTCTTTCTTACCGTGGGTTCAAGAACTCAACCTTGAATGAATCGAATGGTCAATGGCTGAACCGAATGGCTAAATCCAACCTCGAATGCCCGAATGGGTTCCGATTCAACCGATTATGGAATGGATTCCCTACATTCTCGATTCATCTCCTCCCTAGATTTTGATTCATCTCCGGCAAAGCCCGTAGTTCCAGTACTAACAAGTGGATGGATCAAGTTCCAAGTTTTATTCCATTCAAGTTTCTAGCAGCCCGATACATGCAAAATAGGGAATGAACTCAAGGTAAAATCTATGTTGGGAATTTGGTTCAAGGCATGCAAAAATTGCTCCCATCCGAAAGCCCAGCCTACCCAAGAATCCTCTGCTCCAATATTTGGGTCCATATAGAAGCCCTCTGTACCAATTGCTAGTAGATGGTTAATGTTTATGTTCTTCACAAAGGCTGCCATTTCTTCAATCCATGTCCATTACAAACAAGAGTATTTTTCTCGATACATGTTTATTTCCGTATAGAAATTCGATTATTTTCTCGATACATGTTTATTTCCCATCAAGTTTCAGTGTTGTCCAATTATTGTAGTTTGTACTTTGATTGGAATTCTATTTTAATGAAATTTAGCAATCTATGGAATTTTTATGTTAGCTTTTTATGTTTTAATTTTTGCAAATAATGATCTTTGCATCATCTTCTTTCAATCTTTTTAAATAATGATTTTAAGACATATCAATGTTGTCATCTTTTTGCATTGGTATTTTGCATTTTTTATCTAGTTACTAGACATCTTTTTCCAAGTAATGAATTTGTATATTGTAAATGTTGATCATTGCTTTTTTTCTTTTTGCACTTTAACTTTGAAATCTTATTCTTCTTTTTTCTTTATTTGCCATTTTAGATTCCCGATATCCGGCCATGGATGGATTTGATGGTTACTCCTACATGCCTCAAGGATATTCATCCTACCCTTATACCCAAAGCCTTGAGGACTCTAAATCTCAAGAAATACCTTCCTCTCAACCTCTTCCTCGCCACTTCCAAATTATCCCTGTCTCATTTCATGCATTTTCATGTGGTCCTCTATACCTCAAGTATTATTACCCTTATGCTAGCCCCTATTGTAAATGAGCCAAACCAAAACCTTAGTAAATTGTTCAACAATCGGGTCAAAAGAAAACCTCGTGGAAGAAAAGTGAAGGAGCCTACTAAAGCACCCTGGGATGTTCAAAAGGAAGAGGCACAAACCGGAAAGATAATTGGGAGGTTGCCCTAATCCATTTTACGTGGAGAAATGCACAAAGAGTTCATTACCAAAGCTGGAAAGCAGGTGGTGAGATTTGGCAAAAATTGTACTTGCGCTTAGTGGCACGATGTCCGTGACGCGGACAAAGATGCCGATGGGTATGGAAGAAGTGGCAACCAGCTTTTTTTGAGACTATAAACAAGACAAGGCCCAAAATAATCTCAGAGCGTAAAGATCCGAGAAGTGTAAGTGGTTTGATCTAATTGTCTTTTTTTTCTTTTTTTGCGGCTGTGGGTTCAGTAAATCCGAACCTTGAATGAATCGAATGGCTGAATGGTCGAATCAATGGGTAAATCCGAACCTCGAATGCCTAATGGGTTCTCGATTCAACCGATTATGGAATGGATTCCCTACATTCTCATTCATCTCCTCCCTAGATTTGATTCATCTCCGCAAAGCCCTGTGGTAGTCTGTAATAACAAACGCTGGATGGATCAAGTTCAAGTTTTATTCCATTCAAGTTTCTAGCAGCCCGATACATGCAAAATAGAATGAATGAATTGTTGCAAAATCTATGTTGGGAATCTGGTTCTCACACAAAAATCTGTTCCCATCCGAAAGCCCAGCTACCCAAGAATCCTCCTGCTCCAATCTTTGTCCATAGAAGCCCTCTCGTACAATTGATGGTTAGTCTGTTCTTCACAAAGGCTTATTTCTTCAATCCATGTTCGAAGAAACAAGAAGGGAGCTCATACATGTTTATTTCGGATAGAAATTGATTGTTTTTCGATACATGTTTATTTCTCGATCAAGTTTGCCCCAATTATGTAGTTTGTACTTTGATTGGAATTCTATTTTAATGAAATTTAGCAATTTATGGAATTTTTATATTTAGCTTTTTATGTTTTAATTTTTTTGCAAATAATGATCTTTGATCATCTTCTTTCAATCTTTTGCAAATAATGATTTTAAGACATGTCAATGTTGTCATCTTTTTTTGGGTATTTTGCATTTTTTATCTAGTTACTAGACATCTTTTCAAGTAGTGAATTTGTATATTGTAAATGTTGATCATTGTTTTTTCTTTTTGATTTTTAACTTTGAAATCTTATTCTTTTCTTTTTTTCTTTTATTTGCCATTTTAGATTCGGATATCTGCCATGAATGGATTTGATGGTTACTCCTACATGCCTCAAGGATATTCATCCTACCTATACCTAAAAGCCTTTGAGGACTCTAAATCTCAAGAAATATTTTCCTCTCAACCTGTTACCACACTCCAAATTATCCCCGCCTCATTTCATGCATTTCCGCGTGGTCCAGCTTGCAAAGACGATCCTCTATACCTCAAGTATACCCTTATGCTAGCCTCCCTATTGTTTAATGAGCCAAACCAAAACCTTATAAAATTGTTCAAGAATCGGGTCAAAAGAAAAACCTCGTGGAAGATCAAAGTGAAGGAGCCTACTAAAGCACCGGCTGATGTTTTTAAGGAAGAGGCACAACCGGAAAGATAATTGGGTGGTTGCCCTAATCCATTTACTATCAGAAATGCACGAAGAGTTCATTACCAAAGCTTTCGAAAAGGGGTTTTAGATTTTGGCAAAATTGTAATTTGGTTAAGGGGCACGATGTCCAAACGTGGACAAAGATGATGATGGGTGTGGAAGAAGTGGCAACCAGTTTCACGGAGAGTATAAACAAGACAAGGCCCAAAAATAATCTCTCGGGAAGGTAAAGATCCGGTCAACCGTAAGTGGTTTGATCTAATTATCTTTTTTTTCTTTCTTTTGCATTTTGGGTTCATTTCATCAACCTTGAATGAATCCGAATGGCTGATTGAGAATTTTAATAGCTAAATCCGAATCTCGAATGCCTAAATGGGTTCTGATTCAACTGATTGGTTGAATTGATTCCCTATATTCGATTTTTCTCCTCCCTAAATTCTCGATTCATCTCCCAAAAGCCGATTAGTCCGTACTAACAAGGATGGATCAAGTTTCAAACTTTATTTCATTCAAGTTTCTTCTTTACCATACATGCAAAATAGGGAATGAATTATTTGCAAAAATCTATGTTGGGAATTTGGTTACGGCGAACAAAAACTGTTCCCACTTTGGCCCAGCTATCCAAGAATCCATGGATTTCCAATCTTTTTGGGTCCATAGAAAATGTCCTTATTAATTGTTGCAAGTAGATGGGTTACCGATTATTCATGGAAGAAAAGTGAAGGGAGCCTACTAAAGCACCTATTTGTTTTATTTGTGAGGAAAAGACACCTGTTGGAAAGATAATGGGTGGTTGCCTAATGGATTTCTAGTTTTTTTTTTAGGCGAGTTCATTACCAAAGGCTGGAAAGGGGGGTGTAGGTGATGAACTCCTGTTCCAAAAAATTTTTCCGATTCTTAACATCCAACAATAAAATTCAAAGCAAGAACAACCAACATATAATAGGGAACACCTCTTCCAACCCGTATTAGGCTCCTCTTGGAAGGACACAACTACCTTCCTTAGCTGATCTCTTCATTGGGGCAACACATTTAAATTGGGCCATCCCTTTAAAGAATGGTTTGGTTTGGGTGCCAAACTGGTAGGCTGAATAGATATAGGGATAGGATTAGACGTAAAACGTAGGAATGATTCCTTAATATCAACCATCATTAAATGCCATTATGCATGTCACCAAATTTGTTTATGCATAATACCATAAATATCAATATCTTCTTTTTTAACCTTATTTTAAACCTATATGATTTGAGTTTAACCTGAAAATGAACAATTATAAGGGTCAATTTAACATACTATTTAATACCAAGATCTTTGCATTGGATCGCACAAATACTAACTTCCCATATTGATCGCATCTGGCTGAATGAAGAAGGTGTACAATTTGTATGCGCCCCAAAGACAATTCCGTGTGAGCGAACATCCGTGCATACTAACCTCGCTTTTGAAATTTGCAACGCCCATATGGAAATCGAAAAGTCCATTCTCCCCGCAATCCATGCTTTTATACATTAAGCAAATTCAAATTTCGAATTGTAGGGGTGGGAAGCTCTGTATTGGGATGAAGTAAAGATTCCGGTAAGGCGCATCGCAAATAATGAATGAAAAGTCCGACAAAGCTTCAACCTATATATTCAAATTTTGAAATGTAGAAGGCGGGAAGCTTGTATGGCCATGGCCTCTAAATGAAAATAGCGCAAGACAAGAATTGGTGACGCGCACGCTTGGTATCTGACAAATCAAGAGCCATGTGTTGCATCAGTCTGTCTGACAACCAACAGAATTAAATACATATGGCGCCATGAATGTGCGATCCCCCTTATTCTGAGAGAATATTCCAAGCAAATCTGTAATTATGAGAGTTTGGTATCCTAGGTGGCATGGGAAAAAAGGAGCGGAAATATGACGTGGAATGGCTGATAGAAGGCTGTTTTGAGACCCCAAATCCACCCTAATGTAAATAGATCTCATGGTAGAAGCATGTGCCTATATGTCCATAGGAATGCAACATGGTAAAAAGATAAATTCTTGTTTCAAACTCTCATCATGTTTTATTTGGGGTCTCTTCTTATAAAAACCAACTATTTTGTCTAAAGCAGAGCATAAGCGAAGATGTTAGTACCTTACTGAAGGTGCAGGGACACAATACAATTTGAAGCAGTTGATACAATCACTAAACCGCCTTATAGCAGATTAAGAGATTCCGACAAAATGTAGCATTTGGCATTTTGTCAATGTTGTTGTCCCAAGCTTTGTAAATTCTAATTCTCATTGTGCTCAACCATATATTATGTTGTGGTCTCCAGTTACAGTTCCTGGTTGTATCAGGCTGCCATGTCAAAGAAACTGCCTAAATCAATATTACATAAATTTGTGGAGAACATGGAATCAGTGAACAGTGAGCTCATGGTGATGGTGTTTGTGAGCATTTGGCAGTAAGCCACTTCGACGGGCAATTAGATTTGCACTGATTAATAATCGAAGAAGCCAAGCTGAAGATGAAACTTAGCATGGTTGTAGATCACTACGTAGAACAAAATGGTCCATGTTCGTGAAAATATCAATTATCCTGTCAGTAGTAACTGACTAATATGGTGTAATCAACTATGTTAATGCTATAAAGGTTCATTGTTTTATGAGTTTTATCTTAGCTTGTTTTGGGCAGTTCTTTGTATGGTGTGCTACTTCAAATGAACTCTAGAAATTCTAGAAACCAGGATTACAGAACTTGAAAAACTCGTTGAACATGACAAATAGTCATCCAACATGAGCAATGATACATTTCTTAATGTCCCGGCTATTCCATGAAAATGAAAATTTGGTGGGCAAATATGGCTTGCCAAGAGTCATAATAAAGCATAAAGCATATGGACTTTGTCTACAATAGCTTATTCCAATCTATATTATGCATTTAGTTTGATTTTAATTTTATATCCATGGCTTCATGCAAGGGTTGTCACATTTCATATCTTACATGTTGAGAATGACAAGATGAAAATGTATGGTGACATTTACTTGCACCATTAGCATCTTCCCTGCGACATGGCACATCTCAAATAATTTTGGCATCTAATGCTGATTTTCAGCAGAATGCCAACTTACAATGTTGTTATTCATAGCCATAGCCAGAGCAGGTTACGGCAACAATTCGATGTGGATAGCCGACCGTTCTTTCAAATAAGAAAATTTCTTTCATGCACAACATGCTCAAGTATATCTTTTGACCAAAATATCTTTCATTATGCATTTTGTTGTATTAGATGGTTTGTTCATACACGAGCTATTGCATCTTTGTTTGTCGTAGAAACAATTTAAAGAGATCGCAATCACATGAAGGAAACAAACTTATTTCATTGTTTTGGATCTTACCAAAATAGCTAGATGGATGACAGAGATGGAGAATTGTTTTTGTGGCAATACTATAAACAAATGCATTATTAGAGACCAATGAATAAGGAATGTTGAGTCTTGCAATGGGCTTTGTTGCCATGATTATGGCAATCTTTTGAAGGGATATTGTTCATGCATTAACCAATGTGTGGATTCCCATATCAATGGTATTTTGCTTCTTGCAGATGTAAATAAACAACTCTATCCATTTTTTATTTCCATTATTTCTCTTTTTCAGATCATTTCAAATATCTGTAGGCTTAAACTGGCCTTGATGAAGAAATGCTAAAACGTCCTTATCACTTGCAAGAGCAAAAGAAAAGCTGAGCAAAATAAGGTACGACCCTCATACCATGATCAAAGTTTTGAATTTAGAAGGTTTCTATATTTCTTGTAAATGATTCATATTTTGTTTATTAGCAAACCATTGTCCTACCTCACATTTTCCAATTCCGTAATCATTTTTGGTATGTAGGTCCAATATATGGAGTTTTCAATTTGTAGTACTTGTGACATTAGACTTCTGATTAGGTAGCCTAGACATTGACATGCACGTATGTTAATAACAAAATGGTATAGCAGCTGATATATAATGATATGCGCTCAATAAGAACCAGTCAAATGCCTTTATATAAATTGTATATCCATTAAGACGACCATCCTTCTAAAAGCATCTTCAAATGTTTGCTCCGTCAATAAGGAGAGATTGACTAACAAAGTTGGAACTTCTAGAATGGAGATATAATGAACCATCATATGGAGATGATAAGTATTTTTTTTTACTTTCTTCAGCTTGACGTATTGAACTTCAACAATTTGTGCAGGTTCAGACTTCCAAACCTTGCAACTAAGTGCACAAGAGCAGAAGAAGAACTGAGCAAAGTAAGGTACGACCTAATCAGCACATGCCCTAATTGTCATGATATTGCAGTGCTTTTAGTCTAGCGTAGCCCATTAAGGAAAACGTATAAGGAGAAGCTTCTTTATGTATTTGTTAGCTTCTGCATACACATTCATTTTTGAGATCCTATAGAGGCAATGTTGAAAAGTACTTGCAAAACACAGCAAGTCTCTCCTTATTGAGAATCAAAAGAGGGACCCAAATCTTGCATATTTTCGAGGTTTTCAAACGAGAAATGATTCTCGCTCGATAAAAGATTCTCAACACCGGACTCCATAGCCTGCCACTTCGATAGTGGTGGGTATTCTGCCGTCTAAACTATTTTGTCCTCAAAGATCATTGTTGGACGAGAATAATAGACCTGACATTGCAGGAATCTTTAGTCCTCGACAGCCAGTGCATCGGAAATCTGGTCTGACACATTTACTTTTCAGGATCGAGAGGCTCTCTAAAGTGCTCTAGACTTGCGAGTTCAATTTTTTCCGCCTACCCTTCGTTATCAGGTATAAACTATTCATTCTGAGGGAGGGATGACAGCAACATATATGACCTGTCTATTGTAAAATGGACACAATTGTTGTAGCTAATAAAGGCCTTGTTAATGATAGCCTATATGTGGATGTAAATGATGCTTTATTACAAACATTAGAGTCAAAGATGCCACTACAACAGAAGCGTTGTGCGCAGAAGAGAATCCATACATTGGAAAGGGAGCATGTTGAGGTTGGAGTACATACATCTCTACATTCCCTAGTGGACCGGGGGCCGCAACGTCAAGCTAGCGAACAGGAGTAGGCTGCCTCAGTGTCTAATGCTATCAGGTCTCTGAACTTGCGTATTATAAAGGTTACAGAGGTAGAGACTAATGCTCTTTTAGATGTGAATGAGGCTTTGCATTTCTTCGCTGACATCATGCATGTGAAGGTTGTTGAAGTTTTCTCTGCGACTCGAGTGGGAGCAGCAAAACTTGATCCTCCTCGACATCTTTTGGTTCGGCTTCACGATGCTCTCACCCGCCAGCATGTTCTTCAGCATGGCAACCATCTCAAGGGTACTAATTTCTCAGTATAGGAGGGCCTCTCCCTTCTTTAATTGTGTAACCGTTAGGAGAAGCTCTGCAAGGTGAGGATAACCCACCTTCAAAAGAAATGGGTAGCATACAGAGAAGGCCCAACAATCATTCTAGATCAATGGCCAAACAACCCGCCTTCAAAAGAAATGAATAGCGTACAGATTCTAGATCAATGGACTTCCAATCCTTAGATTGGCTATATCTAGATAATACAAATCGCATAAAATTATCATTAGCATTAGCATTAGCATTATCCCTTCTTCTTTTTTTCACTTTTGGGCTGTCAGCCCCTTTTGTTGTTTGGGTCCCATGGCCAATTTGGCCTCCGCGCACGTTAAAAAACCTATCTATCTATCTATCTATCTTGCACACTTTCAAGAACGCAACTTTCTGTTCGCTGACCCAACTGCTCCATATAGGATTTGAGTTGCTGCTATAGAATGATTGCCAGATATAATATAATATAATATAATTTTCGAGTCGGTTGTGTAGGATCGTGCCATCTTATTTCTAGCACTGCCTTTAAGAACCTCCATTCCGCTCAGAAATATAAGTAGACAAGAATTATGCAAGAAGACTCGAGAACATAAAAAGGAAACATGAAAATGCAGGCATGCAAACTTCCTGAGCTGCAGCGCCACACATCGATCACCAAGAAAACTCTGGCGTGACGACATTGACGCCATAGCCAGAATAGCCCTCCCATGGCCGGCCAAGGAGGAGAAGAATAGAATAGATTTTTTAGCGTCCACGGAGACCGACTGGCCTATGGGACACTAACTATACTGCCACGTGGCCATCTTCTATTCGTTAAATGGTCGTATATGAAAATGAAGGCAATTCCGACCTAAATCCTAATCGCAGCATGCCGCCAAGCTGAGTTTCAATTCTTGGACCTGCACTTTACTTACAGTTGGGATCTGCACTTTACTCACAATTCCAGTATTTACCTACTTATGTTTTGTTTCCCATGGATTTCTTCGATGCTTTTACCTTACATTCTTTTGATTTTTGCTTACCATGCATTCCAATCCATTTACCATGCATTTCGATGCCTTTACCTTATATTCTCTTGATTTTCGCTGCAATTTACTCCTAGAATTGCATATTTATCTTTCACGTTTGTTTTTTACTTGACATTCTTGAGATGTCAAGAATGCCTCCACGGAGTAACACATTTGCAGAGCCATATTTGTGTTCCACATTACAGGGATGTTTTCTTACTTGAAATTTCTGAGATGTCAACAGCGCCAAATTGCAGAGCCATATTTGTGTTCCCACATTACAGGGATGTTTTCTTACTTGACGTTTCTGAGATGCAACAGCGCCCCCCAAAGCCATATTTGTCCTTCACATTACAGGATCCCAAACATCTCAAAGTATGAAGACATTCCTATATACATAAACGTAATCATGTTGGTTTCACCACGGACACATATGTAGCAATTCAAACCTCAAGCCCACGACCATGCCATTATACCTAGCTCAGCGGCATTTAGAACTTCTCTAAATTACGAATCAACAAGAAATGTAAAGCCATCCTCACACCTTCACGAACCACGATTTCAGAGTTTTGCATAGGAAATAAAGACCCTCACATTCACTTTCATTATACCAAAGAAGCTGCTTTGAAGCCTCTAATATGTTCAGAAGATGCTAATAAAAACACTAGTTGAACCAACGAGTTTCAGCCATAAATAATCTGGTTCCTCGATTCTGAAATTGAAAAGATATCGAATGAAGTATAGAAAGAATCTTTTCAAATTTATGCATCCCAGCTCGTGTTACATAATGTAAAAATCCAAAAACAATGAAATACCAATAGATGAACTTGCATACATGTTCACCTGGAAGATACATCAGAACAATTAATGGCTCAATTGCCATTGATCAGGTGGCACTTGATATGCATGCAATTTGGATATATGTGAATGGCAATGCCTGTGAATGGCTTCAAGCCTGCAGCCAAAACTAACAAATGATAAATTAGGAAACTAACTTGATAATAACAAGAACCAAGTACTGATGCAATATGAAAAACCAATGGGGAATCTGTTGCTAAAAATGTTCTAAAACAAGAATCAACTCTCTTCCATAGAAATAAACAGAATTGACTTTTCCAACTGCTTAAATTCAATTAACCCGAGGGAAAATTGCCATTTTAGACCCTAAAGATGTTATAGCTAGGAAAAAAAAACACCTACATCTCATAATTTAGTCCAGGCTTTGTTCTGCCACCCAAAAGATCCTCCATTAAGAGGGAAGACAGAAACATTTTATTCAAGATAAGAAAACAAAAAATCCATTAAAAATTTACAGATTTCCATACCGTAAGCAGTCCAATAATTAAATATGCTGATCATGCATATGGTTGATGTGTAGGAGCTTGGTGACTCCTACTGCAAGATTGTTCACCATGTGTCCTGCCAGAATCGTGCTGTCCCTTGACATACACCACAATGCTATCATATGTGGTCATGGTATAAGGGCTCTCTGCAAAACACCTATGGCGAAAACAAGGTAATTTATTAAAGGAACTCCAACAAAAGACAAATTTGAGCAATTCGCAAAGCAGAAAGCGGAAGAACATGAACGAAACAATAAGTATCTTATAGAAAGTATTAAAAGCACTAGGCATGCCAAAGATAACTTTAATACATAAAACTTCAGGAGTCTAGTTAGCATACTTCAACTCATGCCAAAAGGCCAAAGCTTTATCTCCAAGAAAGTTTTCCAATTCCTTTATCCTAGCTCCTTGAATATTTGACTGTGATCTGGATTTGGTCTCAGCTCCTGTCGGTTCACATGTTCTTGTCTTTCTCTGTTCTACTTCAGACATTCCCTTACTTGCATTTCTAGCAAGTGAAAGACAGCTGCGAGAAGCAACCCAGAGACCAAGAATTAGATGCTCCAGAAGAGAATGGTCATCATCTCCAAGAATGGCTTTGAGTTCCCGATGAATCCAAGGCTGCAGTCGCTGCTCCATCCGAACTTTAGCATCAGGATCACTTTGAACCTAAAAATGCCATATTCAATAGCAAGTACTTCTAAATGATGTATTACAAAAGTAAAATTTGCTGGTTGTACTTACTTCAGATCTTTTTCGATTGTGAAGAGCCACAGCCTTCAGACCTCTGGCATAAATGCTGCAAATCAAAAGCCACAATTTAATAGACAATACTTAGAACTGTCCTGTATTATTCCACAAAGATACAGCTTAATAAGAGGAAGATTGAGGTTAGAAATAGTAGCTACAGATACCTACTGCGCCACCTCAATGCCCTTTCAGCTGCTGTGCCTCCATCAGCCATGTCTCTTTCCGAAGACTCAAAAGACCTTTGGCGTGGCAAAGGAATTGAGCGCCTATATGACCGAGATAAAGATCGTGATTGAAGCAACTGTTGTAGCCGCAAACGAGAACGAAATGTCATTGTACTTCTCAAACATTCTCTGGAAACTCACCAAATTGAATGAAGTTAATGGCATGAGAAAAAAATATTGTGATTAAACAAGCAACTTAACCAGGCTAATGCCAACCAACCTTTCTGATCTTCCAGAGCTGGAGCTCCATCTTCCTGTATTCCCATTTGCCGATGACCATCTATACTCTAGAGAGCTGGCCCTATGTGCAGACATGGAAAGCCGATAGTCAGATAATGACTGTCTGTAATCTGAGATAGATATGCGATAATCTGAGACTGATTGCTGGTACTCCTCTGATAGAGAAGATCTATAATCCAAGGAAGGCCTGTACTCTAAGGGAGGTAATCGTCTGCCAGTTCTCTCTTCCTTTCCTTTGCCATCTTGATACCATCCTGTAAATTCTGCCTTGCAGAGAGGACAAGATCTTCTAACATTGCTCCATTCCTCTATACAATCCTTACAAAATTTGTGCATGCACCACCAAAGTGCAACTCCCTTGGACTCTTCAATTGTTCCAAGGCAAATTGGGCACACATAATCTACTTCTGCAGGGGTCTTACTGTGGCACTGAGACTCTGGAGATTCGGATGCCTGCAGTAAAGAAAACTTACAATCACTGTATTTTTCTCGTATTCCTTTGCCTTCCTCGAAGAGGAGTGGTCTATTCTCTGTTGACACCATTGCCGAGCTAACTGGTGATGAAGGGGAGGAAGACAAACGAGTGCATGCACACAATGATGGAAGCCAAATAAAACTTATATCCGATCCCATAGATTTAAATCAAACACAACGCTTGACAAAGTCGCGCCTCAAATACCGCATATGCAAATCTGATAATCAACTGCTTATTTCCGGCTCTCAAAAATTTATATCTAAAAAGAAATTCGCAATCCAGAATTTCAAATAGATCTAACTATAGTATAGCGTACCCCTAAAATTCTGCAGTATCTTTGCATTTCCGTCTGCATTCCTAACAAGAGAGAAGACAACCGGCATAACCCGTATTGAGCATGCCCATAAGCAGAACCTCTCCATCCAACAAGCACAGACACACATGATGCTTGCTTCACCTTGCCTACCAAACATCAGAACACATTTTAGCCAAAAGCTTCCATGCTCTGCCAAGAAACAGCAACGTGATTCAGAGCTCAGAATCCCTGTTGATGTTGTAAGTTTTGGAAACAGAGTAGTTAAACTAATTTGTTTGCAGAGCCAACTATTACTCCAGTTCTTACCGCGAGATAACAGGGGAGTAAAAATTTGCCAGATTTGTCTCTTTGCACGAGTCTCAGATGCCTACCTTCTTTTGTTCCGGCATGAATGGAAGCTTGCTATATGTGCTAAGAATCTGTCAGGTGCAAAAAGACCGAGCTTGACTATGGAGCAAGCAACCCAAGTCCGGAGGAGACAAAATACAATAATGAAGGGGCTCACATCGCTGTTGAAGAGGACGGTTCCACCATAATCAGTTCTTCTAACGATCCATGTATTAAATAAGTGTTGTTTCCAACTGCTCCTTCTGGACAAAGCCATAATGGAGTGTGGCTATGGCTATGGCGATGGCCCTTTGGCCGGACACGACTGCTGCTCTTCCCTGCTGCATGCAGCCAAAACAGGACTCTTCTGCCACGTCGACTAACAGTTTATACGATGTGGAAGCCTACGTGGCACCAGCACATGCCCTGTTCCTTCACAACTATTTCTTTTTACTTTAAATGTCTTTTTTAACCGTCTCTAGCTTTTATGGCTTCCTTTTCCATGCCTATAGACGGAGATTCTTGCAGAATATTCTAGTCAACATTTATTTGCACCATTCAACAATATATATTATATGACATGCTACATGGAATATTTAAGCTGATATGACAAACAAACCATATGCTCATACATCCATTGTCTATGCAATATACTGCAGATTGCTTTGTTCCATGTGGTATGACAAGTGGTATGACGTAAAAAGTACTACATATTTATTTATTTATATAAAGTCCTCCTTCCATAATACTAATAACAATAATAAGGTTGAAATTAATTGAACTTAAAGCTCATGCTTTAGCCCTCTCATAGCCTTACCCCCTTAGTTTTGGCTTATTTCCCTATGCCAATACATACCATTCAAAAGAAGGATAGAAGGAAAACATGAACTCCAAAACCAACAAAAGGAAACATGAACTATGCCTTCACTTTAAAGGTCTTTTTTAACCGTCTCTAGCTTTTATAGCTTTTGTTTCCATGCTTATAGAGATGTATTTTCTTGTAGAATATTCTAGTCAACATATTTGCACCATTCAACAATCTTATAATATAATAGGGTTCATATATATGTAATATATTGCATCATTCTAGAATAAGATTAGAAGTGAATCTCATGTTTTAGCCTTCTCAAAACCTTACCTCGTCTCATATCCCTATATCAATATACCATTCAAAAGAAGAAAATGAAAGAAAACATGAACTACAAAACCAACAAAAGAAACCTATGTTGAAGTTATATTTTGTATTCTACGTAAGATAGTTTTTACATCTTGGGTGCAGGGTAGCCTGTATTGCTTAGCCTAGACTAGATACCTTGTACCTTCCATGTAAATAGTTTACAAGGGGTGGACATTTTTAAACCCATAAAAAATAAGACAAAAACTCAACGTCCTTAGTTTGTCTACCTGTTCCCCCAACAAAATGTCATAAAATACCCTTTTTGCTGCCATGTACCTTTTTGCAGGGTGACAACTTGGCCATTCGGATAAACTTAAGATGTTATAGGTGCAATGTCCATTCGAACATAGTGCGATACTCTAGGTGCAATGTCATTCAAAACCTAGTGCATCCTTTTGGTTGTCATCATCAATGAACATTTATTTGTCTGTTATTAGGGGTTTTCTTGTCATTTATTGACTTTGGTATAGTTGGGAATATAGATTTACCACAATGTAATTATGCAACGAAGTTATCAGATTGGACCAAAAACTCTTGTTCAAATTTTGATCAACATCAATGCTCATGGACCTACAGTCAATCAAAGGACTATAATTTATTAAGATTTGTGTAGGTCCTAGGAATTTTTCAATCCATTTATGTTTGTAGAGATTTTCTATTCAATTGTTTATATGAATTATAGTTAAAAAAATCATATAATATACATTTATATGAGTGTTAATAACCTACATTCACTTCAGTTCAGGTCCGATAGAAAAAGGTCCAAATTTATCGCTTTAGTTTTATCCCATCATGCTTTATTAATCGTGTTCTTTTGTTTCTCACAATTGTGTTCTTGATTGATTGAAATAATGTTCTTCTTGCTTCTTTGCTACTATTGTGAGTGCTTGGAAAGAGAGTCTTCCTTTATATCACAAGATCATTTTGCATTTTTTTGTGAAAGGAATTCGCTTAATGAAATTTTAATAGGAATGATTCGGTTCATTATGGATAAGGCATTAAATCTCTGCATATAAAGGCACCACTTTCTTCGTGTTTGATAGATTTTGGCTAACATATAGGCCTACAACAGCACAAAGATTTCTTTCCTTTCTACAAATGATAGTTTGTTAAGATATCGTAATCACATTTTTTGCCAAGCATGATTAAATCACCGACATTGTAATTTTGTTAGACTATCGTAATCACATTTTTGCCAAGAATTATTAAATCACTGATTTTGTAGTAATAGAATTGCATATTATGTGTCATTTTATTAGAACTAACCTTCATGATCGACGGACTTTCCATTTTAGTGTCACATAAATTACATCTTGATGCCGCAATGAGACAACTAATTGGATTTGAGACCATGCTGTAAAACACACATCCAAAACCAAGTTCATATTTTGATAAAGAACTAAGAATCAGGGTTTTATTCTAATTCTTCTAACGAGGACTCCTGGTTGCTCTGGCCAATGAAAGGTTAACAGTTGATGCAGGCATTACTAATAGCCTCTGCATATCTTAATGGGAGGATCGGTTACCAGGTTAGAATTTACTAGATTCCTGGTTTCATGTGAGGGGTGCATGAGTGTACTTCATTGTTGAATGTCTAACATATGAACATTCTTTATTACTGTTTTGCGAAGTCTACAAAGAGTTCTGATTCAAACAGTTTATGATTAAGCCCTTCTCAAGAGCTTTCCTGCGTATATACCATATAGTGCCTTTCAAGTGGCATAACCCCTTGAGGTAATGTTGTTGATGCATATTTATGTTGAAGTAATGTTGTTGAGGCAATGACATCCATATTTGTTATTTCTTATCCGTCTTTAGAAACATGTTAGCATCGTTATATTTAGCAGACGAATTCAAAGAAGGTTACCTTGTTGCTTTTTAAAAGCATACATGCTCGCAAAAAAAGAAACATTCAATATCTTCATAAGACTGTCGTATTTCCTGAAGTCTATTATTGATAACATATGTTCTAGATGCATGATCAATTATTTACTCTCTCAAACAACTTATTTGCATAGCATATTGTGCTACATACAGTAATAACCAGTAATAACCGAGAGCTTATTATTACCATTCCTATCTCCCATTTTGAACCAGCTTGTTGACCCTAGGAAACCTGTAGATCACTCGCCAAAGGTGATAATGCATGGGCGGGAGATATTTTAGCCAATCATTTTTCTAGATGTTAAGTTTGTCCTCCATCGTCACTAGTTTCCATTGAGTCGGCACTAGAAGTCTCCCCTTAGTCCTCAAGCCTTTGTAGCATGACTTCACAAACTTGTTTAGCTATATAGGGGGATGCAGGGCCCATGGGTTTTGACATCCTTAGGTAGTTGGGAGTGCCGTAGCCACACTCCCATATTGTTTTGTCCGCTCCTGTTAAACCAAAATGACCTGAAAATCCAGCTGGCTAGTTGCTTTCCCTTGTACCATTGAGCATATAACTCAATTCTATGTTTTACCATCTCTTTACAATCCTAGGATCAATTACAATGCCTAAAGCACCTTGTTTATTATGCATTTCCACAGGTACCCACCATGGAAAGGAGGCTTGTGCTTCAAAACTGCTGATGTCCAGCATGAATAATTTCTTTATGGCATTCCAAGCCGAAATCAATTTCTTCAGGAAGGGAGAAGCTTCTCTACATGGCTTAAGACTAAAAAAAGTGATCATGGAAGCGAAAGCTTGATAGAGGGCTCATTATGCTTGCAGGAAAATAGTAGAGACTGGTAGATGCAGTGCATACCTGGGATTTCACCTTTTCCTGTAGGATCATCCATATGAATTTGACTATTAATATTTGCTCTGCAATGATATGTCGAACACATGAATTTTTCCAATTGTTTTGTCCCTTTTGCACTTCCACCAAACAAGTTTAATCATGGGAGGAGAGGCTTTGTCAGTTTTGCCACCAGGGCGCCATTGAAGATGTATGTCATGCCCTCCAGATCTACCCAGCGTTTGCCTATATCTGAGCGCGGTATGTTCGGTTTAGTGCCTAACCAGCCGCTGCATGAGTTCTTGAATATGGCGTCCGTGGGCTTGTTGGGTCTAAAAGGTTATGGATGCACGGACTCAGTTGTGTCCTCTGGGACAGTATTGAATTGTCCTATACAATTGTACAGTGTACCAGCATACTTATTACTGCTAAGGTTTTTCCCTCGAAAACCCTTCGGGGCGGGTTTTTTAATCCTGGCAGTAATATGCTTGCTGCTTTCTTTTTGTTTGGGTCCCATAGGCCAATTGGTCTCTGTGGACGATAAAAAATCCATTCTATTCTATTCTATTCTTTGTTTCCTCCCCAGACAAAATTGTGAATCAGCCATTCTAATTCCCACACCTTCTTCTTTGACATGTATACAGAAGTATTATCTAGCACGTGTTTAGCCACAGTAATCCTCCCCACAAGAGATAACTTTGCTACCTTCACCAATTTAACTATTTCTATAGGCATAACAACATTTCATCCCATATTTGTGCATTAGTGATGTTGAGGCCCACTGAGATTTCTCACAATCTGGAGTGTGCACCCCCTAGGATTATTTTCCATGGTAAACATTCCAAACATGTAGGACGCCTGCTCTTCAAAGGCCATTGCAATGAGCATTTTTTCCAATTTATGAGGCATCTTGAAGCTATTGAGAAGGTGGCCAATAATTGTTGTACATGATAGATTATTCCTCTACCTCTATAAATAGAAATGAGTCATCTGCATATTGATTACAGTTTGTTGAGGATCACCTCGCACTTTTAGTCCCTGGATGAGACCATCTGCAGAGGCTTGTAGGAATAACTATGAAAGAACTTATGCTGTTGTATTGAAGAGGAAAGGAGTCAGGGGTCAACCTTCCTGATGCCCCTCTTAATATCAAATATAGGATAGAGTTCACCTTCGAATAAGACTGAGACTCGTGCAGATTTCAGCAGATTTATGTCCCATTCCGTAGAAAAACTCCCACAACCTAGCTTGAGCATCATTTTATGCAAAAAAAACTCTATCTAATGATGTCATAGGCCCTTGTGAAATGTAGCTTTAGGTAGGCTACTTTTTGTCCTATTTTTCTGGCCCAGTGCAATCCTTCGAAAGTATTGCCACATTGCTTAGGATACTGCTACCATGTAAAGGTCAGATTGGGGTTGTGAGATACCTTCAACTAAAAGTAGCTTGATCTTCTCTGTCATAGCCTTGGCTATGATTTTGTAAAATGCAGATAGAAGTGTGATAGGCCTCTAGTCATTAATTGTGATTTGCTCCTTACACTTGGGCACCAAGATGATGGAACATGTGTTCAATCTTGGGTTTAAATTTCAGCTTGCATTAACTCTATATATGTAGAAAAAATATCATTTTTAATTCATTCCCAATTGCATTAATAGAATTCTAAGGAAATTCCATCCATAACCAAACATGTATTTTTAGCCAATAAGATGGTGACTTTTTGAAGATCCTCGATTTGGAGGGGGGCTTAGAATAGCTTTTTGGCTAGACCTTACTATGGGTGAGACTTTTGAGATCATTAGCTCTTCATAGGTATCTTGGAATGGTGAATGGTAAGCTCTGTTCCAAAAAAAGCATGGAAGTGATTTTTATTTTTTTTTTAGCACGCCAGCCTAACCAAGCCTACAACCTTTCTTGCAATTCTAGCCTATCCACGCCGCGCCTCCACAGTCACCCTAATCTGAGTTGGCATATTGATTAGCCATTAGATTCTCTTGTTTCACCATCGACGGTCCTCGAAATTAGAAAAGAATAAAAAATTGAATGCGCCTCTTGCCTTTTCCTGGCACCTCTCTTTCCACTCAACAATGCTCTGGTCGCATCTTTCTTATTTTCTCTCCTTCAGATGCATCTTCTTCCATTCCTCTCTGTACATGTACATGGCGAAGGTGCTAGACCAACAATATGGCATCGGATTTTGGTGCTTTTATAATAGCATCGGATTAATCTTCTCGGCAGGTAAATCCGCATTCTCTATTTATGTCCACGCTTTTCCAGATGCTTCTTTTTGTGGGTTCCAGTTGCATATTTAAACACTTTTGTGCAAGCAAAGAATCCGTTTTTCTTGAAAGAATCCGGCCCATTTCCGTTATATTTAAATCCCAAGTCGTAAGTTGGGAAGATGAGAATCGGGGTCAGCTTATTATTGTTCATCTCTTGGGCAACAGCTTTGCCAGATTGTCTCAGGTGGATGTTTTCAAGCACAAGGCAGGTTACTGTGCCCCCTGATCCGCGGCTGTTTTGTGCCTGCACTGTTCATTTCCTCTGCTGACAAAGGCACACTACGAAATTCTTGCACCACAAAAGCCTCATTCTCAACTCATCCTCCCTGCTGCTGCATTCTTTCGTCCTTTTCTTTCTCGGAGGTATTGATGGACATCTTCTAAATTGCAATGCGTTTGTATTAACCCTCCTGGAATGACCTAAAACTAGGTCTGTTTCTGAATCACGGGGTTTTTTCTTTGTGGCTGCTTCTCTGGATCTGTAGTCATCAGAACAGTTCATTCCAAGCATGAGAGAAACATGTGCTCCATCTTCATCTTGTTGTGATGGCATGTTGGGTTCTTTCTGTAATGACATTGCCTTATCCAATAAAGGCAACTCAATGGTAGAATCACTGTCCATATTTCCTGCAGAATCACTGTTAAGCTCAGCAGTGGGAACTCTGGCTCCAGCTTCTTCCCCAAAAATGCTGATCGACATGCCCATTCTAAGAAGATCACAGGCATTTGAATACGCAACAAACTATCTCTTGACAGAACCTTGCAGTGGCTTGATGAATGGCTCGCACTGAATTCTGTATCTCTCCACTGATAAAAACTTGACATATGTTGACATCTTGAATAGTTTTGCCAAAGGGGTAATATTTAAGATTTCCTATTACTAGGAAGGGATTGGAGCTGTCTTTGGGACAATAGTTGGTGTTGCAAGCATTGAAGGACGTATAAGATTAGCCCAGGAGACTGCCAAGAGGAATTTGGAGGGTAATCAACTTAAAGTATATAGCAACGGTCTCTTACTTTTTCTGAAAAGTTAGGATCATTGCTTATTTTCAAATTAACATTTTCTCCTGTAAAGCAGCCATTGTAGTACCTTTGCATCGTCTTTGATAGTTTGATAGGCTTCCTTCAGGAAGTACTTTGCTTCTATAGAATATGAGGGCATTGTCATTGGGACTATGCAATGCAGGCTTTTCTCTTGCTGGTTTTGGACTTGGATAGGACAGAGAGGAGCGCAACGAACTTCTAAAAGCAGCAATTGTGTGTGAGTTACACACTGCAATTAGTTCCTAAACTTTTTTAAATTAAAGCAAGAACTTGCATCTCTTTTCAAGAGATATATTCCTCGGGAGTAATACTACTGCATGCATTTGTATAGGACCCCTTAGTTTTTGCTGTGATTGAATTGTTTTCCTTTTATAGTCATTGGATGTTTTTACTGAAGCTCAAGTTTAATTGTCAGCATTGTTATCATCTAAGCAATCACTAATCAATCTCTGGTTGCAAATATCTAGCATTATAACAGGGGGTTGCTTTTGTATTTTTATACGTTTTTCCCTAAGGTTTTTATATGATTTCGTGGTGTATTGTCATGGATGTACTAATGCGTACATCTAGAGTGCGCATACACATTTCTTATTTTTTATGGCACTTGCCAATGGTTTAACCCCTTAAAAGAAAAACAAAAAACCCGATTCATCGCATGCAAATTTGGAGAGGTTTTGCTTTAGGGTTTGCTTTAGGTTTTTGCTTTAGGTTTTGGCCGAATTGCCATAGCCGGCCACCCTAAGCATCAATCTCCAAAAAATTTCGAATTTTTTAGACTCCAACCCGCCTTTTTTAGGGAGGCCCGGATCTATTTCTTCGATTCCGTTCTCAAATAGTCAATCTCCGCACCGATTCAAGCAATACAAGTTGAGATAATCCATTCCATCCCATCGCCTATGCCGCGGCTCGTCTGTGGCCCAACTTATGCGGCTTTGCTTTTCGTGAGTACTACATTACAAATCCTATTTATGATTCGTGAGGCTTTTTGATCCCATCTCGCCATTTGAGCTCAAGACGGCGTTCTCTCGCTATTTATCATGATGGATCCACGTAGAACAAGAACGTAGAGAAAAACGAATTTCTCCGCTATTGACGACTGCTGTATGTATGCATGTTCGCTTGCTTTTTATTAGGAAAGACCTCTTCGCTAAATCATTGGTCGGATGTCCGCCAGTACATTTCGGGGGCCATATGGTGTTGAATTTTGTAAATGGTTGTGCAGGTCATGTTGGACACAAAAGGACCAGAGCTTTGGGTTACCAATGAAGATGAAATTTCAATCACCCTAGAATAGGATGCGTTGGTAACTAACACCAGACACAGATAAGGAATTATCAGCAAGTGTGTTTGCATTGAGTTACCAAGATTTTGCAAGATTTTGCAAGATTTTGCAAGTGTAAGCAGACCTATGATTTAGATACGTTCATGTTATATACACTAACTACTCAAAGAAACTTGTGCAGACTGCATCAGTGGGTGATACAGTTTTTCTCGGTCAGTGTCTACAGGAAATGAGACAACCTCGGCATGGCTCTAGGTCGTATTGATCTTTTGTCATTTGTTTTAGTATTACTTGGACAATTGAATTTAGCAATAGCTTGATTTAGCCCCTATATAATTGTGCAGGTTTTTGGATAACATACAAGGATGTCATTTGCAAGGCAAAAAACAGTGCAACACTCTCACAGGGAATCTATTCAGTGTTCATCCTACACAAGCCTGTATTGGCCTACCAACATTAACTGAAGACGACAAAAAGGTTGGAAGATGTTACATGCATCATATAAAGACTTGAATTGCTGCACTTTCATTTGCTTACAAGAAAATGCACGTTGTTTGTTTTAAAACTGTACTTTATCTATCTTCGTGTTCTTTCTTTTACTTGGAAAACATTAGTTTTCTTATAATGCATTAAGTGCTTCTAAATTTAGTTAATCATATATGCATTCCATGCAGATAATTTTGACATGGGGTTTTATGGAATTATGTTCATTTTGTTTCATTATCATATGCAAGAAACATGAAGATATCAAAATGGTATATTTACAATCAACTTTGCTTCTTGTCTATTAGTTGTATTATGTGGGCTATTGGTGAAAGATCTATACATGATTTTGAGGCAAGAGCATTGCTCTTTTGGGGTCGCTTTTAGATCTACCGAATATGATAAGTCGTGCTCTTAATGCATGCAATGGGAAAACAACGTGCATTGCTCTTGGGGCTTTTAGATCCACCCTATGATAAGTCATTTTCTCCCATTCGTTGAACGCTTTGTATGGAACTAGATGTTTTCCCTAAGGGCCCGAATTTTTTTTTTTTAATATAGCAACCAACAACTACCATTAACATTAACTTAAACCATTGCACAAGTGTTTCTAATGTTATTACATTCATAAGTGTTTGTAAAAATAGTAATGTGAAGTTATGCCATCCTTAGTACCCAAACGCTTTTATTAGGGCTCGAAGCGCCCAATTTTTTTTTATTAATATAAACATATAGCACATTAACAACCAACACATCACTACAATCAACATTATTTCACATAAACCATTGCATCCAACACATTTAAATTAACATCCCCCTAAAACCCCTTTGGTTTGGGTGCATATTCACACGGGGTTACGTGAGGGGCAAATGAGAGCCCCTAAAACTTACAATACATGTACAAAATTAACACCATTAAGTACATTCTCTCAAACCTTATAGTATTTTGCAAATCTCAATATACAGTACACAAAAATTTGTACAAGCATACCCCACAAACGAGGATCGCTATGTACGGTCCAGATCGAGGAATAAAGGACAAATATGCCCATCCGACAGCTCTCGATGCCCGGAGTAACCCCCCGTGTGAATATGCACCCAAACCAAAGGGGGTTTTAGGGGGATGTTAATTTAAATGTGTTGGATGCAATGGTTTATGTGTGACATTGTGACATTCGTTGGCATTTAAACTCCATTGTTAAACCTTTATACAATGATCTCTTAGGGACATGGTTCTATTGTTACATGCAGGCACATCTACCAGAATAGTATTCACGCCATGTCACTGGATTGGGTACACCAGGTATAGCATGTTTGAAATGCATAGCCAACATTGGTATTAATGGTGTGATATGTTCTGCAAAAACGTGTAAGCCATATGTAAAACACAGAATTAATGAGATAAAAAGTTGCCTCTGGTAAGTTTTTATGGAGAAACTCTAATAATGCAAGTCTTCCATCTTTTCATGCTATCCTTTTCGATATACAGATGGCCTGGTTTATTCCAATCTGTACCAGAACAAAATTTATCTGTCGTTTTAATATATATTTCATATAATTGCACCTTTTTTTTCATCTCTCATCTGATGTGCCGCAAGGGCCCTCGGGGGAGTGGATATTTTAGATAGCATGCAATTTGGAAAACACTACCCTGGATTTCTTGTTATCTTGGGAATGTAAACTTGTTTCCTAACCCATGTGCATATGAACTCCATATATAGATATCCCCACGTTAACAGTGGGAGGTTGACGATTATCCAGTAAGTAGTCACGAACATTTGAGGTGTTGCCTTGCATTGTGTAGTGAAAGATTATTTCTTGGATATGCTTGCATCTGGCATTGTGCACTTGCATTGGGGTCGTTACTATTCAAAAATGCTTAAAAACTCTTCAACATAATATAGTACAATTTTGATCCCAATCTAGAATGCTATTTTAATTATTATAAATATGCCTAAACTAAAACTAAAAAGAAAAAGGAAAAAACAAAAGCATCTACATTACAAAACAACTATAACACAACTAATAATGCCGCATGTAAAATAAAACCCACGATAAAGATATATTGCCTATCGTGCAATAAGAACAACAAGAAATACTTTGGACAAACAACAAACTTATCAACTGGGTACTCACATCACAAATCAAAACCAAATCTCAAAATGACAGCAGAGGTCAACAAGCGCAAATTGTATGAAAAAAACTTCCACATCAACCTCTTAGAAGAAACCAAAAGCAAGAAAAAGACAAACGAAATCGAAAGACATTACATAAACCTTTACAACACAACCAAAGACAACTACAACAACCTCATATCCTACCCTTCCAAAACTAAGAAATACTGGTACCTTAAAACATAGGGGCATCATCTAAACCGTCCAAACAACATATGATATTTCGATTATAGACCATATATTTCAATACAAATTTGCCCTAATACAAAGATAATTCAATTACCTTTTGCTATCAAATCACCTTGCCTTTATTTTACTGCGTCTTTATTTTCTATGACCTCTGGCGTGCCTTTTTGCTAGTTTTTTATGGTAAGAACTTTTTGTATTGATTAGATTGGAAGAATTACAATAAAAAGTTCCATCATGGATCAGATATGAATTAAGTACAAAGGATCCCTCATGGATCTTAATCATGTCTGCAGCTACAGTACTCACAAGACTTTCTCAACCTCTTCTTCTATCTAACCAATACTACAATATCAACATCTTCTTAGTTAAATAGAATACTGCAGGAGTCAAGTCCACATTTTTCACAAGCTATAGACAAATCTTGAATGTTCCAAGAAACCTCTTGCAAAATTAGAAGTGAGAGAAAAGAGATGAAGGGTAACCTGAGCAATCTCCTGCACCGCTCAGAAAAACTAATATGCTTTGAACTATGATCCAATTCTACAATTTTACTATCAAATATGAGATTGAAAGGAGATGTTGCATTGTCAGGAAGTGCCAGTCAGCCAACCTGCAATAAGCTAGACACACAACCCAACCACCAAAACTCCCCTCTAAAGTTTGGCTCATGATATCTGGTTTGATATGGAAGCATCTTCCTGGACACCATCAGATCCCTAGCTCGGCAATCTCAAACAATCTGACATTATGTTTTAAGACTGTAAAAATGTGATCAAGAAATTACTCTGGCTCTTTCCAAGAAAACATCCCTAAATCTTTCTGCGAGCAAGAAAGAGCAAGGGGAGGGGAAGGAAACCATCTGATCAGAGGATCCATCTAAGAAGACTGTCTAAGAAGACCCGAAACTGCTTTCTTTCTAAATTCTTGCTTAGATCTGCTCCATCTTATAGGTTCCATACCTTTTCAGTGTAATTTGCTTAATCATCATTCTTTTGAAAAGACTGAGGGCAAAAGGCCACGTTAATAGCTTACCAGCCCGAACCAAATTGACCGCCTTGAAGTTGCTTCAGAATCATAATCTGCAAATTCTCCTAAGAAAAGACACCCCTGGACACCCGCAAATCCCACTAGCATCAAGTTGCGAGTTTTGATCTGCAAGGATGGTTGTAGTAGCGCCGGTCAGAGGGGAAAGAGGGTGGTCTCCTCCTTCTGTTACCGCCCTAGCTGCAGACGCAGGAGGAGCGCCAAAAACCATTCGCTATCTGTCTCATGATCATCAGCAGAAGTGATTATGTAAGTACCTTTTCAGATCCCCTGGAGATTTGATAACAGTTTGATGGTTGATAGTCTAGATGACCTCTTCTTTTTTTTAACTGACCTAAAGAAGAATTTGCTGCGTTTGTTAACTTCCTTTGCATTTATTAACTTCCTTTAGCTACGTCAAACCTGCTTTGCATCTCTTTTCAACTACCTTGACTTCCTCTATTGCTATTATCTACTCTATTATCCCCTTCTCCTCCATCCCATCATTAAGGAACAATGCTTTAGGAAAATGGAGCTAGTTGTAAAGGAACTTTAGGTCTACCCCAACATTTGGCATAGTTTTTCGTATTACCCAGAGCTATTATCATAGTTTCCATATATGAACCCTGCCATATGCTTTTGCAAGCCCCCACAAATTATAGATCTTTCAAGTATCTGGTATTGAGTTTGAATACTATTTTAGAAGTTCTAATCTGGCAAATTTGAGTAATATTATCTATGAATTATTCTTCTTCTACTTCGTTGCCCCCATATCCTATTGTTTAAATTCGGTTTTTCTGGGGTTCCGAAAACTTTTTAGATTTTTTTCTAAGATGTTTTTCCAAAGGTTTGAAGGGTTTTGGCAGCTGGAAGATATTCCCGATGTTCCAAAAATTTAGAAAGCATCTTATATGATTTTAATGGCTTCGATTTTGGCCGAATATAGGATTTTTTCTTGAGTAAAGCTTCCATTCATGCCCGGAAGCATGCACCATGGCATGGAAGAGGAAGCCACCGTTGCTATGGTTAGGATTCGTGATATTATGTTTCTATTTTTTATTCAGAGCATAACCTACGGCATGGATGTATTCAAGCTGATAATCTAGAGGTAGAAGTATAGTTTTGTTATGGTAAATTTGCATGGATTGTAGATAGTCTTTTTGCAGTGCTGACGCCGGCATAGGAGCTTCTGCGCTCTTCCACAACCATGGCAACCGTGACCACATATCCTTTTAGCCCTCTTGGAAAGGATCTCAGGCTGTTGTGCGGTGCTGGATATGGAGCAGTGCAGAAATTTATACATATGAAGGACCTGCCAACTTCCTGGCCAACCAAAGTTATATGAACCGCTACTTGCCTTAGATGATTCTTTGCAAGATTTCATAGCTCCCAAAGCAAAGATTCTGATGATGGCTACTGGTGATGATTTTTTTAGTATTGGAGAATGGCCCTTCCATGTCCAAATTGTGGGCTTCTGGAGAACCTTTTTGCTGCCATTCCAGTTGCAAAAAATGGTAAGATTATAGTTTTGTGCTTGCATTCATGTCTCTTTCTGTCGCCATGACATCTTGAATGCTTCATCGATCTTCTATATTGGACATCAGTTAAGATATTATTATAAACTGTGGGTTAGGGTATTACAATGGGTCATTGGCATGTCTACCACAAAATACTTAGATTAAATTGAGAATGTATTTGTTTTGTTCACTGCAGCTGCAAATCTTCTCTCATGGTGTATGAATGCAATGACTTGGAATGGAAGCTTACACATACCATGATCCAGCCTTATCATTCATCGTTCTTCTATATGCAACATTAGGTACGTAACGTTTTCAGAAGGAAAGAGGCTCTAACCCACAGCCTCTTCAAGCCATTGTCTCTGTAACATCATTGGCAACCTAGATTCTCACACCTATGCCATTATTTCGACATATAAATGGGTTCAAGATGTCTTGGGATGCAATTATCTTGGGCGATGAAAAAGTTTCTGACATCTCTGTTTAAATTCCCATTGCCTTTCTTCTCTGTTTGTGCTTTTAGCACTGCTCCAAAGAATGTAGATCTGCTCTAACTAAAGAGATTGAAAATTCTGTTTTCAAACGACCATAACTTCTAAGATGATACTATTGTTTTCCATTATACAGGTTTAAAGAACGTTAAAGGCGAGCTTGAACAAGAAGTTTGAGGCAGCCATTCGACACTTTGAGGTAATTGTTCTTGAATTGTTTATGCTAGGCACAATTCTTCTGCAAGATTTCATAGCTTATCAAAGTGAAGCTTCTGGCAATAGGTACCAATAGTCCCAGCTTTTCTACATTGGAGGCTGACAGAAAACTTGGTCAGCATGTTGGGAGGATCCTTGGCAAGCATGAAGTCTATTCAGAATCCTGACCTTAGAAAAGCTCATCACTGTAGGCTTTGGAAGCACAAAACTTTGCAAAAGGAAAGGGCCAGAAGCAGGAAGAGAAATGGTATGTCTTATATCTTCCACTAATACAGCTACAACTTAGTGCTTTTTTATGTACTGCCAGAGTTAAATGGAAGTATTGGAGGAATTGTCCAAATCTCTATGTCTCTTTACTCAGGAAGACAGAATGTTACTGGTAAAGAGCAGTTAAGCAAAGACTACTAAAGAAACTGGATGATGCCAAGATTTCGTTTCTACACTTGACATTTTTCTATTTCACTTTTCAATGCATTCTATGGCATCACTGTTTTAAGTTATTGCATATGAAAACATTTTCCTCCCGACTCTTAGTGCATTGGATAGTTAATGTCACTTATCCATTAAAGCTCAACATCTTATGGCTACATGGCTTCTCTACTAATCAACTCCTGCTGCATAGGAATCGATGTCAGACGTGGCATGCCTCTGCCGCACAGGAAAAACTTAGAGTCCAGTACATTGAAGATCTAACATTGAAGATCTAACATGTCTTTAAATGTAGCATTGAATTCTTTTATCTAAGGCAACTGGACATGGTAGGCCTCTTCCACACATGATCAATTCAAATTTTCAGTAAGTTGCAGTTTTAACATGTCTTTAAATGTAGCATTTGGTTCTTTTATTTGAGGCAGCTGGATGTGTAAAAGGAACTCTCTCAGGATTTACCAAAGAAGGACAACTATTACGAGGAGGCTGCCTACTGAAAATGTTGTCAAATGGCATATTTCTAACAAGATGCATCCTTTTGTAACATTTCTTTGTGTTTGTATGGCTATCTATGTGCCTTTAAAACCTCTTGCTGGGTGCCTTGGTAGTATTTTGTAGTCGCCAAGGAGCAGCAAAACTTTATAGTAGCTAGGCTTTATGTTTTGGAATTGAAACTTATGGATGCATATCCATTGCGGTTTTCTATCGGACTTTCGTTGTGTAGCTTTGGAGGC
Source organism: Isoetes taiwanensis (assembly GCA_021234155.1). Lineage (NCBI taxonomy): Eukaryota > Viridiplantae > Streptophyta > Lycopodiopsida > Isoetales > Isoetaceae > Isoetes > Isoetes taiwanensis. The sequence continues at coordinate 4,588,585 of JAJEKV010000037.1, forward strand.
ATTCACAGTGCAAATGAGTACCTCTTGAGCTTTCTACAGTGTCTTTATAAATTTAAGGAACACGGAGAATGGCCACGTCAGCAATCAGCGCCATTTTTCTTGATTTGTTTGTCCTATTCGATTCAAACTATTTTCTTGATCTTTCTGTGCTAATTTCTGCTACTCTTTGAAGAAATTAGAAGATTCAATGTGCCCGACCTTGTAGGGCTAGCAATTCACATGTTTCCCCTCATCTTTTCCTATCGATGGACATCAATATCTTCACAATTATCAAACACAATGGCGGGATTAACCTGTGGTTTTTAAAGGGAACTCGGTGGATCTTTGGAATTCAGCGATCACAAATCAAAGATTTCCCCAAGAGCTCTTCACCTCTCAATACTCCTTTGTTCGAAGTTCTGGGAATTCGGCCGAAATTGTTGATTCACGGTTACAAGAATTCATTGGTAGAAAAGAAGTGTAAACCCGCGGTATTTTTCATGTGCATTGTGATTGGAGCGACTCTAAAATTGTGGTAAAGGTATTTTCCGAGCAATGATTCATCCTCTTGTCTCGCGTTCCACGTTTTTTTGGCCTTGAATTTGGCTCTCCAATTTCCTATTTTTGAATTTTCTCATCCCTGTTTCTTTTTACGCCTTGTTTTCCCCTCCTGCTCTTTCGCCAAGACGTTTTCAAATTTGCTTTTGTAGTTTCCACGATTCTTTACGGATGGAGCTTATAAGCAAAAATTACCCTAAATTTCTTTCCATTCTTCACGCCTTTGCTGATCTTGAGCCCTCTGCTTGTTGATCTCCTTAAACAAACTAAAGGTCCTTTCAAGAAAATCCAAAACATTTATTTTTTTTTGGTGACTTTGCTAACTCTTTCTCCTCGACGATCGGACAATTCAATGGATCCCCTCTCTTTCAAGGTTCCATCTTTGGGATAATCTGTCTAAGGACCCCGACTTGAGAGGCCGTACCGCCATGCATGGACCCGAAATCTTCAAATTCCCGTTCCCTATGGAGAAAAGAGGCCGGAAAATGTAAATGCTTCTGGATGTTTCTCTCAAGAATGCTCTTGGAACAATTCGATCATTCAACCCTCCTTTCACAAGGAAAGCTGAAACCTTTAAGGGTATTTCCTTGGATCTTCCTTCTTTCATGCTAAATTGAATTCTTTTCATGATTCGGCTGTCATTGTTAAAGTCAATAAACATGGCATCAAACTTGATAAATTATGGGCTTTCTGCTTGAATCTGCACAAAGAAATTCTCATTAATGCTGTCTATTGGCTTCATTCTCCTTTTATCATGATTGAGTGTGGTAATAGACGATCTGCAAATCTTCTGCTCAACCATGGTCCCCTGGCTCTTGAATCCTTCCAGATTACATTCCTCAAATGGGATCCTAAATTTGAAGTCACCAATTTGGATAAACGTATTGTGGCTTCCCAACTCTTCACGGCCTTAATCCTATATATTGGAATGAAGACTGTCTTAAATTACTTTTTGGATCAATTGGCTCGTACATATGCACGGAATATTCTCCTTACAAACCCCCAAGATCTATTGTTCAAATTGATATCTCCAAGGAAGTTCCAATCCAAATCCCTTTCCTTGATGTCTTTGGCCAAAAAACCTCCCTTCCCTTAAGGTGGTCTGGTCTGCCCCCTCACTGTCAAAATTGCAGGGTAAGGCACTTTTGGTATGAATCTTGCAAGGAATTATCACCTTCTACTGATATGAATGGCAGCTCTATGACCAAGCTGACTGACAACAGGGAAGTCAATAATAAAGTCAATCAGAAAGTCAACTCGTTGGTCAAAAACAACATGGGAGTCAGTGTACAACAGATAGATCAAAATTCCAGGGAGCATGCTTTTCATTATGCTGCCTCAAACAAAATCAGTGATATTGGATTTCCAGATATTATCTCGAAAGATAATAAATTTCAGTGGACTAAAGTCAATGGCAGCTATAAAAGAATCCAAAGAAAGAAGAAGATGAGAGATTCTCAAGATAACATTGCAACTACTACAATTATTGCTAAGAAACATGATCAAGACTTCTCCCTTACTGAAAAGGGTTCTTCACAACAAATTAAGGTGTTGCATAAGGCTGCAACAGTGGATAAAAAAACAGATAAGGTCAGCAGTCTTCATGAGACCTTAAATAAGATTATTTTGGAAGCCAAAACCTCTGGCAGAAATAATGAGATCTCTCTCTCATTAAACTCTGAAAAGGGTAAGAGTGGTTCATTAAACAAGAAAAGCAAACATGGCAAGGTCTTCCAGCCAAAAAGTTCAAACAGTAGCCAATTGCTCAGTGATGAAATTGATCCTAGAGACACTTTGGTGGAGGTTGTTCCTGCTCCAGCCCCAACCTCTGTTTGTAATCACTTCAAGGTATCTGATAAGGTGGACATTCCTCCTCATGTCAACTCAACTGACTGCTCCAATCAAACAAATGGTAATACCAATCAATTTCAGGTATTAGCTAACCTTAACTCTGAGTTAGATTTGGATGTAATTTTGAGCAATTCCCATGACCACTCAAACAAAAATTGTCTTTCACCCATTATTGATATTTCTCCTGTCTCTGATCCTTTTCTTTCCCCACACTCCTCTATTGCTGATGACATTGCTGAGCAATTAACTTCCTTGCAAGAAGGTCTCAACTCTCAATCTCAGCAGACTTGCCTCTGGAATTTAATGGATGAAGAAATTGTACAAGATACTCCAGATAGGGAGATGATTTCTCAAGACAAAGGCCAGGACATTTATGAAAAGACTTCCAAGCTTGGAGATATTGGCAATTTACAGGAATCTCAAGAAATGGTCACCACTTTATCAGGTCAGATTTCTTCACCTCATGACTGTTTTTTGGTTAAACCTGTCAATAATTTGGACCATTCTCCTCCCATAAATAAAATGTTTGAATTTATCCCTGGGGGAGCTTCTGAGGATAGTGATGTTGATATGGATGCTGATATAGATAAAGAGAATTGGGAGGGAGATAAGTTTCTTGTAGAATGCCCTCCTCCTCAGGTTACTTCCAAGTCTATATCATCTCGGAGTAAGAATTTAGCTAAGTCCAAAAACTATGACACCCCCCTGGCTGAGCTCATTAATCTGCATAATACTCCAGCTGCTAATACTAGAAGTAAGGTTAAAAAGGGAAAAGGAAAAAAGAAACTTCATAGACATTGAACCCTTGCTTTCCTTTTTCTCTCTGATCCTCCCTGTTTTTTTTCTATGAAGATTCTTTCTTGGAATGTAAGGGGAATCAAGGGCCCTATCAAAAGAAGGAGAGCTATCTCCCAAATTAGAAGCTATAATGCTGACATCATTATGCTCCAGGAAGTTAAGCTTCCTAAATTTGAAATCTCTAATCTTGGTGATTGGATTTTCCCTGGTGCCTTTTCCACCTGGATTGAAGCCTCTGGTAGAAGTGGGGGTATTATCATGATCTGGAGAAACCTGAAACAACTTTCTTTCTATAATTCCCCCTCCAAGATGTGGCAAGGTGTTACCTTTGAATTTCAGGACTCGACTTTTGGAGTAATTAATGTATATGCCTCCACTAACCCCAAAGATAGAGAATTACTTTGGACTGAAATAAACCTTTGGTTGCAGAACAATCCTATTTCAGATTGGATTATTGGGGGTGATTTTAACAATACTCCTGATTGGAACATGAAGCTTGGCAACAAAATTAATATGTCCATTCCCGAGAGAAATAATTGGGAGTCTTTATATCCGACAATGCTCGATTTATGTTCCCTCTTCCAATTGCTTCATATACACGGTCTAATAAACAAAAGGGGACAAAAGAGTTTTTGTGCCCTTGATAGATATTATGTCCAGAGCCCAAATTCCTCTCTTTGGGACAACTGCTTTGTTACTAGTGATGAAGGCAATATTATCTCAGATCACCAGCCCCAATTCCTTTGCACAAAGCAGTTAACTCAAATTCCTAGAGAAGGTAATGTCCCCTACAAATTTAACTGTGCTCTACTTGAGAATGATTCCTTTGTGAAAGACTTCAGGGAATTCTATTTGCAAATTTCTGAAGAGAGCAACCAAAGACTCCATGAAAAGATTTTATGGCAGAATTAAGAAGATCAAAAGTTCGGATCAAAGATTGGTCAAAAAACAAGCACTTGTCCAAAATCAATGAGAAGGAGCAGTTGCTTTCCAAAATGAGAGATATTAGATCTCTTCTTCAGGATGATCCTTATAATTTAAACCTACAGCTTGGGGAAGAGCTCCTGGAAAACTATTTGAAGAGTATTGAGGAAGTGGAAGCCAAGAGTTCAACTATAAAGTGTAAAATTAAATTCAGCAAGGATATGGACTGTGGCAGTTCTAGATTTTTCTTCAAAATGGCTAAAGTCGGGGCTCTAAGGAACTCCATCACTCAGGTTAGAACTGATACAGGGTTGTTAGTAGAAGATCCCAAGCTCATCAAAACCTTTTTTCAGGATAACTATGCTTCCCTCTTCTCCAAATTGCCTGCTAATCTCGTTGACTCAGTTAAAGAGAAGAGTTTTCTAGATTTGCTGGATAAGGTAATCCCTTCTCCCATTGAGGACATGGATGTTTCATTTGTGGCCATTCCTGATGAAGCTGAGATTTTTAAGGTTCTAAGTTCTTTTGGTAAGAATAAATCTCCTGGACCTGATGGCCTTCCTTGTGAGTTTTTTATTCACTTTTGGGAAATTCTCAAGCATGACATTGTTTCTTTGGTTAGAGGTTTTTGGGAGGTCAATTACCTGCATCCTTCCATATCAGCTGGCTTTATTTCTCTTATTCCCAAAGTTGACAATCCTTCTACATTCTCTGATTGGAGGCCTATCTCCCTGACCAACACCTCTTACAAAATCTGTGCCAAAATCATTGCTAATAGAATCAAGGCTTATCTACAGAGAAACATCTCCCTTCATCAATCTGCTTTTCTCTCTAACAGGTTTATCTTGGACAATTATATCACAGCTATGGAAGGTCTTCATTGGAATAGAATCTCCAACCAAAATTGTGTTCTTTTAAAGCTTGACTTCAAGAAAGCTTTTGATACTGTTAGATGGGATTTCCTTGACCTTGCTTTGTCTAAGTTAGGTTTTCATCCCAAGCTGAGACTTTTAATTCATGGCTTGAATGCCTACTCCAACTCTGCTATCACTTTGAATGGATCCCCTTCTCATTTCTTCCCTCTTGCTCGAGGTGTGAGGCAAGGTTGCCCTCTTGCTCCTTATCTATTTCTGATTGTGGCTGAGATGCTCACAAGGGCTATAATTCATTTCAAGGACCTTGGTGAGCTTAAGGGTCTTAAAATGCCTGACAGTGACGACTCTCTTACTCTCTCCCAATATGCTGATGACACCTTTGCCTTCTTAGATCTTTGACATCTCTAATATTGAGTTTTTCTTGATATAATTAAGCAATTCTCTGCTTTGCATCGGTGTTCATTTAAATCTGGCCAAATGTGTGATCATTGGTGATAATATCCAGCCAAATTTTGCTGATATTAAGGTTTTAAATTCCAACCAGGCTTCTACTCTTCTAGGTATGCCTTTATCTCTAAATCCTAATCTGAAAGGTCTTTGGCAACCAATCATTGATAGAATCAGAAAGAAGTTGAATAATTTCAAAGGTGGCTTATCCCTAGCTGGCAGAACTTTAATTGCTAATTCTGTTCTTGCTAGCTCTCATATCTACTTTTCTTCTGCTCTTGTGGCTCCCAAGGCTGTTTACTATGAGATTGAGAAAACTATCAGGAGATTTATATGGAGGGGATCTCATAAGGTTGGTTGGAAGTTTGTTGCCAATCCTAAAGATCTGGGGGGCTTAGGTTGCAAAAATCTTCATTTGCAAGCCTGTGCTCTTGCTGGTAAATACATTTGGAAATCCTTGCTGAGCAATTCAAGTTCCTCCTCTCTATTCATTAGATATTGGCTGCTTTCCTCTCATCCTGAAGGTCACCCCTCTATTGGCCATATTCTTCCTGATTCATGCTTTAATGTCCTCCATGCTGGTGTTAATACTTCCCCTCTTATGAGGAACATTATTCATGCATGGAATAAAGTGCATTCTGCCTTTGATTATGCTCCCCCTCAAGATTTGAACCTGCACATGTCAATTTTCTGGAATCCTATCCTCAAGAATCATCCAAATAAAGTTCTAGCTTTGAGACATCCGAGGGTATACAAAAAGTGGTCTGATTATGGCTTCAAATTTGTACAAGACCTATATATCAACAACAAGTTAGTTTCTTGGACCTATCCGAAGAACATTATCCATGGTACTTCGAGTGATAAAAAGGTTTATTTTCACATAAAATCTATTCTGCCTCATATCTGGGTAAATAATATTGTGCCAAAGGCAACTAATTGGACTCTGGAGGGTAAATCTCATTACAAAGTTAGCAAGATATACTCTTTGATAAGTAGAAATGATGAACCTTCCAAGGCAAGTTCTAAGTGGCTTATCTCAGAGGAAGAAAGCAGCTTTCTGTTCAAGGAGTTCTGGAACTCATATTGCTTCCCTAAGACCAGTTTCTTTATTTGGCTGATAGCTAATAAAAGTGTCCCCAATTTACAATTGCTTGCCATTAGGAATGCTGGTATTTCTGCTTTTTGCCATCTTGGATGTAATAGGGAGGAAAATCTTGAGCACATTTTCTTTTGTCCCAAGCTAAACTCCTTTTGGTCTTGGTTCTTTGATAAACTGGGGCATCTTTTCCCCAATAGGATTCCAGACAATCTTTTGTCTTGTATTCAAAATAAGTGTGTCTTTGCTAACTCTTTAATGTTTATTGCTCTGTGGAATGTCTGGAAAGCTAGAAATAGAGTGGTTTATGGTATGAAAAAATTCTCAACTTTTTGGATCAAGGTGCACTTTCAATTTGATGTTGAGTCCACTGCATCAGCCCATAAAAGGAAATATGCAGATAAATACAACAGGAAATGGAATTCAATTGGTCTTTTCAGGGGGTCTTTTGATTTATTTGCATCCAATCTTGGTGTCATTAATTCTAATTCTATCTTTCATGATGATGCTAGCTTACTTGAAGATATGTAAAACTAGTCTGGGAGAGATTGAAGACAGCCTTCTTAAGAAAGACATTGGTCAAGATTTCAGTGTGTTCTTTAGCAATATCTCTTTGGTGGAAGCAGAGGCAAGCAATAGCATCAAGTTAGTAAGATTATTCTGCAGGGAAGTGGTGCAGGTTTACAACATGTTCGACTTTCTTTCCATGTACCATCACTTCATGACAGAGAATCAGTTCTCAGGATTCAGGGAGCAGTATTACACACATAGAATGTTGGCAGATCTATATGGCTCCTTGCTTTGTTTGAGTGAGGTTGACCCTTCTTGCATTGAGGAGATTGCTGAACAGACTACTGACTCATATGCCTTTGATTCTGCTGCTCCTTTCTACGCTTACTTCAATTCTAGACTTGACTCTTTATGCCTTTAGCCTACCTTCTCTCTATCATCTATCTTGGACTCATTACCGGCCCTACTCTGTCATCAATTGCTCAATCTTATTTCTTAATCTGGCTGGAGTTTTTGGTTGCTTGTTTCAGGTCCTGTGTTGGATGGGGTCGAGACTCCTCCCGCTCTATTGAAGTCATCTTTAACTTATAAGTTATTTTTTAAAGATCACAAAATTTTGAAACTTGACTGGCATCACATATGTTGAGCAACACTTATCGTATTTATGCTACATAATTTTGGTGATAGACCTTGCTAAAATGTATTACGTGGGCTATAAAAGCGGGAATCATGTCTTGTTTTTCTTGATTAATGGAAAAATCAACTCTTACTCTCTCAAAAAAAAAAAAAAAAAAAACAGTGTCTTTATACACAAGGTAATCTTCTTGGTACATTTTGTTATAGTTGTTTTGCAATTGCATTGTAGATAATGGAACCACATGCCTGGTACATTTGTTGGAGTTTTGCAATTGCATTGCACATAATGAAACCACATGCCAAACACATGCTAGGGATTCTTGGCAATTCAATTGCTAGAGCCTGAACTCTCCATTTGATGGACACAGATCATTACAATGCAGTGCTATGCATTTTGGATGTTCTTAATGCACAATTCACTCCTATTTGAAGATTTGATTCGTTTTATTGGTAAGGTGTTTCTTCTATGTACATTTGTGCAGTCGTTTTGCAGTTGCACTTAGATAATGGAACCTTAGGCTTGGTACATTCGTTTCAGAATCTGGTCTTACCTCTATTGTTCAGCTAACATGAGCATGAAGGCATGTCTTCCCATCATCCAGTCATCATTTTAGATGCCATGTAACGTGTACAAACAAATTAAATCATCATTAAATTTGCTCCAGTTGCTTTGCAATTTTCCTCAGTGTTCTTTCCATCTCTCTAGCTTTTAATCTTTGCTTTGGAGTTTTTGATGCATGGTAAATTTGGTACAAACTGTGGTGAATAACTTGGATGATGCTCCTTTAGTGTTCTTTCCATTTTTCTAGCTTTTAGTCTTTATTTAGAGTCTCTAATCCCTGGTAATTTGGTGCAGACTGTAATTAATAGCTTGGAGATACTCATGAACTCATAATCTCTTCTCTGTTTCATCACATCTTCTATTCTTCATATGATCCTTGATGTGTTTAGGCTTCCGAAGTGCCAAGGAAACAGAGTTGAAAATCGTGTACGATGCGTTTGGCTAATTGTATCTATGTCATTTCTGTTTCATTTCTATGCAGAAATGGAATGTAGCTATATTATCTAGGCAACTTAGATTATATTTCTTTGCATTCTACACTTGCCAAGTGTCTATTTTTTCACTTCCAGTGGGAGTAAGAATAGAATAGAATAGAATAGAATAGAATAGAATAGAATAGATTTTTTAACGTCCACGGAGACCAATAGGTCATGGGACCCATACAATGGGCTAGTACAATCATTACTACTAGGATTAAAAAACCCCTGCCTCGAAAGGTTTTCAAGGGAAAAACCTTTGCAGTAATGATGATACTAGACAAGCGGGGATAATGACTACTGAGGGCTCAGTAATTGCAAACGTTTATCTAGAACCTCAAGTATATATAAGGCCAAGTCATGCACAGATGGTGCTCTGAGAAGTTGTGGAAGCGTGGAATGGAATGCTAAGGTCAAAAAATGATTCCGGACTATCTCAAAAAGCGGGCAACTTCGAGGAAGAGTATGGCTTTCATCTTCAATAACACATGCGGCAACAGGGCACATAGTCTAAACTTCTCAAGCGGCAATTGCGGCCGCTCCCATCTACATCTCAATCCGTAGCACAGGGACCCACGTGCGAATTGATGCAACAGCTACAAGCTTGTTCCTGGACAATGAAGCAAGCAAATAAGCTTGGGGCCCTGGTGCCAAGGTGGGATTTATGTGTGCATGATAATGACCAGTTTTCACTTGGGCCAAAGTAACTGCGTCCCATATCTTTTGAGAAAAACGACCATTGAGATATTGTTGCAAAAGCTCAGGATCAGAACTGGCAAGCATCGGGCAGTGCTCTGGTTGCACAGCCCAATGGGCAAACCATGTAGTGCAATGCTCTTTCCAACGTCGTTTCAAATGCTGGGGAGATTCAGCCATGGCAAGTGCAAGAACATGATACCTAACATCATCCATGTGGTGCACCTTGCAGATATAGTGGAGATGGCGCTTCATAGCAGAATGTTGAAGAGGCCAAAAACCTGTCTCTTGTAAAAGAATAGCATAGGGCACCGTTGTTTTAACTCCGAGGCTGTAAGTGAGAAAAGACTTTTGCACCGGCTCCAAGCTCTTCCAAGCACTAGCACTAATGGCGGGCCCCACACTTGAACCATCTGATAAAAACAGGCTCTACCAAAGCCCAAACAAGTGGGCTTTCCGTGGCCAATCATGAATTTCTCTTGTGAAAACAATTATTTTTGCATTGCATAGAGTGCTCTCCATCCGGCTGACCACCGGCTTGGTAATACATTGTTCCCAAAGTGTGTTCTTCTGATTCTACACCAAGATACTTGTAGCTATCTACAACTTCAACCAAGGGCTATCATAGCGCATAGTGGGAACATTGTGACGAAAGATTGAACTACCAAAAGCTTGGTCTTTTGGAGATTAACATGCGAACACAATGTTCTCACAAAAATGCGGAGCATGTAAATGTTCTTTGCATACTAGCGGTATGTGCGAGAGTGAAACATCATCGGCATACATAAGTTGCCTAATGATATAGTGTGCCAAATGTGGACCTCCGCCGCCATGATTATCAAACCATTCTTCCAATTGATCAATGTACAAACCAAAAGAGTGTAGGAGATAAAGGGCAACCGGCGAACTCAATATTGCTAGTGATTTGAGTACACGATCTTTGGAAATTTAGCAAAACCCTTTCATAGAGCCGATAAACTGCATTTTGAAGATCATGTGGAACCCCAAGTGCACAAACGCTGCCAAAGAAGCTTCAGCGTGATGCGTATCAAAGGAGAAGTAAAATCCACAAAGCATATATAGAGGTCTTGTTTCAAACTTGACTATGTTCAATAAGCATGCATAATGTGAAAATATGGTCTATTGTAGAATGGCATGGGCGAAAGCACACTTTGTCCCTACAACACGCATTACACCCGGTATGTTACGCCCATGATGTCAAGCGCTTCTCGAAAAGACTGGCTAAGAGCTTTGAAAATATGGAACTTACCATGATCATGCGATAATGGAAGGGTCATGCTTATCACCTGCTTTGTAAATTGATGCGACCTTCTTGACAGGCCAAGTTTCACGGCAAGCCTTCTTGCAAAGCTTGATTTAAAAAGAGTAGTGATGATTGGAAGCAATAGCGGACCCCCATTTAACCAATTACGCTTGCAAACCTTGAAGATCGGGGAGACTTGCCATTAGATAGATGCCGCATCTTTCTTTGACTTCCTCCTCTGTGAATTGAAGAATATCACCTACCAAAGGAGGCCTGAAATTAAGGACCCGGGGATGATCATATAAGTGGACCAATCGCTCATCCCATTCTTTTGCATAGAAATATGTCCAAGGGTAGGGAGGTGGTCGATATAATATTTTTGCGCCCGGAAGGTCAGAGGCTCACGTAGCGATAATTCAAACATTTGCCGATGCTTTCGGCACGGCGTGCCTTCTTGCGTTTCAAAACAGACTTATAATTCTGAATGGCATTATGTCGCATATCGGGCTCAACTATCTTTCACAATTGTTTTTTAAGCTGCTTACAGTCTTCATCAAACCAGGCATTTCTAGGAAAGGATTTCCTACCAGCATGAGCAACACCAGAAGTGCGTGTACCAGAGATATATGCAATGCAATCAAGATTCTAAGTTTAGTTTGTTAATGACCATAATACTCATATTGGTTGACAGGAAGCACAAAATGGGCAGCAAGGTGAAATGCTCAGAGTGCATTCAATGTTGGGCTTCCAGAACATCCAAGAACTTTCCCAAGGAAAACTACACTTCAAACAAGTTCAGTAGGTGAGGCAGTAGCCCTACTTTTTAGCGCTACCATGTAGTCTCTATACTTGCTAGAAATAAATACAGGTTATTGGTAAAAGTTCAGAGGCCAATTGCCCAATTTGCGTAAAGATTGTAGTGCATTGTGTTGGTAGGAATTTGAAATTTGAAGATGTAGTGTGGTTAAAGTAACAAGACGTAATTGCTCATAAATGTAGTTGTCGCTTGCAGGACTTGAGCAACTGGCCGAAAAGAGACCTTGCACATATTTTCATTTGCTGGTATATGTACATGTTTGCATCTGGAGAGGCCTACATATTGTAGACAGTACTTAATGAGATAGTACAAGACTTCATGCACAACACCTTTATTTCTTTCAATGATTGAGAACCAAGATTCCATGACATTATATGTGGCAGCTAAGACAGACTCATATTGGACGAACCAAGTAAGTCTTGAAGAGCTTTTCTTATTTTCTTCAGCTTTATAATTGAATATAGCATTTTTGCATGCCTCTATGGTGGTCAGTGTTGTTTTATAGAATTGCTTGCAGATCTGCCATTAGCTCCAACTATTCATGCTGGGTGCATTTGACTTAAGACTAATTCTAATGCTATTTTAGGTTGTTGGTGCACATGCATGCCTATTATGGTAAAGTAATAGTTGATTTTGCCTAGGATATTGCGCATTAAGGGCTACGCTATATTTTTTATTCATCTCTGTGACGGAAATAGGTGACTTGAAAATTGTGCCATCTAATTCATTGAAAATATTATGGCAATGACAGTTTATGGGCCTAGATGCATATTTAGCTTCGTTGTAGATGGAATCAGGTTGAATTGCTCCTTAAAAAGCAGGGAAATATAAATATGTTGAATGCTTGATACATGCATTATGAGAAAATAGCTTGCAATGTTTTTTAAAGTCTACTTTTGTCGAAGCTTAATGCTTTATGGGTAGTTATTAATTAAAACATGTTGTCCAGGTCTTTGAACAGATGTGGAGTAAGAACATGGGCTATTATTTGCGAGATTTGATTTGAGATAGAATAGTGCTTAGGTTTTAGAATTGTCCCTAAAAATATCAACTTAACGGTATGGGTTGCAGAAGATAATAGCTCAATGCTCGGATTTCCTTTGCTACAAGCTTTTCCAGCATGTTTTGTGTTTGTGTGTAGGCAGTGTGCATTGTGATATATAGTTATAGGTGCGATGCTGCTATAGGAATTACACTCAGGTTAAGATAGATTAGCTGGTTGGCACATGATGCATGGTTTAGGATGCAGTTTACAGGCTGGGTTGCATGCTAACGATGGTTTAGAAGGTTGACTCATGTATGTAAGATATATGAAACAAAGTTCGAGTTAATTTTATGAAGAAAATACTGATTTGGAGGGAGTATAATAATAATAATATAATATAATATTATAGAAGATGGTCTTACAAGGGCTTGGTCGCTTTTCTTAAAGGTGCTGTGATGTGGTTGTTAGGAATTTGATTGTATGCAGGCTTATATGGGACGGATGCTATGGTTAACTTAAAAGTTCTACTGCTTTGCAGCAAGTGAATAATAACGGTGCAAGTCTATTGTAGTTTGACTTATAGATAAGTACACAGGTTATGCAACAAATGGTGCTGCTACATGCAGGTTACGTTTTGTTACATGAAGGTCTACATAATAAATGGGTCACAGTGCAAATATCTCAATATAATGTTGCATTTGGATGCTTGTCTCAAAAAAACTCAAATAGGAAGGCACTTATGAAATATGATGCAATTCTAAATACAAATCTACCTTTGATATGGCAGTTCTATTTTCTATGAACTCATTTCCTTCTCAACTCCTCACATGTGATGTTTAGTATTGCATGAGTTACAACCAAGGTTTCCTTTCAAAAGAATCTCTACTCCTCAAATCTACGTCTGGCAACTATAACTTCAAGAGCTACGTTTCGAAACTGTGACGTTCCAGGGGAATATACGCCATAAATACGTATATTCCTGGACCCATCACTATACAAGTCGACCTTTGGTAGCCTTGTATACCTTAGAAAGTGGCAAAGGGCACATATCTAAGTTAATTGTTAACTTAGATAACCTTAGGATAAGGCCCATTTCCACATGGCCTTATCCTATTGGGCAACCGCCACACGGCCCCATCCTAGTGGTGCCACGTGGCATCCCATGTGGACCCTCACCTATATTGGCTCAAACCCTAACCCTAGACCCTTTTCCCTGACTCTGGCACCTGAACACTCATCTACGCACTCGAAACCCCGTTTCGAGCATCGTTCGTCGTAGTATAGCCTGGTGCAGCAGCCCCCGAAGTGTGTGTATGATCATAGAGGGAGCACGACCTCGACCCCGTCAAGGAGCAATGGAGACACCAGGGATGGGAGGAAGCGCTTCTGGAGCAGGTAGGTGGAGTAGAGTCATGGTAGTTCATCTGGAGGTTAGCACTCCAGATGGGTCTGTATGTTGTATCTTGAGTAGAGCCATCCTAGAACCCTTGTTGAACATCTTGAACCCTAATCAAGGAACCCTAACTGTTAGTTAGATATGTATGATTAGGTTAAGATGTTCTTATTATGATTATCATGATATGATGTTATGAGATGTTGGTTGATCATGTTTGCTCCTCTTGTATTGGGAAAGGGGGTAGAGACCTAGTAGCCATTATGTAGTATGCTCCTAGTCTAGATCCCTTAGTTCCTATTAGTTGCGGCATGTGCATAGGAACCCGCCGGTCTATGGAGGCTATGATGCGACTCAGCACTACATAACGGGGCTAGAGGCAATGCGGAGGGAGGATCCCTGCCGAGTGGGGGCTTCGGGGGATCCCATAGTGGGCTAGACTTATAGTCGGTCACTTCGTGTGGGCCGAGCATGGGTCTGACACCTCCTGGGGCAATGGTGCCGCCCTGCCTCTCAAGAGTTGCAAGTGTCAGCTTGGCTCTTGTTTTGGGGGGTCCAGTCGGGTATGAATCGTGTGTCGCCACGATTCTCTAGTCGCCCGAGGAGCCTCTAGACCCCGGGAAGGGGAGATGCAACCCTTCCTGCCTCGACGGACCAGGGAGATGCAACCTGGAGTATTCCCGATGGGTGATGCCATGGGATTACGTATCTGGAAGGCTAGAGTCATGCCAGAGCCTGATTGAGCCCATCTGCAAAGTATGCACAGGAGGGGCGGATGGAGTGGTCAACCCTAGCCATTGTCTATAGCCAGCCCCGCCATTGTTATGACTCGGTCTGCTCTACCTTGAGGCCTATCCAGTCAGTCGACTTCCTTATGAGTCAGAGCCATGGGTAGGAGCTCTCAAGCTTTATGGCATATGGTTATGTTCTTTGCAGCTATGGATATGTGAACGAGCTACCCTTCGTGGTAGTATGATGTATTGTTGTTGCTAGTTCTGACGATGTTATGCTTCCGCTGTGATAGGAGCCTATAGGGGAAGGGCGCGCAAGACACCTTCATGTCCCCTTCCCGCACTACAATGATCCCAGAGTGCGGGATAGACGGAGGGCCCGTGCGGTCGGAGGACCGGATGGGGGATTTCCTACGGAGTGTACGGTTGCGAGCCATATATTTAGTAGGGAGCGTCACAATGGTATCAAAGCAATGTTCTTGGTTGACCAGAAACTAGCACTGACCATAACCATGAAAGCAGTCTAACAGGCCAATAGGGTGTGAAATGAAAATTTCCACCATCGAACCTCGAAAAACAGGGGAAAATTTTTTCTCCTAGGTAGAGGGTTCGAAAATAGGTTAAGTGTTAGACGAAGAAAGAACAAGTCAAATTCACCTTCTAGTAAATTTGAAGTGAAAATTATGCATCTGCATCAAATTTCACCTAAAATGGGTCGAAGAATCATGCCAATCCGAGACCTGAGTGAAAAATGGTGCAAATTCATAATTAACACTCCAAACTATTAGGAAAATTTGAAAATTTTAAAGTATAATACGAAATTAAAGATACATGCTAATAATTAAATATATATTACTAATTAAGTTATATTGGAGTAATTAATAAGGAGGGCTAATAAGTAGGCCTATTAATGGTAGGAGAATATTCCTAGAGCACCTCCTTTTAAATATCTTTGCCACCTCATTTCCCCCCAACCTTTTCCTCCACCTTATCTCTCTTGCTCAGCCTTATGTCATCCATTTCCTAGACCCGGTTAAATATAGCGCGCACCAAGCGAGCGGCAAGGGAAGTTTGGTGAGAGACCCACCCCTCGATGGCGGCCCGGCAAGCGGGGGGCCGCCAAGTGGCAAGGTCGCCACACCTTGGCCCGAAGCCCGGTGTGGCCAGTCTTCCTCCATCGATGATACCTTCCACATCTCCCAGGAGGAGGTCCCCAGTAGCAGCAGCGGCTCTTCGTCGGCGGCAAGCACTCAAAGAAACCGGCGGAGTCTGCGCCATTTTGGACCCTGCAGCCGACCACAGTGGAGCACCAAGAGGAAGAGGCGTCGGAGGGAGACCACGGAAGAACACGGAACCAAACCCAGCATCACGAGCCCTTCTTCAAGCAAAGAAGAAGGGGAAGGGAGAAATGCGGAGGAGAAACCAAAAAGAAGAAAGGGAAGCGGGGAGGCAAAGAGGCGGAGGAGCAGCTGAGAATGATGGCCTCAGCGGGGACGTGCATGGTGAAAGAACCTGTGCCCAGTGGAGTGAGGAGGAAGAGGTAGAAGGAGGCGAGATGAGGAAGAGGAGGTTGAAGAAGAGGAGGAGCAGAAAGACGCTGGGGAGCCCGCACTTCAGGATCACCCTACCCTAAGTGGCCGGCCACCTGCTGCAGTGAAGCGGCATACGAAGCCGCATGTACCTTAGACCGCTGGACAAGGTACATTTAGCGGTGTATACCGGCAAAACCGTGGAGACAAGGTACACTCCATTGGTTCGTCCAAACGCGGAGAAGTTCGGTTAAGGGCGTGTCGCGCCACCTCCGCGGCCGTAGAAGCCGAAGGTCCATCATGGGCTCAACTCTCACCGACGCTACGGGTCTTCCGAGATTAGGCACTTCCAACAAGGTACTAATCCTCTCGATTAGAAAGGGCGTTGCCGGCGCTTTGATACGGGGAGGTGATGCATTGGATCGACAGGTTGGTAACTTCCTTAACCACACGAGTCTTGCAAGTAGTCGGGCCGGGCAGAAATCACGACTTTTGAAGGCAATCTGTGCCATCCATGCCAAAAGGGTAACTGTCATGCCCAAAGATATCCATTTGGCGCGAAGAATCCACAAGGAGTACCTTTGAGTTCTCCTAATTTTGTACATTTATTAAAAGTTTTAATGTAATTAAATTGTTCTCTATAAATATATAGCTCTTTTGTTTTTGTAAATTGATTCAAATTTTACATGAAAATGTGGATATGTAGCTCGAATTATAGTATAGTTTTTGGTGTATCATGATCAAAATGCCCATAATAGTTTTAGCAATAGACATCCTAGCAAAAAAATGGAACCCTAAGCCAAAATTGGCGAAATCAGGTCGAACCGCAGCGAAAGCGACTGCGTTAAGCAGCGAGGAGCTATTCGCCGAACGAAGCACCCGTTTGGCCAAATTAGCCACCACTACATCCAAATTGCATGAAATAAGTTGCTAGCTAGATCAGAATTGAGCCATATAGTCATGTTAGCATCTTAAAATTCCTAGAAACCCTCATCTGAACCCAAAATAACCCTAATCCCGGGTTAGGGGCCGCATACTGCGTTACCCGAGGCTATTCGCACGAACCGACCCGATTTGCCCATTTTTTGCCTAATTTGACCAATTTCGACCCAACAACCTGCCATGTAGTGTTTCTTGCTTTGTTTTGCTTAGATTTGCACTTCATGGTAGCTCATTTCGAACAAAAGTTTTTCCTACCAAGAATCTATGTGCACGGAACCCAAGGTAGACCTTAGTCTATAAAAGGGGACTCCATTTGTCATTTTCCCTTCATCAGAATTGCTCTTAGCATCCTAGGCGATTTTTCAGTCTCCCATTGATCTTTGTAAGCCATTTCCTACATCCATCTCTGCTTCATGGCGCCCTCTAGCTTCGTCAAATGGTATGATGCTGCCAATCATATCCGTGATTTTCCTGTTGAGCAAGCCTTCCATGTCTTTGACCATCTCTTTGATCTTCACGCAACATTGACCAGAACTCCCTTCTACACTGATATCATTTGCCAGTATGACCAGCAGATCCTACCCTGGGAAGTTAGCTTGCCACCTAGGGGAGGGAAATGGGTATCCCTAGATTCGCTTACCCAAGCTGTAAGGGGAGGATCCAAGGGCAAGAATAGGCTTAAGGTGCCTTCTTGCCTAGCTATACGCCTAGCTATACGGCGTCACGGCCCTGTCTGATCGGCATCACGGCCCTGTCTCCAGTCATCATCGACGCGAGGAGTACATATTGGCCAACGACATCCTCAACCTTCCTTACTGCCAGGAAGAAGGCCTCAGGATCGACGAGCTCTTAGGCTTAATTGCAAAAGAGCAGGGCAGCGACTTCATCGACTACTCCTATCAGGAAATTCCAAGGGAGCTAGCGGAGTGGCACTCCTACGTCGGGGAGACAATGTCAGATATAGTAGCTTATCAGCAGATAAGGCAGATCTATCAACAACAGGAACCCATCATCCCAGAGGAAGAGTTCCAGCAGATACAAAGCAGATTGTACAAGCCAAGAAGAGGCTCAAGCTCCAGCCGACCAGTGCGTTCCAGGAGCATGCGCGAAGCATCCAGCAGCATCAACTTGGAGAACGCGACAACAACGTGGAGGGATCATGAAGACCTTTTTGCATTAGATGTCTTCGGCGAAGCAGCTCAGAGAAAAGGTACAGGAACCGGGGGCACAGCGAAGGGCAAGGCACTCAGGTACTATCTTCCGGCCCTTAGTCAAGGGCAGTTGATAGTCTTCCATAAGGAGTTCAGCCCAAGAGGGGAAGAGTCGGTGGCGCTCCTTGCAGCACTTTCAGGCTTCGGGCAGCACGCCAAAATAGATTATATAACAGATCATGTTATCCTCTTTAAGAGATTGGTAGCTCTTCATTGCCTCGACTTCGCCAGGGGACATCTCAGGGATGCAACATTGTCAGTAGTGGCGGCGATGGCACCTGAACTCCCTGCACCTCAGATGGCAAGAGCACTTGAAGGAGGATCGACCGCAAAGATCTTGCAGAACGTCGTCAAGAACTTCTTCAAGTCCATGAGGGGGCATCGATGATGGAAAATTTGCTTTGTTGTCATTTAAATTGTATTGAATATTTCCTTTCAAATATTATCATGTAATTCATGAGATGTATTCCTAAGTATTAATGACTTCATTCTGTCCTTGACTTGTAAGTGGAATTTTCACATCATTTCTTTTGTACCTAACAATAATTCAATTATAAATAGGGATGATTAATATGTAACCTAAATAACAAGCATTGATGATCAACCCTTGCAGCTAGGAACACCAGCTCAGGTTCTCAAGGCCAAGGCCGACATCACCAATGGGTACCTAGGAACTTATTTGGACGTGAACAAGAAGACAACAACGAGGAAATGACGGTGGAATCAATCAACACAAGGCTCACCCAGATGAGGAACCAGATGCACCAAGCGATTCAGCAGGGCCACCCCATTGATGAGCGCCAGGGGAATATGCACACCGCACCACCACCTCCTCCACCACTACCTCGGGGAGGCATTGAGGAGGGTCCACAACCAAAAAGGGCAAGACAACCCGGGAAATGTCGAGAGGGGAAGAGGAAAAGGAGAACCCGAGAAGGACCCCAACACCATCGATCCGGCTCGGTTGCATGGGACGCCGGCCGACCAAAACAGTTCTAGCTCCGGGCCGGTGAGTCCGGATAGATCCGCGGGTAAGGGCGGGGCAAAGAAGGCAGATGACTATCGAGGAAAGAAAGTGGACGCGGCGCTATGAGCAATGTATGGAAGACTAGGAAGTTGGGTCAGTTTTGAGGAAGGACGGTCAGGTATGAAAGCGAAGCTTGGCTTGATGAAATGGAAAGAGTTTGGAAATTCTTGTGGCATGAAGGACAAAGATATAGGAAAGGTTGCTTCAGCCAACTTAATAGGGCGGCTAGAATTTGGTGGAAAAGATACGCGAAGTCAATAAGTCGAAAAGGAGCGATTCTGATTCAAGACCTTGACAAAGGCCTTTCATAAACATTATGTGCCAAGATCACATACTAGCAGACAGATCCAGCAATTCTACAGATTGAACCAGGGTACCTTGTCAATAGCAAAGTACACAGAGGAATTCATGCGGCTCAGGCTCTATGTTCCCGGAGTTTCTGAAAGGCAAGCGGTTGAAACCTACATTGAGGGATTGAACAGCAATATCAAAAGGCTAGTCAGAAACAATCAACAAAGTCAGTGGCGGGGCCGAGGATAAAGTCATAAGCTTAGAAGAAGCACCAGCAACTCCAGGGGAGAAACAGTCGGCCTTCAAGGGTAAATCAACAGAGCAGTATCAAGGGCAGTACCAGAGTAAGCAGTCAACACCTACGCCAACAGGAGGTCAGCAGCAAGGGAAAGTTCAGGGAAAGGCTTTTGGGGACCGTAGGCCACAAAATGCATCAGGGGGCAGTTCGCTCAAGCGTCTTCTGGACAGCTTGCCAAAAAAAAAGAGACAGGAATGCATTGAAAAGAAGTTGTGCTTTAGGTGCTTCCAGCCAGGGCACCGAAGCGCCTGCGATTGTCCATTTAGATCACGCGGTGCGGCTTTGGGTGAACTGGCGGACTGGGATTCACCAACCGAAGGGAGACAACCAAGGGCGACCAGCGAGGAAGCCCAAGATTTCATAGAGGGTGAGTGCCATATTTGTGCAGCTATTGAGTCAGGTGATATTGAAAATCAGTCCACAGTCATTGCGGCTGAGGGGATCATAGATAACAGCCTATACCTAGTGTTGATAGATACAGGTAGCTCTCATAACTTTGCCTCTCCTAGGCTGGCTGCCCTAATGAAGAATAAGGTTTTGAAGTCTAAGCCAAGGCCAGTTAGCATGGCAAATGGTGCCATTCGGCACAATAAGGGGAGGAGGATCACATTCGACATAGACCTTAGTGGAAGTTAAGTGGCCGATGGGGGTAGAGGTCATGGATATTGGAAGGTATGACCTTATAGTAGGAATGGAGTTCCTAAAGCCAGCGAAAGCCATGATCGACTGCGACTGTAATGAGATCTCCATGACAGCACCGAACGGCACCAGATTCATAGTGAAAGGTAAGAAGGTAGCTTCTCCCATGCAGTGTATTTCTTTGAAGCAGCTAAGGAAAAGTATAGAAAGAAATAAGGTGGATTATATCCTGAGGTTAGAAACAATTGACCCAGCTAAAGAAAAGGGAAGTGGTCTAAGTGGGAATCAGTTGCCCAAGCTAGTAGCAAGGCTCATTACAGAATTCAAGGATGTATTCTCGGATGAAATCCGGCAGCTACCACCTTATAGGGGTGTGGAGTGTGAGATCACACTAGCTCCAGATGCTAAGCCTACCAGCAAGGCACCTTATAGGATGAGCACCCCCGAGTTGATTGAGCTCAAGAAGCAGCTACAGGAATTGCTTGACCTTGGATTTATTAGGGCAAGTGTGTCTCCTTTTGGAGCACCCATACTTTTTGTGAAGAAGAAGGACGGGAGTTTAAGAATGTGCATAGATTATCGCCAGCTCAACAAACAGACGATAAAGAATAAGTATGCTTTGCCAAGGGCAGATGATTTGATGGACCAGCTCCAAGGAGCGAAAGTTTTCTCTAAGATTGACTTAAGGTCAGGCTACCATCAAATAAGGATAAAGGAAGAAGATATCCATAAGACTGCCTTTAGAACGCGGTATGGGCACTTCGAGTTTACGGTAATGCCTTTTGGATTATCGAATGCCCCATGCGTCTCATGAACGACATCTTCAGGGAGTTCTTGGATGAGTTTGTCATTATTTTCTTCGACGACATTCTAGTCTACAGCAAGTCCCTTGAAGATCATTGTCACCATTTGAGAAGAGTGTTAGAAAAGCTAAGACGGCATCGGTTGTATGGAAAGCTCTCCAAATGCCACTTCGCAACAGGTCGAGTGGAATACTTGGGCCATGTGGTAACAACTGAGAGGATTTCTACAGATCCATCCAAGATTGAAGTAGTAGTTGATTGGCCAGCTCCAAAGAATGTGGCAGAGGTGAGGAGTTTTCTAGGTCTGGCGGGATACTACAGGAAGTTCGTAAAGGACTTCGCTAAGTGGGCATCCCCTTTGACGGATCTCACTAAAAGTGTTAAGGTGAAAGATTGGAGAACACATTGGCTAGAAAATGTTCAAGCTTCATTTGAAAAGCTTAAGGAAGCCTTAACAACAGCTCCAGTGCTAGTTCTCCCAGATCCAGATAAGGACAATAGCAACAGATGAAAGTAAGATAGCAACAGGTGGAGTCCTTATGCAAGAAGGAAGAGTAGTGGCCTATGATTCCAAGAAGTTGAATGACACCGAGCAGCGTTATCCAACCCATGATCAGGAACTTCTAGCTATTGTGAGAGCTCTTCGTATTTGGAGGCATTATTTGCTTGGAAGGAAATTTCAGTTAGATACTGATCACTAGAGCCTCCAATACATCTTCACCCAGCCACTCCTCAATCTAAGGCAAAGGAGGTGGATGGAATTCCTAGAAGAGTATGATTTCGAGATTGCTTATAAGCCGGGTAAGTTGAATGTGGTTGTTGATGCTCTCTCTAGAAGACCCCTTGAGACGAGAACACATTGTAATGCTATATCAACTCTTTCGAGTGGGTATGGCAAGAAAATTGAGGAGACATTACCATCTGATGGTGATTTCAAGGAGATATGGGAAAGCCTCTCTAAGGAGGCTAGAACAGATAAGGAACGGGAAGCCTTCAAGCATTATAAGAGGGAAGGCAACTTGTTGTACCATAAGCATAAGTTGTGTGTGCCCGAATCATCAGGCGTAAGGAAGTTAATTCTTCACGATACACACAACAGCCCAATAGCAGGGCATGCAGGTTTTATGAAGACCTACTTCAAGATTCGAAGTAGCTATTTCTGGCCGGGAATGAAGAAGCAGATAGCCAGATATATTCGGGAATGCCAGTTGTGCCAGCAGATCAAGGCAGAGCAACTTCGAATTCCGGGAGCCTTGGAACCTTTAGCAGTGCCGAATGCAAAATGGGAAGTGATAAGTATGGATTTTATCACAGGACTTCCTAGAACTCTACGAGGCAAGGATGCATTAATGGTTGTCGTAGACAAATTATCCAAGATGGCACACTTTGTGCCTTGCAGAACTACGGACACAGCCTTAGACACTGCCAAGCTATTTGTAAAGGAGATTTTTAGACTACATGGCATGCCTCGAGAGATAATATCAGACAGAGATTCCAAGTTTATGAGTGCTTTTTGGCAGGACCTCTTTAGCACCATTCAGACGAAGCTCTCCATGAGCACGGCTTATCATCCGCAGACGGATGGCCAGACAGAGCGCACGAATCGCATCATCGAAGATATGCTCAGAAGTTATGTGTGGAATAAGCAATCCAAGTGGGATGAGTACATCCACTTGGTAGAATTCGCCTACAATAGTTTGAAGCAGGAGTCATTCCAAATGTCTCCCTTCATGGTAAATTACGGGTACCAGTGCCTAACCCCAGATACTTGGCACAATCCTGTGTCAAAGGTTGAAGTATCCCAGCAGATGCTAGGAGATATGCAGCAGCTGGTGGAAGAAGTAAGGGGGTACCTTCTAGCAGCAAGAAGTCGGCAGCACATGACCGTAAGGGAGTTCAAGGTAAGCGATAAAGCGTGTGGTTGAAGATCAAGGTAAAAGCAAGCTAAGCCGTGGGGAATTGCAAGAAGCTTGCCCCTAGGTGGGCTGGTCCATTCAAGATTTTGGAGAGGCTCCCAAGCCTACAAGTTGGATCTTCTGGCCCATCTCAAAGTCCACAAGGTTTTCCACGTAAGTTTACTAAAAAGGCACAATCCTAACCCCGAGGAGGTTTTAGATACTCCAACTTTGTTGGAAATGACGGAGGAGCAAATTGAAATTGTGCCTGAGTTACTTCTTGATAAGTCGTTCAAAGCGGACTAGGAGATCTCGTTCCTCGATTATTTGGTCAAGTGGGAAACACTTGCCCGTGGAAAACGACATGGGTATTGAAGCAGGATTTGGAGAAGCAATACCCGAGTTTATGAAGGGAGTTTGATGGTAGAAGTCGTCTCCCACTTGGTGCGACCCCAGACTTACCCGGAGGTTAGCTTAAGATGTTTCTTAGTTAGCCTTAGCTCGGCAGGATGTATTCTAGTTAGTGGAATGCATATGCGAATCTTAGGCATGTGGCGATGATGAGATAAGCCTTTAAGGCATTCTCTAGGCCAACATGCACCAAGAGGTAAATTGACCAATAGGGTCATGAGAGAGAGAAGTGAGGCATGGTGCTTGGCGATGATGGGACATCGGTCGGATGCTCCCTATGCCACGATGCGGGGCTCGCACACCTAGCCATAGGGGGGTCATGGTGAAGGTCAAAGTGATCACGCGCAATGATGGGATCGTGAGACGTTCCCTAGCTTAAAACCCTTGGGGCATGATGCACTAGGGGTACTTGGCACCGGGTAACCGAGTACAAGGTAGCACTTGATCATGGGCGATGATAGGATCATCTTAAATGGTCCTTAAGCTCAAATCCGAAAGGGCCATGATCGAGTGCAAGGTATTAGGTAAGGGGGGTGGTCCCCTAAAACCACAAATTTATTAACTAAACTAACGTAATGTGCTACTCGTGTAGGCAAGTGAGAAGCGAGCATCGAGGAGGGGCGCATTACGAGAAGATGGGGGAACCATGATTTAGATTTAGATTATGGACCCTAGTAACTCTTATAGTAATGTTTTGAATTATTACAAGGAGTAACCTTGTTAAGGCTATATAATTTTGTATAAGTACAAATATAGCCTAAATTTTGACAATAAACTGTTTAATAAGGAAGTTGATCAATTAAGTTAAATTGAAGTTGTGTACTTATGTTGTTTTGCAGGAATACTATAGGTTAAATCACCTTAAGCGCAATCTTTGAGGGCGACATTGTCCTAAGGGGGGGAGAATGTGACGTTCTAGGGGAATATATGCCATAAATACGTATATTCCTGGACCCGTCACTATACAAGTCGACCTTTGGTAGCCTTGTATACCTTAGAAAGTGGCAAAGGGCACATATCTAAGTTAATTGTTAACTTAGATAACCTTAGGATAAGGCCCATTTCCACATGTCCTTATCCTATTGGGCAACCACCACACGGCCCCATCCTAGTGGTGCCACATGGCATCCCATGTGGACTCACCTATATTGGCTCAAACCCTAACCCTAGACCCTTTTCCCGACTCTAGCACACAACACTCATCACCTTTTCGAAACCCCGCTTGAGCATGGATCGTCGTAGCATAGCACGTGCAGCAGCCCCCAGAAGTGTGTGTATGATCATAGGGGAGCCGCGACCTGACCCGTCAAGGAGCAATGGAGACACTAGGGATGGGAGGAAAGCGCCCGGGGCGGTGGGTGGAGTAGAGTCATGGTAGTTCATCACGGAGGTTAGCACTCCGGATGGGTGCATGTTTGTATCTTGAGTAGAGCCATCCTAGAACCCTTGTTGAACATCTTGAACCCTAATCAAGGAACCCTAACTGTTAGTTAGATATGTATGATTAGGTTAAGATGTTCTTATTATGATTATCATGATATGATGTTATGAGATGTTGGTTGATCATGTTTACTCCTCTTGTATTGGGAAGGGGTAGAGTAGTAGCCATTATGTAGTATGCTCTAGTCTAGATCCTTAGTTCCTATTAGTTGCGGCTTTGTGCCTAGGAACCCACCCGGGCTATGGAGGCTATGATGCGACTCGGCACTACATAATCCACTAGAGGCAATGGGAGGGAGGATCCCTGGGGTGGGGGGGGGGGATCCCATAGTGGGCTAGACTTATGGTCCAGTCCATGGTATGGGCGAGCATGGGTCCGACACCTCACGGGGCAATGGTGCTGCCCTACCTCTCAAGAGTTGCAAGTGTCGGCTTGGCTCTTGTTTTGGGGGTCGGTCGGGTATGAATGGGTGTGGTCGCCCGCGATTCTCTAGTCAGCCTAGAGGAGCCTCTAGACCCCTCGAAGGGGAGATGCAACCCTTCCTGCCTCGTGCGGACCGGGGAGATGCAACTTTGGAGTAGTCCCGATGGGTGATGCCATGGGATTACGTATCCGAAGGCTAGAGTCATGCCAGAGCTTTGATTGGGCCCATCGCAAAAGTATGCGCAGGAGGGGATGGAGTGGTCAACCCTAGCCATTGTCTATATAGCCAGACCCGCCATTGTTATGACTCGATTGCGCTCTATCTTGAGGCCTATCCGGTCGGTCGACTTCCTTATGAGTCGAGCCCACGGGTAGGAGCTCTCATGTTTTATGGCATATGGTTATGTTATTTGCAGCTATGGATATGTGGACGAGCTAACCTTCGTGGTAGTATGATGTATTGTTGTTGCTAGTTCTGACGATGTTATGCTTCCGCTATGATAGGAGCCTATAGGGGAAGGGCGCGCAAGACACCTTTGTGTCCCCTTCCCGCACTACGGTGATCCCGAGTCGGGGATAGGCCAGGGCCCCGTCTTGGTCGGAGGACCGGATGGGGATTTCCCCCTACACAGTCTGGTTGCGGCCGTATATTTAGTAGGGAGCGTCACAGAAACCTAGAACTCATACGGGAAGTTGTCATAAACTATCTAAGCCTTGCGCCATTTAGATCAGAATCATCGTGCATGCATCACTGTTCGGTTGAGCAACCTTTGTCAATAAACCCTCACTCCCCCTCCCAGGATACCGACCTTCAATGGTAAACTTCGTATGATGTGCCATGCTTTGCTCATTAATGAACCATAAGTAGAGTGTCATTTGAATGGTCGTAGATGCGCCTTCATTTGCTATTATTCCATTGTCTAATAGTACGAAGATTTTTGTTCAAATGTAAAATGTGCTAAACTTTACATTTATATTTTACATGAACATTGTACCATAACGTCAACAAAATTACTGCAATATTACAACCGCACTATAATTACAACTCCACAGTTGGACATGATATAAGTAGTACATAGATTCTGTGTAGCTATGCATGTCTAATAAGTCTTTCCATATAGTCAAACATGAATGCACACCTTAACAAAATACATTATTAGCACTACATAAAAGAACCGAAATCAAACCATTGCAAGAAGAACAAGAAATGCAAGGCACTAATTTTAGCTTAACAACCACACTCAACTATATATTATTGAAGTTTAAGCGGCCTCCATGGTAAACTTATAAAACATTTGTTTCATATGGCCGTCTTTATGGCACACTCTCATTCATACTACAGATCCCCAATCCATGTGATGAAGTCCTTCCTCCCAACTCACTTGCATTCCAGATTCTAGAATGGGACTCGCATGAAACCAACAAACCGCCCACTTGCTTCTCATTCATCTCAGCAGATTTTCTACAATGGTGGATAGTGGGTAGCCGCACACATGCGAACTACCCATAAAAAATAAAGGGAAAATCCAATTATATCATTTGGACCCAACAAAATACAATGCTAATAAAGACTGGGCTAGTGTACCTGTCGAAAGCTTATCACCGGGATTAAAAAACCCCGCCCTTTCGGGTTTTCGATGAAAAACCCTAGTGATAAGCCTTCGGCAAGGGGCTTGGACAAACGGAAGGCATAAAAATCGCTCCCAAAACCCACGAATGGAAAAGTCGAAACAGATGCCGCTCGCTAACCTGTACCTGCACATCACCAACAAACAACAAGACAAAACAAACCTCCCAGAGTGGAGGGGCTGATTACGCGCGTGCCACGCGATAAAAATACAATAACAAAGAAGGGGGGGAGGGTGGGTTCAAAGAGAATAAGGTACTGCTGAGAGAGAAGAGGAAGCGCCGATGAGAAGTCGAAGCAGAAACGCGCCTAAAATAGCGAACTCCCAACCAGAATGGGCATGCGCCGCCCGCATGCATGCAAAACATGCATGCTCGTCCCATTCTAGAATGGCGATCCGATGTCTCGGATCGATGGGATTACATAAAAAAACATGCATTTCGCATGCCTAGGAACTCCTTGCTCAAAATCCACTTGCAATTCGAATGACATCTACAGGACCAGGGGAGTTCTTGTGCTTGAGATCTTCTCACAACTAGGTGCTATATTGCAGGCATAGTTTGAAGAAGATTAAACTTAGTTAGAGGTGAGTTATATTCAAAGCTATGTTCAGTAATGCTCCATTTTTAAATGTTGTGGTTGTATGTTACTTTTCTCTAGCAACTATGGCTAAAGTAAGTTAGGTTTACTGTGATAGATATATAGAAAATGAAGTGATAAATATGATGCACATGGTTACAAACTTATTGTGCTCAAACTATTTAGAAATACCTCTGTTATATAATTGCACCATTCATCCATGTTTCCCATCAAAATCCATGCTATATAATTGCCTAATTCACCCATGGTGTAGTTCTTTTTCGTTTCTATTAACATTGCGCTCTCTATTTTTTTAGAACGGTTAGTACTACACTTGGGTCGCATCTTACAATGCTATATGATCTATGACAAAAGTCTAGGCATTTCTTCCCATCTTATTTGACCATTTGGACCTCCAATCCTTTTGTGAGCAACATCTTATATTATAACGTTATACCGTAAGTGTGTAGTGCATCGAGCCCTAGTTTGAATGGCCGAGATCATCTGGATGCATCCGAAGGCCTAGATTTATTGCACGACTTACCAACACTGTGATTGGTCATGCTTCGATCTCTTAAGGGGAAAGGGTAAATGAAAAGGGGGAAAAGGAAAAGGGAAATGGAAAGAGAGAATGTGAAGGTCAAAAAGGCATGGGAAAAAGGGAAAAGGATAAAAGGAAAAGGGAAAAGGGTGGGGATAAGAGAAGAGAAAAAGGCATGGAAAACGAAAAAGGGAAAGGGGACCTGGGAAAAGGGCACGAGGGAAGGAGGAAGAGATAAAGTGGAAAAGGTAAATGGAAAGGGCATGAAAAAAAAAAGGAAAGAGGAAAAGGTTGAAAAAAGGAGCAAATGAAGGAGAAAAAAAGCATGGAAAAGGGGAGGAGAAAAAAGCATGGGAAAACGGGGAAAAAGAGAAGCGTTGAGGAAAGAGGAAAAAGGAAGGGACAATGGCATAGGAAAAGGGAAAAAAAAGAGAGGGAAAGGGAAGGGAAAAAATGCATCAAGAAAAGGGGAAGAGTGAAAGGTTGAAAAAATGAGGAAAAGGGAAGGGACAAGGGGGAACAAGAAAAGGATGGGGAGAGGGAAAAGAAAAGGGCATAGAAAAAGGGAAAGTGAGAAGAAAGAGAAAGGAAAGGGAAAAAAGGAAAGGGAACCTAGGTAAAAGTCACAAGGAAAAAGAAAGAGGGAAACGAGAAAAGGGAAGGGGAAGGGCATGAGAAAAAGGGAAGAGGAAAATGGTGAAGAAAGGGAAAAAAAGAAAAAAGGGAAAAGAAAAGGGGCAAGAGAGAAAGGGTGGGGAAAAGAGGAAAATGAGTATAGGAAATAAGAGAATAAAACAAATGTGCAAAAGGCATGGAAAAGGGAAAAGGAAAAGGAAAGGAAGGGAAAAAAAAAATGCACAGAAAGGATCGGCAAAGGAGGAAACGGAAAGAAAAAAAAAAAATCCATCAAGAAAAAGGAAACGGGAAAAAGGGAAAGGGAAAAGGGAAGCAAGGGAGTGATGGAGGGGAAGGAAAGGGAAAAGAACATGAGGAAAGGAAAAGAGAAAAAAAAATGAAGGGTTGAAAGAAGGGAAAAGCACCTGAAGAGGGAAAGGGTGGGAAAAGGAGGAAAAGGAAGCACGAAAAATAGAAAAGAAGAAAAGGGTGGGAAAAAGGGCATGGGAAAAGGGAAATAGAAAAGAAAAAAAAAATGGAAAAGGGGGAAAGAGAAAGAGGCAGTACAGAAAAAAGGAAATGAGGAAAAATAGAAAAGGGGAAGAGAAAAAGGGAACATGGAAAAAGGAAAAGAGGGAAAGGGTGAGGAGATGGAAAAAGGAAGGTAAAAAGGGCATGGAAAACGGGAGGGAGAAAAAAAAAAATGGAAGGAAAAGGCACACAAAAAAAAAGGAGGAAAAGAGGGAAATGGAGGAAAAGAGAAGGGAAAATAGGCATGGAAAAGGGAAAGAGTAAAAGGTTGAGAAAAAAAGGGAAGACATGAAAAAAAAAGGGTGGGAAAAGAGAAGGCATAAAAAAAAAAAAAAGAAAAGGGAAGGGAAAAGGGCAAAGAAAAAAGAGAAGAGGAAAAGGTGGAGAAAGGAGCAAAGGGAAAGGAAAAAGGTTATCTGGGGAACGAGGAAGGGGAAGGAAAGGGATGGGAAAACAAGGAAACATGTGAGAAAAAAAAAAAAAGGAAAAAAAAAAGTAGAGAAAATAAGAAAAAATGAAATGCGGGATAGAGCAAAAGGGAAAGGGAAAGGGATAGGGCTTTTCTCACTGCATCCCAAAGCATTTACAGGCTCTCAACTTATGCCCAGCAACGCTGGGCACCATTACTAGTTCTTATTTAGGGGCCTATCATTAGCATTTAAAGGCTGGTCATGGATTATATTATGGTTATGCAAGATACCATCCAAAGTTTGGGTTGTACCATGCTATACAAAAATAAATTTTATGATTTTGCAGTGATTTTGCATCCGAATGAAATTTCTCAAGTTGCATTAAAACTTTTCCAACATCAAATAATGCATAGTTCTACACATCACTAAATGACTCATTGTCAATCTTTTACACACAACTAAATGAATATTGACGTCTAAACGACGTGGCTCAACTTATTTAAATTAGAGACGTTGTATACCCTTTGTATTGTTTTTTAGTTGTGCATAACTCCTTTTTTTTTTTCAAGGATAAAAAATAGACTTTATTTACTTTAAGAGAACAATACACAGCCACATGGCAGGGGTGCACCCATCTGCAAATCTGAGATGAGGATAGCTACGTGGCTCCTTCTTGATGTGCATAAACTCTTTTGAACCAACATCTATCAAATCTTATGGGCACAAGAAACTGCACATGTTATCAAAATTAAGCAAAATAGACATATGCATTCCATGAAGCATTTCTATGCCAACAAGACAATAAAAGATTGGATCAAGAATTGGTCTAAAACTATGCATGACCAATGTAGCAGAGAGAAAAATCAGCTCATGATGTATATGAAAGATATCAGATCTTTGCTGCAAAGTGATCCTACAAATTCCAACCTTCAAGTGGGTGAGGAGATTTTGGAGAGAAGAATAAAGAACATTGAAGAGATGGAGTCTAAGAGTTCTGCTATTAGATGTAAGATCAAATACACCAATGATATGGATTCTGGTAGCACAAAGTTCTTCTTTAGAGTTGTTAAAAGCAGGGTGTTGAGGAATTCCATAACTGAAGTTAAAGATGATAATGGTAACAATTACTCTTCTCATTCTGAGATTGCCAATTTCTTTAAAAGCAGATATATGGACCTCTTTCATTGCAGGCCTATCCCTACCAACAACATTATAGAGGCAAATGACTTCATGAGTATTGTGAATAATATCTTACCTTCTGCCTCTGAAAATATGGATGATTCTGTCATTGCTCTACCTTCCCAAGAAGAGATCTTTGCTACTCTTACATCTTTCAGTAAAGGAAAATCTCCTGGCCCTGATGGTCTTCCAGCTAAATTTTATATAAAGTTCTAGGACATTCTTAAAATAGATCTTATCTCCCTGCTTCATGCTTTTTGGAATATTGAACATCTTCATCCATCTATTTCCAGTGGTTTTATCTCCTTGATTCCCAAAATTGACCACCCTTCCAAATTCCAAGATTGGAGACCTATCTCTCACAAACACTACCTATAAGCTATGTGCCAAAATTATTGCCTTAAGAATCAATAGCTTTCTGCAAAGGAATATCAGTCAAAATCAATCTGCCTTTCTTCCAAACAGATATATTCTTGATAATTATGTGGCAGCCATGGAAGGGTTACATTGGAACAAGAACTCTAATCAAAATTGTATTCTTCTCAAGCTGGACTTCAAACGAGCCTTTGACTCTGTCAGATGGGATTTCCTGGACTTTGCCATGTCTAAACTTGGCTTTCCTCCTAAATTGATTAACCTTATCTTTGGTCTCAATTCTAGATCGAACTCGGATGTTCTTATAAATGGTTCCTTCTGGCTTCTTCTCTCTATCTTGTGGTGTTAGACAAGGATGTCCTCTTGCCCTTTATCTCTTTCTTGTGGCAG
This sequence comes from Isoetes taiwanensis, assembly GCA_021234155.1. NCBI lineage: Eukaryota > Viridiplantae > Streptophyta > Lycopodiopsida > Isoetales > Isoetaceae > Isoetes > Isoetes taiwanensis. The sequence goes on from JAJEKV010000037.1 coordinate 4,620,340, forward strand.
CTGAGTTACTCACTAAGGTCATTATTCATTATCAGAATTCTGCTCAAATCAAATGGGTTAAAACTTCCTAATTCTGATGAGTGTCTCACTATTCTTCAATATGCAGATGATACTTTTTCTTTTCTTGATGCTGATATGGTTAATATTGAATTCTTCCTCAAAATCCTTAGCCAGTTCTCAGCTGCCTCGGGCATTCATCACCAACAAAAGTTTGATCATTGGGGACATTCCTCACCAACAATTAGCTGGAATCAATGTTCTCTCTCCTGGCCATGCTACTAAATTGTTGGGTATGCCTTTTTCTATGAATCAGAGTATTAAAGGCCTTTGGGATCCCATCCTTTTGAGAATTAAGAAGAAGTTGAACAATTATAGGAACTATCTCACTCTTGCTGGTAGAACCATTATTGCTAATTCTGTCCTTGCAAGCTCTCATGTCTACTTCTCCACGGCCTTAGTTGCTCCTAAAAGTGTTTATTTGGAGTTGGAGAAAACCATTAGAAATTTCATATGGAAAGGAAGTCACCTTGTCAATTGGAGCTCTATTTGTAAATCTAAGAACTCTGGTGGTCTAGGATGTAAGAACCTTTTTCTTCAAGCTCAATCTCTTGCAGGGAAGTTTGTTTGGAAGGCCATTCATGGAAGTCAATCTCCTGCTTATAAGTTTATCAGATTCTGGATCAACCAAAGTCATCCCTATGGGCATCCCTCTATTCAGCATTTGCTTCTTCACTCTGCATTCACTCATATGAAACCAGCCTCCAATATCTCTCCCTTAATGGGTAACTTGATCAAGGCCTGGAATTCTATCTCCCCTAGCTTCCAATTCATCTCAAGAGATAAGATCCATACTGATCTCTCCATTTTCTGGAATCCTATCTTGCCTGATCGAAATTCTTCAGTGTTGGCAATTAAGCATCCAAGGATTTACAAAAAATGGCATGAGGCTGGTCAAGATTATATCAGAGACCTTTTCTCAGGAGGGAGAGTCATTTCTTGGACTAGATTGAAAGAAATCATTAAGGGTACTTCCTCTGACAAAAAGATCTATACTCATATCAAACCTTATCTTTCTAATCTATCTACTAATCCTGGGAAGGGTGACTGAACTATAAATGGCAAATGGGTATACAAAGTTAAGTATGTGTACAATGCTATGTCTTCCAATATTGATGATAGCAAAGCTATGTTGAAATGGTCTATTAATCATGCTCAGCTTAAGGATCTTTTTCATAATGTATGGAACTCTTACTGTCCTCCTAAAATTTCCTATTTCATTTGGCTTCTTGTCAATGGCAGTTTGAACAATCTGTACTCCTTATCAAAGAGAAATCCTAACATCATAGCAAACTGCCCCATGGCATGTGATACAGTTGAGGATATGTGTCATATCTTTTTTTGTAACAAGCTGAATAATTTCTGGACTTGGATTGCTGATAAATTTGGCATTGTAAATGATGGGAATCTTCTCTCCCTTATCCAATATAATGATAGATTTGTCAACACAGTTATTTACATTGCTCTTTGGAATATTTGGAAAGCTAGAAATCGTGTCTTGTATGGAAAGAAAAGGCCTTCTATCTTTTGGATAAAGCTGCATTTTCAATTTGACTTTGAAACTATTGCTACTGCTCACAAAAAGAAATATGGAACTAACTATGACAGGAATTGGGAGGCCCATGGAGAGTATAAGGGACATTATGATTTATTTACTTCAAGTTTGAATGTTGTAGATTCTAACATTTTCCTCTCTGATGATCCTAGAATATCTTGAATTCCTTCATGGAGATGGAAGGAGTAAATTTGATGACATCTCGCCATTCAGTCAACAAGCAGAAGATCAGACTATGCAAAACAATATTGCTACCTCGATGGAATCTTTTCTTATGAGAACAGGGCACAGAAGATATCAAAAAGAAAGTGAGGATTTGTGGGCTGCTATCTTCTGCAGGGAGGTAGTGCAGGTTCATTGCTGGTGGACTTTTTTGTCAATTTTTCTAGCCTTAAAAAAAGTGTGATGTTGTTTGACTGCATGCAGAGCAGGGATTCGTGACCTGGCGGAGCCAGCATTTGCGTTCCTTGCACTTAGCATCAAACCAGTGGTTGTGGAGGAAGGTCGTGGTCCACAATATTCGTCGAGGGTGGCTTCTCCCAAAGCACCTTTCTGCACTAGCCCCGAGGATGTCAATCAGCCTGCCTGCCTGTTGCTCCAGCATAGAGAATCGTGGAATGCATGCCAAGTCATGTATGAGCATCCAGGCGTAAGCCCCTGCATGTTCATAGTCCGGCAGCAACTGAGGCATGCGAGGAGATGTCTCACAAGAGGTTGAAATAGCTGCACGTAGAGTGGCAGGTGGCCTAAGTCCACCTCCTCATCCCCACCATTTGTTCCCACTTGGAAGTGCCTGATGCATATCCTGCTCAGCCACCAATACCTAGTCCACAACACTAGACCCATCTCCATGGTTCTCCTGCCTACAAGTGCGCTTGCGAGAGGACGGCCACTGTGCCAGTCCATTGCAAATTACAAGGTCAAGGATACTACATAGTAACAACAATCGCCTACCATAGCACGTGACCTGATTGTCAGCTGATGCCTGTGACTGGGCTCCTTCTGAAGGGCACAGTTGCAACACATCATAAGCCAAGGAGTCAAATCTCATGGGTCGTTCTGTGTCAGTGCATGCATTGAAGTCTTCAACGAGAATGACACTACCCTACTACTTGTGCTATTTTATGTCATCATATAGATTGACATAAGAGTCCAAAGATTATGCATGTGCGAGTGATTAAAGAGCTGAATATTGAAAGAAACGAAAGAAAAAACTTTGGTAGCCTGAATTGCAAAGAGTATTGTCTGACCAAACTACTTTCATGGATACATATCCAGAGTATCAATGCGACAAATCATGTTGTGGTTACCATAACATTCATAGTAATGAACCAAGAGCAAACTACACAGGCTCTTTTGACATTTGTCTGCTCTCTTTAACAAGTAATTGATATGATTTTATTGACTGTCCAGCTTGTAAAATCTGATGGGTAAGCATTATTTATTGTCACTAGGTATTAACAGTGATATATGCAAAATAGGATATTTCTCTATATATGTAGCAATCTGAATCTTATTTATGAATATGATAATATATGATGATAGCAAAACACTACATGCAAGAACTTCTCATTCTAAGTGCTCATATACATTGAATATCTTTGACATTATAAGATAAACATGACACCAAAAAATATAATTTGCTCAATTGCACCATTGCCACTTAGCTTTTGCTCTAACAAGAGAGCATTGCATCACAGGCCGATAGCACCTTATTTAAGAACAAAGATGCCTCCTTTTAACAACCTTAAGCTCTCAAATTGTGTAAGTTGACCTAATGTATTTGTATATGTGGAGCAATAATGATGAAAGAGATAAACAACACGAACTGGAAAACAATAGCAACATATATATATTAGATCATTAATTCTTCATTTAGCATGAAACTAAAAAAGAGATACTTACTAGAAGTGGAGGAGTTAAGAAGCCCCAAACGGGCCATAGCGCAATAGAAACCCTATAAAAAGTATAAATGCACGTCTTATTCAATAACATACATAATGGTATAGAAATATATACGAGTATTATGTTGTATGTGCGTCAAATGATTGGGATAAAAGAAGAATTCTATGTTTTTCAATAAGACTTACATGAAAAAAGAGAGTATCCCTAATGCAGACACAATTATAATGGCTTTGGGTGCTATAATTTCCCATTTGAGATCAACATTCTTTGTATTCCTTGTTGTAAATCTTAAGTATAGGAAGGTAGAGAGGTTAATGAACAGGCATGCCAATCCAAGATTGAGAGAAGTCCTGCATTTGCGAAAATCTTTATCTTAGCAAACAAAATAGGCATATGATCACAAAAAACTACAAAAAACTACAAGTAATAACAAGAAAAATGTGAGTGTAATACTTCCAGAGGACTTATAAAATTACCATTTGAAACAAAGTACCTTTGAATGCGATGATCATAAATCAAGATCGCCATGAAATTATTTGTTGAATCACCATAATACAAAATAAAAGCAGCGGCACAAAGCCAAATTAAGTTCTCAATTAGTAGAAAAGCTCGAGCCCCATCAACACTGTACTTATGAAGAGTGGAGTTATGTCTCTGTTTCTCCATATTTGTTTTCTGAAAAGCAATCTTTAAAAATATTGTTATCATGCTAGATTTTTTCATGGTGCTAAAGCATTCAATAAAAAAACATCTTAAACTGAACTTATAGTCTTCAACCCTAAATAATACACTGAAAAGGCATCCTCAAATTTGCCAATAACAATAAAGTCAAGTTCTAGCTAAGAAATAAGTCTAACCTCCAATTTATTTAACATAATTGTTCATTTATTTTCTCGTGAATATATTTCCTCTAGGTGTTCAAGAAGTTGCAAAGCCTTATAGAAAAGGTAGTATTGATAACAAGAAAACGTTTTGGACCGGTAAAGGCTAAAATACAAAGATATAAGAGCAAGGGATCCTATTGTTGTTTGGATATATATAAAGGAAAGCTTCACATGAATATGGCACCCTTTTATATATCTACCTTTATTGACATGTTAACTTTGAATTCATAACAACATATTGCAACTATGTAGTATAAATGAAGCTTCACTGTCCTCATGCTTATTTCATGAAGATATAGCCGGTATGGTTTTGCAAGATATAGGCACTACTGTTTTGCAAGTATGCATTGGGTTCAAGTCCCTATTTGTTCTTTAAACATCAAGTTTGAAGCTTCACCATCTATGGTGGGGTTGCAATCTATGGTGGTTGCAATATCAATTCCTGTGGTATCTCATCCTTCTTTCTCAAACATATAGGTGGTATAGTTTTGCAAGATATAGGCACTATGGTTTTGCAAGCATACATTGGATTGAAGCCCCATATTTTTAAGTTGCTATTCATTCCATGTTTGTTCCATTGCACTTTTCTTATGTTTGTTCCACTGAACTTTTCTTATGTTTAATGTCAGCAAGAAAAAAGAAAAAGAAGACACTAGCATAGTTGTCCCCATACACATCAGGTGATCCACGCTGCCTAGCCAATTACCAAACCAAGTCTCTAGGGGTCCGTCATATCTCCTCATGGGCGTTGCCAATGTACCATGACGTAAAAATAGTATCTATCTATATGTCAACATCATAAGTTTAACAGTACAAGAAAAAACATAACAATTATCAACTCTCAATGTCTTCATGAATATAAAGTCTTCGAGAGTATGCTCTCCATGCAAAAGATGATCTTCATCATTGCTACGGTTGCAACCTTATAATTTGACAATGTATCGGCCTTTTTCCAGGACCATTTTTTGGTGACATTCATAGAATTCCTTCTTTGGCAAAGGCTTAGTCAAGACATCAACTGTGTACTTAAATGCTTAATGTCTATTTTCTTCTCATCAACTTTTTCCCTAGTGAAATGATATTGCCTTTGAGAAGTCTCCTTTTCCGGGTTGTATCCTAATAATGATATCACAATGATAATATTATTAGCATTTGATTCCTTTTTTGTATCACTGGATTAACGAAAAGCTTCAGTTGTTTCTTTATTCTCCTCCACGTAGTATTTTAGAAGCATACTAATCATAATGGTATGGTAATGTTTGGCATTTGATTTCTTCTCTGTACTATGCACGTCAAATATTGGATCTGCTAGGATAGGACAGGATAAAATCTGTGCATCTGTGCTTCTAGGGCACTACCGAAATAAGATATAAATATGCATTAGAATTCTTTGCTTCTTTGGTGTTGCATTTAATGTTCAACTCATGGAGGAAGCAACATCATTAAATGTCCAGCATCGGATGTTGCAAGAAAATAGGTTACATTTCGATTCATTAAACATAGCCTTTCCCTATTGATTGTACTACCATTCTATTGGCAGCATTTTATCTATTGATTGTACCGCCATTCTATTGCTAGCATTTTATCCCTGCTTGATAATGGTGCTAAAAATATGCACTTTGTAGCTCAATATATTGTAATGTAATAATTTAATCTTTAACATATCGACCCTGCTTTCATATTGGGATTTTGCGACTATTGTTGATCTATCTCAAATGTATATCCATCACGTCAAGCATTTATCCAATCACGACTTATAGCTTTGCGACCAACAAAAATAGGAATAGTCAAACCTAAAATGGAATTCGTCACGTGGATCTTGGAGATAATTCAATTGAAGGATGAGTTCCAGTTGAATGCATTCTCAAAGAAGCCATACAACAAATTAAGCCAAAAGACACAGCTAAAAATTAAATGAAGCCATCATCATTTCCAGACCACTCCAGACTATCAATGTTTCTGAAAGTTCGGAACTTAACCTCCCCTGTTATTGTAAGGAATGTAACCAAGCTGTATCTGCTTAAAAATGTCAAGAGCTCCCTTGAGGTGTCGGCAATCAGCATAAGCACAGAGCATTGCATCCTGGTGAAGTTGCTAACTTCCACGCTTTGTCTCCATTTTCCTAATGTGTAACTATGTGGTGTGTAACTATGTGATGCTTGTGAGTTATGACCTATGAAAGCATCTGCAGGAAAGGCCAATGTCTTTCATAAACTGCGCATGGTTACAATTTTATGGACTTGCATTCAACATAATGAATTCTTAAAAATAACGTGAAAGCAGGTTTGTTATGTGGGTCACCATGTGAAAGCATCTTTGAATGGTATTTCTTTCAAGAAATGGTGGTTATAATTGCCATCTGCATCTAACCTTATAGATTATCAATTCTCACGGTGGTCATCGTGGAAGTACAAAAAGGATTGTGACTAATCGTCTGCATAGAATACTCTCTGGTGAATCCTATGAATAAGAAATCGTCTTACTGCTTGCTCGTCACATGTTACAGTATGCTTTGGTTTATGGATTACAGCATAGGTTCATGGATTATTGCGGATTGTGCCAAATCTTGATCTAGATAGCTGCACTGTAGACAAGGTCAACTTTTATTAGGAAGATATGTTTGACCTTATAAACGGGTACCTAAAGGATACAAAGTTGACTGATCCAATAGGTTTCTAAAGCATACAAAGTTGACTGATGGTGAGATAACGCTAAAGCAAGGAGCTATAATATGCAAAGAAGGCCAATCTATTTTAGTGAGATCCTTGTTAGAGTACAGATATAGGGAATCTGCAGGCACAGTTTTGTTGCTTCTTTCTTTCACGAATTGAAGACTCGGGGGGGATTGTGGAGGACACTATATTAACCTCACCATTTTTTGTGGTTTGTAATAGGTTGATGTTGATCACATATACTAACAGGTGGTGCAAGTAACTCGTTGAATCAAATCAAAAAGTATTTAAGGCTAGTTGCCTTACTTTTGCTTGGGTGGCAGCGCACGCATGTCATATCTAACCCAATGTAATAAAGTTTGCAGAATCCTGTTCAAGGTGGTTGATAAACAGCAAGGTGAGGGATAAGATGCTGGTTGAAGTGTGAAACGCGGTTTCCAAATGCAGTAGGGGCCTCCTGAATAGCTGATGCAGAATCAGACCCTTAGATGCAGAATGGAATGCATATATCTTCTGTTTTCGATGACAGAAATGTCCGTGCAACACCATTAAAATTGGATGGTGCTTTTAATAAAAATGGCATCCTCATGGCCAATGTGTTAAATTCTACATGATCTAAAGGCTATAAAAAATGATAAGAAAAGCGATAAACATGGATAGATTAAAGGATTGCTGGATAGACTTTATATGGAAAGGAGTTATCACTCTTTAATGAGCAGGGTATTTAGTTAAAGCGAAAGCCGAAACATGTGATGCTACTTATTTAAATAGTTGGTAAGATCCCTGATCCTTCATAACCACTCATCCTGCTATGTCAGATTATGCAGCATCCATGGAGGAGGCATTGGGCTGTGGCTAGAAATATTTGGCTTGTCTAAGTGGTACAGTCAATGAAAAATAATTTAGCAGGCAAGAGAAGTCTGCAGCTGTACATGGATGCAGACTGACTGTTTGCCAAGCCATCTCCCTCCCCACCACTACAAATTCTGGATGCATACATCGAGATATTCATAGCAAAAAATAATCTTCCATTGTGGTTGCATAATGTACATGAACACATGGGCTGAATATCACGAGATTCTTAATATACGGCTTCAGTATGGAGATACCAACAAAGAACAACATGCATTTTCGCCATGCTTCAACAATGAAGGGATTGCAAAGATGAGTTTGTTCACTAGTTTCGTCATTGAAATCTTATTGGCACTAGAAAAAAGCAGGTTACATGGCAAGTTTGAGTGTTTATATATTCTCAGCATTGTACAATAGCACACCAATTAATTGTGAATATCAGCCTACGTAATATGCTTTCTAATAAATGTTTAAAATACTTACTTATTACTGAGTTGAAATCACAACAAACTTAGAGAAGTCTGGAGCATGTTCCCAAGCATCTGCAACGAAACAGAATTATATAATACAACTTTGAACACCCCGCTTGTTTATAAAATACAAAATAGACAGTAGCCTGTGAGTAGCTATGCCTGGCCAGCTTTCTGATATGGAATCGCAACTCTAGGTTACAAAAAATGATGTTTTGTCTTATTCTAGGGCGAACTATCAGTACAAAGAACTGACATAAACCGGCTAGGATAAATCCTGCGGCAAATAGGAAACAAAGCTTGAGAAGCTCTTTACCTTTAAGCATCTTGTTCCGTTAACCGTGCGTTCTTTGTGATTACCGAATAGTGGCACAACGGCCATCGTCAAATTTTGAGATCGTCCCTTTCGTTAATCATAATCCAATCAACGGCTAAACCGCACCCGAGTCAAACAAAAGTCGAGGTTGATGATAAACACTAGCCTAAGGGTATGGTCACATGTACGTGTCTAACACGAAGGGATAGACGTCAAAATTTCAAAAACTAAGGGTCACATGATAGTTTTTGACATGAAGAGCTTCATGTCAACACCCATCCATTCCACCGGCTCCCTCTTTGGCTGAAGGAGTCCATGTTGACATGAGGGTCAGGACACATGAAGCTAGTAACAGGGATTCTTTGCCATTGACAGGAACCCAATTTTTTTGCTCGCGTCACATGATCCTGTTAAAATAAGGATTCCATGTTGCAAAGAAAGACCAGAAGCAAGAAATTTTGGCATGCATGTCTATGATCCAGCAGAGGGATTGCTGCCAAGTGCTAGAAGATCTTCAAGCTATCCTCATCCTTGAAATCCCTGTTGACGGCAATGCTTCCAATCGATGTAGAAGCCCATTGAATGGATTGCTATCAACAGGGCTTCTTCGCTGTCAAAATTTGGCATGTGACCACTTCCATTTCTATGATTGACGGCTTGTGAACTCTGTTGATAGCATCATGTGACCGGACCCTGAAGCCACAGATCAACGGTCCAAATTAGGGAAGTTTCTTTAAACGGTTCATGGCTTTTTGACGTGGCATTTCTTTTGAAGATGAACATGCGACCCCAATCTTTATAAGCATTCAAGTCGACATGAAAGAAGTCCCGCTCGAAAAAAACTATTGTTCGGGGGCAAAATTTTCTCGCCCCCTTTTTTTCCGTGCTGGGGGAAAAGTCCTTTTGTGACAACGGTAAATAAATAGGGCGTCAGAGGACAACCCTGACGAATATCATGATCATTATTGAAAATCGGGAAGGACTCACAATGACAAATGACAGTGGCTCTACAATCGTGGTATTTATCAACCACCGTCATGTTTGAACCAAAAAAAATACACGAGGTTTTTGTTGACTTAACGAATTTTTTAGTGAGTGTCATGTTAAAACCACATTGAGAGAAAAAATACACGGAGTTTTTTTTATTTCATGCTGGTTCAAACATGACAGTGGTTGATAAATACCACGATTGGTGGCTCTAGCGGAAGTAAGGAGCTTCATAACCATTGCTGCAAAGGCTTCCCCACAGCCCAGGGCCAACAAAATGGCAATCGAGTTGACTATTTTTGCTGGGTTACAATTGGGTGCTGCTACGTGTCAATCACCTACATGGCGAAATGGAAGGTGGGGTCTTCCGATTCTGCATGATCGGCTCTTCAGGTAATCTCAGGAATTCTTTTTAGGGCTAGGAAATTTTCTTAGGGCTTCTGCTGTCGCCGCTCAACACATAGCCCGAGTCTGGCTCGAGCGCAAGACACGCCAGATCGTAGTTTCTGCAGATCAACATGTAGTGGTTTTCGCAGGCGCTCTTTGGTCAGTTCTTTTAGCAGTTCTTCAACAAGTTTTGCCGCACTAAGTTTTGCAAGATCTTCACGAGTTTTTCAAGATCTTCACACCTTTTGCCATAGTCCTTCAACAAGTTCTGCCATAGACAAGTTCTTCTTTGTTGATAGCAGATTGCAAGGAGTTTCTTCATCGAATATCTTCAAAGAATGATGGATTTGAAAAAACTCTATAGATTCTAGCAAAGAAATTTGTAAAAACTCTGTTTGAGTTCAAGACTCTACAAAAAACTCTGTAAACCTTACCGGATCTATCCCTTAATCTATTAATAGTCTATAAATCTGCCGAATCTATAAAAGAAGCCTCCCTATTTCGATTTTGTAAGGGAATGGAGGTTGGTCCTCTATTCCCATTTTTGCAGGTGACCCGCTCCCGGCCAATGCGGGTTGCGGGACCCCACCTGCAAAACCGGGAATGGAGTCCCAACCTCCATTCCCCTATACATCATCCTCTTCTAGAAAACCCATCATCCTCTTCTAGAAAACCCAGCGAACTCTATCATAGGCTTTTGCAAAATCTAACTTTAAATAGACAATCCTCTGGAATGTTTTGCATGTCAAGTGAATACCTTCAAATGCAGCAATCACATTATTAAGGAAGGAAGGAAGGAAGGAAGGAAGGAAGGAAGGAAGGAAGGAAGGAAGGAAGTTTATTTTAACGTCCACGGAGGCCAGAGGCCTATGAGACGGTACATGCAGAGAACAGGCAAAAAAGCCAAAAACCCCAACACCAAAAACAAACAATGTAATCAGACAAGAGAACCCTACTACCGGATGAAAAAAAACCCCACTTGGGAGGAAAAACCCTAACAAGAGGGCTCTCAAATACCATGCCCCCAAGAGCAAGTCCGACGGCCGAAATCTGCAGGATGTAAGCTCCCGGTCCGCTACCATAGGTGATGCGAAAATAATCCATGTAGCGGTGTGTCGAGCATCTAAGATCGCAGGCACCGCTTGCTGGACATGGGCATATCTTTGACCGGCTTGTTGGAGGGCATGGTGCTCATCCTCTATCACGCATCTCACAACACCGACATATCCTCTCCTCCCCGGGGATCCCGCGTGCCCGCCATTCACCCCCAAATGACTGTTTCAATTACGAGGTAATGGGAACCCGCCCCTTATGGCGAAGAATAGCTCTGTTTCTTCACGGAGATGTGTGCTTTCAATCACCGATGGGGTCCATGCTCAAGGCCTGATTAACTCGAGTGTGATAGTGCTCGTCTTGGGCTTTGCAAGAGTAGAGGCATCCCACGTGGTGGCAACATAGCCCGCGATCTAATTGCCCATTCTCATCCGAATCGCGATTGCCACCATCCGCTGGTAATCCATAGACCACCTCCTAAACCATCCCTTACGATTGCTCGTGCCATACCCTCTTCAAATACCGGGGCCCCTTAACAACAACACGGCTGTGGGGGCAAGCGATGCTCATCCATCCCATCCACCTTATGGAAGCAAGTAAGATGCATGCGCATAGCGTATCGTCAGAAAGGCCGAACCCCGCCTCATACAACAAAATCGATGCGGTACGGTGTCCTTCACTCCCAAGCTATATGTCAAGAAAGCTTTCGCACCCTTTCCAACCTATCCCACGTGTTTTGCTAATCTTGGGCCCCAAACCTCCACCCCATATAGCAAAGACCGGCCGCGACCAAAGCCCTAAACGGTGTGCTCTCCTCCTCGATCCGCGAGATCTATCCGCAGAACACGCGCTTTTGCAATCGCATATAAAGCCTTCCAAACCTGACCGGCTCTCCTCTCCACACACTCATCCCACAAAGATGTTAGTAGTGAAATCAATTCCCGGATACTTGAAGCTCCGCACCATCTCCACTTCCCGTCCCCTCGTAATATAACTCCCGGGATAGGGTGTTGCGAGGACGAGGATCGCGAGAAGCTTAGTTTTGTGCAAGTTCACTGTCATTCCGTTGCCCCACGTAACCCACCGAGGGCATCCAAATGCCGCCGCATACCATCGGGCCGTGTGGGCTAGCAAAGCTACATCATCCGATATAGTAACCGGCTCACGAGAGGTCGCCTCGATAATTGCACCCCCGCTCCCCATGGTGCCGCATCCACGCCTCCAAGCTATCAATGTACAACCCAAAAGCGTTGGAGACAACGGGCAGCCCCGCTTAACTCCCATAGTGCTAGCTACTGCCCGATCTTCATAAGGCGGTCAAAGATAAATCCCATCATAAAGCCGGTGCACCCCATTCTCGCAACTCCCGGTGGAACTCGCAATTCTTGCAACCTCTCGCCACAACATGTCTCTAAGGGGCGGTATCATATGCGATCTTAAAATCTACAAAGCGACAATACAAGTCACAGCCGGCATTCGCTTGCCTCCATCAACACTCTCAAAGTGAAGATATGGTCGGTCAGAGTGAGTGGCGAAAGCTTGCACAGCCAATTGCCCGCACCCCACGCCTCCTCGGCCCACTTAGTGAGTTTCTTCTCCACCACCCCGCCGGAGCTTTGCAAGCAAATGAGCTTACCATAATCATCCGGTAATTACCGGCTCATCCCGATATACCGGCTTTATGCCGCAGGAACAACCTTACTAACCATCCACTCACGGGGAGCCCTCGCTCGAGCCCGGTTAATGATCACCGCGGGGGCCCTACCACAAATGGGCCACCCCATTTCAACAGCTCCGCTGCGGCCCTGTAAATCCTTTTGCCTTTCCATTCGCCGGATGCACGAGACCTGGCTGGACATCCTCTGCGTGAGTGAGAACAGCCAAAGACCTCTCCTACGATCCGGGACCCCGGCATTAGCTCACGGGGGTCATATAACTCCCGCAAGCGGTGCATCCATTGCTCCACACTTAGTACATTACCCGCCCACCCGGCGCGGTATAACACCTTACGCCAAAAGCTTTTGGCTCGCGCCATGAGCATGTCAAACAAAGGCTCTGGTTTTCGCCATGTACCTCCCCTTCTTGGCTTTTAGGAAGAGCTTATAGTCTTGCAGGGCCTGTGGCCGCAACTGTGGATCTATGACCAAGCGCAGCTGGCTCTTTAGAGCCTTGCAATCAGCATCAAACCACGGGTTCTCAGGAAAATGCGCGGTGTCCCTCCTTGGAGGGCCCTTCACTGCAAAGGAAGCCCCAGCAGCTGCAAGCAGCGCCCTCACCAGCCATGCACACCTGCCTTGCAGTGTGTAGAAGCTATCAAACCCCTGTAACTCAATATGTCTTCCTAGGATGAAGCCAGACTGCATCATATCGATAGTGTCCTTGAGCACTGCTTGTAGTTTGGGGGAAGGGGCATTAAATGCCCTGTAAAAGTTGAGGCAGTATTGCCAGATGGAGCAACAAGTGATGCCAAGTCTGGCAATGCTACTAAGGCTTTCTAAGGGGTAAAGCCCCTGCCCACGAAAATTACCAACCATATTGCATCGCTTATCTACCATCTTGTCAATTCTATCTGATAATAATGATAGAAAAAGGTGTAATTTTAGTGGAATACGCATTATGCTTTTGCTATGATGTTTTGTCGAAAAAGGGTGTAATTCAAGTCAAACATGCATTATGCCTTTTTTTGGGGGATAAATGTCCTCTCATCGTGTCTCTCTAGTGGGCTATAAAAAGAGTTCGTTATATTCTTCCAAACTTGAAAAAGAAAAATGGAACGGATATGAGCAATAGTCAAGCTTCATTGTTGAGATAGTGGGCGCTCCAATGATGGTTATACACATAAATTGGAACTATGTCGACGTTTGCTTTGATAATTGAGCATAAATGTTCATGCTTATCAAGTGGATACTAAAAAGTATAATTTACTCTCCCTTACACTCTCAATCACATCTTAATGACAAATTGCGGCTAGGACTATAATGAAAATGTTTTCTTTCAGATCTTTTGACATTCTGTACTTGCTTCTACTTGCCTCTTAGTTAGCCCCCAAGATATGATGCTTTTCGGCTTATAGTGGACAACATATTCAATGAGACCTTGAAAATATGTAAGCAAGTACGAAAAAATGTGCAAAAAAGCAAGGTATAAGCAACGTGAGTAGTTGGAATTGGACAACATGGACATAGCTGAAGTTATAGGTCTATGGCCTCCTACAAAAACGCATTTCTAGACGCTTGAGACACGAGAGTACATAATATGAGAGGAACAGAGCTAAAGTTGGGGTTGCTATTGGTCATTATTTATATTTCTCAAACGAATGCATGGAGAGCCGATGCAGGAGGCTTTGTTAAGGAAGACCTCCAATCAGAGCATAGCATGCAAAACCTCTTCAACTCCTGGACTGTTAAGCATAAAAAATTCTATAATAGTACATTGGAGAAGAAGCTGAGGTTTAGAATCTTCAAACACAATGCCAAGCACATAAATGCTGTGAATTCAAAAAACAAGACCTTTTTTTTTGGTCTAAACAAGTTTGCTGATTTAAGCGCTGAGGAATTCAAGAGGAAATATCTAACAAGCATCCAACCCCAAAGCTCCAACTATGGAGCCACGAAATCGCATATCGAAAGCGGAGGGCAGGTGTTAGAATCAGTTGATTGGGTATCCCAAGGTGCTGTTGTAGAAATTAAGAACCAAGGCAGTTGCGGTAAGCATGAATACCCATTTTATTTTATATTGAACATATCTACTTCAATTTATTGTCTTATAGTCTTATCAATTCTGCAGGATCTTGTTGGGCGTTTTCTACTATAGGAGCAGTGGAGGGCATCAACTACATTGCCAACCACAAACTTGTGAGCTTGTCGGAGCAGGAATTGCTAGATTGTGCCCCAAGCATGGGTTGTAAAGGAGGCTACTTACTTAAAACATTTGACTACATTAAGAATAATGGGTTGGTGAGTGAAAACACATATAGCTATAAGGGAATGCAAGGACAATGTCAACTTAACAATGTAAGCCTTTCGTAACAAAACACTTTTTAATTGTCTTCCATTAAGATCTCATGTATAGTTTCTATTGTAAGTATTGCAGGGTACAAGAGCCAAAGTGATGATTGCAGGCTATGTTACAGTGCAACAAAATGAAGTTGCTCTCCAAACAGCTGTAGCACAACAACCTGTTAGCATTTGCATCGATGCACAAGCTATACAACATTATCAAGGGGTTAGATTCTATTTGGTTTGACACAAGTCTATTTTAACATCATGTTGACATGATGATAATGATTATGTTGTTTGTTATTTGTTGTTTGTTGGTTGGTGGTGGCTGTTGTTGTTATTGTTAGTTGACGATGGCGAGCGATGGTTTATTTCTTTGTTGGTTTGATGTTATTGGTTGGTTGGTGGTGGTTGTTGTTGTTGTTGTTGTTGTTGTTGTTGTTGTTGTTGTTGTTGTTGTTGTTGTTGTTGTTGTTGTTGTTGTTGTTGTTGTTGTTGTTGTTGTTGTTGTTGTTGTTGTTGTTGGTGGTGGTGGTGGTGGTGGTGTTGGTGGTGGTGGTGGTGGTGGTGGTGGTGGTGGTGGTGGTGGTGGTGGTGGTTGTTGTTGTTGTTGCTGTTGTTGCTGTTGCTGTTGCACCTTCCTTATCCACGTGATTTTTTGAATAGGGTATATTTGATGACTTATGCGGAACACACTTAAATCACGCAGCATTGATGGTGGGCTATGGAACTAGCAATGGAATTGAATATTGGTCTATGAAAAACTCTTGGGGAACTAGTTGGGGAGAAAATGGATATATACGCTTCAAGCGCAACACTGGTGCTAACTCTGGAATATGTGGTATTACTATGGCAGCTGCATACCCCACAATGGTTTAGTCATAATAAATAGGTTTATAGTGACGTTTGAAACTATATCACAAATAATGAACATTGATTCTCTTTTTTTGTGACATTAATATAACTTTATACATGCATATTATGTGTTCTTTTCATGCTCTGTATAACTTATAAACCCCCCTTTCTTATTTTATGATATGCTTTATGGATTGATCTTTTATGGTTCTTCATCTCTTGTGCTTGGAGAAGGGGGGATGGTGACCTAGCAGCCTTGGATAATATGCTCCTTCCTATTGTATTCAACATGTCATAAGCGTCCATCTCGTTGTAGGCGAACGTTGTGCTATGATTAGGATGAATAAGACGAAGTCAACACTATGTTGGCGACCTTGGGATGTATTATAACTAGTAGGGTCTCATAGTGGACTAGGCCTAACAGTCTGTCATTGCGTAGGCAGAGTATATGTTTAACACCTCCTAGATAGAATGTCATCTCAATGGGATTAAATTAGGTATAGATTGATGCGTCATGATCCTCTAGTCCATCCATATTGCTTGAATGATAGGCATTCTTATTCTTGCCTCATGGAGTTAGGGGAGATGCAACCCTAGAGTGTACCTCGGGATCGTGTCTTGGATATGCTTATGGCCCAACATGTTTCAGCCTATCTACTAGAAGAGAGGCAAATGAAATGGACAACTATAGTCAATGTTATCATCACATACCATTGTCATGATTTTGTCTGCTGTCATCTGGAGGACTTGACTGTCAGTCAATTTCTTTGGAGGTCGTAGCCTCCTCATGTCGCTACACTAGGTTATGTTGTCTATGATGTTATATGATGGGCTACAATACGCTTTGAGGTGGTACGGTTTTATGTGTTGTATGTATGTTGCTATGTGCTAATGTAGTTATATGCTTCCGTAGTATAGATTGTCCCAGAGATGGAGTGGAAAAATGACATCTTTGTATCATTCACTACACTTGGCCATCACAAGTGGTTCGAGTCTCAAAGAATTCACCTATATGTATATTAGATATGCCATCTGTAAAGATGGGTTCAGGTTTAAACCCCTTATTTACCATTGTTCTAACAAAAAACCCTTTTTCATACTCCTATCCATCCCTCTGCGTGTATACCCCATAAAATATTTCTACAGAGAAACTAATAAACTCTTATATTTATTCTCTGCCCATATTCAACTTATTTACATACTCTTATATATATTCTATACCTTTAGTGTATTCTTCATGCAACTAATCCTATATTTGCATATTTTCTTGGGTACATATATACATAAGCAAATGCTAATGAAAAACCCCTAAGTCACTGATATTATTACACACTACAAATGTGCACCTTCGCTTGATTTGAGTTCGATGGTGGGCTTTTTTTTTTACAATGTATATTGTTGGAGAGGGGGGTTTTCTTCGCTTACACGATCGGGGCAACATATAATTGTAGTAAATGCCATAGCATAGATGAAGATTATGTACATGCTAAGAAGAGACAAGATGCTCTAGCATTTTGAATTGTTCATTTTTATGGTCATTTTGTATGTGGAATTGACCCCCTACGAAGGATTCTACCCTGGGTCCAGACTCAAGGGGGTCGACCGACGGTCAGAGTTTTTGAATAACAATAGACGAAATCATGACAATGGCATTGGCTGGCATAGACACAATGGCTAGGGTAGTCCACTCCATCTGCCCCTCCTGTCACACTTTGCAAATAGGCTGAAACATGCTATAGCGCGACTGTAGCCTTCCAAGGACGTAATCTCATGGAGTCACCCTATCCCAAGTCCGATGAGGTGGGAAGGAGACGAATCCCCTCTCGGAGCACAAAGGTTCCATGGGTGGCTAGAGGATCGTGGCACCACTGGCGCCCATGCATCCATATCCAATTTACCCTCCAAAATCCATAGGTCAGCTCATTGAACCTATCGAGCCCATGACATCTCACTAGACAGTGCCTACGACCCAGAGGGAAGAAGCCTATACCCGGCCCACGCGCAGTGACCAACTATAAGCCTAGCACATTATAGGAGCTCCAGTAGCCATGCTCAGCAAGGCTCCACCTCCTCTTCACTGTTATATCTGTTGTATGGTGCTCAATCTTGGCATAGCATCCACAGCCAGGTGGGTTCTTGTGCATAGGTCACATTTATTGGGGTTTATAGGGTTGTAGCTAGAAACATCTCTACTTCTACTAGCCTTTTCTCTACTGTTTGAAAGTTCATCTCATGATAGTTCATATGATTGCCTAAAATAATCAAAGCAAAGTCATGATTCTAAGGGAGATCATAGAAGGTTGAAACATGGCAGTGAAGTTGAAGTATTCAGGTTAAGTCAGATATGGAACAAGCACAAATAATTCTGTACTCTGTGATCTAAGGAAATCTGTACCCAGGTTATTTACTAGGGTCGATAGTTGTATACACAGAAAATTGGTTGCGCAGCTTAAAGTTAAACAATTAACAAAGGAGGAAGCAGTTGTCCATAAAGGTCAATGGTTGGAAAGCAGTTATATATTAAGCTCAATGGTTGCATGCTAAACCATTGAAATATATTCGTTAAGGATTTAGCCATTGACGAATATTTATTTTAGAAAGTTGACCTAATTCTGAACCTCGGTCCAATAGTGTATGGACAGTCTATGATCGATCGAAATCGGTCGAATCACAAAGACACAGGCAGGTTATGGAAGCTCGGTGGTTGCCACAACCACCGGGCCCAACTATGTAAATAGAAGAAGAATAGATTGATGGCAGATACAGTGAAAATATCGGTTGTTGAAGATCGATAGTGGTAAGACAAAATGAGTTCGAGATTTTGTGAAATATGACCTATTGAGTTTTTGATAATATCAATGCATAATGCTAGCATAAAATAGTCTAAGTCAATAGTGAAGAATTGAGTTAGCATTAATGGAGAACTTGAGAAAACTTTAGTCATTGAATTGAATTCTCTTCATGACTTGATGTGTATGATATAGTTAAATCACAATGAAGTTGATTGAGATCAAATGAAATTATTGAAGTATATTTGAGTACTTAGTGAGAATGAGAATGATAATGATTTTTTTATCGTCCACTGAGGCCAATCGGCCTATGGGACCCACAAGGAGCGCAGCAAACTTATTACTGTCCGGGTTAAAAAACCCCCGCCCCGAAGGTTTTCGAGGGAAAAATCGTGGCAGTAATAAGAATGATGTCAAACTGTACAAGTATACATCAATGTATATATACAGGTCAAGTGTGTGCCCGAGGACATAGCTGATCTCGCATGTCCATAACCTCCTGAAGGTATGATCCCAGCACCCGTACGGATGCTGTGCTCAATGTCACATGTAACGGCTGGCTAGGCCTGACCAACTCAGCATAGCGCATCCGAATTTGATCATATGCTGGGCAACTTTGAAGGGTATGAGATTCATCCTCAATGACTCCCATTTGGCAGCATTGACAGAGCCTGTCATGGCGTGGCTCACCAATCCATCTGCCCTGCTCAATTCAAGATGATGTGCCCCTGTGCGCGAATGGAGGCAATGAGTCTGCGCCTTTTCATGGGCAAGTGGGTGCAGGTAGCATTGCGGGCCTCGCTTCCAATGTGGGATTTATGTGGCGATAGTGTCTTTGTCTTGACATGTTCAAGGGCATTGGCATCCCAAAGCTTGCTGAGGAAGCAAACGTCAAGATATTGCCTCAAGCTATGGTGATCTGCCTCTGCTTGCACATGTATGCACCTGTGCTCCTGCACATTCCATCTAGCGAGCCATTGAGCTCTCTTTTCCCTCCAGCAGGCCTTGAGGCGCTGCGGCCCCATTGCCATGATATAAGCTAGTTTAGGGAGATGAGCATCGTCCATATTGACCACCTTTTGAAAATAGACAATGTGGCGATCAAGGGCCGCCCTCTGAAGAGGCAAGAATCCTGTCTCTTGCAGTAGAATTTGATATGGGACTGTGGACTTCACCCCTAGTGCTCGTACTAAGAAGCATTCCAAGTAGCAAGTGATACTACTGGGCCCCATACTTCCACCCCGTATAAAAGGACAGGCTCTACTAAGACCTTAAACAGGTGTGACTGATGGGCCCAATCATACAACTCCGCTCTATGACTATTGTTTTGCATTGCATATAGTGCCTTCCACTGCCGTCACTTTCGTAGTCGTATGGATGTGTCCCAAAGCATAGTAGAAGGAAACTCCACTCCCAAATACTTGTATGTGGATGCAACTTCCACATTCGCCTTGGTAATCAAGGAGGGGACCTCTACCGACGTGAAGATGATATGAAAACCACCTTAGTCTTGGCGGGGTTGACGCCGCATATCGGTCGCTTGGCATAATGTGTCCAGGGCATCGAGATGTCGTTGCATGTCCGCTGGTGTGTAAGCTAGAGGTCCACATCATCGGCATATATTAACTGCCTAATGATCCGATAGAGAAGGTGAGCTCCATCGCCCCCATTATCGCCAAAGCCGCTCTCCAATTGATCAATGTAAAACCCAAACAATGTTGGGGAGAGAGGGCATCCCCACGAACCCCGATACTACTATCAAATGGTTGGCTTGTCTCACGCAACCGCCCGAGCATCTTTCATATAGCTCGGCATTAATCGCGATTCTCGCAAATCTACAGGAACCCCACCGCTGCGCCTTGCCCATAGTTTTTCCCCGAGGCACGCGTGTCAAACGCCCGCGCAAAATCCACAAAGCAACAATATAGATCCCGGCGGCGGTTCCCGGCTGTCTTCAATCGAAGTTCGTAACGTGAAGATGTGGTCAATGGTTGAGTGCCGGGTCTGAATCCCGCCTCGGGTGAGGGCCCGCGACCTCTCGCCGCCTCTGCCCGGCCCGTCAACTGCCGCCGAGAATCCCAAAGAAGTAGTTTTGCAAACACCGAACCCGACCATGATTGTTCGGTGATTGGGTCGGGCGTGTGGGTCACCCGCCTTATAGATGGGAACAACTCGCTATTGGTCCACCGCAGCCAGGAAGCCTTCCTGTAATGCCTTGTTGAACAAGGCGGTCAAGACTGGTATTATGGACGGCCCCGCCCACTTAAGTAGTTCTCGCCTCGCATACCATCCAAGTCCGGGGGCTTTCCCATTGGCAAGACGCCGTAAGCCTTGTTCCATGTCCGGACTGCGTGATTTCCAAAGACTGGGCCTTCTTGCAAGGGTAATGCCGCATGTGCACCCCGAGGGTCGAGATAGCTGTTGCAAGTATTGCCTCCACCGCCGTGGAGTGATATTCCCTGTGGGTCATCGCGGCTTTCTAAGAACCCTTCGCCGAAGGTCCCGGGATGACGCCGTGAGGTAAAACATTTCCCTTTGATGCTTTTGCAATGTACCGGCTTTCTTAGCTTTAAGGAAGATGCGCGATCGCTGTCACCGCATGTGGGCGTAAAGCGGGTTCCGTGACTTGGCGAGCCGCCGTTTGTGTTCCTTGCACTCGCATCAAACCATTGATTACGTGGGAAGGTTGTGTTCCCGGAGGTGCATCGCCGCTGGCGGCTTATCCCAAAGCACCTCTCTCGCCCAGTGAGCCCTAAGCACATCGGTCGGTAGGCTGTCTGCATTGCTCTAGTGTAGGATATTGCAAAATTTCTGCTAGGTCATCTATAAGCATCTGGGCATAAGCTCCTGCATGTTCATAATCCAATCGCAGCTGAGGCATGTGAGGAGTTGTTGCACCGGGGGTTCGCACAACCTGCCAAGCCAACTTCAAGTAAAGTGGTAAGTGGTCTGAGTCGATCTCTTCATCCCTATTAGTTGTTCCCACCTGAAAGTGCTTGATGACATGCATATCCTGCTCAGGCGCCAACACATAGTCCACCACACTAGATCCGCCCTCCTGGTTTTCCTGCCTACAAGTGCTCTTGCGGGTGGAAGGCCATTGTGCCAGTCCATTGCAGATTACCAGGTCAAAGATACTGCAGAGCAAAAGCAACTGTCGACCATAGCGCGTGACCTGATTGTCATCTGATGTCCGTGGCCAAGCTCCTTCTGCAGGGGCGAACTGCAATATATCATCAGTCAAGGGATCAAATCTCATGGGTTGTTCTACCCCGGTGCGCGCATTGAAGTCTCCAAGGAGTATGACATTGCCCAACTGCTTATGCTGCTGTATGTCATCATATAGATCGACATAGGGGTCCAGCCTATCCACATCCGAGTGGGTGTGATAGAAGTTGCTTTCTGCATGTGGAAAGTAGCAGGCTGCTACAAAGAGGGGTCTCTTTGCAGTTTTGTACACGCACCCACAAAACCGTGCTTGTCTGTCTTGAACAAGGAGATTGACTGTGCCAAGGATGTTCGGTAGTAGCAGGCAACCCCCCCATGCCCCCGCTTTCCTGTGCAATCATTGAAGATTGAGTAGTGCTGGTATCCTGGCAAGTCGGGTATCCTGTGTCCTGCATGCTCCCATGTTTCCATGAGGAAGATGAGATCCATGTCTCAAAAACCGAAGTTGAGACTATCTCCCTTCTGCCATGGGAAGCCCGACAATTCCCGGGAGACCATGCGGAGGCACAATTCCTATTTGTTGGCGGGGCGCAGTGGGGATTCAAAGGGCTTACGCCGAAGGGGGGTGGGCGTATGGAAGCGGCCCCGAGATGTGCGAAAGCAAAAGAGAAGGTGAGGCAACTTGAGCGTACTCGAGATGTGAGAGAGCAAATGTAAGGTGAGGCAACTTGAGCGGGGTGTGCGGCTGTAGCAGTGAAGCGGCTGGGCCCCGCCGTGAGGTCGTTGGAGGGTTAGCAAAATTCGTGAGCAGATTCTACGGCCCTGAAAATTTGCATCTTGCCTCGAATCGCCCCCGCAGCTCCTCCCCGCTGCGAATGATTTTAACTTTGGCCAACTCGTGGCTCAAGGTCTTCTTGTTGGGCCGGGTCGTCTCTCGGTCAACATACGTGGCAGCTCCCTTTAGTCGCCTACCCCGGGCGCCAGATGGCTGCTTTCACTTGCACATCTCGTATTGTGAACGTGACCACCCGTGGGCGGTCTGGGTGATGGACGCCATGGCGTCTCGCCCTAATAATGTTTACCGGCACGGGGAATGTCATTCGAGCAAGAATCAACATTTGGAGCCGGTTAATGAGGTCCTCCCCTGCCTCTTCTGTCAGGCCACGTACCACCACATTGTGGCTTCTCCGTCTCAGCTCTTGGAGCTCTCTGACTGTTGGGTCAATCCTGCCCGGCACAACAGGAGTTGTTTGCTGTCGGCGGGGCATAGGCTGTGGCCTACATTGGGGCAGGGGTGGCATGGAGCGGCTTGGGGGTGCAGTAGTAGACGGCCCTGGCTGACGCCTTGCAGACTCTTGGGCAGGTGGGACTGCCGTGGCAGGTATAGTGGTCTCTCCTTCCTGAAGCTGGGAGCTTAGCTCCTGCTGAAATTGTTGCTGCCTTGTCAATTCACGCATGCACCGTTGCAATTGCTCATGAGCGTCTGCATTGAGGCCCTTGCCTTGTTCAGCAATGGCTGCCCTCAGCTCCTGCATCTTCCGATCTTGGGCTGCAGAGCTATGCTCCAGTTTCTGCAAGCGAGAGTCCAGCATAGGGTTCATTGCACCCACTTCTTGTGTCTCGACCCTACTTTGAAGGGCTCTCAGTTGTGACTAGCTCTCTTCAAAAGCAACCTGGACTTTTCGCATCACAGTAGCAGCCTTCTCAGCCTCTAATCGAACGCGGGAGATGGTTACCATTGTCTCCTGCTCAACACGTTGCTTGTCCTGTGTCATGGTTTCCATGGCAGTGTACAAGGAATCTATGCGGGCCTGCATGTCAGCAAGACTCTTCTTATCCTTCTGCCTTTCAGAGTACACTAGGCGAAGGCCATCTTCCAGTCTTTGTCGCTGGTCTCCATCTTTGGAAACACGCTTGTTTTTCATAGTCACCGCCTCTTGAGCAATTTGGGTGCGAGGCCCCGCATTTCCTCCCAAACAAGCAAGCAATTCGAGCTCTGTTACCCTCTGCCATTGCTTGAACCTGTTTCCAGTGCTCCTCAACTACCTGGTTTGGTGGTGGTGAAGCACGGATATGGCTTGCCGCTAGGCTAGAGTATCTGTCATATGCCTGTCGAGCTATGCTTGTTGCACGAGACTTTGCCCGCGCTTCTCTTTTCAGTGTGCACCTGTCAATTTTGCCAGTGTCATCTGGCCTGCGATTGGGAATGGCATCTATGTACTCTCCCAGTAGAAGTTTTGCTGCCATGTCTGCGCTAGGTAGAGGGGACTGCGTATCAGCACCATCCACATGCATATCTGTGGGTTTGGATGAAGGGACGCAGGGCTCGTCCGGCTCTTCTATCACTGGAGTTGCCATGAATATGGTGTCACCCTACAGACGCTTGTCTGAAAGCCTCCAAGCACTTTGATGACGCACAACCTCTGTCCCTTTACTGACGCCCGCCCCAAAGCTTCCACGTGTCGGGCAGCGGTAGTTTCCAAGTGCAAGAAGCAAGTGCGGGCTCTTTCACCTTACGGACACACCTGCCCGAAAGTGTTCAAGTGCATAAATCAAAGCGCGACCTCTAGTGCAACCTCTCGCCACCTTACGGCGCTTTGTCCGAAAGCCTCCAAGCACTTTGATAACGCACAACCTCTCGCTTTTTTACGGGCCGCCCGTCTGAAAGCTTCCACGTGTCAGAAGCAGGCGCAGGCTTCCAAGTGCAAGAAGCAAGTGCAGACTCTTTCATCTTACAGACACCTGTCTGAAAGTGTTCAAGTGCATAACTCAAGCGCAGCCTCTAGTGCAACCTCTGCCACCTTACAGAGGCTTGTCTGAAATGAAAGTAAGCAATGGTTCTTCCCTCTTACAGATGCCCGTCTGCAAGGCTTCAGCATGTAGATGCTTTAAGCCAAGGTGATTGGATGGTATCACACCCTCTGAATCCCGTCTTAAAATCGGGTAGCAAAAACTTGTTTTCTCCTCTCAGATCTTAAGCAAATGTGTACAAGCCATATGTCTTTATAATCATCACAGAACAAGAATTCCAATGATATGCATTGATCTCAAAACAGAGCTGCAGATCAATAGATATGAAGAAAAGTATATAGTGCTGAAAGATCGAACAATGGAAACCCCTGTTGTTTTGCCTCTGAAATCCTGTCTAAACATTAGCAACACAAAATATCTTTGAAAGAACTCTGAGAGAGCTTTCCAAAGATATAAATTTCATGAGAAACCGAGTCACAGAGAAAGAGATATGAACAAAAATGTAATATGAACCACAAAGTGGTGGTGCAGGCTGTAAATCTGTGTTTTTGCTATGGAAACACCATTCAAACACATGTAAATCACATACCTTCAGAAAGATCACTGAGGGAGCTTTCCAACGTGACAAATTTCAGCTGAAACGGAGTTAAAATCCGCCAGATACGATAGAAAATATGTGGACAATACCACGAGCACTTCAGGGTTTTTTTTGCGCCCTCGATTTGCAGCCAGAAAGTTCGAGTTTTTGCAGAAATAATTAATGAAAACATATACAAATTACATACCAATAGGAATAAATCTGAGATGACTTTCCAACGCAATAAATTTCAGCAGAAACGGAGTTCTTGATCCCCAAATATGATCAAAAGTGTTTGGGCAGCACCAGCAGCACTTCAGGGTTTTTTTGGGACCCCAATTTGCAGCCCGGAAATAGATTTCGGCTGAAACGGACTTCCAGATCTCCAATTATGATTGAAAACGTGTGACCGGCTTTCAGAGCGCCTAGGGTTTCAGGAAGATGCAAACTATATATTGGTATTATTGAATGTTGATGTCAAGATATTAACATTGGTATCAGAGCTAGTTACAGCAAAATGTCCAGCAGATTTGGAGCAGGCCTTTTTTCCATTATCCATTATGAACAACATAAATCAGGAGAAATTATACAGTCCACAATAATCTCAATATATACAATATCAAACTGAGCAAATCAAATAGAACTCCTAGCTCTAGATCTCAGCCATGATCCTGGCTACAGGGCTCGGAATGTGAGCTGGCTGGGCAAGTTCCTGCGAACAGGGCCTGCATGTAGGCGGGCTGAGCTTCCCATTGTCCGGGAGCTATGTTATGATGTTTTGGCACTTTGACTATGTTTCTTTGCTTTTGATGCTCATGTTTGGTAGTCCTTACATTAAGTCGTCACTGTCTAGCACTTTACTCACATAGAACCTTTGTTTTGCTTGAGCTTATATCTTTGTATTCAACATTCCAGAGTAAATATATGCATATGCCGAGGCAGCCAGGGATCCCCACTTAGTCACGAGGACTAAGCCTAGTGAGTGCATGTGCAGTGAAAGAGCAAGGTGATGGCAGCAGTGCAGCTGAGGATTGTGGTTGAGTGAAGTTTCTGAGTTGAATTATTCATAGTTAAATATTCTATCTGTTGAGGATATTGAACGCTTTTTATATGATTACATTAAATTCAGCCCTTGAGTTTGGAGTACATAATTTCAACTGTGCAAAAGGAAGATTCAATTCTTCACCAATATTATCAACCTATAATTAGTGCAAGTTTTGACAAGATCTCGAGTTGCCATGAGGGTCAACTCGACAGGCTCGTCACAGTTGGTATCAGAGCAATGTTGGATCTTTGGGAGTTGACATAGAAAATCAGAGAGGAAGTTGAGTTGTGGAATCATGATATTAGTGGTTATTCTTTCCTCAGAAGGAGGAGCAGTATCTAGAGGCTTTGTGTTTAGCATGAAGATGCTAATGGAGAATTCTCCTTGTGAGCAATGGAAGCAGCTAACGATGATGTTGAGGTATAAATTAGTGAATAAGTTGGTGTTGCATATTGATTCTATAAGTGGTTGGGGGAATGCTTCACCAAATCAATGATCGAAGGACATGGGTTTAAATTTAGAAGGGGAGACTGTAACAGACCTGCCACTTGATGGGTCAATATATATACTTACGTACGTATGTACATATGCATGGCATATATGCAGCATGAGTTCAGGGGTTTTGTCTCTTTGGAACAGACATGAAGTCAGGAAGCAATTCTGGGCAGTTTTGGAGCCCAAATGTTTAAGCATCATATCTCGGCGATTCAATATCCTTTTTAGGTGACTCTTTTTGTACTGGAAAGATTTTCGAGTAAACTTTTTGGATTGGGTTTGTTCAGCCGAAACTCATCCGTATGAGAAAGTTATGACAGAAATTGTGATGTTGAGTCAGAATTGACTGCCCATGTATGCTCTTCTGCAGTTTGATTCTTGGAGCTAGAAGACAATTTTTGGAAGCGCAAACGATTGCAAGGGGTCCAGAGGTCCATACATAAAGGAATTCTCTAGAGAAATCTTTGAGGAGGCAAGAGCTTGGAGACATTGAGGAGGACAGTGCTTGAAGATCACGCAACTACTGCATCAATCTTCTTCTTTCAGGTGGGGTTTTAAGACTTACATCTAGGCAAATATATGGATCTTAGTATATGTATAAGAGATGATGGTCGCTTGATGATTCACATGTGGTGTATGATAGGGGCATATAAGTTTGGATTAGAAGTTATCATGAGATTACAGCTTGGGCATGAATCAAGCGGCATCTCTTGCAGCGGCCAGAGGAACACCATCAAGGATGGATTATAATAGCTGCTTGAAAACCATAGGTTATCCCTGGAATAGGAAAAAATTAGGATGTAACACGTTGTTTTGGCATGGTAAGAGGCTTTTGAGTGGAATTGAAGTAAACCAAGATGACAGATATGAACTTCCAGCATGCCGAGATGGACCTCTAAATCCTTCAGAATCGCCTGGGATTCGTTGGAACAGAAAGCCAAAATCCAATTTGGATGAATTCAGGCTAAATGAGTCGAAATCGATGGCCATAAGTATGGCTTTGTGCTGATCGGCACTGAATTCCAAAGCCATGTTGATGCTGTGTCCAAGTTTTTTTTACTTTTGTCTTTTATTGTCTTATTTTCTTTGATTTGCTAAGTTGTTGATTTTAATCATATTTATTGCCATGTGAAAACATAAGGGCAAGTAACATCCTGGATGGTAATGGGTTGCATCTGAGCTTAGCCAGTAGAGGAGATTGGGCATGAAGAGCTGGGCAGAATTATTGTAAGTTGTAAGAATATACAGTATTTGAATAATTGTCTAACTATGGAAATTTGTAATTCATGTGAACAATTTTAAGGATTGTGGTAAAATATATTTCTTGGCTCATGGATATGGGGCATATGCTAGGGAATAGTCTAGCATAAATATTGTACATAGACGGTTGCTCGGCATCAAGGATAATAAAGTCTAGAATGGGGTTTTGAATACTCATATTAGTTGCATAATGTTTATTAAAGCTAAGGAAGTGGCTTTTTGATATTAAGGAAACAAAACCATAGCTAAATGGCCTTATTTAAATAACAATGTTTAGCCTACATCTACATCAGAGTAATAGTTCTAAGCATGCTACAACGACCTAGTTGGGTCATTAGGTCTTCATCACTTGTTTAGCTACTTCTATATGGTATTGGATGAATTGACAAGAGAATTACATGTAAGAAGCATGGTAAATTATTATGGTTAAAGGATTTAACAGAAGCTAATGTGGAGTTGCATTCCTTATGGGAGAATTGCCTTAGTGTAAGCTTGAGTTTTGAGGAGTATTGAACCTACTTAGATGTCATTGTAAGGAGCATTGAATATCTAGCATAAAAACAGGGGGTTATTTTTATAGTTTTATACGCTTTTTCGTTGTTGTTGTTGTTGTTGTTGTTGTTGTTGTTGTTGTTGTTGTTGTTGTTGTTGTTGTTGTTGTTGTTGTTGTTGTTGTTGTTGTTGTTGTTGTTGTTGTTGTTGTTGTTGTTGTTGTGAACATTGCATGCATATGCATCAAACCCCATAACTTTTCTCCTCTGGACTCTTGCCCTCTCGATTCTCTGGCAGAATGGATTTGTTGGCGGAGTGCATTCTTGCTAACAGAAAACATATATTTTTTTTTTTGAAGAATATAGGAATATATTAAACCACTAGAATGTGATCAAGTACAATGATAAGTGTGGTGCTAAGAAATGAAGTGCCCATCATGATTCACAATCAGTAAGAATGTCGACCAAATTTCCCGCTTAACTGTGCTGCACAAGCTTGAGACTTGGTAAGCCCGCCACAACTTATGCCTCAAGATCTAACCAACCGAAAAGGGCTAAGCACTAATCGATTCTCTCAAAGACCTTCGCCTCCGCCTTTTCCAAATCAACCACGTAAGCCAAGCTCGTGATAAATGGAACGCACGCTTGCTTGGCCACCGACCAACCGCTAGGAAAGACTCCCATGAGAAGCTTCGACTACACAAGGAAGACCCAAAGAGGGCTCTCACCCAGACCAAGCTGCCCCTACCTCGTGCATAGGACAAAGCAAAGGCTCAATGGTCTCTCGGCCCTCCCACATAGAGGGCATGTTTCCGCTACCCGAGGCTTGAATCATGGTACTCGGACATTCACCCCGAGGCTACTGCAAGATCTGCCATAAAAGGGTAGCAGATTTTAGGAGGAGGCAATGTATTCCATGCCCACTTCCACATGGCGGGCCACTTACTCCCCTGGAAGCTTAAGTGACCACTTATCCGGCGCGCAATGTGTCCCAAGCGCTAGAAGCCCATAAGCCGATGCTACAAACTGAGATGCATCAAGTCCACTATGCGACTTCCAAACGCGATTGACTTGAGAAGACAACTGCAATGGAATAGCATTCGCAATTCTGGCCCAAGTCCGAATGTCCCAAATAGAAGGCCAAATCGATCCCTAAAAACTCCCACGGCGCCAGTGACCCTCCCAATACCGACCACGGATGGATGTTACCCCTACAAAGAATCCATCGGCTACCGAAAGTACACGGGTGTAGGGAAGAGGCCAAGGGAGATGCAGAATCCAAGGGTACCCAAAGAAAGGGCGATGAGGCTACCATACACCTGCTAGGGTCCAATGAAAAGAGAACCTTGACCACCTTCCGTGCCTTGAGGAGACCTTTAAGAAAAAAGCGAAGCATGAGGGAATGGCCGCAAATCCTCAAACAGAGCCCACGGCAACTGAGCCGGAATTGCTGGCTTCCTAAACACAATAGAGTGGCGAAGCGACTGTGCCAACAGAGCCAATCCTGGGGATTGTTGCTCCTGCAACAACTGCCAGATGAATTTCGACACCAGAACCTTCGTGTGCAAGGACACATCAAGCATACCTAAGCCCCCCGCCTTTTTGGGACGCACACACTTCCACCATGCGACCTTCACTGTAGCCCCCTCCTCATTTCCTCCCCAAACAAAATTGCGAATGGTGTCATCCAACTCCTTAACCACACTTTCTGGCGCAAGTATGCAGGAGGCTGCATAAACATGAGTGCTACAGAGCACTGACTTGGCTATCAGAATCCTACCAGCCATGGTGAGTTTACTTCCCCTCCACCAGTTCAGATGCTGCTTAAGATTCTCAGAATGTCTCCTACCAAATTGCCCTAGCATTAATGTCCAAGCCAAATGGTATGCCTAACAGTTTGGCCGTGGTGTGGTGGTGTAAGAGCCCGTGGAAACCCGACTCAACCACGCAGAGGAGGTTCCTCCAGTACCCACATGGCCGAGCACTTCACCGCTAAGCAAGCACCCCGAAGCTAAAGAAAAGGCATCCAAAATATTCTTGGTCTGCCTCGAGATTGGACTCATCCGCATGAAGAAAGAGGAATGTATCATCCGCAAATTGATTGCAAACCCGCTGCGACCCATCATCCATGCGAGACCTTGCACCACATTGTCGAAATCGCCACCAAAAAGTCATGCGAGAGCTTCGCCACTATAGTGAATGTGAAGGGGCCAACGACATCCCCGCCTAATGCCTCGGCCCACGAGAAGATTGAAGAGGTCTCACCCTCGACACCACACCGTCCGCCCTAGCAGACACGTGCAGCAGCTTCATAACCGCTTCCCTCGAACTAGGTCCGCACTCCAAAGGCTCGCATCATATATTCGCCAAGAACCGCCAAATTAACACTTGTCATAAGCCTTGGCAAAATCCAAATTTTAAGAAAACAAGGGGCTGCCTCATCCTACGAGCCCAATGCACTCCCTCAAAAGCAAAGCAGCCACATTATGAAGAATGTTCCATTGTGGTATAAAACCGCATCGCTTCTCTGCACTAATGGCGTGAACTAGTAATCGCTTAAGCCTCTCAAAGCCTTAGCAATGATTTTATACACTACGCATAAATGTGAGTAATAGGCCTCCAGTCATTGATGGTTTTAGGATGCTTACACTTGGGTATAAGTGAAATACAACCTGTATTCAGCCGAGGATGCATCGAGTTATTCCCCAAAAGATCCACATACACCTGCACCACCGAGTCCCCCACCCATTCCCAGTACTTCTGAAAAAACTCCACTGGTATTCCATCTAATCCAGGACACTTATTCCGAGCCAACAGGCAGCATGCATCCCCCAACTCCTGCCCTGTCAACGGCTCCTCTAAGCTCTGTCTTTGAAGGGCTGAGATTCTTGGCGATACCTTGGCCAGCACCAGCTCTTGAAAAACACTCTGTGAGAAAACATATTGGTATGATGTCATAGGTTCTGTTGTGTATATAATAGAATTATTTTGTTGTTTGTGTTAGGATAATGGTTCTTTATTGTTCCTTTGATTTTGTAAGCAAAACATGTCAACATCAATCTGTATGAAAAGCAAGAAGCCTGAGCAGCAATTTGTCGGATGTTAGACGATGGTGTTTTGTTCTTGTTTTGGTTTTTGTCAGATACTAGACGATGGTGTTTTATTCTTGTTTTGGATTTTGTTTTGTTCTTGGGTTTTGTCTGAGTATCACAGTAAGAAGCAAAAAGTTCAACCAAAAAGTCTGAGCGAAAAGTCTAAGAAGCATGCAACAGCTCCAGATCCTTCTGTCGCTCCGGCTCCTGCTTTTTACCCTAATATCGATATGTATCTTCTGTGTATTGGATCTATCTTTCTTCTGTGTATTGCAAGCCTGCTTCATTTTGGCAGATTCCATTTTGTGTACATCCTCTTCCTACTCATGAAACCAATGAAGCTGTTCTTACCCTATTTTTACTCGGTTTCCTGCGAGCATCATGAAATCCACCAAAGAACTTCCTCAAATATGGAGAGTGTTGTGCAATTGTAGGATACAGATTTCAGAGCTACAGCCATACCCATTGCCATAGTCTTTGTGCCAGCTATTTTTGGCTTCCTCCAGGTATGCAATTCATTCTTTTACTTATCAAGCTCCTCTGATATTTCAATCTAGGGATTAACGATTATTTCATGGAAGAAATCTTATTTTAGTATCTAAGGCAAGCTCCAGATTTTTCCCCACAGTTCAAGGGCAGTGCTTTTGCAGCCATAAAACTTGTCTCCTCTGTGATTACATAGAAGCTAACAAGGCGAGTAGAGCAGAGCTAACACAGTTGTTGGCAGGCCGACTTAGGGTTTTGAAACTTAGGGTTTTCATTACGAAGGCACAAACGACCTCTCAAAACTGGTTTTGCTCTGGGACAGCCTAGTCGGGTCATTCTCCCATGCTGTTCTATGCCCTTCCTAGATGGTACTCTAAGGTTATATCATCTGCTATAAATCTTGTTTTGACTGGTTGTTCTTCAAAACGACAAACTTTGTTTTTCCAGTTCCATCTACAAAAGCTGGTTTAGAAGCTGGTTTTGAACAGAAGCTGGTTTACAAGCTGCTTTATCCAAACGTATTATGTTGCTTGTGACTAAGGATGGACTTCCCACATTACAGTGCTACAGCCATTAGGGATTGCCCAACTTTGCTATAAAACTACTGTGAGATTGCCTGCCAATATCTAGCATAATATGGTTTTTCCAAAGAAGAGTTTGCAATCTTGGCACCTTGGGATGATTTTAAATCATATCTTCTTTTTGATCCTATGAATATTCTTATTTGTGGATGTCAGTGCCAGTTATGATTGCCATTTCTTTTGTATTGATGCTCCCTCTTTGTGGAATTAAATTCGTTTTACATATGCCATATGCTTATGAATGCTTGCCATGGCAAAACAGGCTTTCCTTGATACTAACATATGTACCATATGCACTAGCATATGCATGACAATGTGCAATCTACAATATAAGGGGGTATTTTAAACTAGTTTGACAGTTGATTTTCTTGAACTAGTGGTATTGGTTTTATATTTGGGCATCATGGCCCCCTTGAGCAGACCTTATGATGTTATTGTTGTTTTGCCCATTTTATAATAGTGTATTTGTGTATATTTGGGCGGCTCTTGGTATGCAATGCAGGGAACTAGGATTACAATGAAATGTGTTTTTTGAGATTATATTTCCAAATCAATTTGTTCACACTCTATAAATGAAAGTGACAATGCGTATTTCTAGAATAGTTGTGCATTGTTTAGGGTGGAATGAATAGTGCGTTGCATTTGATCCTCTATAAACATGATTCTTGTATTGCAATATTCAGCTTACAAATATAATGAATAAGCTAGGTTGCCCTAAATAAACATATCAATATAATACTTATGTTTGCCCTTTGTTAGGGCCCGAAGGGCCCAAAATTTTTTTTATTGTAACAACCAACACATAGCTGCTATTAACATTAGTTATCACAAACCATTACATCCAACACTTTTAAATTTAAACCCCCTTGAAACCCCCTTTGGTTTGGGTGCATATTCACAAAAACTTGTACATGCATACCCCACAAACGAGGATCGTTATGTACGGTCCAGATCTTGGAATAAAGGGCAAATATGCCCATCCGACAACTCTCGTTGCCCGAAGTAACCCCCCGTGTGAATATGCACCCAAACCAAAGGGGGTTTAAGGGGGATTTTAAATTAACCAAAGGGGGTTTAAGGGGGATTTTAATTTAAATGTGTCAAATGCAATGGTTTGTGTTAATAATGTTAGTTGTGTGTTAATGGTTTGTGTTAACTAAAATTTTTTTTGGCCCCTTCGGGGCCTTCAAGATGGTGTAGGGGTGTAGATATAGACATTACCTAATACTCTAATGATGGATGGTATATCATAGCCTCATAAATCTAACAAACTAGAGGTGCTCAAATTATGGAAATGAAAACATTGCATAGAATTAGACATATGTAATATTATACCAATATCAATATTAATACATGAGGTAGCCACTCAGGAACCAAGCATGGTTCAGTTCTTCCCATTTCCACAACAGACCATGATATGTGTACAACACCCACTTAGCGCTGCCTTCTCTTGCAAGATAACTCAAAAGATGAAGAAAGCGGTTGTCAATTAACCATAAGAATTGGAAATCCTAAGGCATCTTCACCCCCTTCCTGTTCACCCCATTACTTGGCATGCAAGCCATTGCCCATGCTAAAGTTAGAGAAGCTTGAAACAAAAGGGGAAACCCAAAGATGTTGCAGTCTTCCAAGCCCAAAACCCATGAGCCAGCAGAAAAGCTGGATGGCAATCAACAAAAACTTCCTAAGATGAGAGAACTCAAGCCATGCCTCCAAGTCTATAGAAGCATGGCCAATCTGTGCTTCAGCAGCATCCGTCTGTGGATAGTTCTCTGTACCAAATAGACCCCACCTGATGACAAAACAATGACACAGCTTTTCAAAACAATGTTTTTCATCAACAATGACATGGCTTACACCACTCAAGGTTGGATCTCCTAAAAGCCGCCTCAACAAAATCCCCATCATAGAGAAAAGCAAATCTGTATTTCTTCCTTTCATTCCTTCTAAACGTACTTGATAACCTATCTGCAAGTAATCAATCTTAGACAGAACAGCAAAAGATGTTTATGAACATAAAAAAAACTCTTACCGAATCTCCTATAGCTTCCCCTCTTTCTGCAGCTACCTTTTCTGAAGAAATGACTGATATGCGCCTGGGCTGTGTACAGATTATTAATCATCAGAAATGTGTGGCTCTTATCTTCGTGAATGAACTGAATATAGGAGAGCTCTACTGAAGCAACAAGCTGGTATGGCAAATTGCATGCAGCAAGAAATAATCTCTTTGTTTATCAATGATAAAAATGACCGTAAATGGAAATATGGCCTGCCTCTGTCAGAAAAGCGAAGAGGCTAAACGATTCTTTTTGAATTACGTGGGCAGCTCAGAAGACCTATAAGCAGTCGTTCAAAAAGAAAGGAGCGAAAAGCAAAGGAGCAAAACAGGCCGGACTTCAAACCCTCATTGTTGGGCTCCAGCTCAAGACCTTTCCTGTAAGCACCAATGGCATCTTCATATTTGTTAAGACCACTGTATGCAGCCCCAAGCCTGCTGTAACCTTTAGCCCAGTCAGGTTTCAACTCCACAGTTTTTTTTGCATCAACTAATGCATCCTGGTACTTATGAAGTGATGCATATGATGCAGACCGATTTGAAAACAGGACATGATTATTCGGAGCAAGGCCTATTGCGTCTGTGAAATGTTGAATAGCTTCATCAAATTTTCCTGCCGAAAATGCAGCATTACCCCTAGCCTTTGCCTCATCGGCCATCTCCACCTGGAAAACGACAAGCCTAATCAGACCTCCAATTCAAAAGCATTTCAATTCCCCCAGCTCTTCTTCCCTTTTAGATTTTCTTCTTGCAGCCACTACCTCAATAGCAAATATCGTAAGCCGAGTTAAAACTTATAGCATTCCTTCACCCAGTGCGTGCCAGGAATAGGAATTTTATATACTCAACTAGAAGCTAAGTAAGACTGAGATGAATCTGGAGAGAAAGAATGTCCAGAAGGATGAAATAAGACACTTTTACAAGACAAAACTTAACAACGACATATATAGCCCGAAGGAATCAGGGAAATTCTGCATGGAAGTCCATCAAAAAGGAAGCATCGAAAAAATATAAACAGCCCAGGCATGGAACCGGAGATACGAAAGGAGGAGGAGAGAAAATCAGAGAACCCTTTGTTCCAGAATAAAAACACCCTTTGCAGATTCGCCCTTCGATTCGCCCTTTGCAGATCCCCGGAATGCACAGATGATCAACACATAATCCTAAAAACACCCTTTGCATGCAGATTCGCCCTTTGCAGATCCCCGGAATGCAGAGATGATCAATTTAATCCACCCACAAATGATTCTTCCCTGAAAATCTTCGTTTTCGTTCCCAACACATAACCATAAAACCACCCTTTGCAGATTCGCCCTTCGATTCGCCCTTTGCAGATCCCCAGAATGCACAGATGATCAATTGAATCCACCCACAAATGATTCTTCCTAAATCCTAACCCTAAAATGGGTTATCTCGAGCCTTCCATAGCAGAATGTGATACAATAGAATATAATAAAGAAATATATGATATATATATGGGTCTACCATTGGATATAGGCATCAAAATTAGTTCAAGCGTATGCGCACTCTAGATATACTACTCATTAGATATATCCATGAAATCATATAAAAACCTTAGGAAAAAAAGTACAAAAATACAAAAGAAACCCCCTGTTATTATGCTACATATTCACACGGGGGGTGATGTAGGGCAGCGAGAGCCCCTAAAATTGTATAATACATGTACAAAATCAACACCATTTAGTATGCCTCAAACCTTATAGTATTTTGTAAGCCTCATTATACAGTATACAAAAACTTGTACAAGCATACCCCACAAACGAGGATCTCTATCAATGGTCTAGATCGAGGAATAATAGGCAAATATGCCCATCCAACAGCTCTCGATGCCTGGAGTCACCTCCCGTGTGAATATGCCCCCAAACCAAAGGGGGTTTCAAGGGGGTTTTAATTTAAAAGTGTTGGATGTAATGGTTTGTGATAACTAATGTTAATATTTGCACGTACGAAATCAACACCATATAGTATTCCGCTTGAAATCTTATAGTATTTTGCGAATCTTGTTATACAGTATAGCAAATTTTGTACTTGCATACCCCACAAACGAGGAACTTTACGTACGGTGTAGATTAAAGAATAAGGGGTGAATATGCCTATCCAACAGCTCTCGTTGCCCGGAGTCACCCCCTATGCACCCAAACCAAAGGGGGTTTAAGGGGGATTTTAATTTAAATGTGTTGGACCCAATGGTTGTGTTAATTAATGTCAATGGTAGTTATATGTTGGTTGTTAATGTCAATGGTTGTTATGTATTGGTTGTTATGTGTTGAGGAATTTAATTTTTATATGTTGGATGTTAATGGTTTGTGTTGCAAAAAAAAAAATTTGGCCCCTTCGGGGCCTTAGGGCCGTCGCCCTCCCCCCCCCCCCTCCCCCTGCGCATGTGACAAAAATTTTAGAATTCAAACCACAATAAAACAAATAGAACATAAGTAAAAGTTACCATAAAGATAGAGCAGATTGATCCCATTATTCTGAAAGTCATAAAGTTTGCAACACCCATACACAAACATTTTTCAACTGGAATTTAACAAAGACCTTTTTGCCTCCATGGATTCTTGTGGTGAGAAACCAAAGTGGGAAACTTTTCTGCTTGTTAGCACAAGGATCTAGAAGCCTTGGAATTTGCTTAATAACTGCCTCAAAATCTAAAAATGCATGGTAATTTTTTGCAAGCTTCATTCGGAATGAGCCATAAAACAATATCCAATAGCGCAATCCTATATTAATCAGCTGGTAGGATGTGAAAGCCTACCAAACCCGGCCGAAAAATTGTTGTTTTAGCATAGATAACTTAACCAAACATATCCATATTATAGACTATCAAAAAGATCTCGGAGAGAGCTTTCCAAAGCAATAAAAATCATCTCAAACAGAGCTCTGGATCAAAAGTTATGATAAGAAATGTGTTGCCGGCAGGGAAACTGCACTACATGTGCCTTTCAAGCCCTTCATGTGCCCATTATGCACCACACACACAAAAAGAGGGCTTTTGTTGTGAGCCATTGGTTGTTGATCATTGAAAAAGAAAGGCTAAAATCAATGGCCCTTCATGTGCCCATTATGCACCACACACACAAAAAAAAGGGTTTTTGTTGTGAGCCATTAGTTGTTGACCATTGAAAAAAAAAGGCTAAAATCAATGGCTCAGAAATGGTGCACTCTAGATGTACGCATTAGTACATCCATTTGAATACATCACAAAATCATAGGAAAACCTTAGTGAAAAGCGTACAAAAACACAAAAAAAACCCCTGTTATTTTGCTACATATTAGCAGTTATGTATTGGTTGTTATGTGTTGAATAAGCTACTTCAACATATATGGGCAACTTCAGCAAGGGGCAGAGTAGTGATCTAGGCACCTATAGTAGTAAATAATCTAATGAACATCATATGTCTTGGTCTTTGGTATTGCATCACATGTGCCTTGGTATTTTGATGTTTCTTGGATCCTTTGGGGTCGGGCTTCTAGGTTCGGTGGCCTAGATTGCTCCGGCATGCTCATGTTCATCTGTATTTCTCTATGGTATTCTTGTGCACTGTGACACCGGGCGTAGTTCTCCTGGCAGGGATGCTACGTCACCTCTGTGACTCCATGGTAAGAGGTCCTCCAGTGCCAGACGTGGACTGGAAAGGGTATGCGCATACGAGATTCACCCCACCACTCCCGCTACAGGGCTCGGAATGTGAGCTGGCTGGACATGTTCCTGCTGACAGGGCCTGCATGTAGGCTGACTGAGCTTCCCATTGTCCTGGGGCTATGTTATGATATTTTGGCACTTTTGACTATGTTTCTTTGCTTCTGATGCTCATGTTTGGTATTCCTTGGACTAAATTGTCATTGTCTAGCATTGTACTCACATAGAATCTTTGTTTTACTTGAGCTTATGTCTTTGTATCCAAGATTCGAGAGTAATTCTATGCATGTAGAGGTAGTCATGAACCCCATTTAGTCACGAGGACTAACCCAGAGAGTGTATGTGCAGTGAAAGAGCAGGTGATGGCAGCAGTGCAGATGAGGACCGTGGTTGAGCGAAGCTTCTGGGTTGAATTATTCACAGAAATATTCTATCTGTTGAGGATAGTGAACTCTTTGGATGTTAACTTTACATGATTACATTAATTATAGGCAATTGCCCCTGGAGTTTGGAGTACATAATTTTAGCTGTGCAAAAGGAAGATTCAATTCTTCACCAATATTATCAACCTAGAATTAGTGCAAGTTTTGACAAGATCCCGAGTTACCAGGAGGGTCAACTTGGCAGGTTCGTCACATTTTTCCAATTTTTAAAATAACTAATACCTAAACAAAGCATAGATACCCGAAATGATTATGTGGAACACGAGTTTGACTTCTCTAACTATAGTAATATAGTTCCTATATATTATAAAGTACTTAAAATAATTTTCTAGATGTTTTTTATAATTAGACTAGTTTAACAATATATCAGTTTTATTAATAGTTAACGACACATGCATTGTAGATTATAGTAATGACCTCATGTTCCTCTATAAAAAAGACTTGAAATGGTCATTATTTTAAGTCATTTAACATAAAAGTAGAAACTTTCTATTTTAGAGTTAATTAATCATTAGAGCTTTCGTTAATTGTCTAGCGAATTAATGAAACTTGGTTTCTTTTATACTTCATATTGTGTAAGAAAAATGTCTTGAAACGTCATTGGAAATGGAGTTTTGGATAGCAAATATTTTGGAACGAGAAGGAGGGTTCCGAGAGTGGCACATGCATGGGAATGAGTATCGGAACATGAATGGAGTGCAGAACAAGGTTCCAGGTATGTATGCAGCAAAGTTCACTTGATTTTATCCTTGCTTCATATTAGGTGGTAGTTGTCTCTTCTACTATTTGGCCTTGTTGACGTAGAGTAAGGCATGTTTTGCTCCACGAAATCACATTGAAAGGTTTTATAGGAACCGATGGAAATGTAGAATGCATTTGGCACTTTCAAGCTCTTGCACATGAAATCAACTTGTAATGATATTCAACCAATGTATCAACCTGGCATAAATATTGGCTCCCCAGTTGTAAACCATATTGGAACATTTTTCCTCTCTTTTCTTGTTTTTATGTCTTCATTGGTGGTTGGCGGAGATGAAGTGGTGCCGTCAAGTTCCATGTTCCTCGAACTCAGGGTTTTAGGCATTCCGCATTCAAGCTTACTTAAATCCGAAATTTTTATTCAAAGCTTTGGATTCAAACAACAAAGATTTGAGTTTAAAATTCCCAATTTACAGTATTTTTAGTAACTCAGTGTAAGGATCAATTTGATATTGAAAATGCATTCTATTGGATGCTGACCACTAGAGTGACCTTTTTCTATATGTTCTAGAATGTGTTGGTCCTTCCAATACTTATTGAACACTCCTCTTGGACTAAAACAAACAGTTTACTAAAATTTTAACTTTTGCCTTGCTCTGCAAGGGTATTGATCTAGAATGCTCTAGGATCAACGTTCGAGAAGTTTCCTGATGGGTGTGAGTCAAACTTAAAAATAAAAAATGCCTATATATTCTGCATCATTTCTCTCAGGCGCCAATTTCATTTTCTCTCAGGCGCTCATTGACCTGGCATTGACCTGCCATTGGCTCGTAACTTTGACCACAAATTGGAAATTTGTCCATTTGACCTAGGCTTTTGACTTTGCCAGGGAAAATGTCTTTCTCAAGTGAAGTTCCAGCTGATGAAATAGCACCACAACGCCCTTTGTTACCAGGGAAGGCCTATAGCCAGTCCAAAATTTTGACCTACTAGCCATCAAATAGCGCCATAGCGCCATTTGACACTAATGAAGCCAAAAACAACAAAATTTTGTGAGTCTCTATTCCTTCTTTCCAAATTCGTTTTGATCTTCCTCATTTCTTCAATCCACACACATCCAAAAAGAATCCCGACGACAGCCAGAAATGAGCCTGCGCCCCACAGGATTACCTCCTCCCTTCCCCTCCCCTCCCCTCCCATCCTTCGAAGTCCGGCTATCATATTATAATGATATTTACAAGATCATTGCATGATATCCTGCTAAACTGGTGATAAAAAAAGGAAGACCAACATTTGAGCAAATGCACACTGTTTGACTATAATCTGAAATGGGCAACAAAAGCTAGAACTTGTTTCTCAGAAATAGACCTTGCAAATAAGAACCTAGATGTTA
The DNA here is from genome assembly GCA_021234155.1 of Isoetes taiwanensis. NCBI lineage: Eukaryota > Viridiplantae > Streptophyta > Lycopodiopsida > Isoetales > Isoetaceae > Isoetes > Isoetes taiwanensis. The sequence goes on from JAJEKV010000037.1 coordinate 4,661,318, forward strand.
TTGCAAACCTATCAAAAGTAGAGAAAGAAGAATCAAGTACAAATGTATCTTGGAGAAGCTTGGCGACATACCTAATGGAGATATGTCCCAAAAGCGTGTATCCCTCATAAATAGAAACTTGCTTAAATGGCTGCCTAAGAAATGGCAACAGAATGATCCATTCCCATGCATTATAGCCAAGTTCGACATAGCCATATATGAAATAAAATATTGATTTGATCAAGGTTGTCAAGTCTACAGGTCTATTTTATATTATGTCCAACAACATAAAAAGCGCAATCAATATAAAACTTACTTATGAAAGAAGAGTCGAGAAAATAGCGCAAAACATAAAGAATGACCTTACCAAGAAAAGAATTATTAGATTTGCAGAATGATATGCACAGATGATGCTTTGAAAAAAATTTTACCAACTGCAAATCCAGTCTCCAGATTTCCATCCCGATCTTGTACCACCTACTCCACTATGAAAAGATAATACAAACCTGTAACCCCTAGAACCTGCACCATCATCACATTGTCATCCATAAGTAAATCTAAGATACACGCAAATTCTAAGATAAACACTGTTAAAATTTAAGAATGATCACTAAATTATGCATCTATTGTTTAAGCTATATTTAGAATGACAAATGGTAATGATGATGATGGAATAAGCTAGCATTTCGCAAAAGATAAACCAGAGACCAACCCAGCATTTATTTGTTTAATAACAATGGCACCCATAGGCACTTTTAGCATCTGCAAGGAAGCAGTAACTGACAAACATATAAATAATGGATCTGAGATAACATTATTGAATTTGCAAGGTCATGTACCCATAAGCATCACTAACATCTCCAAGGAAGCCATAATTGAAAGGCATGTAGATAACTAGCTGTTGCATTTGCTACTTCGACATTTATACTGGATTCACAAAAGAAAACATCAATTTGCAGAGTCCAATTCTATCCACAACATACAGAGAAATAGCAAAAACAAAGTACCTAATCTAAAAGCCATAGATGCATTGGCCTTATGGCCAGAAAAGAAAGAAAATAGACCTTGTATTATGGTAGATCGGCACGAACGTGCCCTCCTATGATGATGCACCCGCACTGGTGAAAGCAATGCCCAGATCCATATGCAATTTATACTCCAAGCAGCAGCAACACTTGCCCTGGTGAAAGCAATGCCCTGATCCCCATGCAAATTATACTTTAAGCTGCACTACAATATATAAAGCAAACTGGTGTAAAGCTCAGTTTAAGATGGGCATCATAGAAACATACTGCAAACAATGATTTTATGTTGTATGTCCTCATATCAGCTGTCTAAGTAAAATTTCATGTCAATATTCGAACATTGAAAAACCTTTACCTGGAGAATGCTTCCTAGAAAAAGAGGGCATGCTTAAACTTGTTGCATTTTCTAAACAAGAGGTTCTAGATTCTGAAGCCTTGTGGTTACGCAAAAACTTTGTTCATTTACGCTTGTGTGCCGTAGCATTTCTCTGCTCCTGCATCAAATAGACAAAAGAAAGAGCGTATGAAAATAGACTTATAACATAGGATAGTATTAATGCTCTTCTAATGCTTGGCGGACATGCAAGAATGCTCTTCTACCATAGCAGTCATTTATACATGCAAGGACTGTCATATCCCTGGCATAGAAGAATCTGCTAAAAAACAGTATGTCATGCTCATTATTTTCTCATGTGTAACAATAATAATAAGATTACCTAAATCTCATTCTGCCATCCAGAAACATGTTGCCCCTTTCAAGAATTATATCACAGGAGTTCATGAATGACTTGCCAAGTCTGACTTCTTCAGAAGCACAACAGTAAATTATAATTTAAGATGGTTTTACGAAGTAAGGAGGGCACTTGATGTAATGGGAAACAAATATGCTGCCCTTATTTTGTTTTTTTTTTGAAGAACGACAAACTTTATTGAAACACCAAACCAAAATCCAGATACAAATGCAGAGGCGGGAATAAAATTTCAGAGGATAATCATGATCCACTGAATAGAATCACCGGCCTATGCATAAGACAACACACTCAAATAAGACTCAAATATCAACTGTCGCTTGGCAGGAGCAAGCGAAAGGCCTTAGCGATTCTAGCTTGTGCGTCCTGGAGGACAACTGCAGGAGGAATATCCAAACCCTGAAAGATACACAATCTTCTGCGCTTCCAGATGGACCACAACAACCACCCTAATGCCAAATGAAATGCTTGACTCCGCACTTTATTCCAAGTATATAAATAGCCAGAAGCACTTGCTGACTTGTCAATATCACATGGAAAAGAGAAAGCAACCAAGACCAAACAGGCTGGAGATGATCACATAAAAAAAAACAATGCTCAATGGTCTCGTCCCTTTGCTTGCACAGTGGACAGAGTGCTGACACTCGAGGATCAAATCTGTGAACAAGCACATTCACGCGAGGGCATCGGGTGTCTCGTCTCTTATTTTGTGTGGAATGTTGCAATCACAACGTCAAATCACGTCGTCATCTGCAATATATATTAAACTTTGAAAGGCACACAAGGTTAGTAGGAACTTACGACAGTTGGGAAAACCATGCACAAGGAATCGTGCACTACATCGCTCTCACAATACCATCGACAACTTATAAATTGGCAATGTTACTTTTACAATGTTAGTGCTAGGGATACCAAACACTTAGTGCATTGCATATTTGGCAACGTTACCTTCACAATGTTAGTGCTAGAGATACCAACCACTTACTGCATCGCGTATTTGACACCCCAAATGTAAACACTATGTGCAACAAAAAAAAAAGTCACAAAAACACACACATCTTTTCCGTTTTATTGTAAATGCCAATGGAAGTTGGGAACATAGTAACAGTTAAGAACATCAACCAACAGGACCTTTAGAAAATATAGCAGATCTCAGAATTGTTATGAACAAGCACAAGTTTGTTCTACTAAAAGCTCTTAGAGATACTGATGGAACATTATCTAACATCAAGGAGCTAGGTTCCTTTCAAACATTGTTAAACCTCTGAAAAAAATTTGTTCAAATAGAATAGAATAGAATAGAATAGAATAGAATAGAATACATTATTGTCCCTTGTGCCCTGAGGCCCGTGGACTTATGTAGCATGGGCGAGCTCCCTGATGGGTGCTACTAGCACATCTAAATAAAAAGTTAGGTTAAAACAGTTGGATTATTACTGCACGCATTTCTCATTGCGACCAAAACGTGTTTAGGCTCCCAACTTATGGCACTATTACTAGTTCTCATATGATCCCATCCAATCATTTCTCCAAGCCCCCCTTACCGCTAGATTCCCTTCCCTTTTTTTGTTTTTTTTTTTTTTTTGTTTTTTGTTAAATATTAGGTACCATCCAATCATTTCCCCAAGCCTCGCCTTTTATCGCTAGATCCCCCTCCCCCCCTTTTTGGTTAAATATTAGGTAAATAGATAGACATATCCTATATTATAATGTTATCCTGTAAATCCTGGATTTGGACCCAGCCCTAGATCCTAGGGCCACAAATGACCTGACTATATCGAAGGGCCCAAACACGACAGCCTTTGTTAGTGTTTTAGTCTGCTTTGCGCAATAGCGACATGCAAAGTTTATGTAGTTCACTTGGCTATGGTAGCGAATATCATCAAAGCAGAAGGTTTGTTTTCTTCCACAGGGATAGTAAGCAGAGCATGGGCAGGGTTCGGCCTGTTTTGAACGCGGATCTGGCGACGGCAATCATGGCAAGCTTTCAAGGCATTAGAAAATATTATGCGGATCAGAGGGCACATCGGGTAAGATGTGTGTCATCGTACGAATTTAAGGGAGAGGAAGAACCAGTTATCGATCCTGGTTGGCCATATCTGCAGTTCGTATATGAATTTCTTCTTGGTTTGTTGTAGGTTTCTTGGATAGCCGTGTTTGCAATCTTTCAATTTTGATTAAATGTTTCTGGTTCTAGAGGTATCTTACTTGTTCCTGGAGGATCCATTGTTTCCCTTCTCGACAAGTCTAGATCCTTTACTGAACCAGTGGGTTTAAGATTTTAGGCATTGTATTGTAAACGGCCAATATTCGGTCGTTAGCTTTGCAGATGATCCGTATGTATACTGGCCAGCTTTTATTGGGATTAGAATATGTAGTATAATAACAGGGGGTTTTCTTTGTGTTTTTGTACGCTTTTCACTAAGGTTTTCCTATGATTTCGTGATATATTCAAATGGATGTACTAATGCGTACATCTAGAGTGCACCATTTCTGAGCCATTGATTTTAGCCTTTTTTTTTTCAATGGTCAACAACCAATGGCTCACAACAAAAGCCCTTTTTTTGTGCATGTGGTGCATAATGGTCAACAACAAATGGCTCACAACAAAAGCCCTTTTTTTGTGCGTGTGGTGCATAATGGTCAATAACCAATGGCTCACAACAAAAGCCCTCTTTTTGTATGTGTGTGGTGCATAATGGGCACATGAAGGGCTTGAAGGGCGCATGTAGTGCATTTTCCCCACCGGCAACAGATCTCTGTTTCAGATGATTTTTATTGTGTTGGAAAGCTCTCTCTGAGATCTCTTTGATAGTGTATGATATAGATATGTTTGGTTAAGTTATCTATGCTAAAACAGCAATTTTTCGGCCGGGTTTGGTAGGCTTTCATATCCTACCAACTGATTAATACAGGATTGCGCTATTGGATATTGTTTTATGGCTCATTCCGAATGAAGCTTGCAAAAAATTACCATGCATTTTTAGATTTTGAGGCAGTTATTAAGCAAATTCCAAGGCTTCTAGATCCTTGTGCTAACAAGTAGAAAAGTTTTCCACTTTGGTTTCTCACCACAAGAATCCATGGAGGCCAAAGGCTGCTGTTAAATTCCAGTTGAAAAATGTTTGTGTATGGGTGTTGCAAACTTTATGACTTTCAGAATAATGGGATCAATCTGCTCTATCTTTATGGTAACTTTTACTTATGTTCTATTTGTTTTATTGTGATGAAATTCAAAAGCTACAGGTGATGAAAGCCTCAAATGAATTCCAGTTTTTTTCTGGTTTGAATTCTAAAATTTTTGTCACACGGGGGGCGTTCCTAAGGCCCCGAAGGGGCCAAAAAAATTTTTTTTGCAACACAAACCATTAACATCCAACATATAAAAATTAAATCCCCCAACACATAACAACCATTGACATTAACAACCAACACATAACTACCATTGACATTAATTAACACAACCATTGGGTCCAACACATTTAAATTAAAATCCCCCTTAAACCCCCTTTGGTTTGGGTGCATATTCACACGGGGGGTGACGTAGGGCAAATAAAATACCTGCACAAATAAATAAAATAATACACAGGGATATCAAGGTCACTAGACAGCACAATATTTTATGGATTGTCTATGCTGGATGCTTGCTTTGTTAAAGCTCAGGGTGCAAACATACTAGTGAATATTAGGGGGGCATATCAAGCTTGCAAATTTTGGAGAATCAAAGAAAGTGCTTGAGTTGGTAAGACCATTATTTTATGTCAATGAATTGTGATGAAGAATAAGCTCATTATAGGCGGCAAACCATCCATATTATTCTGGGCCTTGATATTTTCTCCATGTTATCACTGTTGGATCATAAAACTATGATTATCAATGCATTTCAAAAACCAGATCCATCCAGTGCAATGAAATGTTGGTAAACCTAATATTTCTAAGTGATATGACACAACGGTCTGTAAATTTAGAATTGATAGATGTTTACGTTTATGTTTACGCCACTGAACAAACGATTGGCTTACCAAATATTTGAGCAAAGCACAGATTGTGCAATACTTTTAAAGATTACAAAGTTTAGTTTGTGCTTATATTTTGGAGGCTCGCAGCATTGGATTAGTCAGGAAAGAAGAATATAAGGCAACATTTCCAAGATAAAATCATTTACCTCTTATGGTTGGTGATATTGGGGTAAAAAGTTAACGGATGCTCTTCCTTTGTATAACTTTCAGATTGATGGGTCTTGCCACCACACATTGTCAAAAACTTTTCACAGCAGATCAGATAAAAGGAGGTAATTTCTTTTCTAGACCAATTGATAACTACACAATGTGGGGAATGCACAAGGCTAACATTATTGTATTACTATCTGCAGCTTGATTCTATGATGTAAATAGTTCCAAGCCAAATAGTATGGAGGGCCAAATGGAACTAACAGCAATGATGTGTAGAGCCAAATTATGAAGAGTACTTTGCAATCTGAAAATAATTCTCTAATTGGTCAATTTGATGGAAATTTAGGAATAGAGCAGCGAAGGGTTGCCTATGCAGAGACATAATACAGGCTTGGAAAGTTAAATCATATGGAATAGACAGTTTTTGTAGAGGGACCACATCAGGACCAAACTCTTCTTCTTGGCAGTTCCCATCAATTAGCTGCAACGCCTCCTTCTGCAATGCCGCCTTTTGGCTATTTTAAAAATTTTGTATATGTTCTAGCAGAGCCTCTAGCCTCTAGCCTCTAGCCTCTATCTGGCAGTTAAGTAGTTGCAATTCTAGACCTATTGGGTATGTGACTATCAGCTATAAATCTCATGCATAATTTATCTCATTCTACCATCCAGAAACCTGTTGCCCCTTTTAAGAATTATATCACAGGCTCTCTGTTCATGAGTGACTTGCCAAGTCCGATTAGAAACACAACAATAAATTATAATTTAAGATGGTTTTACGAAGTAAGGAGGGCACTTGATGTAATGGGCAACAAATATACTGCCCTTATTTTGTGTGGAATGTTGCAATCACAACGTCAAATGACATCGTCATCTGCAATATATATTAAACTTTGAAAGGCACACAAGGTTAGTAGGAACTTACGCAGTTGGGAAAACCATGCGCAAGGAATCGTGCACTACATCACTCGCACAATACCATCGGCAACTTATAAATTGTCAATGTTACTTTTACAATGTTAGTGCTGAGATACCAAACACTTAGTGCATTGCATATTTGGCAATGTTACCTTCACAATGTTAGTGCTAGAGATACTAACCACTTACTGCATCGCGTATTTGACACCCCAAATGTAAACATTATGTGCAACAAAAAAAAGTCACAAAAACACACACATCTTTTCCTTTTTATTGTAAATGCCAATGGAACTTGGGAACATAGTAGCAGTTAAGAATATCAACCAACAGAACCTTTAGAAAAAATAGCAAATCTCAGAATTGTTATGAACAAGCACAAGATTCTCAGAGATACTGATGCAACATTATCTAACATCAAGGAGCTAGGTTCCTTTCAAACATTGTTAAACCTTTGAAAATTTTTTGTTCAAATAAAAAGTTAGGTTAAAACAGTTGGATTATGACTGCACACATTTTTCATTGCGACCAAAATGTGTTTAGGTTCCCAACTTATGCCCAGCAACGTTGGGCACTATTACTAGAAGATAGATAAGAATTTTAATGTCCTAACCTTCACGACCCACAGATAAAGTTCCGAAATTGTGAAAAGGGACAAGTGTGCCATATGATTTTATAAGGTCTAGTATAGGTATTCGTATGCATTGGAGTAGAATGATGATGGTGGAAATAGGGTTTCATAGCATCAAAGGTTTTTGTTTTTATCTTCTTATCTTGTGCACTTTCTATACTTAGATTTTAGGGTTTGGGGGCATCTGGCGGACAAGAGGAGGCAAGCTGAGGCACTCAATATGGTGGAGCAGAGAGGTCCTCTTATTTGTGGAAGGAGAGGATAAGATTTGCGACACTGCCTGCTTCATAGATACGACTCCATCAAGTGTTTGTCTTCATGATGTTTTGATTGCTAGTACGTGCTTTATGATTAGGTTGTGTTTTGCGTCCAGATAGATGTAGTGGGCATACAGTACCTGATGAGCTTGGAAAGCTATATTGCTAGAAGTGTTGCTAATTTTGGCAACTCTTTGTGCGCATAATAGAGGATGCTATATAATTACCGACTGGTTATATCCACTGCCTGATGAAGTTCATGGATCTTATAATCATGCCTCATAAAATTTTCTTGTAATTATCCTTCAAACCAAGATGGAGACACATTTATACTCATACAAAAGATTAATTTCTGGTGTGAGTGTGCAGAATGCCAAGGTTCAGGAAAATGGGCAAACAAGTGTAGCTATGATGTTACATTTGAAATATTTAAGCTGCTTGCTTGGTGATTTTGGCAATAGGTATGGATTGATGCTTGATGTTCAGCAGGCGTGATTGCAGGAGTGCTTTTGTTGAAGGTTTGAGTTGAACATTTATGGGTTGTTCACATATTTGGAAGTGTTGTGATTCTGCCTAGTCTGACAGGGGGTTCAAATCCCCTTAGGAACTATTTTGTGAGACGATTGTATGTTGACCTGTATATTGACTTATTGCGAAGGTTAAACAATCTTATGCTGTGGTGGAAAAGGGGATTTGACCCCATCATGGATTTGTTGGACGGTGTAGAATGCATAGGAAGGAATATGCGTGAGAATATTATGTATATCAATGGTCCAAAACAAGCGATAAGATTCATGTACACATTATTTGAGATTACAGCTATTTCTAGTTTCAGGTATTTCTTGGGTGTTTTTCTGGCGGCGATTTAGCAGCGCCGCCAACAGAGTTTTCAAACAGTCCGAATGGGCTCTTCCATAGCTTGGCCGCATTTTCACTTCTTTGCCATAGCTTCGCCCGGATAGCTCTGTTTCGCAAAGCGATTCTTTGCCATCCATAACTTCGTCAGATCCCTCTGTTTCGAAGTTATGTAAGCTGTTTCATGCCATATCCGGACTATTTTATGCCCTGAGCCATTCTATAAGCTGTTTCATGCCATAGTCGGACTATTTTATGCCCTGAGCCATAGCCAGAAGCTTGCAAACGCAGCATCAACTGCCATAGCCGATCTTCGCCAAAAAAATCAAGGTCGACCTGAAGACAAGCAACAACGGATTCAGATGGCATTCGAGCTCTGATACTAAAAAAATCGGAAAACAGGGGATGCGATTTAATCTGTGGGTCGTGAAGGCCACATATGGCAACTTACGCCACCAGAAGGTTTCTGGAAGAAACCTGGCGGTGCCGCTACGAGCGGCGGCAAGGTTTCTTCCAGAAACCTTTTCATGTGGCATAGGTTACCTTATACCATAGAGACCAGAGTGGCATGGGATGGTAGATTAACAAGGGCATTTAGCCGAGACAAACTAAGGCCCTTTTTCCACAACAGTCTTATTTTGTGGCTGGCATATTTTTTTATTTTTTTTTGAGAAACATACAATGCATTCACATAAGCACCAAATGCCCAATGTTGCAGTACCTTTCTTTCAATAATTTTTTCCCTCATTCACTGCTCCAAACACACAAAAGATTGGCCTTATATTTGCAGATAGACAATTAAAGAGAACAATAAGCCATTTCTGCGACTTCATACTTGAAGCATGCCAGAATCTTCAACACCATAACTTATCTTGCATTGCATAATGACGAATTGATGTATACATCATAGAACATCATCCTTCTGACGAGCATCTTATGTATTCGCAGAGCCGTCTCTGCATGCCGCAGCCATTGCCGCACCTTCACGCTGTGACATTAGATAATTAGTGAAGTGAAACACAGAAGTTGCAAGAAGGTTTAGCGCATTTGCAATTGAGGCACTGACCTTTTGGGCTCCATGTCATCTCCATGTCATGTATAGGAAACATCCTAAAAAATCAATTTTCCATTACTTAAATATAAGACATGTACTTTTAATATAAGGCATGTCTTATAATTTTGATTTTCCACATGAGTAGAGCTGCAGCAATTCAACCTGTAAGCACTTGTTTCAAGAGGATGCAAATTTTAGTCTTTTAAAAGGATGCAGCAATTCAACCTGTAAGCACTTGTTATAAGAGGATGCAAATTCTACTGTTTTCAAAGATATGAACTTGAATTGAATGTACAAGTGTAGCAATGGATCCTGCTGCAAATTCACAGCTAATGATTCTGACAAGCTTGTAAGAATGATTTGAGAAAGGAATTTGAAACTCTTTGCTGCAAAATTGCCTTGATGATAAATCGAGCTGCTTCAAAAATTTCCAGCTTAAAAAATGGTTTTACCTGCTTAAAAAATGGAGTGCCTTCCTTTGTGAATCTGCCTGCCTCTGTTAATAGACAAAAAGTGCAGTATCTTTCTATTTCAAAGATTTGCCAGCAACCAATTTCAAAGATTTGCCATCGAATTTTACTTGTGGCAACCAATTTTCGACCTGTGGTATCCAATCCGGCCTGCAAATATATGACTATGGCATCCAATCCGACCTGCAATTTCACTGTGGCATCCGATCGCAAGAGGATGCTTTGATTATAGTACAGAAGGAACAAGCCAATTCGATGATTTTACACAATTTTTGAGACTAGAAGCTTGAATCATCATCGGAACAGGGTTTTCTTACTGGAACAACTTCAATCGTCACTGGAACAGCTCAATGTTTGAAGAAACGACTAGACTTTTTTTTTAGACCCTAAATTCAGGCGAAGAAACCCTCTGATTGGATAGGATTGGTTCCCCCGGAAGAAAATAAGACTCCACATTTGTATGGAATGCTTATAAGACATTTCTTATAAGTTGTCTTATAAGATATTTCATATAAGTTGTGTTATAAAAGTTGCGGTGAAAAAACCAACATGTCTTATTTGCTTATTTGACCCAATGATATTTCTAAAATATAAGACATTAGTTAGTGTCGTGGAAAAAGGGCGTAAGATACCAAAAATCCTCTATCATGGAAAGGCTATTAAAAAACGAGTATCGTTTCATTTATATATACAAGAAACTTATCGCGGCGGCCTTACGGCCGCCGCGAACGTTTCTCTTCCCCAACTCGTGTATGCATGCTAGAACATGCAGACATTAATTTTTCTAAATTCATAATGCTTTCCTTTTCTTAACAATGAAGTTTAGAACCCATATTGCATGATGGATTTAAAGGTATTGAAGACGAAACAGGAGTATGGGCTCTGCTATGGCAATCAACTAGGCCTCTGTTTTCGGGCCTACAAATCAGGCCCATGGGCTAAGGGAACTAGAAGGTGTCATCTCAACCAACTCTATGCCTATTGATCCAGTTTTATCATGTTTTTAGTATTCCACAAGGAACATCAATATAGTACAATGCTAATCTAGAGCAAGATACATCTATGGGGACCAGTAGATTGCAATTATTGGGAATTTACGAAGATGGAATGCCCAGGGGTTGCAATCTACTCGCCAGTCTACACAAATGTTCTATAATGTCAAACAACCCATCCATTTGGATATAATACTATAACATATATTGCACCCAAATGAGCAGTTGAGATTTCATAGCAGATAAGGAGTTGAATGGACGATCAAGATTCCAATACGAAAATATAAAATGAAATACAGCTAACAATAAGCTAAGCTTGGGGAATGGGTTCGGTTGAATTGGTTGCGTAGTTTAGATACGATGGGAAATTATTGTTGAATGAACATAAAGCTACATTATCATTTTTTTCGTTTTTTGAAAGGACGAAAAGAAAACTATGAGTTGGGATTTTTATCTATGGTGTATTATGGTGATGCCGGTGTCTTCTCTCTTTGTGGAATCGAAACAGGGGGCGCCCATTTTGGCCGGAATGAGAACATGAGCCGGTAATTCTAGCGTAATTGATAACTGTAGCTCCTCTATATCTTACGTACCTAGTCGAATGAGAACACTTCAATGAATCGGGGATCGATCCAAAGCCCTCTAACCAAATCTCTGAGCCCTTTGCGGAACTAATCTTTGTAGCATCTCAAGAATGCCAAAACACCATCTGATCTTCGCCTAAACCCTTTGATCTTCACAAAACTCCTGTGGTCTTTGCAAAATACTTATGATCTTCTAAAACTCCTGAGAATGCAGATTGCAAGTTTGGGTCAGTTCTCACCATTGCCTATATGTTAGTCCCATGCCAATAAAACAGTGTATTTGCCACTTTGCAATGTAGAATGACTTTAGTTGAAGATCTAAGTTACGCCAAAAAAGCGAAAAGTTGAACATGATATTTGGGAGCAAAGTGGGACTCCTAACCGGGAGAAAGATCCATGAAAAAGCTGCCCAAACAAGAAAGCTGCTCCTAGTAATCACAGCAAATACTCTCAAATTTTACCGTGAGAGGTATGCTTATTGAAGCTTTTTCAAAGAAGAGGGTTTGCTGCAACAACCGATTTGAAATTTAAATTCGTTCATGGACTACAATCAATAAATACTCATCCAGGCATGGCCAAAATGGAAAAAAAAATATAAACCCTAAACTTGCTCACCTCATTTGAAGCAATCTTAGCCTTGTGCAGAGCATCTGCAGTCAGATATGGATGGTATCGCCGGCTTGAATATGAAACAACATCAAACATCGTTTAACCTGTGAATATGGCAAATATTCGGCTTTGCCTGCTTTAGCCATTCAATTTTACAGATTGTATACCGCTAGAACTGGTTGCCAATTCAACAAAAGTTTTATTGTTGCTCAAATAGACTCTTCTTCAAAAAAGCCTCAGCTCTAATATTGCCATTTGATCCTGCCGATCTGCGCTCTAATAGAGCAAGCTAAACCATGGGCTCCACCGTAGCCAGAGCAAGGATTGCTCGCAGAGCAAGAAAAGATTGCTTCCATCGCCCTTTCTCTGGATCACTACCTATCGCCACAAATGCGCCAGTTTGTATATGCCAGTTTTGTGAGGAATTCCATGGGCAAATTGGGTTGTGCCTACCCTGCTGCGATTCTTGTTTTGTAGAAATTATCCACCAGAATAATGCTTGTAATCTCCCATTTCTTGGTGCAGGAATTCAAGACCTCTGTAGTGCGGTACCAATCATCCCCTGCAACCACCACTTTGTAGGATTTTTTTGCTGAATCCACACACAACCCAATAGTAGGGGAACCACTGATTCTTCAACATGGGCGCCAATTGGATGCACGATCTGCTTAGTGGGCTGCAGATCCACACAAAATGGCTTAAAACTTAAAAATGCGATGGAATGCAAAGCTCAAGGTCAAAGCTCGGAACATAAATGTGGCTGTGGCGATTTCTTCCCAACCCATAGCTTTGAAGGACCAGACCTCCATACCCCAGCCTGGAATACCCTGGTTTCATCTGTTTAAGACCTCCATAGCTTGGAATACCCTGGTTTCATCTGCTTAAGAAGGAGCTTGGTTCAACAGATGCAGGAAAGCTCCCCCTGGTGCTATATGCTAAGGACGTGGAGTCCAAAGATGGCTTTTAGTCCAAAGAGGGCCTTTAGTCCAAAAGGGGGCCTATGGTCCAAAGAGGGCGTTGGTCCAAAGATGGACCAAAGGGGCATGCATGCTATATAGTAGCTCGGGGGAGAGCTCTGAGGCAGCTGTGCTTTGGCTGAGAGCTCGTGGTTGGGTGGTGAGATAGCATGCCACGTCAAGTGTCTGTTTTAGTGGTATCAGAGCGTTAGGTTTCGATGGGTGTTCCATTAGAGATGGGATTGGTGCTTACACAAGTAACTCCAAGCAAGGCATACTCATGGTTGTTCTGTTGTGGATTTTGTGGACCCCGACTTGTGTTTTGGCACAACGAGTATGAATTCTAGTAAGGCTAGGCTATGCTTTGTAGCTGAGTTCTGGTCTTGGCAAGCATAGGGCTATGCATGTAAGATAATGAGGTTTTTGTCTTAAAGTACTTAAAATATGTCCCTTGGTTTATGACCTTGTGGCGATATTCTTAAAAAGACAATAATCTTAAGGAATGTGTGGATGTTAATGATATAGATAAGGAAGGGCCAAGGCCAAGGCCAAGGCCAAGTCTATGTCATATCTTATTTAGAAGACACACTCTAGAACAAGTATATGCCATGAAAGTTACCTCATGACATAAAGGAAAAAGTTACGCGTTATGAATAACGCCGAGAAAATATTGTCCACCAAGGGAAGCCTCTATTGGCACGTATTCCTTTTAGTGGCACAATATTTCTTTTGATAGCAAAGGGGTAGACTAATAATTAAGTTAAAGTTAAAAGATATGACATGAAGATAAAAATTAAAAGATAAGAATAAAGGCCAACTCAAAAGCCCATGCTTAAAGGAGGACATGATCGTTGGTACCAATTTTTGGACTATTCTCCTCATGTTTCCATTGATGCTCCCTTTGAGACATAGAACATATATATGTCTATTCTCAAGGACAAAGGGGACAAAAGTGGCATGAGCATAGGGTTCTGGCATTAGACTCTACATGATAGAAGTAGCAACAGAAAATCATTCTGGCTAAGTAGAGGATTTGAGTTTTGGATTGCCTAAGTTATCTCTTAGATCCCCAATATCCTCAAGGTCAATAGGATTTAGTTGTCTTTCTTAGTCTTTTATTTGGTCTTGTAATGCAGGGCGGTTTCCCTTTGGTGTGCAGTTCTGGTTGGTGATGCTTAGGTTGTCACCAAGGAATGGGTGTTACGAGTTTAATCATTTAGTTGATTGGGTTACTAGTACCCTTGGGTTAGCCTTGGCTAGCGGGAGTGAGACCTTTGAGTTGTTGAAAAAAAACAAATTTATTCTAACCCCATTCCAATAGTTTAAATGTTTGGCAATGAAAACTCGTTCTGTGTAGTTGGTGGTTTTGCGTCCTTAGTCTAGTGCATCTCCATTGAATGAGTGTCAAATAATCAAGCTCCTTCTTGGAGAATGCATGGCCAACAAGTTGAGATTAGGCGCCAGCTTGATGAGTTACTTCAAGCTGGATTGATCCGCCATAGTACTTCACCTTTTGGTGCTCCTGTCTTGTTGGTTAAGAAAAAAGATAATTCTTGGCGCATGTGTATAGATTATCGCGCTTTGAATAAGATAACCATAAAGAATCGGTTTCCTATACCAAGGGCGGATGATTTGTTTGATCAAAGGTGCCACAGTTTTTAGCCGTCTTGATCTTAAGTCCGGGTATTGGCAACTTAAGGTTGCGCCTGAAGATGTTCACAAGACTGCGTTTAGGACAACTTTTGGACATTATGAGTTTTTGGTCATGCCATTTGGACTTACAAATGCGCCAGCTTCTTTTGCGAGGCTAATGGGGCGACTATTTGAAGATGTGCATGGCGTTTATGTCGTCGTGTCTTCGATGCCATATTAGTTTTTAGTAAGTTTAAGGAAGATCCTTACTTGCATTTGCAGGAGGTTTTCCGTCAGTTAAGGGAGGAGGCGATTACTCTTACTCTTAAGAAAAGTATCTTTTTCCAATCGGAAATTGAATATTTGAGTCATATTGTTTGCGCTGAGGGTCTTAAAGTTGATCCCAGTAAGGTACAAGCAATTGTGGATCGGCCAGTACCTACTTCAGTTGCTGCATTGCGTTCCTTTGTGGGCTTATGCAGTTATTATAGGAAGTTTGTACAGAATTTTGCTCGTTTAGCTTCAGATTTATATTTGTTGCTACGAAAAGATGTTCCTTTCCAATGGAATCATAATCATCAGTTTGCTTTTCAAGTTTTAAAGGATGCCATGGTTAATCCTCTTGTTCTGCGTTTGCCAAAGTTTGGTCTACCTTACTTGTTATGTGTTGATGCAAGTGGTATGGCTTTGGGCGCAGTGTTGATGCAGGATGGTCATCCTATTGCTTATGAAAATCGAAAGTTTTCTGACATGGAAAGTAGATATAGTGTTTATGATAAAGAATTTCTGGCTGTCATTTATGCTTTGCAAGTGTGGCGACACTATCTCTTAGGGTCGACGGTTCCTATTTTGACTGACCACCAAAGCATTAGGCACATTGTTTTACAGAAAACATTATCGGAAAGGCAATTGAAATGGGTTGCTTTTATGCAGCAATATGATTTCTAAGTGGATTATCGTCCTGGTAAAGAGAATGTTGTGGCAGATGCTTTAAGTAGACATTATGCAGTTTGTTCTCTTCTATAGCACAATCCAACCATTTGGAGGAAATGAAGCCATTGTATGCCACTGACCATGATTATAAGAATATTTGGTTGTTGGCAATGCATATGGATATAAGATCATTAATGGGTTCTTATATAAAGGTCCAAAGCTATGCATTGTTCGGAACTTTCGGTCACTTATTTTTAGAGAAGTCCATGATGCACCTACTGCAGGTCATCGCGGCGTGGAGCTGACTTTGGCAAAGCGTGAACCATACTTTATTTCGCCTGGATTGCGGAGAGACGTCTTCATTCCTATTAGTCATTGCGTGACTTGCCAATGGATAAAGAAAGCGAACAAGAAGCCTCTTGGTGTTCGTTTATCCTTACGTATTCATGAAGCGAAGTGGATGCCAATTACTATAGATGTTATTGTTGGGTTTTCCACAAGTCCTCGCAAGAATATTGGCAATTGGATGGTTATTTGGACAATTTGAATAAGTTGACAGCTTATATTGTAGGTCCTCTCTTTATCAAGACGACGTTTAGGCTACATGGTTGCCTAAAGGTATTGGATCTAATTACAATACAAAGTATACCAGTAAATTCTGTAAGGCATTACTTCTGCAGTTGGGAACTAAGTTAAGGTTCTCTATTTCATAAATTGATGGACAACCTGAGGTGGTGAACAAGGTTATTTGTTCCATCGTAAGAGGGTTTGTCAAGGAACATCAAGGTCATTCGAAAGAGTATTTGTCTATAGCTGAATTTGTATACAATAATGCCCATCAGTCTACCATAAAGATGACACATGTTTAGACGATCTATGGTTAGGCTGTGCGGAAGACACTTTTTGGAGTGTGTAAGGATGTTCCAGATGCTGATGATTTAGTTATTGAGCATAAGGATCTCATGGACTTGCTTCAAGCTCGTATTCGAGATGCTCCGAATTATTTTGCCAAAGAAATCATCTAAGTGGCAACTGCCAATGGTTTTTAAGAAAGGAGATTGGATATGGATAAGGATCCATAAAGGACACTTTAAGAAAGGTGCGCACAAGAAAGGTCTTAAGTGTCGACTCCATTTCCATGGACCATTTCAAGTTATAAGTGGTCAAGGAGAGTGCATATTAATTAAGCCTCAATGTTAGAAAATGTATGATATAGTGAATGTATAATTCCTAAAAGCTTATCAAGGTAAAGACTTACCTCCAATTGAGAGGTTAAGTGAGCCAGAATTGATTGGTATTTCCAAAGTTCTAGAACCAGGAAACAATTTTGGAAGACAAAATCCACTAGTGGTTCAAGACAATATTTGGTTAAGTTCGCTCACAAACCTTTGGAGGACGCTTCATGGGTGCGTGGCAATGTTTTAGAAGCTTATCCGGATATTCTTAGAGAATATAAAGATCGGAAAGCAAAGGAAGCCGAGGGACAAGAGGAAGTCCAAGCACAGGCTTCTACTAGCCGGCCTAAGCGAGGGCCAAGGAAAGATTATGCTCGGATGGCTAAAGGTATTTAGACACCCTTTTGCAGCAGAGGACTGCTGCAATGTCAAGAGGGGGGGAATGCTATATGCTAAGGACGTGGAGTCCAAAGATGGCTTTTAGTCCAAAGAGGGCCTTTAGTCCAAAAGGGGGCCTATGGTCCAAAGAGGGCTTTGGTCCAAAGATGGACCAAAGGGGCGTGCATGCTATATAGTAGCTCGGGGGAGAGCTCTGAGGCAGCTGTGCTTTGGCTGAGAGCTCGTGGTTGGGTGGTGAGATAGCATGCCACGTCAAGTGTCTGTTTTACCTGGTGAGGCGGAAGGGACTCTAGACCATCTGCCATGGCACCTGTGGAGTTAGAAGAAAGAAAAGCACCCTCAAAGAGCGCCTCCAGGCCATCAATCGGCCATCGCCAGAGCTCGGAGCAAAAAAACAGGGGAAAAGAAGTGACGTGTCATGTCTTAGGCAAGAAATATTACCTTAATTACTTTTTTAGAAATGAAGAAAAAATGTACGTGTCCAGCGCCAGGATTAGCTCCTTATTTTTTAAGAACAGAAAATACATGGTATGACTAGGGACATTTTTTCTGTAAGATGTAGGGGCCCTGGTTCCCTTCTCTAGTTCTCTTTTTAGATTGAAGATTATCAAATTTGCTTACTCCGGATTTCGCCATGGCAATGTGCCGCACGCTGTCTTTCGATGGGCGCTACTAAGTAAGCATTGGCGGCAACCTTAGCTGCCAACAGTCAAATCAAGGCAACAAAGCAAGGATGAGATGCATATCAATGCAAGCATTGTGGGCTTTGGATCCACCATCTCACAAAGTGACTGCTCTCCTTGCTCTACAACATCCACTTTCAATCTGGAGCGGTGGCGAGGATGGAGCAATTGTTCGCTGGGGATTTTCTTCACGCCCTCCAGATCCCGATTCTCCTCAACAGGTTTTATTCTCAGTTCCCTTTGTATATTGATTGTCTTATGCAATTGCTTGAAAATGCCCACTTGCTTTCGATCTAAATATTTATGCTCTTTGAACAATTGAGTGTGTTGTTGCGCACCAATATACACTTAAAAGGTACTAGGAATTATAAATTCTGGCCAAAGAACTGTAACATATGATGGTTTTTAGATTTCTACATTTAGTCCCCGGAGAGCAGGCAATACCATGGCCCAGCTTTATTCCTTTGGACAGTAGTTTTAAACTCTATTTCCCATGTAGAATTACCTGATGAAGGTGATATACTACATCAACACATCTACAAGATTCGTCTGGCATCGTTGCCAGATAAACGATCACGGTTTATAAAGCCTTTTGCTACCTGCTAATCTGAAGATATGATTGTATTGGCTGAGGAATGAAAGAAAGATGTTCAGGGGCAGGATGCCATTTCCTTATCTTTTATTTTCTTGATTCTGCCTAATTACCATAGAGCTACTCAATTGAGCTCAGCCTCTGACCAACTGTTGCCAGCCTAACTCAGATAAATATATTGTTATAAATTTCCTTTCAAGATTGTTCCTTGCATTCGATTTGCATGTTGCATGAATACTTCAATAGCATATCAGGCCCCAAGTCACTCAGAGAACCAAGCTATAAAGAGTAGCATCAGCTATTTCCTGTTCATTTGGATTTGTCTTGATTGGAAGTGGAAGCAAAATAATAAGCCTTTGCATGTTATCCCCTTCTTTTACCCATTCCTTTTTTAATAACAAATTCTGCATGTGGTAGATGAACTGGCATGCCTTTTTTAACAAGTTATGTTTGATATTGATACATGTCCTTGGAATGATAAGCCTCTTATTCTTTTCAACGGTTTCAATTTAGCAAGGTCATATCATTCTGTTTTGCCCACATTTCTGGCTAATGTAGGTGTTATTCTGTGTAATCAATAACGTATTTCATTTAACCAGTTGACTGCAGGTTTGGATACTTCTTCCCAGCTGAATTCGACCTTTTTAAAAATCTTATGTCAAAGTTTATTTTACTTGATGTTTCTGGAAGAGCTCATGTTGTGCCATTTGTCCGTGTTCCAAATGGGTAAGCCCTCATGCCTGTGGATTTGGGTGATAGCAGGAGTTCTGGCCAGCGGCAATGCTTTGTGGACATACTGCTGCTATTGTTGGTCTGGAAGTATGTTCCTTGGACAGACATGTCAATGCTGTGGTGAACAATTCTCAGGGGGCCACAGAATCTATTGTCATTAGTCTGAGTGTTGATGGTGGTGTGTGCACATGGGATGTTGTCACTGGTCGTTGTATGCATAGAAAGCAGTTACCTTCCTGGGTATCATATCCTGCAGCCATATGTTCCTTTGCTGGCAATAATTCTTGTGTTGCTATCTCTTACTCTGCTGAGTTCAGCTCTGCATCTGAGCATGGACCACCATTAGATGGAAATGATTATGAAGGCGACGACACTGGCTCTGTAGCTGCTGAATTTAGAAATCAGAGCAGGCTACATTGGAAGGGAGGGGTAATAATTCTGGACACAATGACTCTTGCTGTTTTACAAGTTGTATTTCATGGCCCACTAGCATCTGGTCCTATACACACAATCAGGATTGTTCCTGATTTAAGATCAGAACAATATACTTTATTACTAGCTGATCTATGTGGCAGAATAAAGCTGTGGTCTAATTTTAAGCTGGACCAATTTGGTCATGGAAAACTTGCGCCTGATTTGGACTACGTAGTTTCAATGAGTTCATCAAGTATCAAAGCAATATCTTTTTCATTTGATGGTCGGCTGATGCTTGTAGTGTTTGATTCTCATTGGGAGATACTATCTACAGAAGATGGTATTAGCAGGATAAAAGGTCCTTGTATAGATAAACATGAGAGTGATGATGTCACTAAGGACAACCGCTTCTACATTGGCGGATTGTTCGTAAAGAACTGGGATCCATCCTTATGTAAGGATATGTCAATTTATTATTATACAGTATGGGACCAGAGAGGTGGGGCACAAATTTGTTATCTATCTTACACAGGACAGGCTTCATCTTCTTACATGTCATATTGCATACCACCAGTACTTGACACGTATATACAATCTCACTTTTGCCAGGTAGGGAATCTGCTCGTTCGGTTTGAATGTCCTCAAGAATTTTCAGGAGTTGGAGAGACAATTCTAAATTGCTGGGATATTAGTGCATTGATCTCACCTCTGGAAAATGTCAAGCACTGCCCATTTCTAGGTAAGGGATTTCTTTGGGATGATTGGCTACATAGTTCATGTACATCAGAAGTCAAACCTGCAAAACATGAAAGAAAATTAGAACCCACAAGGATAATCACAGCAGCAATATTTCTTCCTGGATATCCAAGTTTTCCGCCTGTTTTAGTTTATGGATATGCTAGTGGGGATATAAAATTATTGGACCTTGAAGCAACAATTTCTGGTTGCTCAGTAGTGGAAAACGGTGGCAAATTTCGCGAATTTTCCTGGCATAGGCATCCAATTCTTTGCTTAGCAGTGCATCAAAAAAATGTTACAAAGTGTGCACATGGAGTAGGAAAAGTTTTATTATCTGGAAGTATGGATTGTTGTGTCAGTGTATGGGACATAAATGGTGGTTGTCTGTTGGCTATTCTTCGACAGCATGTATCTCCTGTTCGACAATTCTATCTGCCTCCAATTGGTGCATATGAGCCATGGTCTTTATGTTTCATTTCAGTTAGTGAAGATGCATGCATGGCACTTGTATCCCTTGAAACCCTAAAGGCAGAAAGAATATTCCCTCAAATGGGCACAGTCAAGCAAGTTACATGGGATGCTGCAAGGAATTATATTGCCTGTTTATGCAGCCAGCCAATGGAACATCCTGGAAATAGCGACACTCTATATATATGGGACGTTCACTCAGGGGCCCAAGAGCGCTGTTTACATGGTGTTGCTGCAACTTCGTTTTTCAAGTACTTTTCTGGGAGAACAAAAGCAAAATTGAAGCCAGGTGAAACCGACATAATGCCACCGATAGTTCTAGAAGAAGGAAGAACGCATGATCATGCACCTCAGAAAATTGATAATTTTGCATCTGCAGATGCCTCTGTGGTTTCAAGCACAACATCATCCATTGATGCCAATCAAGAAAAGGTGATCGGAAGCTTGGAAAAGATATCAGTAAAGGTTTTGCAGGTCTTTAATTCATCGCCTAATACAGGTCCATCTAAAGCATCACCTGCTTCATATAGATTAAAGAATGGGCAATTCGAAATGCATCAGCCAATAAGAGGAGGTTCCCTCTTTCCTAATGTAGCAGCAGTACAGTTCGATGTCTTTGCACTGATGAATTTAGATATTAAGGACATTGCATTACAGAAGGCTGCTAACACAAAAAGCCCGTTACAAACTAGTAACATAGGTTTTGAGGCTCCTCTTAAAGATTCTTTGGGAACCTGCGTGGGAGATGATCAGCCTACAAATGACACGGTGGAACGACGATTGCTGAGAATGTGCTTGTCAATTCTGCACATCTGGGGCATTGATAATGAGCTTGATAAATCACTCATGGATGAGCTAGGTTCTTTTCAGCCAGCCTGCTGTCACATGGGTGTTGGTCTCCCTGGTAACAGAGGAGCAGCAACGTTAATGTTCCCTAGTCATCGAGCTACCTTTGAGGTACAAGTCTTTCATTGCAAATTCAGGGTTTTCCAACAGGCATTCTTATGGTAACTTTTACAGCTTTGGATGTCATCATCAGAATTTTGTGCTATGAGATCATTGATGATGGTATCTTTGGCACAACGTTTTATAAAGCTTGCAAAGCCTGGTTCCTTAACTTGCAGGCAAGTCGTCCTAAATTCGTTCTCTCAACAACCATTGGCATGACAAATCCATTGGAAGTAATGTGATCTTTTATGTGGTGGCCCTGCAATTTCTTGTGGTTCTTATTACATCATTTTACAATGTGCAGTGCATTGGCTGCTTTTTATTCACGAGGTATATTGGATAAGCGTAATGGCAATGTTAGACCGTCTCTTGAGGTACATCATCATATGCCAAGGTTTTGTCCATATTACGCTCATATTAGGAACAATAGAGTGTAAGCATGTAGAATAGATTAGAAACATATCAGCTGCACAGCTAAGAACAAGTAATGTGCATCCTAGTAACATGCGATCTAGTACAAAGTAAAGACAAAGCATTGAAGATTGAAGAAACTCATGTGTTTTCTCAGGTGCGAGGTTCGGAGTGAACCTTACGCTCCATCTCTTAATAAAATCTGATAGGCATGCAGAATGAACCTTTGTTGAGTGTGCATCTTCTCCTTCATGAATAACAATCAATGTAGGTCTCATGTACAACAATTTAGATTTGTACTGTCTAAAGCCACGGATATACTTGCAAACACCTCAGAATACAGCTAAGCTTTTGCAGGAGATTTGAGTAGGCATTTCAGATTCTCCAAATTCGAGATGAAAATTATCATGTCAGCTGAACCAAAATAAAGCCCATTTTCATACATCCCAAACTATTTCCTGATTTATAGAACAAAGTGCCATGTTTATCATTGCTCGTTTGCATTCAAAAATCTGTGTTGAGACTAATGATGGGGTTGAAATGCTATTTTGCCAGGTTTATATTTGCTTTTGGCAAGATGTGAATGAGCATGTGAGGCTGGCAGCACGCACATTGTTTCATTGTGCTGCTCCAAGGGCGATACCAGACATATTATGCATAAAAAAGGCTTCCTCATCCACAGGACTTTTAGACAGCAATGCAATTATAAATAACTGCTGGAGTGGACGTATATCAAGTGAAGTCGAGGAGTGGATCGAATCCTCGCAGTGGCAAGAATGGATAGGAGGCTCAAATCAGGATGCCAAAGCAGCACGCATACTCACATGTGGTGCTTTGGTCCTGTGGTACCCCACTCTTATACGTCCAGGTTTGGAATGCATCGTGGCACCTTCATTGTTGAAACTCGTAAGAGCTGCAAATGACAAGCATTGTGCAACAGCAGCAGAGATTTTAGCAGAAGGTATGGAAAGCATATGGCAGTCTTTAATAGCCGACGAGATACCTCATTTTATTGTCGATGTCTTTTCTCTCATTGAGTGCGTCAGTGGAGGGCAGATTACAATGGCCCAAGAGACTGCCATGGTGATTCGGGAAAGCCTAGCAGGGAACCTCTTACCAAGCTTGGCTGTAGCAGACATGGCTGCCTTTTTACATGTAGTGCAGACTCAACTCCAGACTTCTTCCGCAGGTTCTAATGTTCACTTGGTTGCTCTTATGGCCCTTCTTCGGGCTATCAAGGCTGCTCCAAAAGCGCTTATCCCTTTCCTTGATAAGGTATTTGTTGATGTTAAATAGTCATAAAGTATAATGATTCTTAGTAATGTTGATGAATCTGGCTATGGTTATGGCATATTGCAGGCCGTTTCCTTTATATTGCAAGCCATGGATACAAGAAATCCTCTTTTAAGCAAGCATTGTTCATCGATTGCATTGGCAGCTATCAGAGAAATGGCTCGCGTATTTCCAATGGTAGCACTATATCGTGGATCAGGATCATCAGTTGCCAAGCTTGCAGTTGCCGATGCCATTGGTGACGT
The DNA here is from genome assembly GCA_021234155.1 of Isoetes taiwanensis. Lineage (NCBI taxonomy): Eukaryota > Viridiplantae > Streptophyta > Lycopodiopsida > Isoetales > Isoetaceae > Isoetes > Isoetes taiwanensis. Next base: position 4,685,226 of record JAJEKV010000037.1, read on the forward strand.
TCACTCGCTTACTATCCAAGTGTACGACTTGAAAACGTGAGTGGTTTTTTTATTTATGGAATGATTTGGACTATGAAGAAGTTGTGTTAGAATGTTAAATTTGTACTGCCTTTAGTCGCAATTTCAATATGACTAAGACTCTAATAATTTAGACAATACTTTCTATGTTCTAGAACTTTGTTCTGTTCAAGGTTATGTTATTCTAAATTTATTATAGTAATTACATTTAGATTCCTATATCTAGTGTTGTATGTTTAAGGATGAATGGTCTAGGAAGGGAGGTCTTTTGTTCCTGATTGGCCGTGTAAATTGAATGCTGTATTTGGAACTGTAGTGTGACAAAGCTGAAGATCTTAGATGCAAGTGGGCCACCTTCACATCCCGCATTGCTGAGGAACGGGGCTTCCAAGCTGACCGAGGGTATCTCTGTCTTAAGCTTCTCACCAGATGGCGAGGTGATTGTTCAGGTGTTTCAGTTGTCCTATCACTGTAAACTCAACTTTGTCAACATTATCATGTAGGGTTTGGTTGCATTTTCTCACGAAGGTTTAATAATGCGCTGGTGGTCACTGGGTGGCGCATGGTGGGAGAAATTAAGCAGGAACTTGGTTCCTGTTCAATGTACAAAGCTTGTTTTTGTCCCAGGGTTCTCACCAAGATCATCTAATACCAGCATCATCACTAGGCTTGAAGGCCTGAATGAGGTAGGTTGGCATCATTGTTGGTAAAGTTTTTCCATATTTGACACCTTTCTGCATGCATGCAGGAAAGTCCATGCAAGAAGCCTCCAGACGAAAAGCTACTGGTACAACATATGGACCTTTCCTTCCGTTTGGAATGGAAGTCTGCAAGAACTGTTGCATTGCTTAGACGTGGCGAAGAACTTACTTCCTTCCAATTGTAGAGTTGCGATGCATATTTCTTTATTCGATCATGTATACTTTGTATATATACAAGCAGTTAGTAGGTTGCCTCCATTTACAGCACGATCAAATAGCCAGATCCCAAATAAATCAAATAAACCAGTTGGACAAACAAGTGAACAATGAAAGTATGTTGAACTTGATTTGCTAAGGTGGATGAAAATAAAATAAGCAAGTTGAGTTTGTCATCAAATTGAACATGCAGTAATAAATGACGTTGATAGAAAACAATGCTAGTTCTAGGTTACAATGGACTTATGTAAGTCCACACCATTTAAGGAACGATTGTGCATATGGCGATGGTTATACAACTTGAACTAGGATTTTAGGAGAAGTCTGGCAGTTGGGCTTTGGGTCTAGCCAACTTTAGACTGATTGCTATAGATCTTGAAAATGCAGCATCTCGTTTGGTTATACATCAGTCCTCATAATCTCAATTGTAGGTTTGATTAGAATTTAGAAGCAATGGTAGCTTCTTTGAGCATTATGTCAGTGGTAGCTTCTTTGAGCATTATGTCTGATTGCTCATGCTCCATGATTTTTTTTTTTTTTGTCGCTTATGTGAGAATGCGGGATATGCCAGGTATATGTCAGAATATTTGCAAATATCCTATATAATTGGCCTAAAGTGGCTGTAGTTGTCATTTTGCCTGTCACGCCTGTTGCAGGTTGAGTCTTGTAGAGCCTTGTGATCAGGGAGTAGATCACATGGAGCCTTGTTATCGAGCCCTTCTACGCTCTGCCATTGGTTTGTCATTCAATCCACGGTTTAATCTACAAATAATAACGATGGAGCTGGATCTGCTACCTTAAATGGTCATTTCTTTGCACATATGAATCCTCTGTTTCGAGGCTTCTCTGTTTTTGAATTGTTTTCCTGAATCAGTCCTTTTCTTTGTTTGAATCATGAGGTGAGGAGAAAAGTTTCTCAACTACTGACAGTGTATATTTTTATTCTAGCTTAATGCATCTGCTGCAAAGATTTGGCAAATGGAAGCAACACAGACATTATCAATGCTTCTGTGTACTATTCCTTTATTATGCCTTCGGATTCCTGATTAGAGGGCTGGCTTATCTACACAGAGATATGCTAATATTCTCGCAATTAAAGAGGTTTTCAAACGCGTTTGTATAAACAAGAAGGCCTTGTTTTGGCAAATGCATATAGATGTTTGAAGAAGTCACACCTACCACATCTTATACTTGAAATTGTAATACTCACCATCTCCACCTAATCAGAGATATTTAGACTGAGACACCCAGACGACCAAATAAAGAAGTCGCATAGGGGGGCCCAAAAGATGGAGCACCTGGCTCAGTATTATTCACTGGGGATTGGCCACAAGTTGTTACTGGACATAAGATGGTTGAAGGTTTGCACTGGTGATGCGATCCTCTTCAACCATAGGGAATTTAATCCAGCTCACATGTTAGAGATTTTGAACCTCATGGTGTGTCATCTTGTTGCGTATCCAATGCCTGCTGACGTTATACCATTCAGCAGAGCTACAGGTGAGTTGTTCAGGTGGAGCACTGAGGAAGACCCGAAGGGCAAAGATGTGAGGTTCTGGGTTGTGGATGGTCAGCATTCCGTGAGAGCAGCACAAGTGTTGCAGATAGAAAAGGAGGTCCCACAGAGGATTAAGAATCGGTATTCCAAACAGGAGTGTAGAGTTCTCTCAGCGGATACACCATCCACGGAGCTTGCCAGCATTAGCCACTGTCAGAATACAATAGCAGCAAGTGCCAGCTACATAAGGTATTTTACTCAGCCCGCACCAAGGCGATTCTTGACTCGCGAGTCTAGAAAGCCCCTGCACCTTCTGTTTTTTGTCTTCCTCTGGGTACTCTCGACTCGGAGTCGAGAATACCCAGAATTTTAAATTTACTGCTATGCAGAGGCCTCCTTGCAATTGGGGACCTTCTCGACTCTCGAGTCGAGAAAGCCCCCGCACCCTCTGTTTTTTGTCTTCGTCTGGGTATTCTCGACTCGCGAGTCCAGAATATCCAGAATTTTTAATTTACTGCTATGCAGAGGCCTCCTTGCAATTGGGGACTTTCTCGACTCGCGAGTCGAGAAAGCCCTCGCATCCTCTGCTTTTTGTCTTCCTCTGGGTATTCTCGACACGAGTCGAGAATACCCAAAAATTTTAATTTACTGCTATGCAGAAGCCTCCTTGTACTTTGTTTTCAATGTGTAGGGTATGGTCGCCATGTTTCGCGCAGATAAGAGGCGTGCACCCATTAATATGCCCAAAAAGTGTCCAATTGCATCAATCCAGGTATCATTGGATACCTAATCAGATATCCCATAAGCCTGTCAAAAAATTGCGCTTAAATTGTCTACCGTTAGCAAGTTATGGGACTCCAAAGTTAGGGGGGTGTAAGTGCCACCATCGCTGTAGATCTAACCACTAACGCCTGGAATATGGCCCGCTATCGCCCCCCCCAACGGCCCCCTGTCGCGCCCTACATAGCCACCTTTCGCGCAGGCGTAGTCTAGAATTCGCCATAATGGCATCCGAGGGGAGCGTTGGGCTCAACCATATTCCGCGGGCCAATGGTCCGTCCCGCGTGCCTGACCCTACCCACGTCGTGATGGCACCTCACACGTAGGCCTCACGCGGATTTCGCGGTCCCGCAGCCCGAAGCCATGATCATGACCCAACGGTCCGCTCATCGAGGATGCAGGGACCATCATTCGCGACCCAATTTGGCCCTATCTCGAGCTTTTGCCAAAGGATTATCTCCTTCAAACGTTTCGTCTACCCCAAAATGCCCTTCCTCCAGATGATTTGAAAGGGTTACCCCAAAAGGCCTCGCACAAATGGGGTCAGAGCCCTCATCATCTCAAATTCGGCTATAAAAAGTGCTGGCCTTGCATTCTATGGTCATCCCAGCAGTTGAGTGTACTCAATTCTCGACTCCCTGCCAAATCCGTCGTCAAGCTCCGATCAACCGTTTCGTCAAGGTGATCTCCATTCTGGGTTACACTCTATTCTAGTTGATCTGGTTTGAGTCTGTCTAACCTTTCTTTTTCTGATCTGCAGCGACATGGAAGGTTACTGGAGGAAGGGTCAAGGTATCCAAGGCGGGGGTTACCGTAAGCCCCCTCCTGGCACGCCCTCCCCATCCAAGAAGAGGGAGCGCCGAACTTCTGATGCCTCTGTGCAGACAGAGGAGGTTGGATCATTTACTTTGAAGAACTGTCTGGTGAACCGAGAGGAGATATCTGCTGCTGCAGGGTCAAATCTGAATGTCCTGGTCACACCCGAGATCTGTGACCAGATTCAACATGCAAAGGGAGAGCACGATCTGGTCCACTACCAAGTCACTGTTGCTGAGGGAGATAACGTTAAGTTTGAGAGCCCTGTCAATCAAGGGACCTAAGCACAAGCCTTCTGTTGAACCTTGGCTCAGAGCTGGACGATCCTTATAGGCCGAAGTTTGCTTTTAGTTTTTTTTTTCTGTATTTTGTAACAGGCATGGTGCCATTTTGGATTAGTGTTTTATGAATGCAAATATTTGCATGCAACCATGTAACCCCTCCTGACACTTCAAATGAAATGTAATCCCAAAAAGAGTTTGTGTCATTGTATTTAACTATGCAATTTATGTCCATTTGCAGGATCAGCATAAACAAAACATGTTTGCTTGCTTAACAAAACTCATCAGTAGTCATCCTCCTTAGGCAAAATCTTTGGAAGCGCAAATTATTCGTCTACGGTCTCGTCTGAGTCGTATGGATCTTGTTCTGCTATAGCAGTGTTCAAAGGCAACTCTGGTGTTGCCTCATTTACCTGCAATACCAAAAGTTAACTAAGAAGGTTGAGCCTAACATTGCAGCAATGAATTCCTGCTGCATACCTGTTCAGTCCTCCATGCTCTAAAGAAGCCCTCGTCCATGCCCCTTGCTGTAGCAAGAGCTTCAGCATCAACCCCAATCTCAGCCATTTCCCGAATCTGTCTGGCCTTGTCAATTGCCCTGACCTCATCATTTTCTGGTCCTGTGTTTGCTGCTGCATAGTTTATCCAGCCTTGTGTATCCATCCTCAAAGAATTAGCTAAGGGGTTGAATGTTCTTTGCTTGGTGGCAAGGTCCTATCTCTTCAAAGGTGAACGGATGTTGCTGACCTTGTTGGGTGTAGGCCTGACCAAAGGGATGCAGCCCTCTATGCTAATTGATTGAGGATGCACCCCATCTCCCTCACATATGTGGGTGTCTTCAAGACTGCACCCTATGTCAAGACCTGCCTGCTCTCCAGGTACTTGGATGACCCCCACCTCGTCATGCTGGCTGCTGGGCACACAAGTCTCCCAATTGTCATCCTCCCTAATGACCTGCCTTGCCCTGCCTTGCCTTTCTCTCATCCTTTTCATTGCAGCCAACCTCCTGGCCTTTGCTGCCTCATTCAATGGTCTTTGGCAGCCAAAGATGGCTCTCACCCTGGATTGTCCTGCTGGATAGATAAATGCCCTCACCTTCTGGTGCTCTCCTGCTCCAAAACCTCTGCTTGCTTCCTACTTTCCCTCTCTAACCTGTTTGCAGCAGCTCGCCTGCTGGCTTCTTCCTTTTCAGCCCTCCTCCTGGCTGCCTCTACTTTCTTAAGGGCCGTTTGTTGGACCTTAAGCCTCTCAGCCTCCTCTCTTCTTGCCTTTTCTGCTGCAAGTGCTTGGCAGAATTCATTGCTGCTAATGTGTACTCTTCCATGCAGATTAGGTGCAATCTCCCTCCTCCTCCTTATTGCATCTTGGGTTCCCTGACTTGGTGCAACCTGAGATGCTTGCTGGCCTGGAGCTTGATCAGCTGCCACCCTATGGACCAAGACTTGCTGGCCTGGAGCTTGATCAGCAGCCACCCTATGGAGCAAGACTTGCTGCATTGTTCCCAGACTATTTGCTGCATGGTCACATGTGGCTTGCACATGTTCCTCCCATTGCAAGTCAACTTCTTGCATGTTGAAACCCTCTATGTTCAGCCCTTGGTCACATGCTTGTCCAATTGGTTCAACCCTTTCAACATCATCTATGTGTGCACTCTCATTTGCTGCAGGTTGCACAATGGGGATAGCCAATCCATCATTAATTTCATGTGGTTGATCGGGTAATGGTTCTGGCACATAAACTTCCTCTTGAACAAGTCTGGTGCCTTCCTTTCCAGGCACTACCCTTGTTGGATTGAATGGCCAAATCCCTGTAGCCATGAAACCAGCTTTTATATTTGGCACTGTTAACCCTGCAGCCATGGACGTGGATATCAATTCAGCTATATCCTCCTTCTTAGGTTCAGATCTGCCTTTTCTTACCATGTATTCAACCCTCAATCTTTTGAATGCTGCCTTGAAAGGAGCAAAGCATGAGACATCTAATGGCTGCAGCCTATGTGATGTATGTGCAGGTAATAATGCAAAATGTATTCCCATGTCTTTGGCTGCCAGTATGACATCCAATTCTACATGGCTTCCATGCCCATCAAGCAAGATTAGATGTGGTCTTTCAGGTGACACTCCTCCAGGCACTCTACATTGGAAGTGAGACAACCAAGACTTGAAGAGTTCAGTTGTCATCCAAGCTGACTGCTGGACAGCCTGAATTGCCCCCTCTTCACACCTGGATATGTTGTCCTGCCTCATCCTAGTTCCCTTGAAAATGTACATACTTGGTATTCTAAACCCTTCTGCATTTACACACACTAAGATTGTAACCCATTCCCTGGTATTCATCACCACCTCACTAACCCTATTCTCACCTTTCCTTGCAATTATCTTAAGCCCCTTTACTTTCCCAGCTTGGATCCCGGTCTCATCTGCATTCCAGATCCTTGAAGGAGGGAAGTTGTACTCATCATATATTTCTTTAAGGCCTGAGTAGAACCTATCCAAGTTTCTTGGTTCATAGCCCGGGCACGTGAGACATCTAGAGTCTCTGCACTCCTAAGGGAGATTTCAGGATGGCGCTGCTTGAATAATTTCCACCACTTTCCACCTGGAACCCCTTCGAAGGCTGGATTGTTCTCCTTCGCCATTTCTGCTGCACGCTCCTTGACCGATGACAAGGTCACGCCCATCCCCTGTTCTGCCCTCCCTATGGCCCAATCCACAAGTTCCTTTTCTTGGGATGGTGTTAAGATCTGTGGATGTCTATCTGTCTTGTGGGAAATTCGGCCATACAACCAGTCTCTGATGGATGATTCTGGGATACCAGATCGTCTAGAAGCTTCTCTAATTGAAATACCATGTTCATTCACCTCATCAAGAGCGTCTTGCATCTGCTCCTCCGTCCATTGGCCTCTTCTTGTTGGCTTCCTCGTCATTGTAGCACCAGATCCGCTAGATTGAGGAGGCTTCTTCTTCGTTCTAGGCGCAGAAACTCGCTTGCTGGACGTTACCGGCCCTCTGCTGCTCCCTGGCGCTGTAGCATCGATCCCTGGTCGAGCTCTAGTGGACACCATTGGTCTCCTCTTCGGCGACAGCAGGGGATCAGCTGAGTAACAAGCCGGAACTGCCGGATCAGTAGCGAATTTCTTGTTCCTTCGCAATCACACTGATTGCCCATCTCATCTGCATGCATTGTGGCTGGAATTTGCGCGCGAATTCCAGCCCCCGGCATTGAATCATGCCTCGGAATGGGCATGTTCGGGGGTTCCCATGTGCGCGATGACTAGCTGTATGGCTCGGGATCCATGGCCTCTCGGCCCACGAAGTCGCGACACCTGGTGCGCGTTCAGGGGGGACTGTGGGGTGGCGCAGAGGTGGCGTTTGGTACCACAGGGTACGGTAGGTCCGCGGTGGCGGGCGACCATACCCTAATGAAATTCCTTTGTCTGAGTTATATGCTTGGTGTTCTCGACTCGCGATCCGAGAAAATAGGGGGGAAGATATAGGATGCTTGGACCCAACCTAACACATAAATACTCAAATTTTGGATAGTTATAGAGGCCCAAAACTTTTCCCTCGTCCTTTTCGTGTAAAATAACAGGGTTCAAAAAAAAAAGTGGGAATGGCATGTGACCCACTTTAATTAAATGCGACTTACATACTAAAATTCACACATCTTAGGTCTAAAGTAAAAAAATGCAACATCATGATACTTAGAGAATATGTGGCACAATAACAGGGGGCTCCAAGGGGATTTGATATGGATGTAAAATGACAATTCCTGAAACCATAGACTATATATCCCTAAAACAATTAAATGGGTTGTTATAAAAAAACTAGATTCAAGATAGAAAATAATCACATTAGCTCACTGAATACCGCATATCCATGACCTCCTAAAGGTATGATCCCAGCATCCGTACGGAAGCCATGCTCAATATCACATGTAGTGGCTGCCTGACCAACTCAGCATAGCATGTCCAGATGGCATTCATCCGCAACAGCTCCCATTTGGTAGCATTGACAAAGTATGTCCTGGCATGACTCCCCAATCCATCTGCCCGTCTCAATTCAAAGGTGGTTTGCACATGTGCAAATCGAGGCAATGAGTCTGGAGGTAGCATTGCGGGCCATGTTGTAATGTGGGGTTTATTTGGTACGGGTAGTGTGCTGTCGTGACCAGTTCAAGGGCGCTGGCATCCCAGAGCTTGTTGAGGAAGCAAGTGTCTAGATATTGCCTTAAGCTATGGCGACCTGCCTCTATTTGCTCCTGTATGCACTAGTGCTCCTGCACATTCTATCTGGCCAGCCCACTGAGCTTGTTTTTCCTTTTGGCAGGCCTTGAGGCGCTGGGCCCCATTGCCACGGTATGAGCTAGGTTAGGGAGACAAGCATCGTCCATATTGACCACATCTGCAAATAGACGATATGGCGATCAAGGGCTGCCCTCTGAAGAGGCAAGCCCATCTCTTGCAACCGAATTTTATATGGGACCGTGGACTTCATCTCCAGTGCCCATGCTAAGAAGGCTTTCTGTTTTGTCACATCCCACCAACAAATACAAGTCTTAAGCATTTGAGGTAATATTTTGGTGTGGATTAGTGGGTCTAGCGACCGTGTTTTTGGCACACTTCCTGACGGATTATGACACTTCCTATGAATTTCTACTATTGTTATAATTCGTCAGGATCTGTTGTATTTGAGTTTGTTAATTGTTTCAAACAACACAAGCTTTAGAAGGGGACGTTGCAATAATCATTTGCAATAAGACTTTATAGATTGTAATGCAAGTCTTTGTAAGTTAATACAAGAGAGTCGTGGAGTAGATCATATGAAGATGGTGAAGGAGTATTAGATAGTTTGCAAACTAGTTCGCCTTTGTCTCAAGTTTGCAGGAATTAAAGGTGTGGGCAATGGCTCAGTTCATGTCGTAACAAGTAAACTACAAGATGTCCAAAACACTCATACCTCGAGGAACCCAGCCTTTAAATTCATTTCCTCGCAATTAATGAACACTATGACTGTAATGACTTCCACACATTGTTATATGTCCAAAATCTGTATAATTATAGATCAACTAACACTCTGCCCTATGAGTGTCTACAAGGTCTTGCGGGTTTCCAAGATCAAAATGCATAATCTCCCAGAGACACACTAATGTTCCACCATGATTGTCACTTGTAGACCATGGAGGGATGGTCTTCATGAACCTAGAGTGTTAGAAGATACTCCTATTGAGGAGTTGGACAATCCGGGTAGCCTCCAAGAACCTATACCATTAGATTTGCATCGTGTTGAGTTGGATCAGGTGATGGAAATCATGGTGATAGGGATTACATGAATAACATAACAAATAAATTAGACAAACACCAACATGATAGGCCAGATGGAAGCAACTCAGAGACACAAGAAGAACGTATTATTACTAACCCATGTGTTCAGAGGAAGCTATTGATATTAAGCCTTAATGGAGTTCTTCTCTATTCATGCCAGAAAGGACGTGTGCCTATCAACTCTGAAATGCTGATCGAGACCAAAACGAGGCACATATTTTTTCGTCCTCGAGTTCTTGACTTCATTCGGACATGTTTAAAAGTTTTTGATGTGGCTATTTAGTCAGATCAGGATTTGAAAAGTATCAGATCAATAACTACATTTCTCCCAGATTCAGTCATGAAATCCTTTGCTTTTATTTGGTCACGCACTATGTGTGTTGGATCCTCTATTACCCTTTGTAAGTATGGAAAGATATATTTATTTATTAAGACCTTGGAAAATGTTTATGATAAGCATTTCAGCAAATATAACTCAAAAACTAAATTTATGATTGATAACTATGGCTATAAGTGCTACTACAACTTGAATAATGCTTGGTTTGTAGAACCATATTTGGTATCTAATTATATGACAGATGATTATCTAATGGGCGAGCTGTTGCCAAAGTTACAGATTGTAAGTGCATCAGAAAGCCTTGTGGATGCTTTGGCATCTTTTTCAAAAATGAAGTAGAATGTCATTTAATATACATGAAAATTAGATTGGCATAATGTCTATGATGGGCATGTATTTATGTTGTAATAACCATGCTATAATAACATGGAGTTTTATATTGTATTATGTTCACTTCTATAGATAGAAGTAAAAGTCCATTTCCTTCTCAATTTCCTTCTCAATTTTTGCAATACCCTTTCTCTAAACAAGGCCCCCAATGCTACCTGCGCACCCACTTGCCCATGAAAAGACGCAGACTCATTCATTGCCTCCATTCGCACAGGGGCACATCATCTTCGAATTGAGACAAGCAGATGGATTGGTGAGCCACGTCAGGACAGGCTCTATCAATGCTGCCAAATGGGTGTCATTGAGGATGAATCTCATACCCTTCAAAGTTGCCCAGCATATGATCAAATCCGAACGCGCTATGCTGAGTTGGTCAGGCGTGGCCAGCCGCTACATGTGACATTGAGCACAGCATCCGTACGGTGCTAGGATCATACCTTCAGGAGGTCATGGACATGCGAGATCAGCTATGTCCTCGGGCACGCGCTTGACATGTACATACACATTTTATTTCATGATGAGGTATACTTGTACAGTTTGACAGCATTCTTCTTACTGCCACGGTTTTTCCCTCGAAAACCCTTCGGGGCGAGGGTTTTTTAACCCGGACAGTAACAAGTTTGCTGCGCTCCTTCTGGGTCCCATAGGCCGATTGGTCTCAGTGGACGATAAAAAACCATTCTCATTCTCATTCTCATTCGCATTCGCATTCTCATTCTCATTCTCATTCTCATTCTCATTCTCATTCTCATTCTCATTCTCATTCTCATTCTCATTCTCATTCTCATTCTCATTCTCATTCTCATTCTCATTCTCATTCTCATTCTCATTCTCATTCTCATTCTCATTCTCATTCTCATTCTCATGGAACACAAAACAAATATAACAAGCTTAATCTGCTAAATTGACTATTAATCAGAGGCTTTTTCTTTTCTTTCATATGGCACACAAATTATGAACAAAGCAAAGTTTAGTTCTTATGAACAATGCCAAGCTTAATCCGTTAAATTCCAATGCCAACTTCAATAGCGTATAAATTATATAACAAATAATGCCCCCTTTTTCTCGAAAAGATGAAAGCCAAAAAGTTTATTAATTAGATAAAGAGTACAAAATTTACATGTCTCATCTAACTGTGTAAGCACAAAAAGAAGCCACGGGAGCACAAGGCTGGAACACAATGTATTTACTCCAGAATAGGAGACTAACGGTAAGAATCAATTTCAAAATACGGAATCCAGTTACATTCTGTCATTTTTCACTCAAGGGAAGAACACTCGTAAGCTGTCAGTATCTTTTGTTGGGCCACCGTAATAACACCACGTGCAGATGAATAATTGCCCTGAAAGATGTGGTGTCTGTGACGCTCCCATATTGACCACAGGAGCCAACCAGAACCAAGATGGAATGCCCTCTGTTTAGTTGGGGGCCATGCATTGGGATAGGGCGCCAAGAGGATGCATCGGCAGTCCAATGCACTGTTAAACAAACCTTGTAGCCAGGACCATGCTGGCTGAACCTCTGGACAATCGAAGAGACAATGCTCAACAATCTCAATGTCTGAAAGGCAGAGCGGGCATATTGCAAATATGTGAGGATCATAACGATGTCGGAATGCATTAACACGCAGGCACCTGTGGGTAACCTACCATCATAGTATAGAGATTTTAGGGTGGAACAACTTATCCCAAACCTATTGCCATGTACGATGCAAAAGGCTGTGGAACGTGTAGGTGCCACCCATCTGGCAACTGGAGGGGCCGTGGTACTAAAAAAAAGTGATATACTAATTTGACAAAGTGCTTATCTTTGTGAATATTTTCATGACAGTCTCGAGGCACCCTTTTTGTAACACTAACCTGCACCATAGGAGGCAAATTTTCTGCGACCTTCTCCCACACAGACACATCCCAACGAGAGAGCAGGAACTTTGCCTGAAATTCAGGCCAATATAGTAGGCGAACAACTTTATACCATGCTTGAATAGAGACAACATCTGCAAGAACCCATCGTCTCTGTGTAAGGGAATGGACCTCCAAACCCCCCATTGGAGGTGCTGAGGGGTTTGGAGGCAGTGGTGCCCACAACCATGGAGTCTCCAATAGGGTGTGGATGGACGGGAATGGCCAAAAAGGGTGTTTGACTGCCTCCCATGCTGTCAACAATCCACGCAGAAATGGAGAAGCACTTGGAAAAGGCTGCAGAGGCTGAAATAATGCCCAAGGCAGGATTGATTTGACTGCCTTCTTATCTAAAGGGATACAGTGACCAAGAGCTTGTCTAAGAAAGCGTAAACTAGGAGAGTCATCTTCACCATTCAGGAGTCTCCAAATGAACTTTGAAATAAGGACTTTGCTCTGCAGTAACAAGCCCTTCATACCCAGACCACCTGTCCATTTTAGAAGGATGCACTTCAACCAAGCTACCTTAATCACAACACCTTCCTCAGTACCTGCCCATATAAAGTTCCAAACTATTGCAATGAGTTCACATATATTGATCTGTGGGGCTAGCAGTAAGGATGCCATATAGACATGGGTACTACTAAGGACTGATTTGGCCACTGTAATGCGATCCGCAAGAGACAACTTTGCCATGGACCACCAGAACAACTGTTTCTCTAAATCCTTAATGATCTCCTCCCATGCAGCTCCAGTAGTAACATGGATGCCAACTGGAATTTCCAACAACTTGATGGCATGTCCATGAGCAAGTAATTTCCATGGATAATCATAAACACACGCCGGAGTTGGAGTATCCAATGTCCATAAAGTTGTACACTTCTGCCACCCCACAAGGACACCGAAAGCCAGTGAGAAAGTGTCAAAGAGCAATTTGACAACTTCTAGATTCTCAACATTAGCGACCAAGAAGAGGAATGCGTCGTTTGCATATTGATTGCAAACCTCTTATGTGCCATCCTCCATTGCGAGACCATTAAGAAAGTTCTTTGTAGTTGCAATGGTGAATAATTGCGACAACGCCTCTGTGACAATTGTGAAAAGCAGTGGTGCTAAAGGGCATCCCTGGCGAATACCATGATCAAGTGAGAAGGCATTTGATGGCTCACCATGGAACATAATAGTCCCCCGAGCAGAGACATGAAGCTTCATAATGTCTGATGTGAATTGTTCATAATGCCAAACTTAGTCCGCTAAACTCCAATGGCACACAAATTATAAAACAAATAATGCTAATTTTAGTTCGCTAAATTAAAAAGTAGGAAGTGGATTTTTCTCAATTTAATTGCATAGGTCTTCATTAAACTATTCTCAAATGTAGTTCTCGTATCTCTTACTGCATGCGCAGGAAGATAGCATCCCTGACAATAAATGGTTAAGAAGAGAACCTTGAAACACCAGGAAATCGGGGACTCAAGATTGAAGAACAGAGTATAAAGTTTTTCTATCAATTCAGGTGCCTCCTTTTTAGCATGTCATATATAATAGAATAATCCTTGCCATATTTTTCTCATGTCTGCATCCTTCATAGAATGATTGGATCCAAACCAGCCCCTTGCTAGATTTCAACTCTGCATCGTCCATATGATGAAGGTTTCTAGCTATTGAATCTTTCGAGTAGATCCGGTGGAAGGTATAATATAATCCTCAATAAAATAACATTCTCAAGCTCCATGGAAGGATGTAGAATATTTGTAAAAATGCAAAATCAAGGCGCAGAGCAAAATGAGGTAGTTTATATAGTTTTCTTGTTGCATATAGCCATGGTGGCCCTGTGATGGACACAAATTGGCACACTGGTAATTTACTATGGTGACACATTATCATGGTATGGTTGGCAAGTGTTTTCTAGTGTAGTTTCATGATCAACCCTTTGGGCCATAGGGGATATCTAGAGCTAAATGTGTTTGAAACAGTAGAATAAACAGAAAAAATGCAGTATCTTTCTCTGTTAAACATAGAATTAATCCCTATTTGGAATTGAGGATGGACTGAACTGTTAAGTAGGGTATGTATCATATTGATCACTATGGATGGATGTGATATGCTAGGATGGGGATCTTTGCTCAGTGCCTGGGGATTTCTGGCAATCTTGAGTTGTGAATGGCACACAATGGGCACACACATATGCAAATTAGTTGAATAAATAAATATGAAATTGCATATTAGTTTGAAACACTTTATTTTGGAAATGGTACTGGTTTATACTTTGCTTTGTTTACTATGTTTTGTTGGTCCGGTGTACGATTCATAACTACTTAATATGAGGTAGATTTTAATGCAAATCCTACCAATGGATTAAATCACATGATTTAAGACACCAATTTACTTCAAACACAAAACATGTCTAAAGTCATAAAACATCATATACGTTGATGGAAAACTTGCTCACTATTTGGTAATAAACTTGCACCATTTTTTCCATAAGAACAACAATGATTTCAGCGGCGAACTAGCATGAATTGCAAACTCATCAAAGCTAAAGCTACTGGGTTTATAGACGAAATGTCTTAATTTCTTGAATAAACTAACACCAATTGTTTAATCCCAAGTATACTTCGTTTGTCTTTAGCACAAAGCACTTTGAAGATACAAAGCCATGATTAGTTTAACGAATAAATTGTTAATTACTGTAATGAGAAACTTAAAGCCTTTATTCTATGCAACAATAATGGTTCATGATATTGATGAACTGATTGAGATACCACTATGAATTGCACAATTCTGTAAAGCGATAGTTATTAGCGATTTATAAAATATACTACATGTCACATAACAACAATAGTGAGGAATCATAGTGGTAAACTATAGCAACAACCACAATGAAAAACCCTGTGGGATATATTACACTAGAAAACCCTAAATATAAACCACATTATTTAACTGCAAATGGTTATTTAACACATTAACCCATTTAGTAATCTTAGTTTCTTTTAGTGATTTAATACAAAAGACAACCCATAAAAGACGAAGAAGAGGTGATGGCAAGGACAGGTGCAGGAGTGGCTGGAGTAGGGATGGCAGCAGGGGAAGTAGAAGTAGGGGAGACAGAAGTAGGAGGAGAGATGGGAATGGAGGGTCTGCGCACACGATAAGCAGAGAAGGCCTCAACATCAGGAAACATATTGGCAAGCTCTAGGCCGTTAAGCAAAGATAATTTATATTTAAAAAAACGACCACAGACTTGGGGAGAGAAGCCTCAGCAGGAAGGGAAATACAAATACGAGGACCATTGGTAATGCAACCCTAATCCATTGGCAATGGAGATCAAGAAGTTTGGAACCTGCAACTCAATTGGGAAGTCCTCCAATGCAAACCAGCAGAGCATACGACGTGCACCAGACTTATTAGGAAGAAATCCAGGGGTGTATACCTGATACAAGAGATAATGTCCCCACAAAGGATCCACTCCACGCTCCACTAGTTTATCAACAGCAATAGGCTTAATTCAACATCACTAAGAAATAATTGTTTTGCCTATCCAAAACTTTCAGGGACTCATGCGGAGGCAATCCCAACTTTTGCAGATGTTATTTCAACCAAAATCCCATCCTCTTGAGATCAAGGAACTGACCAGTGAAATGACATACCACCGCATGGGACATTAGATTGTGCAGACTTTGCAAGTGGACACTATGATCTATCTCCACAACCGGTGACACACCGAAAGTGAAGGTACTAGAACACACCTCCGCTTCATAGAACACGTTATCGAGGCGCTTGAACATCCATTCTATCTTCAAGACCCTCGCAGCTCTTTCATATATTCGGACACCTCTCTTTTGTTATTCTCCATCATAAGAGACACCGCCAAAAAGAACACGAAAGCGTAACGCACACCGTAAGTCATGTCTCGCTTAATCCAATCACCAAGCACGCGTTTGTGATACTCGAGCAACAAGATTAGGGGCAGACCAAGGAGCAGAGGGAAGAGGAGGAGACGGTAAGAGGCCCAAGAGGATGGGAGGGCAAGAGAAGACTGAGTTGGAGCAGAGGGTGGAGGGAGGAGGAAGAGAGGCGTAAGGTAAGTACATGGCAAAGAGAGGGGAGGGAATTGCAAATCCATAGATGTAGGGGCATATGCAAGTGGATTGAGAGAGAATTAGGAGGAAGCACTGGAGAGGCCAGAGAGGCAGAAACTTGCGAGCAAGAAAGCATACCGGCAGAGGCGACCATGGAGGCCGAAATAGAGGATCCCAATTCCGGGACTGAAGCAGCACGAAAACCACCTGATGCCATACACCGTTGGAAAGCTCACTGCACAGCAAGAGAGGCTGGACATGATTGCACGCAAGCAAGAGCGCATTGAAGAAGAATGGTCCATTGCCCGCATGAAAAAAGTCGCTCGGAGGAGGAATAGCTTCGCTCCACAGCCTTCTGCATCTGCCTTCCCTAACCTTGTTGAGCCAACTCTCCTCACCACTGTCACTGCGCGTCCAATAGCATCGCAACCAAATTGGGCTGATCAAGTGGAGAATGAGTCTCATATACAAGTTGATATGGACTTAGAACATCCTCCACGTCCACCTGATCAATGAAGTTAATCTCCTGGAATGGGGGTTGCCTCCTCCCCTACTAAAAGGAGCAGGTTGTCCATGGCCCTGACTAGGTGGGACTCCGATTTCATTTGTTTGCAAGAGCATAAATGCAAGAAAGAGGATGCCTACAAAGTTGCTGCAGTAATCAATAGGCAGTACAATGTTCTGGTGGCGGCCGCAGACTCGGCAAAGGCTGGTGTTCTTACAGCATGGAGGAGGACGATTCTAGTGTTATTTACTCAGGTTGATAGATTTGGCCGGTGGATCAGAGTCAAGTGGTTTGATAAAGGGCAAGAATGGGGATTGGTAGCAATAATTTGGATTGGTAGCAATAATGGGGATTGGTAGCAAGGATGATAATTTTGTGGTAGGCTGTAGACAGGCGTGGTTCACTTCTTTCTCTCGACACAGGGGCATGGCAGGTATTGTTGATGCTCTCGCTGCTGTGAAGTCTTTTGCTAAAGGTTGGGGTTGTGAACGGGCTTCTGCTAACCGGAGCCTTCTGCTGGCTCTTTATCGACAACTTGAGGCATGCAGATCTGTTGCCCCATCAGATGGTCATGTGGAGAAGCAAATTTTGTGTAGCATTCGGCAGATGGAATCTGAACAGGTGCACTTTTCTCGCATTAAAGCTGGGTTGCAATGGTCCAAGGAGGGAGACCGTGCACGTGTTTTTCTTCGTGAGCTGCCAAAACAAGAAAGCTAGCTGCATCTCTTCAGTCTCTGCAGATTCAGGATGGGCGTGTTGTTTCAGATCCAGCTGAGCTTAGAGGCTTTTTGCATAATCACTTTTCAGCTTTCTTCATTTGCTTTCGGCCTCTTCCCTTTCAACAGATTTTCATGCGCCTTGCTTGCTAAGGTTCATCCTATAGTCACCAATGAGCAAAGGGCCACTTTAGAGACTGAGATCAGCCAGAATGATTTAGCTGAGGCCACATTTTCTCTCAAGAGGGGCAAGTGTCCGGGTCTTGATGGTATTCCAGTGGAGTTTTTCCAGAGTATTGGGATTGGCTTAGTGCGGATGTGTATGATGCTTTCGGGGATTTTAAAAGACAGAGGCACTGGACAAAATCCTCAACTCGATTGCATCTCCCTTATTCCAAAATGTAAGGATCCCTCTTCCATTTCAGATTGGCCCCATTACTTTGTTGTCCTCGATTACAAGATCTTTGCTAAAGCTTTTGCTCGAAAGCTTTGTGGCGTGCTTACCGAGTCCATCTCCTCCACAAATCGGGTTTCTTGCCTCACGGTATCTTGAATAATGTGGCAGCAAAGATATGAGGGTCTTTATTGGGCTAGAATGCATGGTTACCCCATTGTATACTTGAAGTTTGGATTTTGCAAAAGCATATGACGATCTTGTTGGAGTTTCTGGAGCGAAGGCCTTTTACGCCTTGGTTTTGGTGCCCGCCGCAACGGATGTTATGAAACTTCATCTTCGGTTCTTTTCAAGGAGAACCATCAACATTTTTTCGGGTGGGGACGTGGCATTCGCCGTATCGTCCTTTGGCACCGCTTGCTTTTTACAATTGTGGCGGAGATTCTTTCTCGTGTATTCTCTCTTGCGGTCGCGGAAGGCATCCCGCATGGTCTTCCCATGAATAATGGTTCACAAGAGATCCAGAATCGCATGCGATGACACTTTCTTTGTTCTTAATGGTCGATGAGCGAATTTGCGTAATGCCATTTCCTTGTTGGACGCTTTCTCTTTGGCTTCGGTATCTTTGTGGGGTGGCAAAGGTGTACTGCCCTGTGGGCCCTAGATTCTCCAGTGCCGTCTTCTGTGGTTGCATTTCCGTGGAAGGTTCTTCCTCATGGGAAGGCAACTAAGCTTCTAGGCATTCCAGTTGGTATACACCTCTCATCTGGAGATGCGTGGGATGTCATTATTAAGGGGTTGGAAAGGCATTTGTTCTGGTGGTCCACAGCTAAGTTATCCATGGCTGGTCGTGTAACTGTGGCAAAGTCAGTTCTGAGTGGTACACATGTCTACATGGCATCCATCTTGCTGGCACCGTAGTCAAAGATGCAGCTCATTGTTCGTACTGTCAGGAACTTCATCTGGGGTGGCACTGAAGAAGGAGCTGATGTTAAAGTTAGTTGGGCGAAGTGCATTATGCCTAAACTTTGTGGGGGGGCTGGGGATGATTCACTTTCTTCTCCAGAGCAAGGTGCTGATCTATAAGTTCATGTGGCGGATTCTCAATAATGCTGATAATTCTCCAGGTCTGCGTCTCATTCACCAGTCTTTACAGAGGTGCATTTCCTTTGGCTCTCCATCCATTAAGCCTCTCCTCCCATGGGCATTATTCTATCCACTTTCTCCATATCCTAATGCATCTCCTTTCCTCAAGGGGTTGCTAGCTGCTTGGGAGACTGTGCGCACTTTGTTTCAGTTCCATCCAATGGCCCACACAGATCCTACAGCCAGTTGTTGGTGGATCCCTTTGGGTGACGGTCATGCAGATTGTCCCCTGGTCTCTTCTGTCCATCCATTGACGCCGCTTGCGGTGGCGGCGGCAAGCAGTGTGCTCACGGTATCTCTGCATGGTATAATGAGACAAGATTGTTGACGTGGAATGAGTTCAAATTGAAGTTCCTTCTCCTTCGTTGGGACCGGAGCATTTGGGAAAAAGTAGCTGCTACACTTCCTCCACACCCACAAGACATGGCTCCCCAGCTCTGGGTGGTTCATGGCAGTGTTAAGGAGGAGCACCTGGTGCACTCGATGTATGTGCTCCTGCTTCATCCTCAGGTGTTGCCTCCATCGCCAAAGTGGCCTTTAGTTATCCCCGAGCCTCATCGTAGCGATGCGGCGATGGGTATGGGATAAATTGCTTCATCCTAAGCTATCCATTTTATGGTGGCGGATCACTCATAGATGCGTCTTGGCGGTAAACACCGCGTTGTTCATCGATTTCGGCCCGTAAGTCTCGTGATCCGCCCTCTTTGCACGCAGAGGGGATGAGACAATTGAGCCTTTGCTTTTTCTTGTGTCACCATGTTCGACCTGCTTGGCAGTGGCTTCTGAGTCTTTTCCATTGTGACTTGAATAGTCAGCAGGTCCTATTGTCAGTCTATCCTGCTTAGCATCTGCTTGGATCATCTGGTCCATCTGGAAGAGATGAAATCTCCTCATCTTCAAGGGACAGCTCTTTTCAGATACGCAACTGCTTAGCGATGCCCGTAGTCGCATTGTGAAGGCGTACAAATGTTCTTCCTTGAAGGATGACATCAAAAGTGTCATTTGGGAGCAATATCTTCAGATTCACACCTACTCAGAGCAAACAGTTGTGCTCACGGTGATCTATATTCTCTGCTTTTCTATGTTATATATGTGGTGGGTAGTGTTGCTCTAGTGGATATCTTCTCCACTGGGTTTGGAGTCCCCCATGTACTCTTTGTATTCTTTTGAGTAATAAAGGTCCACGTTCATCAAAAAAAAAAAAAAAAAAAGATAACCCATAAAACTAATAATAGATTATTTTTTGGGGGCCTTGTGTGCTGGTCTTACTACCATAAATTAGTAGCACTTTATGTCACTAGAAGGTTCATAACTTTCTATGCCTAGATATTTTGGCTGTCTTTCCTAGGTTCAATATAGTGTTGGCTAGAAGGAGGAGGAGCCATTGCCTTACGAAGGCTACTAATAGTGTCATCACTTTCTCAATGCCTATTAAGGTCTTCCACCTAGTTTTAGGCAACCACCCTTCTTTGAATGTTGAGGATGTGTCTACCTTCCCCAACAAGTTAATCACCTCATTCTTGTAAGCTATCAATGCACGGTTGGTGCTATCCAAGTTGTTTGTCACATGCTAATTAAAATTTAAACTCTTAATCTATAAGATCAATTCAAGCTCACACCAATGCAGGTGCAGCTTCTTTGGGCAGTGTGGTAGGCTACTGCTTCTTTGGGAGGCTACTCATCTTATTCTTCATTTCTTTCTCCCTGCTCCTCCACTCTTGCAAGAGGTTTTTCTTTTGAGCAATTATGATTTATCTGCGATTTTTTAAAAGATCGTACTTAACTCCTGTAGTACTCTGTCCAGCTGGGAACATTGGTTTTGGATCATGTAGTATTAGTTGGATAGAAAAAGGGGTAGAGAAAGGCATAACTGTACTAAAACTACAGTTATGGAATTTGATCTATATGGGATCTATGTAAATCTCTATCCGGTCCATGAGGGTCCAATATATTGTAATTATGTTTAAGATAAAAAAGAAGACAAAAAAAAAAAAAAAAAAAAACTGCCATGAAATTGGCGTGTAATAACCTCTAAAAGCTTCAGTCCCAATCTATGAGTAAAGCAACAAATAAGAATGGTGCATATAAAGAAAGCTAGATCTCATCCTTGTTGATGGAATTTGTGCAATATGCATAAATGCATGTGTCAAATAAATCAAGATAACAGATAAATTAGAGATTGTCACGAAAGGGTTTAATAAATCAAATATGCAAGAAGGGTTTGCTATCTGGATGACAGATAAAAGTTCATAAGAGGGCTGCTATCGGTGTTGAAGCTGGAATTTCACTATAAATGGAGCTCCATTGCAATGTGCTTTCCAAGGAAAGCAATCGATAAAAGGATATCCGACTAACCAAAGTAACCATAACAAATTTTTCGATAGGAACTAAAAAGCTTGCTCAACACTGATAGCATCGATCCGAGCTCTCGGATCGCCATTCTGGGCAGGGACGAGCCATTATATAAGTACGCTCCATATTGACGGTTATCGGCATCTTCTTACAGCAGCACTTCTCTCATTGCCCATTGTTTCCCTCCCTTCCCTACCAATCTTTCAGTCTCTTCTCTCACTCTACCACTTCCTTTAATGATCCTTCTCTTGAATTCTCACAATCATATTTCATAATGGGTTGTTAGCAGACGTCTTGTAGCATCTTGTAGCAAAGCTTTTTGCTTCGTAGTTCCATTTGATCCAGGGTTTATTCGAGGAGGCTGGGAGTCCCTTGCTAATGATCATCTCAAAGGGAGCCATCTGCATTCATCATGCATGCAGAAGCTTCTCTCAACTTTTTTTATCTTCGTCTAGCATGCAAGGGCATCTTTCTGATCAATTCTTTCTCTTCAGGAGCATCTAACCTAGGAGTGGCGGATCTATGGCTACTTTATCGGACTTGTGGGATTGTTGTGCTTATCCAGATTTTTCCTTGCAGTCATTTCTTTGTTGCAGTTTGGAGCTTTGTCTCCAGTTTCATGCCCTTGATGTAGTTAATTTGTAGGTTGCATGTAGAGGGAAGGATCACATTTCTTTTCCTTTTTCCTTTTTAGTTTTCGGGAAGTCTTGCTTTAGGTATCTGGATAGACAAGTTTTTTCCCCTGCACAGAGCCAATCGACCAAAAGTTTTTGATGTTTTTGATGCTCTGTATCATGCTTGCATCCACTGGATTTTATACAGCTCAAAAGTGGCAAAAGACATACGACAGAACAGACTTCTCGGATTTGCTTGGTAGTTCCAATTCTTGTGCAATTTTGCTACGAAATCCAACTAGTATCTACTGTTGAATCTCTACAAGAACTGATCTTCTTGGCTCTGTTCGATCCATCCAACCATGCCAGTTCTTTCAGATTCGAAGCTCGTTCTTAGCTCAATTTTGTCTCCCCTAATCTGTTGCCTTCGGCATCATCGTCCAACCTTTTTTCCAGCTTATAAATTTGCTTTCTTTGTCTGACCTCTTCTCTCTTTTCAATAATCTCTTTTGTTCTGCGATCATTTTTTTTTTTTTTGGATGAACATGGACCTTTATTACTCAAAAAATACAAATAGTACATGGGGGACTCGAAACCCAGTGGAGAAGATGTCCACTAGAGCAACACTATCCACCACATACAGAACACAAAAAAGCAGAGAATATATATCACCACGAGCACAACTGTTTGCTATGAGTAAGCCTGAATCTGAAGATATCGCTCCCAGATGACACTCTTGGCGTCATCCTTTAAGGAAGAACACTTATACGGCTTTACAATGTGACTACGAGCATCACTAAACACTTGCGTATCTGAAAAGACCTGTCCCTTGAAGATGCAGAGATTTCGTCTCTTCCAGATGGTCCAGATGATCCAAGCAGATGCTAAGTGGAAAGCCCTCTTTGTCAACCTGTCCTAAGAACTAGGATAGACTGACAATAGGACCTGCTGATTATTCAAGTCATAATGGAAAAGGCTGAAAAGCCACTGCCAAGCAAGTTGAACATGGTGACACAAGAAAAAGCAGTGCTCAATTGTCTCATTCCTCTGCATGCAAAGAGGGCAGATCATAGAGACTTCTGGACGAAATCTATGAACAATAGTGTTTACCCGCACACATCTATGAATGATCTGCCACCACAAGATAGATAGCTTAGGATGGAGTAATTTATCCCACATCCATCGCCAGACTGCTTTCTGATGAGGCTCAGGGATAACTAAAGGCCACTTTGCCGATGGAGGCGACACTTCAGGACGAAGCAGGACCACATACATTGAGTGCACCAGGTGCTCCTCCTTAACACTGCCATGAACCACCCAGAGCTGGGGAGCCATGCCTTGTGGATGTGGAGGAAGAGTAGCGGCTACTTTTTCCCGAATGCCACGGTCCCAACGAAGGAGGAGGAACTTCAATCTGAACTCATTCCATGTCAACAATCTTGTCTCATTATACCATGCAGATACTGTGAGCACATCCGTTGCTCGCCATCGACGTTGCGTCAATGGATGGGCAGAAGAGACCAGGGGACAATCCGCCTGGCCGTCACCCAAAGGGATCCACTAGCAACTGGCCGTAGGATCTGTGTGGGCCATCAGATGGAACTGAAACAAAGTGCGCACAGTCTCCCAAGCAGCTAGCAACCCCTTTAGGAAAGGAGAGGTATTAGGATATGGAGAAAGTGGATAGAATAATGCCCATGGGAGGAGTGGCTTAATGGATGGAGCACCAAAGAAAATGCACATCTGTAAAGATTGGTGAATAAGACGCAGCCCTGGGGAATTATCAGCATTATTTAGAATCCGCCAGATAAACTTAGAAATCAGCACCTTGCTCTGGAGAAGAAAGTGAATCATCCCCAGCCCCCCACAAAGTTTAGGCATAATGCACTTGCCCAACTAATTTTAACATCAGCTCCTTCTTCAGTGCCACCCCAGATAAAGTTCCTGACAGTACGAACAATGAGCTGCATTTTTGTATGCGGTGCCAGCAAGATGGATGCCATATAGACATGTATACTACTTAGAACTGACTTTGCCACAGTTACGCAACCAACCATGGATAATTTAGCCGTGGACCACCAGAACAAATGCCTTTCCAACCCCTTAATAATAACATCCCATGCGTCTCCAAATGTGAGGTGTATACCAACTGGAATGCCCAGAAGCCTAGTTGCCTTCCCATGAGGAAGAACCTTCCATGGAAATGCAATCACAGAAGATGGCACTGGAGAGTCTAGGGCCCACAAGGCAGTACACTTTTGCCATCCCACAAAGATACCAGAAGCCAAAGAGAAACTGTCCAATAAGGAAATGGCGTTCTGAAATTCTGCTCATCAGCCATTAAGAACAAGAAACTGCCATCTGCATACTGATTACAAATCTCCTGTGAACCATTATTCATGGGAAGACCATGTAAGATGCCTTCCTGTACTGCAAGAGAGAATACTTGAGAAAGAATCTCTGCCACAATTGTAAAAAGCAGCGGTGCCAAAGGACAGCCCTGGCGAATGCCACGTTCCACCTGAAAAAATGTCGATGGTTCCCCTTGAAAAAGACCTAAAGAATGAGCAGAATAATGAAGTTTTATAATGTCTGTTGCGAACTGGGCACCAAAATCAAGACGTTGGAGGCACTGCTCCAAGAAACTCCAGTCAACGCTGTCATATGCTTTTGCAAAGTCCAGCTTCAAGTATACAATGGGATAACTATGCATTCTAGCCCAATAGAGACCCTCATATGCTGCTGCCACATTATTCAAGATACACCGACGAGGCAAGAAACCTGATTGTGTGGAAGAGATGGACTCAGTAAGCATGCCACAAAGCTTCTGAGCAAAAGCTTTAGCAAAGATCTTGTACACTGAGGACAACAAGGTAATGGGGCGCCAATCTGAAATGGAAGAGGGATCCTTACATTTTGGAATAAGGGAGATACAACCAGAGTTGAGGATTTTGTCCAGGTGCCTCTCTCTTTTAAAATCCCGGAAAGCATCATACACATCTGCACCGAGCCAATCCCAATACTCATGGAAAAATTCCACCAGAATGCCATCAAGACCCGGACACTTGCCCCTCTTGAGAGAAAATGTGGCCTCAGCTAAATCATTGTGGCTGATCTCAGCCTCTAAAGCGGCCCTTTGCTCATTGGTGACTATCGGATGAATCTTAGTAAGCAAAGTAGAGAAGAAAGCAGAAAAGAAAGCAGAAAAATGATTGTGCAAAAAGCCTCTAAGCTCAGTTGGATCTGAAACAACAAGCCCATCCTGAATCTGCAGAGATTGAAGAGATGCAGCTAGCCTTCTTGTTTTGGCACCTCTGAAGAAAAAACCTGTGCACCGGTCTCACTCCTTGAACCATTGCAATCCAGCTTTAATGCGAGCAAAGTGCACCTATTCTCAGACTCCATCTGCCTAATGCTACACAAAATTTTCTTCTCCACATGATCATCTGACGGGGCAACAGACCTGCATGCCTCAAGTTGTTGATAAAGGGCCAACAAAAGGCCCCGGTTAGCAGAAGCCTGCTCATGACCCCAACTTTTAGCAAAAGACTTCACAGCAGCGAGAGCATCAACAATACCTGCTATGCCCCTACGCCGAGAGAAAGAAGTGAATCACGCCTGTCTACATCCTGCCAGAAATTCCTCATCCTTCAAGAAAAATGTATTCAGCTTGAAATATGTCTTAGATGCAGCATGCGCCACAGTATGAGAGCAAGAGAAATACTGTGGATTATAGTCAGAAATCGCAGTATTCAACAGGGTTATCACGATGAAAAGCAGGCAACAGGGTTGCTACCAAAGCATTATAGTAGCCTCTATCATGTCTTGCATATGCTCTACCGCCACCCAACCAGCCATTACACCAAGTAAAACGTGAAGGACCGTCAACTTCTATGAGGCCACAATCTTGCATTAAGCAGTGCCATTGTTCCCGTTCAAAGCCCTGCACTATCTCTGCACCTCTGCACATCTGTCTTGCTCAAACTCAACCATGTTAAAATCACCCACCATGATCCATGCAACAGGGGTGCCTAACCTTAGTAATTTGGATCGCAAAGAAGCCCACAATGCGCCTCTCTGATGTGGTAGATTATGCGCATACACATTAACCAATTTCCATTCTTGCCCCTTATCAAACCACTTGATTATGATCCACCGGCCAAATTTGTCAACCTGGGTAAATGACACTGCAATATTCCTCCTCCATGCTGTAAGGACACTAGCCTTTGCCGAGTCTGAGGCCGCCACAAGAACATTGTACTGCCTATTGATTGCTGCAGCAACTTTGTAGGCATCCTCTTTCTTGTATTTATGCTCTTGCAAACATATGAAATTTGAGTCCCACCTCACCAGGGCCATGAACAACCTGCTCCTTTTAGTACGGGAGGAGGCAACCCCCCGCACATTCTAGGAGATTAACTTCATTGATCAGGTGAATGTGGAAGATGCTCTAAGTCCATATCGACATGTATATGAGACACAGTATCCACTTGATCAGCCCAATGTGGCTGCGATGCTATTGGACGGGTAGTAACAGTGGTGAGGAGTGGTGGTTCAACAGGGTTAGGAGAAGCAGATGCGGAGGGCTGCAGTGCAAACCTATTCCTCCTCCGAGCGGCTTTTTTCATGCGAGCAATGGACCATTCTTCTTCAATGCGCTCTTGCTTGCATGCGATCATGTCCAGCCTCTCATGCTGGTTAGAAGAAAGACAATTATGGGCTGCGGGGAGTGTGCCAATGGCTAGGGCAGAAGACAGCAAGGACAGGTGCAGGAGCGGTTGGAGTAGGGATGGCAGCAGGGGAAGAAGAAGTAGGGAAAACAGAAGTAGGAAGAGGGACGGGAATGGAGGGTTTCCATACATGATAGATAGAGAAGGCCTCAACATCAGGAAACATATCGGCAAGCTCTAGGCCGTTAAGCAAAGATAATTTGTATTTGAAAAAGAGTGGACCACTTTTAACAACCACATACTTTGGGAGGGAAGCCTCAGTAGGAAGGGAAACACAAATACGAGGACCATTGGCAATAGAATGAGCAAGGTCCAATCCTAATCCATTGGTAATGGAGACCAAGAAGTCTGGAACCTGCAACTCAATTGGAAAGTCCTCCAATGCAAACCAGCAGGGCATACGACGTGCACCAGATTTATTAGGAAGAAATCCAGGAGTGTATACCTGATACAAGAGATAATGCCCCCACAAAGGATCCACTCCATGCTCCACTAATTTATCAATAGCAATAGGCGACCCAAACATCACTAAGAAATAGTTGTTTTGCCTATCCAAAACTTTCAAGGACTCATGCGGAGGCAATCCTAACTTTTGTAGATGATGCTTCAACCAAAATCCCATCCTCTTGAGATCAAGGAACTGACCAGTGAAATGACACACCACTGCGTGGGACATTAGAATGTGTAGACTTTGCAAATGGATGCTACGATCTATCTCCACAACCGAGACACCAGCCTGAGTGAAGGTGCTAGAACACACCTCTGCTTCATAGAACACGTTATCAGGAGGCAGTTGAACATCCATTCAATCTTCAAGACCCTGCAGCTCTTTCATATATTCAGACACCTCTTTTTTGTTATTCTCCATCATCAGGGACACCACAGCAGCAACACAAGCAGAATGCACATCAGATGTCATGTCTCGCTTAATCCAATCACTGAAGCGTGTTTGTGAGACTCGAGCAACAGTGCTAGGAGCAGAGGGAAGTAGGAGATGGTAAGAGTCCTGAAGAGGATGGGGGAGCAAGAGATGAAGTAGTTGGGACAGGGGCGGAGGGAGGAGGAAGAGAGGCAGAAGCAGAAGAAGTACATGCCATAGAGAGAGGAGGGAATTGCAAATCCATAGAGGCAGGGGCATATGCAATTGGATTGAGACGAGAATTAGGAGGTAGCACTGGAGAGGCCAAAGAGGCAAAGAATTGTGAGCAAGAATGCATACTGGTGGTGGTGACCATGGAGGCCGAAATGGATGATCCCAATTCCGGGACAGAAGCTGCAAGAAAACTATCTGATGCCATACACCATTGGAAAGCTCACTGCGCAGACTTTCCAACGCATCAAGAATTGCATGGAACGGACGCTCGAGGAGGGAGATATCGCAGGCTGAAGTAGCGCCAAAACCCTAGCATGTAGGCTGCGCCATCTCATCAGCCTTGTTCTGCGATTCTTGCATCAGAAGGCCCAGGGCTCTCATGCTTCAGCTTGCTCAGAAGCCCAAAAATAGAGGCTCTCATGCTGCTGCTTACTCAGAAGCTCAAGACTAGACGTAACCGCTTCTGCCATCCTTGATCTCTGGCTTGTGCTTTTTCCCTTCTCCCTAATCCAACCGGCTTCATTGTTTCTCCATTTGTTCATTTGTTGCTTTACCTTGGAGGGATACAGTCACCCTGTATCTCCTCTGGGGCATAATAATACCTCCTTTCCGCCTTTACCGAGCGAGGTCTTCTGACGGGTTTTTGCGCATCTACCTGTTGGGTGTCCGAATGACAAACTTGCGTCGAGGCTTTGGGTTAGTGCTTATCACTTAACCGTTTTCTCCATATTCCATTTCCTTAGCTAGCAATTTTATTCTGGACCATTGTTCAAATGGCTTTGTCATGCGTTTTGGCTAGATGCCTGGCATAATTATTTGTGGCCTTTGTTCATGGAGATTGGGATTGGTATTTGCATTTGATTACGTGCTCGACATAGCGTCATTCCCATTTTTTGACCCATCTATTCTATCATATGCATTCTATCGTATGCATGCTCATTTAGGAATATTCAATTGATCTCTATTTCATATGAGTTCATTCTACGTTTGAACTTTTGTTATGCATGTCAACCAACTTAATCTTCACAACTTGTAGGTAGAATTTTGTTCTATATACGTCAATCACTGGATTTTCATTTTGAAGTTCTAGGTTTGAACCCTTGTTATACACATCAACCAACTCAATCTTCACAACTTCTAGGTTCAAATTTTTGTTATACACGGTCACTCACTTGACTTTTCATTTTAAAGTTATTTTCTAGGTTATGGTAAACCACTTCATTTTCATTTTTAAAATCAACTCTTAAGCTATTTGGGGCTTTACACCGTTATGGTGCTTTGGTTCCCTTGTAAGTTGCTCATCTCTCATTATCTAGATTCCGTTTTGATTTCGTGTTCCTACAATTAAGCCCACAACCTTGCCTGCTCTCACTTCTCTACTCTCCTCTGTCATCCTGATCTCCGCCTTGTACCTTTCTCCATGTCCTTAATCTAGCCAGCTTGTTTCTTTCTCCCTCCCATTGATTTACTTTAGTGGATTACATTCACCCTATATCCCTCCTAGTCTATTATTCTTCTTATTTAATTATTTATTTAAAATTTTTCTACATTTAAATTTGGTTCTTTTGGACATAATACCCCATTTCTGCCTTTGCCTAGGTCTTGGACAATTCTTTGCACATTTACCTGGTCTACTATCTTCTAATTCAAATCTTTTTTCGTACATGATCTGGATTTGCTAACTTTCTTCAAGTTGAGCGTTTGAATGTCGATCTGAGCTTGAGGCTCAGGGTTAGTACATGCCACTTAGCTAACAAGTTATTCTAGACCACTGTTTAAGGGGAGTTGTCATGAAATTTGGTTAGGTGCCATTTTTTCCTTATTCAATTTTGGAGACACATTAGGTGGGTTTTTCATATTCCTACATGAGGATGTTTGAAACAAGAACAATTTATATGCTGGGATTTTCTACATTATGAGCATGGGGACCTCGAAGGTGCCCACAAGGCAAAGAGCGGAGTTCATTATGTCATTCAGGTGATTTGTCTTTAACGGTCTTTCATAGTTAGGGGTTTTACTGCTATCAGCATGGGTTCTAAGCCGCATTTTGTTTTGAGCTATTGTTTTTTGTTGGGACGTTTATTTAATTTGCGGCTATTTCCCGTTTATTTATGTCGCAGCTATTTCCTTGTTTGAAGTTGATCTTAACCTCGACCAACCTTTGCCCTTCCTTCCATAGACCGATTGGTCTCCGTGGACGATAAAAGTAACTTCCTTCCTTCCTTCCTTCCTTCACATTGACCTTGGCATATACATATGAGTAATTATGAATCATTCTTTTCTTGTCTTGCATTGATTTAATCTGAGAGTGATATTTGATGTTATATTGTTCTCGCTAGCCATATCACCAACCTCAAGCATTCTACTCTAACCTTGACCTCTCATCCTTCTTCTCCCCATCCTTGCCATAACGTTACCTTCGCCTTGGACCATGTGGTTAATTCTTGTTGCATTTGTTCCCTGCCCGACATTCATCTTTTCTCTCGCTACGTGATTCGCGACTCGACTCAACACTTGGATGTTTCTCAGCGGCTTGGCTTATAACTAAGGAAGTTCTCTGGTAGTCGACCAGTTTTTATGTTCCTTGCGAGTCCCTTACCAGAATAGCATCGATCGAAACCCTCGGATCGTCATTCTGAGCAGGGACGAGCCATTTTATAAGTACACTCCATATTCAAGGCTGGTTATCGGCGTCTTCTCACAGCAGCACTTCTATCATTGCCCATTATTTTCCTTCCTTCCCGCCCTGATTTGCTTGGGCGCTTGTTTATTGTTTTTCACATGTGTTTCTGTTCATGCATACCTTATTGTTATTCACCCCTCGGGTGTTGCTATAATCATGTTTTTCCACCTCATGGTGCTGCCTTGTTCTCCACCTGTGGATGATGCTGTTTATTTCCACCCTGAGGGTGATGCAAATTTCTTTTTTATCATGTTCTTCCTTCCATCCGCTGGGTGATGCTTTTTCTCTCCACTCTTTGGGTGATGCTATCTTCTCTTCTGCCATGTATTGTTGATTTTCTCCTCATTACTAATCACTCGCATCAGTTTTTTGGGTGCTTGTTGTTTTGCTGCTTGTCGCTTCGCTGTCTTGCTTGTTCTCCTTAACTGTTAATGGGTGCCTTCTATGTGTTCTATTTCTTTTGTAGGTATTATGTCGTCTCGCCGGTTCACTCCCTCTTGCGTACGCCATCGCCCCGCTTCCTTCGATTCTCTAAGCAACCATCCAAGGTTGTTGGCGACCATTTCTCATTACGGTTTTCCTCGAAAACCCGAAAGGGCGGGGTTTTTCATCCCGATGAAAAGTTGTCGCCACTACCCTTCTATGCTGCCTATGTATACTTTCTTCATTATGGGGTAGCTCAACATTGTTCCTATGGTCAGCTCCCTATATATATTATTCAAACATTGTATACTGCTGCTGTGATGAATGACAAGCCTATCTGTGGCCGATTTTGTGTTCCTTGTGAGTCCCTTATCAGAATCTGTGCTATTTTTGGATAGACTTAAAGCTCCCATTACCCAGTTTCCAATGCAAAATTAAGTTCAATTTTGAATCTTAAAATTGCATCCATTACCCAGTTTCCAATGCAAAATTAAATTCAAATTTGAATCTTAAAATTGCATCGCTTTAATGGACAGCATCTACCTTGAATGGCGCAGAGATTGCGATGCTCTTGATATTTCAAATTGAAAAATGGGTGAAAACCTTTCCTTCTTTTGGTGGAAAGCCTTCTTAGATTTTGAATAAGAAATCCGGCTGGAGATGTTATGAGCTTTATTTGCATTCTCACTTATGTCTAATCAGTGCTATTTTTGGATAGACTACTTGTTAAAGCTTCCATTTTGTTATGCTCGGAATGCAAACGGAAACAATAACAGGTATAACGAATAGCGCTTCATGCTTTAAAATAAAGCTTTCCGTCTGCATGCATTAAAAAATAAACTAGACTGAGCAATAAACAGTTGCTTTTCCAAAAGCAACCTCTTGTCTGAGGAAAGGAAAAAAGGAAAACACTAGCATATTCACATGAGCTTAGTGTATAAACAAAAGAGTGGTATCTCGTGTAGCATAAATACGCTCGATTCGGGAACATTCGTGCCTGCCTCCACCATATTTATAGGGTTTGCCATGTCATTTCCTTTGTCACTTACTTCAGCGTCAAAAAAACTCGACATATGTTCTTTTTTGCCTTAGAACATTGCTCTAAATGTTAACTTAATAATCTCGAAACTTGTCAATGGCTTTGTGCTGGATGGAATACCAACCCATAGTAAATTACTTGTTGCATGTTAAAAAGTTATTGGGAAACGTAACCTTCATCAACCCCAAATTATTTAAGATTATGGCCTTTTTGTTTTTAGATAATTTTTGGGTCCTTTTTTTTTGGGGTGGCGCTCTAGCAGCTTGCCAATAGAGTTGTGCTTTTCTACAGGTTCCTAATGTCATAGCCTTCCCTGAACAAGGTATTTCTTGGATCAAACGCTTTCCTAACTATATATCTACAGGTTTTCCTAATGCCATAGTCTTCCTCGAACAAGTTTTGCATCAAAACAGGGTGCTCTGCACAAGGCTCTGCATGGATGCTTTTCTAATGTTATGGCCTTGCGGGAACAGGTAGTTTTTGCA
The DNA here is from genome assembly GCA_021234155.1 of Isoetes taiwanensis. Classification (NCBI taxonomy): domain Eukaryota; kingdom Viridiplantae; phylum Streptophyta; class Lycopodiopsida; order Isoetales; family Isoetaceae; genus Isoetes; species Isoetes taiwanensis. The sequence continues at coordinate 4,717,749 of JAJEKV010000037.1, forward strand.
TCTGAGGCTCTTCACAAGGTAGTTCTTGCATCGGAGGCTCTACAAGGTTTTGTAACGGATTTGTAGGGCCCAACAACAATGGATTTCTAGGCCCAACAACTGATTTGTGTCTCTTACTACAACGGATTTGCTACTGACCATCTGTAATTTTTTGTGTTTTCTACTACTGGCCTTCTATCTCTTCTGCAATTCTTGTTCTTTGAGGTAATTTGGGGTTGAAGAAGGCCACGCCGGGCAACCTTCACCACCGAACGTTCCTGGAAGGAAGCTGGCGTTGCTTTTTTTTTACATTACCCTTTTGCTTGAAAATATCTTGGTACTTATTGCAGTCCTCAGTTCTTTTAGTAATTTTCCTTTCACTCAATTCCCCTTTTATTTGAAAATACTCCAATCCATTCGCAAATTCCCTTTTGAATTAGTCCCATTTTCTTGATAATACCCCAATCCATTTGCAAATTCCCTTTTCGAACTAGTCTCCTTTTCTTGAAATTACCAAATTCCCTTTTGACCCAATCCCTCTTTCTTGACAATACCCCAATGTGCATTTGCAATCCCCTATCTCTACTAATTTCCTCATTAAAATATACCCTTTTGTTCAAGAATCCCTCGTTTTTGCTAATCTCCCCTCGTACAATATACCCTTTTGTTAAAAAATTCCTCTTTACAAAAGAAATAACCTCTTGCTCTCAAGTTCCCCCAGTTCCTCAATGGGGGACTTTTCGTATGTAGGAATGTTTAGGTGGAGCAAATTCCGGCCTAGAAAATTGGCCGATGCGCGGAGGCCAATTTTTTCGCTGGAATTTGCGACACCTAACCATTGCTGTAACGTGAAAATGGGTGTGGAGCATTTTTGGCTGACGTGGCATTTCACTGTTCATTTCTTTTTCCTTCTGGCCGAGCTCCGGCTATGGCGTCGTCTTGACGCCAAGGGGCTAGGCTGCACCGATCGGCTCTTTGTTTACATTTTCTGAATCGCCTTCGTTATTTCTTTTGTTTAATACCATTTTTAAGTCGAGCGCCAGAGTTTGTCGAAATTCCTGGAGGATCTTTGGTTTTCTGTGTGTTTTCGGAGATTCTCGAAGCATTTTCAAGCGGTGCGCCTTTCTCTTTGTAATAATATTTTATTTTTCCACGTTCTTTTGCTATTCTGGTTCTGATCTTTTGTTTTTTGTTAAATCTGCCTTGCAGGTTGTGTTTTTCAGGTTCAATCCGGCTACAAGGTTCAAGATCCGCTAATATTGAGGATCGAATGATCTAAACCAGAAAAGGGAAGCTGTTGAGAGGCGACAGAGAGGCATTTTACTGTGGCTTTGTCGAGGACCTTCATATGGCAGGACATCCCTCTCTTATTCAGTTCTTTGCCTTGAGCTTTGGATGTTCGAGTGATCTAGTTTATATGGTTTCAGCCCCCGGACCCATTCTTTGTGTGGCAGGTTAAGAGATGGGTTTGTCGAGGACCTTCATATGGCAGGACAGCCCTCTCTTATTCAGTTCTTTGCCTTCGGTTTTTCTTCTACAATGTATTCTTACTTTTAATTTATGGTTTTGCTTGGAGGGTTCATTTCCTTGGAGGGCTGCTTCATAGATTTCTTGCCAATACCCTCAGGGGCCTACGCAGCTTTTTGCAGGTCAGTGGATATGAAGAGTCTTTGTATCACATGTTTTTCAATGCAAAAGACTTCTTAATCTGTGTAAAATTTGATTGAATATTTTGGATGAAACTGTGTATGAATGTTAGAACAGTGTGATTCTTAACAAATGAACTTATAAGAATAGTGTTGATTACGGAAAAGAATCCCGGACACGTGGCTCACATACATTGGCAGATGGAGCAGAAAATGCCCCACCCAATTTTTACGGGGAATGTGAGCACTTTTTCGTTGTAATCTATGAGTAATGCAAAGAAAGCCAGATCCAATGCAAAATTAAGTTCAAATTTGAATCTTAAAATTGCATCGCTTTAATGTACGGCATCTACCTTGAATGGTACGGAGATTGCGATGCTCTTGATTTTTGGGCACTAATATTTCAAATAAAAAATGGTGCTGGTGAAACCTTTCCTTTGAATAAGAAATCCGGCCGGAGGTGTTATGAGCTTTGTTTGCGTTCTCACTTATGTCTAATCAGTGCTATTTTTGGATAGATTACTTGTTAAAGCTTCCATTTTCTTGTGCTAGGAATGCAAACGGAAACAGTAACAGGTATAACAAATAGTGCTGCATGCTTTAAAATAAAGCTTTCCGTCTGCATGCATTAAAAAATAAACTAGACTGAGCAATAAACAGTTGCTTTTCCATAAGCAACCTCTTGTCTGAGGAACGGGAAAAAGGGAAACACTAGCATATTCACAGAAGCTTAGTGTATAAACAAAAGAGTGGTATCTCCACTTTGCTAAGTTAAGTTGGTATTGTAACCATGTCAGAAGTGACGTTCTTCTTCAGTAGGAAGGAGGCCTGCAATAACTTTGTAATATTCTTCCAACATCTTAACTTGATCCTGTAAGATGGCACGCTATTCGATGCTTCTTGAGTTTGCCTCCATCAGTTGAACAAGGTTTATGCCCTTTCCCATAAGCTCCTGCCACATTCCCTCTTCAATCTTGTCAACAAGCACAATTGTTAATGTGTATTTCAACTCCAAGGAAATCACATCTACAACCCTCTTGAGAAATATTTTCCAGTAGGCAATCACACTGGTCTTCATGAGAAAGATACCCTCTTCCATTTCAGCTCCCAAATCCGTTTTGTCAAGACCTATTTTAAGTTGTCTGTTGAGAGAATTTACAGCTGGATTTTGAGCATCACGGTGTAATATTGTCACCAGATTACGAATGCCTTCAAGCACTTCAACATAATCAATGTTGTAGGTCAATGGAACTGCCTTTTCTCTTTCCAGCATTTTCTTCACAAACTCCTCACTCTCTGACTGTAAGGAGCTTATGATTTTGCTGAAAACACGCTTATACATGCCATGCAGCTTTGGATACCCTTTTACAAATCTCTCAACTAGTTCAGAAACAGTTCTATGAGCATATTCATGTGCAGCAACTATAACTTGCTTGCATGCTTCTTGAATCTGCTCGATTCTCTTTTTAATCAGTTGGTTAAACACATCAGCAGGAACAAAATTAGGCAGGGTTGTCCCTTTTGCCTCCTTCATGGCCCTTGCAACTTCCTCTCAGAAAATCCGTGCAAACAAGCTCTTCTTGATTATAGAGATTTCGCGTGCAAACCCTTCAAAAAATCTCATGCATTCCGGCGTTATAATGCATGTCTTCCTCCTCAACAAAGCTAACAAAGTCTCCCTTGGTAAGCAGCTCCAACTCCCCGCCTAACAACTCTACATGTTTTCATCAATATGCTAGGCTGCTTTGTTGCCTCGGAAGCTTGAGCGGGCATTTTTTCAAGCTCGATCTCTTAGAAGACGATTACAACGCTGATCTTCGAACCAAATCGAGTACATTTTTTAAGCTTTCGGCTTGAATGTGTGTTAATCTTCGGCAAGTGCGGAATACCCACCATGGATTCATGCAAGCGACATAACGAGGATGGCTACAAAAAGCTCTTTTTCTTGAATTCGCGCGTCTTCATGAGATGCATCATCGTCTGTTTTATTCCTCACACATACATAACCTAACCCAATATTTACTGCATCTGCTGTAACTTTTTCACATAAACCTTCAGGCGATTTATCCACCTTGGTCACAACAACTAAAGTCCTTTCTCCCTTCTTGTCTACCATCTGAGACATTCTAATGCTTTCGCATGTTGGAAAATCAACACTAGCGGATAAGACGTTCGATTCAATAATACTCTCATTCGGGCTTAATATACTCCATTATAATCTCGAAAATCTGCTCATATATGTTATCCGGCTGCCCCCTACAGGGAACTCTGGTAATACCAGGAAGATCCACCATTGTCAGATCTGGGGCACATAGTAATTGGCTTATTGCAAATATCTTTTCCCTTTCCAGCCAGTTCAAGTGTTGCAGAATCAACTGCAGTCTGAATCTGATCTTCTGGGATGATTCTTGGCCCGTTAGACCCATAAGAAATAGAAATTTCTGATTCTGTGCTCTTTTCTAGGCGAAGAATTAAAGGAACCCTAGTAACAATACCTTGGCCATGGGGCAGACTAATGGAAGCCAGGGATTCTATAACCAGTGATGACTTTATCATCTTCCATCTGCTTCTAAACTATAGAAATAGTGGCGATTGTTTCCTATTTTTCCAACATTTTTATAGAAACGAATTTAGTAGAATTGGTGTTTTACCATAAAATTGAGGTTTTTACTGTAAAATATCCATTAATTTGGCGAATTTACTAATAATTGGGATGCAATATTATCAAATTTTGGCGATTTTATGAAGTTCTTTAGCGTACGCATCCTAATAAACCATCGAATCCAGATTTTAAAAAATGGTAAAATATAGCAACTTTACGAAGTTTCACACCTTAAAGTCATCACTATCTATAACAGAAGATTTTCCAGAAGATTGATCGCCCACGACAACAATTGTGGGCAGCTGTATGCCATGATCCATGATACACAAATGTCTCAATCTGTCGATTGCATCCAACATTGGGCGGATAGTTTGGCTGAAACATGCTTCTAGAGCTGATTCAGACGATTGTGTATCCTGGAGTTTCACTATTTCCATTTTGGTTTGTTGATGATAGGCTTTCTGTACTTATGAAAACTATGCAAGCCCAGTTAATCTTTGGTAAAATGTGCTTGTGAATTTGGACAGTTTGTTTGGTCCAACTTCACAATTTGGACATGCTCAACCGAATTATGAAATATGGTGTTGTTTTAGATGTACGTGTACATTGGCTAAGGTTTGATATTGCCGTATACTCTTTAACATGTCCGAAGCTGTGGAGAAATGTGGCGATGCCAAGCTGCTCGGCTATGGCGCTCTTCATCAACAAGCCTGACTCAGACTGTGGTGGATGGAAGCCTCTCTCTCTCTTTACTTAGAAATAAATCAGCAATTGGCTCGTACTTAAGTAGTTCTTACAGCCCGCTAAACTGTCATTAAGTTGCTTTTTCTGCAGCCTATGATATGTATGTAGGGGGGAACCTCCGCCACCTGGCGGTTTCCGGGTGGAAATCCGTAGGTGGCTGCGGACTGCGGATTTCCACCCGGAAACTGCCAGGTGGCGGAGGTTACCCTACGTGGCCTCCGCCACCTGCAAATTCCCCCTGCCACGTCGGCAGGGGTATAAAGTAGATTTTTTTTATTGTTATTATTCCTTTTTTTTTATGCCGACGTGTATTCCGGCAGTCGAGCTCCGGAGGTGTTTCGTCGGCGCTAGAGCGTCGGAGTCGGCGGTAGGGCGTCGGAGTGGCGTCAATCGAGGCGCTGGGATCTCAGCTTCAATTTGAAGTAGTTTTTTCTTTAGTATTCTATGTTTTTTTTTGTGTTTTCTTGATTACTTATATGATTTTGTGATGTTTTTGCAGGTTTTCGTGTAGATCTTCTCCTGTGTAGTTCTGTTTGGTGGTAAATCTTCGGATTTAGTGTAGTGGAGTCGCTGGATTTAGTCTATTGGAGTGTATTGGTAGTCAGAGATGTTTCTTCAGTTACTTGCAGTTGCATGCAGCTCTTGTGTGTAAGTGAACTCGTTTTTTCAGAGAAGATCAAGTTCTGCAAATTTTCGTGGAAGTTTTAAGGTTTGGCACTCTATTTTTTTGTGTTTGACACTCTATTTTTTTGTTTCTTGATTTCTTGAGGATGTTTGATATAACTTGAGATCTGATAGTAACTGAATCACTTTTTGAACTTTGAAATGTGAAACTTTTTCAACTTGAAATGTGAAGTTGTTGATCTTCAATATGAAAGATTTTAACTCTCGAATTTAAGCTGTACTAAAAAATTAAGTTGTATTATAATGTTATTGTATATTGTTGTGGCGGCGGCACCAGAGCGTCGCTTGAAATTTAACACCGAAAAAACACTTAAAAAAAGACATGAAAAAAACTTAGGAGATAATCTTAAGGAATTTGCAGGTGGTGTAGGTTACGTAATAGCAAAACGGCTACATCCTCCATAGCCATGCAGCCTCGAGATATGAAGAATATGGTCGTACGTAAATATCCCATATGATGATGGCCTATTATCATACAGTTGCTATTCTATTTATGAGCGGTTGCCGATCACTTTATTTACGCCAGTTTGGGTTATTATTCCCCCACTTATGGTTATTATCATTGGTTTTTCTTTATCGTTTATTTTGGGCCATTGATTTGCATAATATTCTTATGCATATTCTTTCTTGTGCATTCTACACCATCCATCAAGCTTGTGATGGGTCAAATCCCCATTTCCACCTCAGCATAAGATTTTGTAACCTTTGCAATAAGTTAATATGCAAGTCAACACAGAAACATCTCACAGAACAGTGCCTAAGGGGATTTGAACCCCCGTTGCCAGAGTATACAGAACCACAACATTTCCAAAGATGCGAGAAACCCCTTAAGCTTGAAATGAAACCTTCAACAGAAGCATTTTGGGCAAAATCATGCTGGCAGGAGTATGTGCATGTGATCTTACCTTATTCTGCATGCAAACCGGCTGAACATGAGGCAGCAAGCCATACATGTGCCTGCGAAAATGCCCATGCAAAAAACATAAACAGTTTAAATGCGACATCATAGCCACATATTCCTTACCCATTTCCCTGAATTTTCAGGTCCTGCCCATTCATAGCAGACATTACTCCTGTGCAGATCCTATTTGTAGTTGTACTGCTACTTCCTTTTGGAGGAAACACGTGTGAATATGAATCTGAGTCCATCATCACTAGAAGGATAATTGCAAAGAAATACCTTTAAGACCTGAATGCGATATATAAGTGGAGAAGTCTGATATAGAGGAAAGTTTATTGTGTAAGGGATAGGGCAAGGACCCCAAATAATTAGAATGTGGTGCTTCCTAAATCTGACTAACAAAGGTATAGGGATCTTCAATTTCACATGAATGTAAACACTTGAAATTATAGACCAGAGCTTACCACCTTCTTGAAGCCTTGAATTTGCTACAATATTTGCAGCCCATGTGCAAGGGCCTCTCTCTCGAATTGTTTTAACTCCCTGATTTGCCTCACATTAACCTTGATGGCAATTGAATGTATACTGCACATGCTAACAACGACCTGCAACTCAATTCAACCCAGCCCACTAACCAAATAAAACTTGTTGCCTTCTGCAAGCTGCAAGTTTCCTGGAGTAATTGGAGTCCATATGGAAGGGCCTCGGTTGCACCTGCTTCAAATGCTAAGACGAACCTGCACATGAATTAGCAGTAGCAAAATAAAGGGCAAGTAAGAATACAGCCTACACTCTACAGACAGAAAGGAAATCAAATTTCAGAAATTGAATTGGAATACCAGGAAGCTAGAAAGAAGAGGAAACTCACCCCTCCACATGTGCAGCACCTTAAACACGTGTTGCCTTATGAGGAGCCTACATGTTGTGGCATGCAATCATTGCCTCACAGCACCTACATAGTCCTGTATAAGAATCAATTTTTGCAATTCCATCAGCATGACAAAATAGAGAAGCATGACAAAATAGAGAAGATAGCCCTTCATATCTCCAGCCAAAAACACAAAGTGTAATCGGCTCTGTGAAGAAGCACTATCTTTATTTTTGTTTGAAGGCAAGGTTAGTGGGACTTGCACCCACCCACGTCTCCCACCCGATGGTAGCTAGTGGGTTTTGAACCCTGGTGGGGGCTAACCCAAGGCCTTACCACTAAACCACCACCATGATGGGCAGTGAAGAAGCACTATCAACAAGGGACTTGTAAATTCCACCAAGAAACCGGCCCTCTCCATGCGCCTGAACCCAAAAATTCATGGTTGTGCCAGCATCCTTATCCAAAGGAACCAAACCTGAGATACCATAGCACCAAGCCAAGCATGTATGTTAATCCTGCAAATTTTGAACTGTTTGTAACCTGCGCCAAGAGCATGAGCACTAACCAAAGTAAAACTACAGAAATTACAGAATTCTGATATTTTGGATAACAAAGAATCTTAAACAGGGATGTGAAGGCTGCTAATGTTCTATTACATGCCCAAATGGTAAATTTGGCATCGCAAAGATCACTAAAGATACACAAACGCCCTGCCATGTCAATATTCAAAGGCACTGCCGGATCTACTTCACCAGAATTTCTTCTCGCTGGTAATGCTAGCTGTAAATCGGACACTTACAGCTTTGGGATTCTTCTGCCACAACAATATTTTCATGACAGTCCTGAATACTCAATATGCAATGGAAGCATTACATGCATGCTATTTTTGAAACAAAGGTAGAATGCCAATCTATGGCGAAACCTGCTGCCCTAACTGAAGGCTATGGCCAAAATGATGCCGAAAGAAATGGAGCCAGACTGATGGGTCGCTACCTCCACAAATCCTACAAGAAACCTCAGCGGCCGGTTTTGACGAGGGGAGAGCAACATCTAGTAGTTTCTTTCGGTGTATTGGCACGTTTCTTCCAGCATAACCCTAAAGTAAGAAAATCCCTACATTACCTAATAACCAAAAGAGAACTATCTAAAATAAACATTGCCACCTTTTTTTCACCTCATTCACTTATTTAAGAAGGCTACCTATAAAAAGTCAGTTTCATTTGCTTGGGTCAAGCTAGCTCAGCCACGTAATTTTTCTACTATTTTTTATACGAATACATCACCTTAACCATTGACAATCTTATGTTATCCCATACATTTCCACAATTGCAGAACCTTATATTCAAAATCTGGAAACTATATAAAGTTTCGAACGAAACTATATTCAGTTTCCTCTGTTTTTTCTTTCACTCAATTCCCCTTTTATTTGAAAATACTCCAATCCATTCGCAAATTTGCTTTTGAATTAGTCCCCTTTTCTTGATAATACCCCAATCCATTTGCAAATTCTCTTTTTGAACCAGTCTCCTACACTTCCGATGAATGATTTTCTAGGTCAGCACCGAGCTTCCGTTGCTGCATGGGATCAGCATGTATCCACCCATCAATTCAATAAACTTGCAAATCTTGACAAATATCATATCCAATTCTCGAGCTCTCTACAATGTGACCATTGCAAGAATAGGATGCGCTTATGTGTTAGTCATATAATGTGGCGTGCCACATCTTCCAAAAAAATGACATGTCATTATGGTGAATATGCTTCTTCTAACAAGTTGCAAATTGCCGAGGTAAATTCTTCATTTTTCTATCCCTTCATCTTTTGCCATGTCACTCATAGTTGCCATCTCGCATGCTCATGCCATGTCATCACCTATAAGTTTTGTAAAAATACATTTTCAAAAAGAAAGAAGTTTGGTTTCTCTCTCTTATGGCACCTCATCATTTCCAGTGCCACATCACCTTGCTTGCCACTATTACCTACTTATTACACTAAAGAAATCTCCCTCTTCTTTTAATTGACCTAGTCATTTTCTATCTAAAGTGCATAAATGCTTAGTCATCATGCCACATAGCACACTATCCAAAGGAATGCCATGTCACCATTGAGAAATATGTTTTTCTTTTTTTTTTAAGTTCTCTAGGCAAATTCTTTTGTTTTTCGATCCGTTCATCTTTTGCCACCTCAGCACTCATCTTTACCACCTCACCATACACATGCCATGTCATCTTCCATAATTTTTGCAAGGAACAAATTTTGCAATCTCTCATAGCAACCATTCGTACTTGTATGCTTCAAAATTTTCAAAATAAACTAGTCCAAACTCATATTGCAGACATTTGCATGTTGTTTGAGACTATTCTTGACTGTGTTTTGCAAACCAGTGCACAAATTTGACCACTTGCCCCATATCACAACTCCTTTTGGCACACCTCAGCTTTGGAATTTCTCAAAAAACTCCATTGGCAACTTAAAATTCTCATTTAGTTTGGCTTTCATTGACCAAATTTTGCAATGACTTTGAACTTCGAATATCTCACGGATCTGAAAATGAAATTGGCCAAAGTTTTTACCATTGCTTCCCAACAACTTTTTTCTATCAGTATGAGTAATCAAACTCAAGAATCAATTTATCTCTACATGCCACCTCGATCTGAGTAATGCTACCATTTTCTGGAAATGGGAAAGGTATGAACATATGAACTTTTGAGCTATCCTATTGAAATTTTCTTGTATAGATTGATCGCCTTAAGTGATCTGGAGGTTCTAACTCCAACTTGAGCATAGTTTCAAGTTGGCTTCTTGTGTTTGACTGTTAACCCAGCCAGGTTGAGGGTCAACATCATGTTAGGACATATTTAGACCTGTGTCAGTTGAAGTTATGCAAAAAAACTACTTGCTGATCCAAAAAACTACTTGATGATTTTCTGTGACAGTTCACTGACAAAATTTTGAATCCACTTTAAACTCGTTTTTCTCCATCGTCCCAGTTCCAAATTAGGAAAAGTTTTTTCCCACATGTCCCTACAACTTTTCTCTGATAGTCTTTTCAAAATCATGCAAAATTGTTCAGTAAAACTCGAGATATCATCATTTGAGTGTGCAGACATTGTTTTGTTCCAGGGTAGTGCACTGGCCAAATTTTCCTCCAACTTTGAACTCAATTTTCTCATACATTTCAGATCCAAATTGAGCCAAATTTTTTCATACATTTCACTACAACATTTCGCTGGTTGCTCCTCCAAAAATCATTTGAACAAGATCAACGTAGCTCGAGATATTCAGATCTGAGTGCAACTATCTCATTTTGCTTTAGGGATCCTCATGTAATTGATGCCTTTTTGCATACATTTGGATAAAGATTGGTTGCCTTAAATCCTGACAGTAATGCAACAACTATAACTTGCTTGCATGCTTCTTCAATCTGCTCGATTCTCTTTTTAATCTGTTGGTTAAACACATCAGCAGGAACAAAATTAGGCAGGGTTGTCCCTTTTGCCTCCTTCATGGCCCTTGCAACTTCCTCTGTAAATCCAGGCAACTGAATGTGTGGTGGTGAAGTGTGGTGGTGGTGGTGAATGCAGGGTGGTGAAGTGTGGTGGTGGTGGTGGTGGGGTGTGGTGGTGGTGGGGTTTGGTGGTGGTGGTGGTGGAGTGTGGTGGTGGTGGAGTGTGGGGTGGGACATGGTGAGACATGGTGGAGTCTGGTGATGTGGTGTGGTGGTGGTGGAGTGTGGTGGTGGTGGAGGAGTGTGGTGGTGGTGGTGGAGTGTGGTGGAGGGGTGTGGTGTGGGACATAGTGGAGTGTGGCGGTGGGAGATGGTAGAGTGTAGAGGTGGGAGATGGTGGCGTGTGGTGTGGGACATGGTGGATGCCAACAACTCACCACTCACCAGACCACACATACCTCATCTATCATTCTGGAATCCATTGCACGAAATGCCCCACAGATGGCATCATAGAGACACAACATGACAATACAGCCAACATGATGCAAAATGGTAGTAGACATACCCGATTCTTGAAGTGGATTTGATATTACCTTTTCTGTGTTGATAGAAACATCTAGGTCAAGCTTGAGATTTTTTTTCTGTTGTAACACAACTAATAGTTTTGGTCTCAGAACATTGCTCTACTTTTCTGTTTTGATTGTGAGTTCAGATTGAATGTGTGGTCTAGAGGAACCTGATTTAGTTTTTTCCCTATCATCTTCATCATCCCTGTCACTTTTACTATTTTCCTCCTGGTCAGGTTGGATTTGCCTATGCTTTCTCTTGGGTCTAGAAGAACTGGCCTCTGCTTTCTCATTGGGAGTTTTATAATAATCCGAGAAGCTCTTCCAATTAATGACCTCCCCTTTATATGCACGGATAATAAGCCCTTTGCCCGGGTTCGGGGAGCCATTCCACCCCATGTATGTGGCTTCCCCTGTAATTCTTTTGTAAATTTGCATGAACTTTTTGTATTGTTCATTGCTTTCGTTCTTCAACACATACAAAGAAAACATATGCCTTAATTTTTCAATTTGAACAAAACATTTGGGGAAAATACGTAGCCAGTTTATTTGGAACTCTGTCACCCTAAAGCTTCTTTAGATCTTCATGGGGCACAATCTCTTGTTTGAGGAGAGATTTCATCGTGTAACCGATGGCGTTCAATTACGACTCCATTAGGGTTCAATCGGCAAGAAGCGACAAAAAAGCGAAGAAGAAGGTGATTATTTCTTAATTCAAAATGAGGGACAATGGCGTGGCATAAAATTCAAAATAACCAACGCTCATTAATTCGCACTCCCGCAATCTCCGCCTCGGTATGCACCACCCGATTCTACCACAAAGGTGGTGCCAAAATGTGGCGTCAAAATACGCGTTTTTGATACACCACAAATATTTTTACCCGTTGGGATGCATTGGCATATAAATCAAGCCACTTTTTTTATCCCGAATATAATAAGGACTTTCTTTATAATTTGAAAAGGATGTTCTAACAGTGAGCCTCATTCTTACTTTCAATGGTTGGTCTAACAGTAGAGCAATTGTTGGATGATCAAAAAAAAAACTTTGCTTGCTTTGTCTTGTTTGATTTGTCCAAAAGAACCAGTTGCTGATTCTTCCATGGAAATGTGAGTAACACCACATTGGGATGTATTAGTGGACCGGACAAAAAGTTCCATCGGACTCCTTAAGTAATGGATCTCCGTCGGACACGAGCTCTAGGGTTGCATTTTCACCCTCTTGATATGTTTTACATTTCTTGTCCGGACAATCGAGGGGGGCATCACTTGTTCTCGTGATGCCAGCACCACTGTTAGTATAGACTATAAATACAGACAACATATACTCGCTATTGGAGCAAGAAGTGCTGTTGCAAAAGAATCTGAAGGCATAACAGAAACCATAGTAATATTGGGAGGAGCTTCTGAGCAATCTTGCCCTAAGAAAAGATCTGTCTGCATAAGTTATATTGTGAGCCGAGTTGTCATTGACCCATTTGGAGCCAATATTTGCAGTGGGATAATCATACAACCCACATGATACAAAAGGAAAGATCAAAAAGAGATGCAGGGAGATGTAAACACATTTGGCAAGAGATGTATTTAGAGCCATCTTCTCATTAAAAATTTAAAAGAGACTTTACCTTTTTTTGGGCGCCGTTGTTCTTCTACTGAGAGTGCTGAAGATGCTGCCTAGATAATGCATAGAAGACCTAAGAAATGAGTTACAGAAGCTGCGAATCCAGTGGCAAGGCATCAAGTATGCAAGGGCATTTTGTTTGAGGTTATAGGCCTCTGCTGCGGCTGGACTTGGAGGGCTTCGCCTCTTCGGGGTCGCCATAGCCCGATGCACAAACATGAGCGACCCAATGCAGGTGACCGCTAGTTTACCTGGAACAATGGGTTTGAAGTAGTCACAAGCATATCCTAGGTATATTCTAGCATATACCTAGGATATTCCACAAACCCACATAAGCAAGGGGCAACCCAAATATCCAACTAGCCAAAGTAACTGTAAGAGATTTTCCTATAGGACCTAAAAACCCAACACTGATCTGTGCTATTTTTGGATAGACTTAAAGCTCCCATTAGTACCCAGTTTGAGTTTCCGATGCAAAATTAGGTTCAAATTTGAATCTTAAAATTGCATCGCTTTAAGGACAGCATCTACCTTGAATGGCGCGGAGATTGCGATGCTCTTCATGTTTGGGCACTAATATTTCAAATAAAAAATGGTGTTGGTGAAACCTTTCCTTCTTTTGGTGGAAAGCCTTCTTAGATTTTGAATAAGAAATCCGGCCGGAGATGTTACGAGCTTTGTTTGCGTTCTCACGTATGTCTAATCAGTGCTATTTTTTGATAGACTATTTGTTGAAGCTTCCATTTGGTTATGCTAGGAATGCAAACGAAAACAGATATGAGATAACAGGTATGCTTTAAAATAAAGCTTTCCGTGTGCATGCATTAAAAAATAAACTAGACGGAGCAATAAACGGTTGCTTTTCCATAAGCAACGTCTTGTCTGAGGAATGGGAAAAAGGAAAACACTAGCTTATTCACAGGAGCTTAGTGTATAAACAAAAGAGTGGTATCTCCACTTTGCTAAGTTAAGTTGGTATTGTAACCATGTCAGAAGTGACGATCTTCTTCAGTAGGAAGGAGGCCTGCAATAACTTTGTAATATTCTTCCAACATCTTAACTTGATCCCGTAAGATGGCACGCTGTGTGATGCTTCTTGAGTTTGCCTCCATCAGTCGAACAAGGTTTATGCCCTTCCCCATAAACTCCTGCATCATTCCGTCTTCAATCTTTTCAACAAGCACAATTGTTAATGTGTATTTCAACTCCAAAGAAATCAAATCCATAATCCTCTTGAGAAATATTTTCCAGTAGGCAATCACACTGGTCTTCATGTGAAAGATACCCTCTTCCATTTCAGCTCCCAAATCCGTTTTGTCAAGACCTATTTTGAGTTGTCTGTTGAGAGAATTTACATCTGGATCTTGAGCATCATGCTGTAATGTTGTCACCAGATTACGAATGCCTTCAAGCATTTCAACATAATCAATATTGTAGGTCAATGGAACTGCCTTTTCTCTTTCCAGCATCTTCTGCACAAACTCCTCACTCTCTGACTGCAAGGAGCTTATGATTTTGCTGGAAACACGCTTATACATGCCATGCAGCTTTGGATACCCTTTTACAAATCTCTCAACTAGTTCAGAAACAGTTCTCTGAGCATATCCATGTGTAGCAACTATAACTTGCTTGCATGCTTCTTGAATCTGCTCGATTCTCTTTTTAACCAGTTGGTTAAACACATCAGCAGGAACAAAATTAGGCAGGGATGTCCCTTTTGCCTCCTTCATGGCCCTTGCAACTTCCTCTGTAAATCCAGGCAACTGAAGCTCTTCTTCAGTTACAGAGATTTCACGTGCAAACCCTTCAAAAATCTCATGCATTCTGGCAGTATAATGCATGTCTTCCTCCTCAACAAAGCTAACAAAGTCTCCCTTGGTAAGCAGCTCCAACTCCTGCCTAACAACTCTACATGTTTTCATCAATATGCTAGCTGCTGTTGCCTCAGAAGCTTGAGCAGGCATTTTTTCAAGCTCTGATCTCTTAGAAGACAGTGCAACGCTGATCTTTCGAACCAAATCTGGAGTACATTTTTTTAAGCTTTCAGCTTGAATGTGTGTTAATCTTCTGGCAAGTGCAGGAATACCCACCATGGATTCATGCAAGCGACATAGCTGAGGATGGCTACGAAAAAGCTCCTTTTCTTGAATTCTGGCGTCTTCATGAGATGCATCATCGTCTGTTTTATTCCTCACACATACATAACCTAACCCAATATTTACTGCATCTGCTGTAACTTTTTCATATAACCCTTCAGGCGATTTATCCACCTTAGTCACAACAGCTAAAGTCCTTTCTCCCTTCTTGTCTACCATCTGAGACATTCTAATGCTTTCGCATGTTGGAAAATCAACACTAGCAGATAAGACGTTCAGAATAATACTCTCATTCGGCTTAATATACTCCATTATAATCTCAGAAATCTGCTCATATATGTTATCTGGCTGCCCGCCTACAGGAACTCTGGTAATACCAGGAAGATCCACCATTGTCAGATCTGGGGCACATGGTTTTCTGATATGAAGAGTAATTGGCTTATTGCAAATATCTTTTCCCTTTCCAGCCAGTTCAAGTGTTGCAGAATCAACTGCAGTCTGAATCTGATATTCTGGAATGATTCTTGGCCCGTTAGAGCCATAAGAAATAGAAATTTCGGATTCTCTGCTGTTTTCTAGGCGGAGAATTAAAGGAACCCTAGTAACAATACCTTGGCCATGGGGGAGACTAATGGAAGCCAGGGATTCTATAACAGAAGATTTTCCAGAAGATTGATCGCCCACGACAACAATTGTGGGCAGCTGTATGCCATGATCCATGATACACAAATCTCTCAATCTGTCGATTGCATCCAACATTGGGCGGATAGTTTGGCTGAAACATGCTTCTAGAGCTGATTCACACGATTGTGTATCCTGGAACTTCACTATTTCCATTTTGGTTGGGTGTCCGAAGCTGTGGAGAATTGTGGCGACGCTAAGCTGCTCGGCTATGGCGCTCTTCATCAACAACTCAGACTGTGGTGGACGGAACTTGGAAGCCTCTCATTCTTTACTTAGAAATAAATCAGCAATTGGCTCGTACTTAGTTCTTACGGCCCGCTAAACTGTCATTAAGTTGCTTTTTCTGCAGCCTATGATATGTATGTAATAGCAAAACGGCTACATCCTCCATAGCCATGCAGCCTCGAGATATGAAGAATATGGTCGTACGTAAATATCCCATATCATGATGGCCTATCATACAACGATCACTTTCAAAATCTGGAAACTATATAAAGTTTCGAACGAAACTACATTCAGTTTCCTCTGTTTTTTTTTCTTAAACCAAACTTGTTTTTTTCCTTTCAAGGGCAAACCCTAGGTGAGGTCGTGATGTTTGTGGAATGTGCTTTGAATATACTTTATGAATGGCATAGATTAGTGTGGATGAAGGAATAAGGAGAATATGCCAATTGGAGGGCCAGAAATAATAGAAAAAAAAGGAAAGGGAATGATGTTGTTTTGGCAGTTTCTTTCCAGATGAATATGAGTGGGAACTCCTTGATTGCATGCACTGATGGCCTGATCCAAAACAAGAGATGTTTTGAACATCGATGTACTTTAATTATGGCAGTCGATTCCAACATAGCCTCTTGGCGATCATGGGGGAGCCATTTGTTGTACTCCTAGCAGATCGACAGCAAAGTGCAACTCAGCAAAGTGGTGGAACTGTTGTGTGGCTTCTAACGCCAGCTTTTGGGGAGATCAACTTCGCCTTTAGCCTTCATCATCGGATAACCTTATACTAGTGAAGAGGGTTTTGGCAGTAGGAGGTCTCGGTTTTGGCAGTAGGGGGTTTCCAATAAGCTTTAGTCCCCAATATGATCCAGGTACGTTAGCTTTGGCTCATTAATTTGAACTAGGTAGACACCATTCATCGAGTCCTCTAGCCACAATTTCTTTCTCTCGCCTTGCTTCCAAGTTTAAATCCTTCTGCTTGACCTGAAGGCATTAGATTCAGCCAAGACCTGAAGTCAACTAAGCCTCAAGGCATTACAATGCTTTGAGGATATGTAAGGCTGGAGGATATGTATAAATGCTTGCAGGGAGTATTACACCTAAGATTTCACTTCGGTTTAAAGGGCAACCCTCTTTTGCATCAGCAACTTTTTTGTTTCGAACCTGATTAATAATTGAAGATGTTGGCAAAACTTGTGCTCTGCAAATGCATGATTATTAATGCTTTCTGTGTTTATGCTCTAATTGATGAAACTGGGCTAGGCATCTTAATTGGAATCCAGGTGGACAAGCACTAACATGCATTGCCAATTTCGGCAGGCTTCACTTGCTGCAGCTTTTGGTGGTAGGAGTTCCTAGCCCCCTAATCTACAGTGAGACATCTCTGTTTCCTGTAAAAAGATCGGGTGTGGATTGTATATTTTTAGTTGCATCATCTCATGCTTGCATCTTATTATTTACTCACTTTTCATATATTTGTCTTATAGCGTAACTCAATATATGCACAAGTAGATAAGGCACTGCATATTATAAGAGAGTCCACTCAAGCCAGCATTTATGCTTGTTGATATATTTAGACATAACTGTTGTTGTTATTCTACGACTAGATACAAATTCTAATCTATCCAAGGCATTTTATAATTTGCAATTGATATGATATATAGGCCATTTGCAATAACACAACACATATATACACTAAATAACATGCACACTACATAAAAGAGTTGAATTGAAGCAACAAGCTCAGCGTCTATCACGAGATGTGGGACAGACCTATTTGGCAAAAGATTGCTAGTACTCTGCCATTGGTTGCTCCAGAGGCTATTGAAGGGTGCATGTGGGTTTCCCACCAGAGTGTTCACGAGCATAGACTTGTGAACTCTATGTATAGGCTGCTTGTCAATAGTGATATCCTTCCGCAATCCACTAGGTGGTCCCTTCAGCTTTCACCTCATAATTGGAGACGTATGTGGACTTGGGCTTGGGATAAACTACTCCATCCTAAGGTGGTGGTGCTTTGGTGGCAGATTCTTCACAGATGCCCTCGTGTGAACGTGCTTGTCCACAGATTTGATCCTCGAGTGTCAGCACTCTGCCCACTATGCAAGCAAAGGGACGAGACCATTGAGCATTGTTTCTTTTTATGTGTTCATCTCCAGCCTATTTGGCCTTTGGAAAGAACATCATACGAGTTTTGCATGTTTTACATGTTTTTACGTATGTTTGCTTTCTTTAGGGCCCGAAGGGCCTAAAATTTTTTTTAGTATAACAACCAACACATAACTACCATTAACATTAATTAACACAACCATTGGGTCCAACACATTTAAATTAAAATCCCCCTTAAACCCCCTTTGGTTTGGGTGCATATTCACACGGGGGTGACTCCGGGCAACGAGAGCTGTTGGATATGCAAGTACAAAATTTGCTATACTGTATAACAAGATAAGCAAAATACTATAAGATTTCAAGCAAAATACTATATGGTGTTGATTTTGAACATGCAAAATATAATTATAAGGGCTCTCGCTGCCCTACGTCACCCCCCGTGTGAATATGCACCCAAACCAAAGGGGGTTTAAGGGGGATTTTAATTTAAATGTGTTGGACCCAATGGTTGTGTTAATTAATGTTAATGGTAGTTATGTGTTGGTTGTTATACTAAATTTTTTTTTACAAAATACTTGCTAGGGTCTAATCTAGCAAATATTATACTTCAAGAACTAAACCTAGTTAGAAATTGAGAATTTGTCTATCCTGGTTTACCAGGCCCACGCCCTTCATCTGGCACACACATATGGTGAGGTATATTACCCCTAGCATTGAGAGGTTGTCTGCCATGGTAATATCCAGGCCCATATCTTAAAACTTGTATAAGTGTAAACAGAGGTAACACATCTCAAATCGGGCCCTAAAGAAAGCAAACATACGTAAAAACATGTAAATAATGCAAAACTCGTATGATGTTCTTTCCATACATCTATGGCAATGTTCCTTTATCCGCATTTACATGATTATGTATCATTATATGCCAGTTACCACAACATACCACTCATATTCATAAGGCTATCCAATTCATAAGGCTATCCAAGGTGCCTGAGCAAAAGTAAATTCTCGGATGAACTAGAAGCACAAATACAAAGCCTACTTCTACAAGGAAAAAGTTGCAGCAGGATATGCCTCAATTTCCATACATCTATAGTAATATTAGTTTACCACATTTACATGATTATGTATATCATTCTCTGCACGAGACAACTAAAGGCTTTGGCAGAAGGAATTCCTGACAACATTGTCAACATTGGTTGCAGAAGGAATTCCTGTCAACATTGGCTGTGGGCCGATGTTTATGTGCATGAGCAATGGCAAGCTGCTAGAAGAAGAAACCATCTGCAATCACAAATACTATCCATGATATTTTGATATTTGATAGAACGAGCTGTAATCCATCATATAAGCTACAGAATAACGTCATGTGGTTACTTCCAAAAATAAGAAGAGAGAGCCTCTCACATGTACTTCTGATAATAACAACTACTTACAACATTTGCTACAAGCTTCCTGTGAACATTGGCTGTGGGCCGACATTTTATGTGCATGAGAAATAGTAAGCTGCTAGAAGAAGAAACCACCTGCAATTGTTAGAATATGGATTTCGAATAAAACAACCACAATCTTCAATCAAGATTTCAATAAGTCCTTACCATATAAGATTGCCACAACAATTCAACTTCAACCAAAATCGTCAGCAACAAGCTTAAAATGGCAACCAGATTTGTAAATAGCTACTGCCTCAAACTTAGACTTACAGATATAATATTACTGCCTCAGACTCAAACTCACAGCCACGCTTTGTGATCACGGCTCTTACTGCCAGCACCCTCAGAAATAACCCAACAACAACAACTAACATGCATTGCCAATTTCGGCAGGCTTCACTTGCTGCAGCTTTTGGTGGTAGGAGTTCCTAGCCCCCTAATCTACAGTGAGACATCTCTGTTTCCTGTAAAAAGATCGGGTGTGGATTGTATATTTTTAGTTGCATCATCTCATGCTTGCATCTTATTATTTACTCACTCTTCATATATTTGTCTTATAGCGTAACTCAATATATGCACAAGTAGATAAGGCACTGCATATTATAAGAGAGTCCACTCAAGCCAGCATTTATGCTTGTTGATATGTTTAGACATAACTGCTGTTGTTATTCTACGACTAGATACAAATTCTAATCTATCCAAGGCATTTTATAATTTTCAATTGATATGATATATAGGCCATTTGCAATAACACAACACATATATACACTAAATAACATGCACACTACATAAAAGAGTTGAATTGAAGCAACAAGCTCAGTATCTATCACGAGATCACATGCAACAATAATAACATCTAAACAAACAGAAAATGTTGAACTAAAATAAATTAGTAACCTTGGCAATTACTATAGCCTATTAATGTAAGGTGGCATTTTCTAGGGTTTTATTGTGAGGTGCTTGTGGCTCGAAAGTCTTGCAACGTTATATCATATCGATGCCATAATTAAAATTTGTATTAAATAAATATGCCCTATACCATGACGTCAAGTGGACATATATAGATATATAAAGGCTATTTAAAAGCAAAGAAGAATGTAATCCTTTAGAGGTTCCCATATAATCAGTGTATGCCGAATTTCTAGGAACACTAGCATCCTACCTGTTGAAATCAAGAATTTCTGACCAAGAAAAAAAATTGCAGGAAGTTTTTCGGTCAAAATCTATGGGGTTTTTTTATATTTTTAAGGATGAAAACTGGATTTTAATAGGCTCCTTCTGCCTAGCTTAAATTTTACAGGAAATATACTTGTTAGGTTTTTAGAGTTTGTCCCACACTTGCATATAATAAGGGCAAAAAGGCTTACAAATGGAAAAAGTAATTATTTAGAGCTTTCAATTATTCCTTTAATGTCAATTTCTAATGTTTATTAGATTAAAGTGAAGGCTCGAGAACAAGTTCTCACATGATTCTTAAAAACGAGACTAACAAAATTCATATAGAAATATTGATTTTGATTTATTAAAGTTTAAATTCTGATTTATTGTTTTTCTGTAGGAATTCTAATTCAAATGAGCAGACAGAGAATTGTGGCAGTTAGCAAGAAAATGAATGTAAGTTTTAGGTTTGATTTTAGGTTTAAGTTTTAGATAGATTTTAGGTTTAAATGTAAGTTTTACGACTGCTTTCAGTTGGTTGTAAATTTGTTATTGCAGACCAGAGGCTTTTAAACTGCAAAGGTTCAGTATGAAGCTGTGGAGTTTAGCGGTGATGAGTTATTCAACGATATTTGAGAAGCTTGTGAAACTGTTGAAACATGGGAGTAGGAATGTAACTTGCGTGAAACTAAAAACTTGTGGTGAAACAAGTGATTTTTTTGTTGTGAAACAAGTTCAATGTAATTTTGTGAAACTTATGGTGAAGCCGTGATTTTTGTTATGAAACAATGTAACTAAAACTTGTTCAATGCTCTAACTTGTTCAATGTAAATGTGTTTGAATGTGTTTGAAACAATGTAACTGAAACTTTTTCAATGTCTCTAAAACTTTTCTAAAACTTGTTATAACCTGTTAAATTTGATGTGCACGGAATTGGCTTCCCTCTTTTCATTCTAAATTGTAGGGAGATGCCAAATGGCAGCACGTGGTTATATCTCACACTTAATTTGCAACCCATTTTCGATGTCGTTGTTGGAAGCAATTTAATATTTCAATGTGCTGGAATATTGGTGGTTGCATTTCTTTTAATCTAGTGATAGGTTAAATAGCATCGCTAGACTAGGGTGTCATGGATATTGCTTTGCCTTGCCACTATCATGGGTAGTTGGGGGCATTGTTGGCTTAAGAATATCCCTAACATACAAGAGCATTACGGACATCAAGGGGACAACTTAAATTGTGTATGTTTAAGTCTATATTTAGCAATGTACACGTGTAAACGACAAAATTTTTAGGAATAATCTTTTTAGAAATGGTTTTTGCGTGTCTAACTACTTCTGAAGAGTTCGTTTCTTCTGGATTAGCATTCTAGAGTTTGAGTTTGATCTTTTCGTTGATGTAAAAGGGAGGAATAGGCATCTATGTTATTCTCTTTCTTCGGGTCCCATAGGCTAATTGGTCTTCGTGGATGATAAAAATATATTCAATATGTAATCACCATATACACTTTAACAAAGACAATTTTTTCTTTTGCGCTTTAAATTATTTTTTAACCTCCACGGGGAATGGAGATACATTGCCAACTACTAAGATGTATCTTAGGTTAGCAATAATTTGTAACTAAAGTGGTCCATTGATTAAGAATACTAGGTGTATATCTCATTGGGTTCAACGCTCACGAGAGCATGTAAAGTAAAATGAATGAGGGCATGATAGAGCAATGTTAGCTTATAGAAGACGAAGAGCATTTTGTAACCTATAAGATGCACATACCACACCAATTTCTCATTGGGTCCTTCTCCAAATCACTGAAAATTCTATTATATTCTAATTTTTTGGGAACTACTTTCCACATAACCATCATTCAATTAAATTGGGATTACGTCAATTCCAAAATCACGCCAACTAGCGGTTGTTTGCTATGTTTTTTTATCTTTTTTTGGACTTTATAAACAACATAAAGATTGCAATTCTCAAGTGTCTTTTTAATGTGACTTGAAATATGTAGACACAACCACCCCAATACTGGGTCCACATGTTATTTTTTAGTGTGGTTTATACTAAAAAACAACATCAAAAAACTACGTGTTGTTTTTTGTCCGATTTTGCTAGTTTTTAGCCAAATTTTTATACATGTAGTGTTTTTTGTTAAAAGTCTACACGTAGAGTTTTGTCAAAATTATCTACACGTAGGAATTACATGTGTGTCTACATGTTGTTTTTTAGAAGTAGATGTGGTTTTCAAGTGTTGTTTTTTCTAAAATAGACATGGTTCTTAATAAAACCTAAAAGGTCCACATGTAGTTTTTAACTATTGTTTTGTATGAAAAAAACACTAAAAAACTACGTATAGAATTTTGTCCGATTTTGCTAGAAACTACACGTAGTTTTCTTTTTTTTTTTTTTAACTATGTTGTTTCTAAATGTTGTTTTCTTAAAAAAATGATATATATGTTTTCTAGGAAGAATGTGGTTTTTTGTAAACTCTGTTGTTTCTAAGTGTTGTTTTCTTAATAAAATAATATGTGTTTTTTAAGAAGAATGTGGTTTTTTTTTTTTAACTCTGTTGTTTCTAAGTGTTGTTTTCTTAACAAAATGACAGGTGCTTTTTAAAAAAAATGTGGTTTTTTTTTAATTACGTTGTTTCTAAGTGTTTTTCTTTTTTTTTTTTTTATTGATACGTGTTTTTTAGGAAAAGTGTGGTTTTTAAAAAATAACTATTGTTTTCAAGTGTTATTTTTCTCACAAAAGAAGAATGTTGATACATAGATTTATATAAAATGAACATGCATAGATTTATGTAAAAAGAAGAATGTTGATACATAAATTTTTTTTTGGCAGCAAAATTTGCTTGCTGCCATTGATATCTGAAACAAATTTAAGAATACAATACATTCTTAACAAGATTTATACATTCCTGTATCCAGACATTTGCCACAAATCCAATCCAATTAAGCAGGGTATCCGCTTCCCAGGCAGAGCCTGCCACATGCATTTGCAACCAGGTCAGAATAGAAGATTTGGCAGCAAAAATTGCAACGAAACCACAGGCAAAGAACAAAACTTGCAAGTAACCCACAGTTTTTTGGATTCCAAGATTATTTTAAGCCAAGCGTTTCAAACAGGAAATATTCAGATGTAGATTTTGCAGGCACTTGCCTCATATCTGCAACGGCCTCTGCAACCACAGCCTCTGCCTCATGCAGAGGAGCCATTTTTTCAGAGTGGAGTTTTCCTTTGGCCAAGCTCTTGAAGACTTCTTCCCCTGTTTTGGAACGTTTCGGACTGAAGATGGAGGCGAAGCGGAGATGGACGACTATTTATAGCCCACCTTCAATGTCCTGATAAGGTCGGCCAGACTTCCGCCATAGCTGCAGCTCCAGCAATGGACAACTCCACCGGGTCTATGAACCAAGCCTTTGCCTCCACGTATAACCCCTTTTTGTCCAACGGATGTGTGGTGAGTTGGTATAGGCCTAGTAATGCCAAAATAAATGTGCACTTGGTCAGGGGTTCAACCTTGGCCAGTGTATGTTTATCTTTGGGAGTTGGTTACTGGGGTTATACGATGATGATCCCCGACGTGGTAGAACTTGTGCCTATACGTGTCCTCCACTTTGTCTGCCATAAGGCAGCAGGATAAGCTCCACAATAATTGTGTGAGTATGCACTAGTAAAAATTGGCTTCCATGTACACTGGGGCTGGTATACTGGTTGTTGCCTAAAATTTCCCCGACTTCCTGAGGCGGCATTCTATCCTGCCTACAAAGTGTGCATGTATGGCTAAAGTTTTGCCCAACGGATGTGTGGTGAGTTGGTATAGGCCTAGTAATGCCAAAATAAATGTGCACTTGGTCAGGGGTTCAACCCTGGCCAGTGTATGTTTATCTTTGGGAGTTGGTTACTGGGGTTATACGATAGTGATCCCCGACATGGTAGAACTTGTGCCTTTGTCTGCCTTATGGCAGCAGGATAAGCTCCACAATAATTGTGTGAGTATGCACTAGTAGAAATTGGCTTCCATGTACACTGGGGCTGGTATACTGGTTGTTGCGTATGCATACTTTGTAGGCAGGATAGAATCCCGCCTCAGGAAGTCGGGGAAATTTTTAGGCAACAACCAGTATACTAGCCCCAGTGTACATGGAAGCCAATTTTTACTGGTGCATACTCACACAATTATTGTGGAGCTTATCCTGCTACCTTATGGCAGACAAAAATTGTGTGAGTATGCACTAGTAGAAATTGGCTTCCATGTACACTGGGCTGGTATACTGGTTGTTGCGTACACTGCACACTTTGTAGGCAGGATAGAATCCCGCCTCAGGAAGTCGGGGAAATTTTTAGGCAACAACCAGTATACTAGCCCCAGTGTACATGGAAGCCAATTTTTACTGGTGCATACTCACACAATTATTGTGGAGCTTATCCTGCTACCTTATGGCAGACAAAGTGGAGGACACGTATAGACACAAGTTCTACCACGTCGGGGATCATCATCGTATAACCCCAGTAACCAACTCCCAAAGCTAAACATACACTGGCCAGGGTTGAACCCCTGACCAAGTGCACATTTATTTTGGCATTACTAGGCCTATACCAACTCACCACACATCCGTTGGGCAAAACTTTAGCCATACATGCACACTGTGTAGGCAGGATAGAATCCCGCCTCAGGAAGTCGGGGAACTTTACTGGTGCATACTCACACAATTATTGTGGAGCTTATCCTGCCTTATGGCAGAGAAAGTGGAGGACACGTATAGGCACAAGTTCTACCACGTCGGGGATCATCATCGTATAACCCCAGTAACCAACTCCCAAAGCTAAACATACACTGGCCAGGGTTGAACCCCTGATCAAGTGCACATTTATTTTGGCATTACTAGGCCTATACCAACTCACTACACATCCGTTCGGCAAAACTTTAGCCATACATGCACACTTTGTAGAGGCAGGATAGAATGCCGCCTCAGGAAGTCGGGGAAATTTTAGGCAACAACCAGTATACCAGCCCCAGTGTACATGGAAGCCAATTTTTACTCGTGCATACTCACACAATTATTGTGGAGCTTATCCTGCTGCCTTATGGCAGACAAAGTGGAGGACACGTATAGGCACAAGTTCTACCACGTTCTCAAAAAGGCTCGCCTTGGCATTGCCCTAGCTGCCCGTTTTCAAAATCTGAGTTTTACCCTCGATCACTCTCATGTAGATCTGAACCCAACTTCAAATTCCATTTAAATGATTCTGATCAGAATGGCTATGGCGACAAGAGCATAAGTGTGGAGATGAAGGCGGTAGTGGCTGTTATCCGAGCAATGGAGCAATGGAGCAAAGGGTCGGAATGGAGCTGGGCAAAGCGATTCGCAATGGCGCTGGATCCGACGCGGGAGATGGAGGCATGAATTTCGCCAAGAATCTTACGCGCCGTAAATCCCGAAACAAACAATAATAAACAATAATAGTTCAAATTTCGGCCAATGGAATGTGAGGACGAAGATCACAATCTTGACCATTTATTTCCGGAATCATCTTAGCCGTTCCTTTTTTTTAAATATAGACGTTGTTAGCTTATGTTCATGTTAAACGGTTTAGTTGGGTTTTTTAACCATGTTTTGTGACTGCACACTATTACAAAGGGATGGTCTTATAACAAATGTCTTGTTCCAGAGTATAGTGTTGTTTATATCACTTCCATGTAATATAAATATGTTGTTAAGAAACATGTTTTAGACATAGTTGTGATGTAGACCCAAAAAAATGTGATGTGCAAGCGGGAAAAAATTCCACATCAACAGGTAAGATCGGGATGGAGGGCTAAGATCTTTTGGCGCGTAGAGCAATTTGGCCCCTACACTTCCGATGAATGATTTTCTAGGTCAGCACCGAGCTTCCGTTGCTGCATGGGATCAGCATGTATCCACCCATCAATTCAATAAACTTGCAAATCTTGACAAATATCATATCCAATTCTCGAGCTCTCTACAATGTGACCATTGCAAGAATAGGATGCGCTTATGTGTTAGTCATATAATGTGGCGTGCCACATCTTCCAAAAAAATGACATGTCATTATGGTGAATATGCTTCTTCTAACAAGTTGCAAATTGCCGAGGTAAATTCTTCATTTTTCTATCCCTTCATCTTTTGCCATGTCACTCATAGTTGCCATCTCGCATGATCATGCCATGTCATCACCTATAAGTTTTGTAAAAATACATTTTCAAAAAGAAAGAAGTTTGGTTTCTCTCTCTTATGGCACCTCATCATTTCCAGTGCCACATCACCTTGCTTGCCACTATTACCTACTTATTACACTAAAGAAATCTCCCTCTTCTTTTAATTGACCTAGTCATTTTCTATCTAAAGTGCATAAATGCTTAATCATCATGCCACATAGCACACTATCCAAAGGAATGCCATGTCACCATTGAGAAATATGTTTTTCTTTTTTTTTTAAGTTCTCTAGGCAAATTCTTTGTTTTTCGATCCGTTCATCTTTTGCCACCTCAGCACTCATCTTTACCACCTCACCATACACATGCCATGTCATCTTCCATAATTTTTGCAAGGAACAAATTTTGCAATCTCTCATAGCAACCATTCGTACTTGTATGCTTCAAAATTTTCAAAATAAACTAGTCCAAACTCATATTGCAGACATTTGCATGTTGTTTGAGACTATTCTTGACTGTGTTTTGCAAACCAGTGCACAAATTTGACCACTTGCCCCATATCACAACTCCTTTTGGCACACCTCAGCTTTGGAATTTCTCAAAAACTCCATTAGCAACTCAAAATCCTCATTTAGTTTGGCTTTCATTGACCAAATTTTGCACCGACTTTGAACTCGAATATCTCACAGATCTGAGCTGAGAATTGGCCAAAGTTTTCACCATTGCTTTCCAACAACTTTTCTCTATTAGTATGAGTAATCAATAATCAAGAATCAATTTATCTCTGCATGCCACCTCGATTTGAGTATTGCTACCATTTTCTAGAAATGGGAAAGGTATGAACATATGAACTTTTGAGCTATCCTATTGAAATTTTCTTGTATAGATTGATCGCCTTAAGTGATCTGGAGGTTCTAACTCCAACTTGAGCATAGTTTCAAGTTGGCTTCTTGTGTTTGACTGTTAACCCAGCCAGGTTGAGGGTCAACATCATGTTAGGACATATTTAGACCTGTGTCAGTTGAAGTTATGCAAAAAAACTACTTGCTGATCCAAAAAACTACTTGATGATTTTCTGTGACAGTTCACTGACAAAATTTTGAATCCACTTTAAACTCGTTTTTCTCCATCGTCCCAGTTCCAAATTAGGAAAAGTTTTTTCCCACATGTCCCTACAACTTTTCTCTGATAGTCTTTTCAAAATCATGCAAAATTGTTCAGTAAAACTCGAGATATCATCATTTGAGTGTGCAGACATTGTTTTGTTCCAGCGTAGTGCACTGGCCAAATTTTCCTCCAACTTTGAACTCAATTTTCTCATACATTTCAGATCCAAATTGAGCCAAATTTTTTCATACATTTCACTACAACATTTCGCTGGTTGCTCCTCCAAAAATCATTTGAACAAGATCAACGTAGCTCGAGATATTCAGATCTGAGTGCAACTATCTCATTTTGCTTTAGGGATCCTCATGTAATTGATGCCTTTTTGCATACATTTGGATAAAGATTGGTTGCCTTAAATCCTGACAGTAATGCACTTGCTGCTCTCTTTTTGTTTGGGTCCCATAGGCCAATTTGTCTCCGTGGACGATAAAAAATCTATTCTGTTCTATTCTATTCTATTCTATTCTATTCTATTCTTAAACAACCTGGAGGTTCTAACACACCATATCCATATAAAAGCATGCATATGAACTAACACACCTGAGAAGTGTCACCTTATATACGCGTATGCCACAATGATTTAGTGGCCATGGGAGAGGAAGACAAGCCACATGAGTAAAGTTTTTAGAATGCATTAGAAATTATGACAAGGTCAATAATTCCAACTCTTTTGAGCGCTTCTATTCAAGACAATCTGTATGCAATTAGCTCTTGATTTCTAATTGCCACAATGGGAGGAAAATAGATCCAAATCCATGTCCGTCAGTTCCTATTGCTTTGCGTCTTCAACTGCAACTTCTCGACCATGTCCCAAGTGCAAACGACCAAAACTCGATCTCCATAACGTAAACCCTACAATAACCTAGCACCACATAGGGTTTATATTTCAGAGGTCGAAACGTGGTTGTTTTTATAGATAACTAGGTGCACCATTTTTGAACATACATGCAGAGCTATGGCAACTGAAATAACAGACTTTGGATCTATCGGCCATCCAGAACGATCCCAAACAATCTTGTTACTACAAAAGGCGCTCTTGAATTCTAATTGCCACACTGGGACGAGGATAAATCTAAACTCCATTCTGTTAGTTCCTATTGCTTTGCATCTTCAACTACAACTTCTCGACTATGACCCAAGTGCAAACGACCAAAACTCAACCTCGATAACGTAAACCCTACAATAACCTAACAACACATAGGGCTTATGTTTTGGAGGCCGAAACGTGATTGTTTTTATAGATAACTAGGTGCACTATTTTGAAACATATATATAGAGCTATGGCAGCTGAAATAACATAGTTTGAATATATCGGCCATCCCGAACGATCCCAAACAATCTTTCTACTGTAAACTCTTGAATTCTAATTGCCACACTGGGAGGAGGATAAATCTAAACCCCATTCTGTCAGTTCCTATTGCTTCACATCTTCAACTACAGCTTCTCGACCATGTCTCAAATGCAACCGACCAAAACACAATCTGCATAACGTAAACCCTTCAATAACCTAGCAACACACATTGTTTACATTTCGGAGACCATATCCTACTCAGATTTGACTAGGATCTTGCATAATGTCATCATGTAGAATGAGGGTGTTGATGCCAGAAGATGGACCCTTAAAACACTCCGGAAGCAGTTCGCCCCAAAGGCCCTCTCTTGAAGGCCCCTGGCCACGAACGGGCCACTCTCCCACTTCAGAACTATGAACTGGCCAATGGACTCGGAATGTCAACATTACCCTAGGGACCAAGTTTTATTGGCAGAAGACCACCCCTTCTCCAAGAACCACCAAAGTAGCTCATGTCCAACATGTTCGTAGTCAATTGGCCTAGGAGATGGTTGCGGAATAATGCCATGTCGCGCGTTCGTGTCTCTTTCGTTGCAAAACATGATCGTGTAACTTGGTCTCTAGAATAATTTCGCTATTTCGAATGATGTGACAAAGTCAAATCTCCATTTCGGTGCCTGTACTGCCCAAACAACAAAACACTTGGGTTTCTACACGGGTCGCCCGCAGGACGCTTCGCGGTTTGATAAGTTCTCCAGGACCGATCTTGGATTTTTTTGAACCTGCTCAAAGCTTGGTCCTTGAAAGGAGGATTCAATAGACGGATAAGAAAACCGAGCTCTGGGAGGGGGGCATTAGCATATAGCCTCCCGGAGGAGCATTGCCACGAACGGCTGCCTCGGCAACCTATCTAGAGCCTGGTGGCATTTCGGAGCCTGGGTGGCATGTTTGAGCCACCTTGGCATGTTGGACCTTAGGTGGCACGCTAGAGCCAACGTGGCATTTCGGAGCCTAGGTGGCATGTTTGAGCCACCTTGGCATGTTGGAGCCTAGTTGGCACATTAGAGCCAGCGTGGAACATTAGAGCCCTTCCGGTTTACTGGAAATCTCCACAAGCAATACCGGCTATGGGCGCACCATTCGGGTGGATTCTCCCCGTTTGAGAACCACAGTTTTATGCACGGTCAGGTCCATGCATGGAGACACGAACTAGAAAGTAAAAGTTAACCCCATCCACGTGACATCTCTTTTAAAGTCAGGTTAGAGTTCTGGTAATGTTGCCTAAATAATAACCTACACCAACAACTCTCGGGCTATGCGCAAAATGTCCAAGGCATCAAATTTCCACATATTGCATTCTTTACATGCAATATGCCATTTTCAGTATCAACTACCGGGCCAATTTTTCAAGGTAGATAAAGATAGATTTTTCAACCATTATAAAATTTTGAAGGTCTTACCAACCTTTAAATATGAACTTAAAGCCATAGTATTAAATTAAGACCACAATCTTTAAACCATGCAACCAAGCAAATGCGGCTCCTGGCATAGTATCCATCTAGCAAATCTAGAGGGCAATTCGCCCTAACTTATTTCCAGTATGCTCTATAAGTATTTTACTAAACCATAAAATACAAAGACATTGCATGCACATAACAAATTCTATGTCTCTAGAGATGCCACATTGTCCCCGACTGTCCCCGAGGAACTCTAGCAAGATTATAAAATTGTCAAGTTACTGTATGAATATAGTATTGTAAGTCTATTGGGTAGATTCTTAAGTGTCCCATAAACGTATAAATATGAGGTCCGCATTAGCTCAAACCTACAATACTAGCTAGGGATGGAAATTAATCCCCCCCTTCCCGGAACTAAATCAAGCTTAATTAAATAATACATCATTAGACAAATCGAGGAACTTTGTGAAACATCAAATTTCATCTAAAATATACTGTTCAATGAAATGTTATAACTAAAATTGTAATAGCGCCTAGAAAAGCACCATCTGAATATCTTACGCATTTTTTGACGGTTAGTCTGACGCAAAATCTGGCGCTTTTTCTGACGATACATATTTGACGTATATTCTGACGATTAATGTGACGCTTGACCTGACGAAGCCTTCTGACGATTTATGTGACGATATGTATGACGTAGTATCGTCAAAGAAAAGCATCAAAATAGTAATTGTCAGTACGTTCGTCAGCCTGTACGTCAGGCAAAAATCTCTCTAGACAGTTTGACGATTTTTCTGACAAAAAATGCTCATTCTCTTGTAGTGGTTGGATCTAACCGTTGAAGTTATTTTTCACGAATGTAAAATAATACGACACATTCCCAAAGTTGAGCACACAAACAATATTCCAAGTGGTGGTGCTTTGTTTAAGAAATAACCTCAAAAAAATCATACTTTCTTAAGAAATAGATGTGCCACTTGAGAAAACCACACTTCTGTAAAAAACCAGCCACTTAAAAACTACACCTACTTAAAAACCACACCTCAAAAAACCATACTTACTTTAAAAAATAGCTACGTAAAAACTATACCTAGTTGTATAAACCACACAAAAAAAAAATCATACTTCCTTAAAAATAGCTTCTTAAAAACTACACCTACTTATAAACTACAAACTACACCACTTCAGAAAACCATACTTCATTAAAAAACAGCCACTTAAAAACTACACCCGCTTATAAACCACCAACCATACTTCTTTAAAAAACAGCTATTTAAAAACTACACCCACTTATAAACGACACCTCAAAAAACAACACCTCGATTAAAAAAAATTATACCACTTTAGAAAACCATACTTCCTTAAAAAACAACCACTTAAAAACTATACCTCCTTATAAACCACACTTCAAAAAACTATACTTCCATAAAAAACGACTACTTAAAAACTACACCTAGTTATAAACTACACCTCAAAAAACAACACCTTCTTAAAAACAACACCCCCTCAAAAAAATAAGCAACACTTCTTTTAAAAAAACGACACCTCAAAAAAAGACCACACCTTCAAAAAAAAAAAAAATATAGCTCCATAAAAAAAAACTACACCGCCTCCTTAATAAACCACACCTCCACATAACTACATGTAGATTTTTTGGAACAACGACATGTGGTCTTTTTATTACTGTTGTTTTTAGGTGTGGACCCAGAATTGGGGTGGTGGTGAGAGTATTAGGGCAAGTTGTTCAAATTCATGACATCAAAACCTGAAACATTGAGTCGAATAATCATATATATTATCATAAGATACTAGTAAGGGTGCCCAGCGTTGCTGGGCATAGTTTGAAAACTTATAAATATTGAAAATCTGTGCAAATATTTTGGGAAGCTGTAGATTGCAAGTGGCCATGTCTATGAGTTCTTGATGTTGTGTCCTAAATCGTGGCTGTAGACAACTTATTCAATATGTGTGTGTTGTACCTTTATCTAAAATTACTTTGCATCTTTAATTAGAGCTATCTTTAAAAGCACTTGATGTTGTTAGCTTATTCATTATGTGTGTTTCACCTTTATCAATAGCTACCTTTAAAAGTACTTTGCACCTTTAATTAGAGTAGCACTTAAAGTACTTGGATGTTGTTAATTGTGTGTGCAATTAAATACTAAATTTGTGTTCATACTGCCATTTAAATATAAAAGATGGGCTTATGGATTTTGTTGAACATGATAAGAAATTCTAAATTCAAATATCACCTTCAAAGCTGGCTGAATCTTGGCGTTCTAGTGTTAAATTTATGAAAAAGAAAATCAAACGTTTTTTAAGGCTTTGGAGACATGGCATAGAATAAGGTAGTGAAATTTCAGCATTAAATCATATTCTCAGGTTTGAGTGGCTGATGAAACACCATCCTTTTACAATATATACGTCAACTGACAATTGTTGGTAACTGATAAAATAGAACAAAATTATTTCTCTAATATCTTCTGGGTAGTTCACATCTTGGCTCCTTGCTTCTAAAATTAACTGCTTAAAAGACCCTGAAGCAACATCCTCACATTCCTCTTCCCGAAGCAGTTGCAATAATTGCTTGCAGATCTCTGGCCTGTTACCCCTTAACTTGCTTTTTAAGAACTTGATAGCTCTTCAGCAAGCTCATTGACAAAATGCAAAAGTGACTTGACTTTTCAGAAATAAGTTGGAGCTGCCAAGTGCAGAGAACTGAGAACTGAGAACATTTCATCTTCCTAATAGTCTTTAGCAAGATCTAATAGAATGTAGTCAATGTTCATAAATTAGCTTCTTTGATAGCTTTTCTGTGAAATACACAATATCCAGGAAAAGTAAGTCCCCATCTAGTAAAGAATCCCAAATCCAGAAATTTTTCTAGAGTCTGCAATACATCTAACTCTAAGAAATAGTATGGCTGTGTTGATGCTATCACAGGAGATTAGCCATGATTATCCTCCATTTTAACTAACTCCAGCACATCTTACAATGAATGAATGTGAAATGTGCTAATGCACATGCACCCGACTGGTGATCCATCTCACCAGAAGTTGAAAACTTTTCAAACCGCTGCTCTGTTCGTTTTGAGTGACCTATAAGTAGAATAGAAAGAATGAGAAGATATGATATGCACCAAAGGTAGACAAAGTACAACAACGGTCACTATGAATTAAATCAAGCTTCCAACAATAGGACACATGCAGTCACCCTTAATTACTCCACAATTTTTCTTATCCAGACCATTTCTTTCTTGAAGTCATGCAAAATAAAGAGTAGAAGTTTCTACACTGACAAAAACGAAGATACTACTCCAATTAATGTGCTAATTTTAAAAGTCGCAAGGACACAACGTACCAACAAAATATATAACTATTAACAGCTGGAATTTTTGTAATTATTTCTTGCAAAGCCTGGGTGTATTGCATTTACACAAATATGAGAAGAAACTTCTAGGCTGAGAAACTTCTGTCAGAACAAATGAACTAAACTGAAATGAAGGATCAACAGACACAGCTTTGATAGCCCAGCTAGGCCAATAATGGCATAACATACACAACTACTGGCGAACAATGGCATTCCCATGACTATCCTTGAGCTTTAACGTGGACAGAACCTAGAAAGAAGGCTTACACAGAAGGTTTTGGAAATTTCTGTGTTAAACATTCAAGACGTCGCTTTGAACCTTCAAACACATATCATCCTGCAGAAGCTACTGGAAGCTCTGGTGATAGTGATGGCGTTAGTTCTTCCTAACCTGATTCTGAGTTTGCAGAAGATTATGCTAATAATGTTTGCCATGAAATAAGTCTTGAAAACTTGAGTGCCAAAATGGTTGCCAGAGCTGCATCCCTTGAGCCAATGCGTCCTGAGTTGATTGGTTTGCAGGACATGGACATCGAGGACTTTCTTTCAAGTGATGAAGAGGATGAAACCGATACCGTGAATGACCTTTCTGAGCAAAGTCCTTTTCAGCCAAGTAGTCAGAAGCAGGATATAAAGCAGAAGAACCAAAGTGGATCAGGTTTGGAAGTCCTAGAAGGAAGGTTATTGTAACCCGATGATTCTTCGGGTTCTGATTCGAAGAAGAAGACTCTCTCGAGGATGATTTTCTTAGGGAAGAGCTTCTCTGCGTAATCTTGACTTGAGTGACAGCTCGGGAGAAGCGAAAGAAGAAGGGGATAACTCGATCGTAGCTTAGAAGGGGTCATTAGTACATATGAGGACGGGTTAATGGTGGATAGTAAGACCGACCATCAAAAGAAAGACGTTGTACCATCTCTCGAAAAAAGTAGAAGCAAAAATGTTCCAAAACCATTCCGGTAAGAAAGTATGTTTATATGCATGCACCGCTCATCTTTGGTTGCGGTGTCCTAAATGGTCTTTTTAGTTCAAAATGTTTCCCTTTAATATTTGGAGTTTTATTGGGGTTCCCGTTACGTGTAGCATTCAAAATTCCATTAGCGGCGAAGATTCGGTTTTAATCACCAAGCGGTATAAGCTGTCTCATCTAGAGATGTGCATATCTGGTCTTCAGAAAATATTGATGCCATGGAAATGGGTCTCATCTAGGTTTAGTCTGGATGGTGCAGTCGTATGCATCGGTGTGTCATCTAGGTTCAGCTAGGTGGCAGACTCAGTACGTGTCAATGTGTCATCTCATATTTTGATGGCTCCTGGAATTGTAGGTGAGAAGAAACGACAGCGGAAAGAAAGAATTGCCACAAAACGTAGGGAACGTGCTCTATGACGTGGTTTCTATCTTGAAGCTATAAATCGGGTCAGAATTGTTGGTCATTCTACAATATATCTGTTGAAATGCGCTTGCACAATGGCTTCTAGCATGCCTCAAAAACAGAAGCAAACTTGCCAGCTTTACATACAGGGGGCTGAGCAATGGAGAGCTTCTTAGTAATAACAACGACTTCTTCTTCTAGACGTGAGGAGGAAAGTGCTTCTAGCCACGGATTATTATATGGTAAAAGTATAGTAGACTACATGTGAAATATAGAATACGTACACAATCCCATGTGAGCTTTGGCAGGCTCGCCAGATTTACTCCACAGACCTGCTCCTAAGTCGAAGCAACTCCATGCCTGCTGTATAATTATAATAATCGAAGAATATCATTATAGCATCAGCATCTACATGCAACAACACACTGAAGTAAGAATTCTTAAACTTTCTTAAAGTAAGCTTTCTATACCTGAACAATGATTGCTTATTTGAAGCTCTTTGAATCCTCACATCTCCTTCCTCAAATGTCTGCATTTGCAATCTTGCTTTGTTCCCTTCCGAAATATCCAGGTTATCGGTAAGGAATCCTAGCACTGAAGTGCCAGGAAAGGTGCCTCCCACAGACACAATTTTATTTTTAAGCTACCTTTGAGAGCTGATTTTTAGCTTGCCTAAAGAACTCCTGCCTGCCATAGCAGCTCCTTAAGCCGACCGAATATTCTATGCCATGTTTTAGCAAACGGCAGGGAATTGAGCCCTGCTCTAAGCACCAGCTACAGCTTTAAGAAGAGCTGTAGAAGAAAGCAGAAGGGTTAGAACGAATCTAAAGTAGAACAAAGGCTAAAGAAGAACGACAAAGTAGGAAAAGGAAAAAATAACACAGACCTACCTCTTCTGTTCTTTGCCGAACTATCAATCTTACCTTCAAAAAGACCACCAGACATTATAATCCATCGTAAAACCACCAGACTGTTTGGTCGTTTGCCCATTCAACGAAACATTGCTTCCCCCGGCATCTCTAGTAGAACAACTTCCAAGCTATAGACATCCACTTTTCTTTTATCTAGCTGCTTTGGGTATATCCTGGCGCCAAGTAGCTGGAGATGATGGCGATAGCAGACTGAAATTCGAGTTCCGACAGCCTCTTCGTGCCTTAGAAGGGGAAATCGTTCGAGTGAGATCTTCGAGTGAGATCTCATCAAATCTGGGCCGTCGAAAGTTTTAGGGTTTTATGCACGACATACACTAAAACTTTATAATAAAGGATTACACTTGCCTTCGGGTATAAAACAACCCCGTGGTTATGGATATGTGACATGATTACAAGTAAAAACAGTCATATATTCCAATTGAACATTAGGGGATCAACCCATGTTTTTCCACATGAGTTACAAGGTCTGGTTCCATCGCCACTGTTCTGTCTAGTTCTGGATGTGATTCTAAGACTTCACTCACTGTCATTCCCATGGCCAATTTATTCATAATAGACATGAACTGGACCAGAAAATCATCAGTCGCAAAGCCTTTTGGATCATAAGAAGGTGAATTCGGGGCCCAAGTTTGATCGTAGAAGCATTTGAGAGCATCATCATCTACTATGATTATATCATCCTTATTCTTGATACCAAGTTCATCCATCATGTTACTCAAGTGCTTGATGAAGATAGGTTTGCCAGTGGAATCTTTGGGATTACTGAACTGCATACACTTGATCTGATCCCAAAATGTTAATCACTGCCTACCCATTTCTCACAATGCCTCCAAAGTAGCCTTGATGTTTTGGAGTTCCATGAATGACTAAATACCAACTCAAAGTAACCTAAATGCCTCATCCAGCATCTCCTTCAAGTAAGGCCCGGGATAGATCCACTTGAAATTTGATTCCACTGGTGTTTGATTGAATTGATCTCGAGCCTCTTAAGCTCCGTTTAGGTTGAACACTATAATCTTGTTGGAAACATGAGGCGTTCTGTAACAACAACCATGGGACGTTGTTAATCAAATATGATACACATAGACGTCCTTAACATATACATGGGCATGCTTTACATGGCATTTAGGAGTAACTAAATCGCGCTAGGCGTGCTTTATCTAGCACTAAGGATTAACTAAATCGCGTTAGGCGTGCTTTAACCTGATATTACGGAGTAACCAAATCGTGCTAGGCGTGCTTTAACTGGCATTCAGGAGTAACCAAATCATGCTAGGCGTGCTTTAACTGGCATTAAGGAGTAACCAAATCACGCTTGGCGTGATTTAATGGCATGATGGAGTAACTAAATCGTGCTTGGATTGAGTTATTTTCAACAAAATGCTCGCGCTACGGGTGATTTAATTTAGATACATGATAAAAATGAAATCGCGCCAAGCGTGTTGCCATACTTTTCATCTGCA
Organism: Isoetes taiwanensis; assembly: GCA_021234155.1. Classification (NCBI taxonomy): domain Eukaryota; kingdom Viridiplantae; phylum Streptophyta; class Lycopodiopsida; order Isoetales; family Isoetaceae; genus Isoetes; species Isoetes taiwanensis. The sequence continues at coordinate 4,755,729 of JAJEKV010000037.1, forward strand.
GTGTCGTCGTCATCCTTGGCAGCATTTGACGTTATGTCCGCCTTACTCTCCATCCTGTGTTGACTGTCAAAAGTGTCATTTTCTGATGTTAGTTCCTTTAACTCATTTACTACTGGCGGTTTTCCTTTAACTCATTTACTACTGACGGTATTTTATTGTTGATTGGGCAAACCTAGGAATCACTAGAGATGCTTCCATCATCTGCTTCCTGGGTAGTGATTTTTTCTGCCTCGAGTGCCCCCTCAATTGTGTCCTTGCGTAATATTGGTGTGGTAGGATTTTCAGCACTACTGTTGAGGAAGCCTATGATATTCCCCATACTCAGTCCAATGACACTACTTTGAGCAGCCAACTGAGCAGCCACTTGAGCTGCCATCTGTGCACTTGTTTGCTTATCAGGCTGCACAGTACTAGTTCCCTCACCAGATCCCATGTCCATGATGGCTTTTAGCATGTCCACGAGGTTAGTGACTGCTATAAACTTGAGTCTTCCATAAGGCTCCCTTGGAAATTTCTCAAGTACGTGCATGAAGAATAGCTCAAGAAAGTCTTTTGCCTACTCATCACCAACAAAACAATGAGTTTTTCTAGCATTTTTCAGAGCCTCTCGGGCAGTATAGTCTCCAACACGAAGTTCCAAACAAGTTGTATCAATTGAAACAAATGCCTCGATGAGATAGCTAGCCGTAGCAGTGGGGAAGCCATCCTTATTTAAGGGACCCCTCTCATTCGTCAATAGTTGATACATGATCTCACCATTTAAGATAGGGTCCTTATCCTCTTCATTCTCTTTCTGATTAACCTGATCCTGATGATAGAATATTGTTGTTAACTCAGGATCATCTAGAAGAAAACACTCCCATGCAGTATTGTCAGCCTTGCCTTTAGCATTCTCATAATCCTCGTTTGACAACATGGATATTACGTAGTTCATTGTCCTTACCATCATAGATCAGGCATCTCTTCCTAATGATTTTCAGGCACTCCAGATCATAAGCTGCGGATAGTGCATGTAAATGTGAGTCGCCTGATGGACAAACAATGACAATGGTACATGACCGCTCAGTCGTCAATCCTATGTAGGTGGTAAAGAAGCTGCTATAGTCTTTAAGGTTCATCTTCATGTCTCCTTTTCCACCTCTGCTATCCAATACAAAGAGTGAAATGTTTCTAAGGCACGTAGTTCATTCAGGCAAGAGGCCTTTGTACCCAATGGACACTAGGTACTGGGCAACGTCTTCTTCATAAGGGCCACTTTTCTTCTCAACTCGGCCAGTACCTTAGCGGGCAGACCCTTCGAATGTTTTGTATTCTTAGCCTTTGGGACAACGCGTGGAAGAAGAGAATGAAAAAAGAGAGCGATATAATTTTCAGAGGAGTTTCTTTCTTCGTGAGCCGCACGATCTTAAAATTGAAGATCCAATGGTAGAGATTAATTTCTGCTGACTTGTTCTACCACTAGATAGGCTAGAATTAAAAAAAAAAAATGTTATGGAATTATTATTTTTTTTTTGAAGGACGACAAGCTTTCTTCACCAACTAAAAACCAGAGCAACATAAAATGCAAAGACAGGATTATAACCCCAGTGGACAAACTGATCCAACTAAGCACAATCACCTGCCTATGCAAAAGAATGAATATGAAGGTAAGTATGCCAGATCAGCACTTTCTTCTCTTGATCAAGAGAAGAACAATTGTAAGCCATAACAATTTTATTTTGCGCCTACTAAAGAACAATCTCATCTGCAGTATATACGCCCTTAAAGATAAACAACCTCCTTCTCTTCCAGATTGACCATAAAAGCCAGCCACATGCGAGATGAAAAGGTCGTTTCCGTAGTTTGGGCCAAGCATCAGGATAGATAGCAAGCAAAATTTGCTGGCTAGATCTAGACGTGCCAAATAGGGTCAACAACCAAGACCATGCATGCCGAAGCCGCTCACACAAGAAAAAACAATGCTCAATACTCTCAACCCTTCGCTGGCATAAAGGACAGAGCTCTGAAATCCGATTATCCATTTTATGGACTAACCTGTTGACTCTGAGGCATCTATGGATCACTTGCCACCACAGAACTACTACTTTGGGATGAAGCAGCTTATCCCATACCCATATCCAAACACTTTTCCATTGTGGCTGAGGGATCTGAAGATGCCACCTATTAGATGGAGGCAGGATTTCAGAATGCAAAAGCAATTTATACACAGAAGACACAAACCACCCTGGCTGAATATCCTGATGGCAACCCCATATGACTACCTCAATCTGTGGACCAGAATCCTGTGGCAATAATGCAGCAATATGATTCCAGATTACTCTGTCCCATCTGTACAACAAGAACTTTGTTTGTTCTAAATGCTTCCCATGACATGAGATGACCAGACTCATACCAAGCTGCAATATTGCTGATACCAGCTGCTACCCATCGTCGTTGAGTCTTTGGATGAACAACCACACTTAGAGGCACATTCTCTGGAGTGTCCTGCAACGGAATCCACCAGCATGGAGCAGACAACTGAAGACATGCCTAAGGATTAATATGGAAAAGAGACCTGACAGTGTCCCAAGCAGCAAGCAACCCCTTCAAAAAGGGAGAAGCATTAGGATACAGATGCATATGATAAAGCAAAGCCCAAGGAAGGAGGGGCTTAATGGTGGCCTTATGAAATGGGAGACAATGCTGAATCGAGTGCACCAGCAACCTCAGGCCAGGAGAATCATCCTTACCAATGAAAATCCTCCAAATGAACTTTGATATCATCACCTTGCTTTGGAGGTGAAAATCCAACATACCAAGACCACCAGCTGCCTTAGGTCTAATGCATTTCGCCCAAGCTACCTTGACCACCGCTCCTAACTCTTCCACCCCAAATAAAATTTCTGACGATACGCACAATCTCCTCCATCTTACACTGCGGAGCTAATAGAGCAGACGCCATGTAGACATGAGTATTACTAAGAACACATTTAGCCACAGTGATTCTACCGGGCATGGACAGTTTAGCTATATTCCACCAAAACAAGTGCTTTTGCAACCCACTAATGATTTCATCCCAAGCCTCTGAAGCAGAGACGTGAATTCCAACTGGGATAGCAAGCAACTTTGTGGTATTACCATGCAGAAGAATCTTCCATGGATAGTCCAAAATACAGGGAGGGATGGGACTGTCCAACGAAGATTCTCAGCCTCGGCAATTAGGAACAAAAAAGTATCATCAGCATATTGGTTACATACCTCTTGAGAACCATCGTCCATTGGGAGGCCTTGAATAATGCCATCTTGGGTAGCCGCGGAGAAGAGCTGAGATAATACTTCTGCCACAATTGTGAAAAGCAAGGGTGCTAAGGGACAACCTTGCGGAATTCCTCTACCCACTACAAAAATATCCGATGGCTCGCCCTGGAAAAGGACAGTAGATCTGGCTGATGTATGGAGCTTCATGACATTCCTTGTGAATGACTCCCCAAACCCAAGTGCAAGAAGACACTTCTCCAAGAAACCCCAATCAACACTGTCGTAAGCTTTAGCAAAATCAAGCTTAAGATACACTGCTCTATGACCCTGCAACCGGGCCCAATATATTCCTTCATATGCAGCAGCTACGTTGTTGAGAATACAACGACGAGGGAGAAAGCCAGATTGTGTTGACGAGATAGCGTCAGCCAAGATATCTCGGACTCTTTCTGCCAATGTCTTAGCAAAGATCTTGTACACAGAGGAAAGCAATGTAATAGGTCGCCAGTCAGAAATAGTCTTGGGTTCCTTGATCTTTGGAATGAGAGAGATACAACCTGTATTCAAAATCTTATCAAGGCTCCTAAATCTCTGAAACTCACAAAAGGCATCATATATGTCATCCTCCAACCAGTCCCAGCACTTCTGAAAGAATTCAATAGGAAAGCCATCAAGACCAGGGCATTTGTCCCTTTTCAAAAGAGCCACAACTGCTTTTAAGTCCTCCTTCATGATATTAGACTCAAGAAGCAACCTCTGCTCTTCAGAAACAATGCGACGCACCTTAGTCAACACGGCAAGGGAAATGTTATGGAATTATGCACCGGAGGCAATCTTTATGACAAGATTGTATTTAGAGGGTGTATTTAGAAGGAGTTTATGACAAGATTGTATTTAGAGGGAGTTTATCCTTCAGAGCAGCATTTGAAGAGAATGAAAAAAGAGAGCGAAACCGAATTTAGAGGGAGTTTATCCGGAAGTGAAGCTGCCAAAATATTTATTAGCTTGGTCCAGGCAGTAAAACACTGCCATGACCATGGTGTAGTCCACAGGGATTTGAAGCTCGAGAATACACTTTTCCATGGTTCAGACTTAAAGTTGGCCGACTTTGGACTTTCAACTTACTTTCTACCTCCTGGAACAATGTTGGATGAAGAAGTTAGAAGTGCCTACTACATAGCTCCTGAGGTTTTTCGCCTCATCTACGATGCGAGAGTCGATATTTGGAGCCTTGGTGTTATCCTATACATCATATTGAGTGGAGAAGATGCTTTTGATGGTGACACTGGAGAAGGTTAGGGTTGGTCATCTTGACTTTACTACCAACCCTTGTTGGGCAGATATCAGTTTGAGAGCACAAGACCTCATAACGAGGATGTTGCGCATGGAACCAGGTGAAAGACTTACCCTTGAAGAGGTGATGCAACACCCTTGGATCCTCAACGTTTCTTAAACATTATCGTAAAGCTTCTTGAACATTCTTGTACACATATATATACAAGAAATTTAATGCTTCATACGACGCATTGTTCTAGTTTTAGCATGTTCTTACGGTGCAAGGCCCTGTCGTGCTCTAGATACCCAACGATTCTACTGAGATTCTCTTGTGATTCCTCTATATTCTTCAAGATTCTATGTACTAGATTTAGCATTCATGAAGATTCCTCTAGATTCTCTTAGAATTTTGTATTTTGATTGAGGTGCTTACCCATGAGTATTTAGAACCTTTCAAAATAATCTATTTTGGATCTGTGCAATATTTCTAAAACACTTTCTATTTTTAGACTGAGGTGCTTGCTTGTGAGTATCTAGAACATTTTTTTTCAAGATTTATATTGTACACCTTTATTTTGAAACATTTTAGAACATTCTATTGCGGCTCTTTGCAAAATCTTAACACTAGAGTCGTCACATGATGAACCAGAAAAGGTGCATTTGCACTGTTTGCTTTAAAATTCATATAAAATCAAAGGTTCAATAATCAGTCAAACCCTTCTTATATGTTAATATATAGCAGTCACATTGCATGGGAAAAATACCTAAAAATCTATTGGTCCCCATTCATGAGAGTTACACTTAGGTAAACCCAAGGGGGTCAAGTCTGTTTCGCTACATGTTTAGATAAAGTAAAACTGTCTCGGTAAGATGATTTTTGTGATTTTTTTCATTATTTTTGTATTTTTCTACACGAGTTAGAGAGTAAGACACAAAAAACTGCACCTCAATCCGAGGTCTGAGAAGGGAGATAGGGCTGTTTGAACATGACAGGGTCAAAACTGCTGCTTGTCTTCTGTGAACCAATACTGGTTTCCAGAAAGCTGTTCCCAAATCAAATCTCTAACTTTTGCAGGAAAATGAATTTTGACCCAAAATTTTGAATATAAGTATTAGACAACTTGCTTTATCTAAGAAAAATGTCCATTAGCCTTGATGATGAGGTTTTGATTTTCTTTTATCTTTTCAATTACAAGTGAATGATAACTTATGTCTATATAGGAGTAAAATGATTCAAAGTCATCCGCAAAAAAATCACATTATGAAAGGTTACCACGATATGGAATCACCCCAAAAACAAACACGTAAAAAAGCCATAGCGTTTGTTTTCAAGAAATCAAGAAAGGTTCAGACATTACACGAAACCATTACCGGTCCACCTTCTTTTTAAAATTAAGAACTCCCTCATGTTAATCAATTTCAGTTTCAATTGCAGGATATAAGCACCTCATGAGCTAATCTATTCATTAAAAATAATCAATGCTCCTGATCTTGAGGTTTAGCATAAACTTTCTAGTGTTCATTCCAAGTTATCTGTTAGAGTACGCGTTCCATGGATTTCATAAACCTATGTATTGAATGGTGAACTCAAAACTTGTATTTTTTATCTTCTCAAGTTGTGGAAGCAATGCAAAAGAATGAAAAACAAATATAAAAATCTAGAACTATGAAAAATAAAGATAGACTGCTATGTCTGTTTCCCATAACCCGATTGGGTTCCGTGGACGTTAAAATTTTCTTCCTTCCTTCCTTCCATTGCTGGTCCACATGGCTTATGATCATTCAAGAAGCCGAAACATCCTCATCTTAATTAGTTGGTTGCTAGAATTGCATTATTTAATGGTAAAGTTGAAGCACAAGCAAACTGAACCTATATGAATCTCCACCTACCCTTCCAAAAATTATGTTAGAGAAGGTAGAAATTTGCCATATCATTGTATAAGTGACAAATGAACAATAAATAAAATTGGTAACCATAATTAGAGAGATTTAATTCTATACCCAATTCGTTAATTGTGGACCATAATGGTCCATGCCCATTTATATTCAAATTTTACATATAGTAGTATGTTATTTTTAACATCAAATTGGAGATCTATGTTGCCAATGAAGCTTGAACCCATAAAAATTATAGTCTATCATGAAAGACAAGCTAAAGTTACTATTATTATACCTAAAGTAGGAACTCTTAAGCAGCAAACACGTGTACTAAGTTTATGATAGTAAAAAATAAGAAGATTTCATCGTGTGTTTTGCACTAAAATGATACAAACTATATTTTAAACTTCTATCACATGTTTAATCAATCATGAGTTGAAAAAAGAATGCTATCTTGCTTTAAAATATGGCAAGCCTAAGTACAAACCAAAATGGTCCATGTCTATTTTAAATCAAATCTTGTACATAATATGTTACTTTAACATGAAATTCAAGATCTATGTTGCCAAGGAAGGGTGACATTCATAAAAATATTGCCTACCATAAAAGATGAGTTTTTTGTATTATTACCTTAGCTAAACTCTAATTTTGTGTAGTGGCAACCACTTCTAAATGTAAAGAATACATGGTTATTCACCATATTTAAGTTCATAAAATTCTTTATTATGAATGTATAAGTGGAATGAATGGGAGTGCATCATTTATTGCCTTTAGAAAGCTTATATATAAGTTTAGTTAAACCACGTTAGTTCTATTTTTGTCCTGGATTCTGTATCGAATCTTCTTTAGTGAAAATTGAGATCAACATGACTTATAGACATTTCAAAAAATTATTGGACTATAGATCTTAGAGTTGACAACTTATGGCATAAGTCTTATGTCAAAACTTGTTATAGTAAATGAGAAACAATTCACAACCTCAAACAGCTTTTTTGAGCTAAAAATGGTTTGACGACTTCATATAATGCCATCTAATAGCAACGAAACATGAAAACATGTAAATCAACATGTTTTATCATAAAACGTAAATTATTTTCAATTTTAGAAACGTTTGGACCCCTTTATGCTAGAAAGTTTGAAGAATGCAGTTCTGGCCTGGCGTAAAAACTGCTGAATTCAATGAGGTTTGGGCAATCACCACAACATATCAGTAAATCTATTGGTCATGAAATTCTCCACGGCCATAAAGAATCGAGTGAAGATTCCAAAAGTGGTGGTATCTTGTGAAATGGAAATTTCTCTTGTTAGATACCTGGGTTTAAGTGGCAGAGGGTATGGTGGACCAATTATGGTGGATGAACCCAGAATAGTTCCAGTAACAACTCTAGTGTTAAAAAAACTTTCTAGTTTTATATTGAGGTGCTTAACCATGAGCATGTACAATGTTCTAAAACTTTCTAGAACATTGTAGAGCTTTTTAGAACTACCTAAGACATTCTAAAACATTCTAATATGTTCTACAGTGCGTTGTTCTAGTTTTAGCATATTCTTATGGTGCAACCCATGAAGATTCCCCTAGATTCTCTTAGAACTTTCTATTTTTAGATTGAGGTGCGTACCCATGAGCATTTAGAATATTCCAGAACAATCTATTTTGGATCTGTGCGACAATTCTAAAAAGCTTTCTATTTTTAGACTGAGGTGTTTGCCCTTGAGCATCTAGAACATTCTATAATTATTTTATTTGAGAAAACTTTCTACTTTTAGACTTAGCTGCTTTCTCAGGAGCATATAGAACATTTTAAACCATTCCATTAAAGAAAACATTCTATTTTTAAAATGTGGTACTTGCCCATGAGCATCTAGAATATTTTCCTTGCAAGATTTATGTTCAACCCTTCATTTTAGAACATTTTAGAACATTCTATCGTGGCTCTTTGATAAGCATGTAGAATATTTTAAAACTTTCTAGAACAATCTAGAGTTTTAGAACTATCTAAGACATTCTAAAACATTCTAGTCTTTGTTTCCTTAAGGGTAATGCTCTTAATGATGAGACGTCTATGAATAAACCATTTTTCAAGATTCTGGCAAGGGATTTTCTTGGCCAAATTATGGTCATCATACCCTTATTTTCCTATTATAGCAATTGATTTGAGCAGAAAATCTCTGACATGACCATACGTGCACTACCATTTGCATTCCTATTTCTCTTATTATTTGCTTAACATCTCATCTTCTTTTTTCTGGCAAGTATAATCAATTCATAATTGATGGCATATATAGAAGCACTCAGTTCATTAATCTTGAACATTTAGAAGGCTAATACAGATGTTAAACATGCATTTGCTGATGATGCATTTGTTCATGTATGGCCTATGCATCTTTTCATGCTTAGATATTCTTTTTTGCGTACACTTTAAGAACTTAGTATTGTGTTTGACAGCTGCCTTGAATAGTCCCTGGCGTTGAAACTTTGCAAAGTTGTATCTTTCTCATGGATACGAAACCAAGTTTTTCATCTATTCAAGAAGGGATTAATCAGTTTTAAGCTCTCCCTTCTTGCCTAAAATTGAAAGAATGATGGTAGTGGTAGATCTGTCTACCTGCAAAGTGATGACACCATCATTAAACTATACAAAACATTTAGAAGTCTAACACAAAGCTACTGTCCGGATTCAATAAGTGATGGATAGGGTTTGCGCTTAGGGCGGCGGCGGCGGCCGCCCGATGTCTGAAGCTCAGATTAGGCTGCATCGAAGCTGGAAGAGTGGCGGAAAATCCGCTGCTGCTGCTATGGCGGGCTGGGTTTGATGCATTTTCGTCCATCCCCTCCCTGTCTATTTCGGATTTGGATAACAGAGGCGAGCTATTCCTCTGCTTCTCGCTGAATCTTTGACAGGAAAAGGTATGATGTCTCTGCTTCAACTTCGGTTTTGCCAGGCAGCCAAAGGTTTGTGGAAGTTTTTCAAGTATGATCTTTCAGTTCTGAGCAGTTCTATCCAAGAATGCATCAGAACTTCTGTGTTGCTTACTTGAACTCTCTTTTTACAAGCCATGTGACAGTTTAGAGTAATATGCTCTTGGCGCAGTGTGGATCTTTATTCCAGGAGCACTCATCTTTGTCTGCCGCCCATCCCAACAGGGGAAGATGATTTTCTATTTAACTTGTTCGGTTTGTGCAGTCATTAAACAGGGAAAGATAGCAAATAAGTAGGCCTTGGGCGGGAGACCAGTCCCTTTTGTTTGGAAAGGAGCGTTGGAAGTTGTGGCCCATGCTGGCGCTTGGGATGTGTAGGGAGGGGATGGCAGACCACCCTGTTGGGGCAGGCTTGGGAGATGTCCTTCATAGTGGGAAGATGGAGCACCTCTTATAGTACCGCGATGTAGTGGATTACAGAGCCTAGTTAACGCGCGGGATGAAGCTGGCTCTCCTGGCCTTCCCAGGCACTTTGCATCTTCAAGGGGCCCGAGCTTCAAGTGGTTGCGGCCGGGAAGTATTGTGCTTTCTGTTCTTTCTTTGATCTGATAGAAACTTCATGTGTGATAGAATCTCTTCTTGGCATATCAATTTGACACCCCTTTTGAGGGATGAATGAGATGTCTCAAACAGGTGGAAAGATCCAGGGGTTGTTCCTTTGGTATCTCTTATTCTTTAGAAGAGGTGTAGGTTTGTGCCAGAGTACTCATGTTTGAGGAAAAGGGATGGCCCCCGTTAGTATGAGGAATAACAGAGAAGAAGTAGAGCTACCCTTGCTCAAGTACTAAGTTTGTGCATCTTATCCACCCCTCTTCTTGGGTGTGGTTCGAATACTTCCTATCTAGCCTATTAAGAGGCGTGTAATAAGGTCTTGTACCATTTCTTTATCAATAAAATTTAAATATCTTGCCTTCAAAAAAAAAAAAAAAAAAAAAAAGCTACTGTCCCTGATCAATCTCTGAACATGCAAGATTGAGCATGAAATGTTTTGCATGATCTCCTGTCCAGATGTTCATCTTTTTTCAAGGTCAACGAGGTTCTTTGGCTATTATATGCATTTAAACAAAACATGTGCCTCCTATGACTGATGATTGCTGTGGCTTTATTTTGTCTCTTATACCTACACTTGGAATCATTATGTAAGATGACAAGCTTACATTGCTATGTCAGATGCAGGAGGAATAGCTGCTCTTCTCAGATGGCAGAGATGATTAATATAAACATCATTGTTTTTTAGGTCTTTTTGAAAGGGGCTTTTACATGCATGGAGGGCGTCCACCTGCCCGGATGCATACTGCAACTAGAAGCTACAGTGTTTACGAATAGAGGTAATGGGTTTTGCTCTTTATGTACTACCATGTGCTGCCCAATTTCTAGTATAATAAAATAGAGGGCAGGTTGCTTGCATCTTATCTTTGTAAAGAATACTAATTTGGTTTTGTTTTTGAAGTATCTATTGTTTTCAGTTTTCACTAAAGTACATTATCCATAATACTTCTCTTTGGAATATTTTTTAAGTTGGCGAATTTCGTCAATTCTTTTGGCATACTTTAATTACATTGGACTAGAGCCAACTTCAAGGTGGTAATATCAATTTTGAAGTGCTCATTGACTGGAATAGATATATAAAGAGTGGTGTCTATTATTTTGCAGCTTTGAATAATGCTTTAGAAGATGTGGAGTACAGCTATTTCACAATATATTTATTGGTGAGCGTCAAAGAATCACATTGCTTATTAAGGAGTCATCACCTATCTTTGTGCCCATCGTGCTCAACTTGCTAGCACAGATGTAGACTTCAAACTTTCAGCACCTACCTTTTTGTATTCATGCATGCTCTAATTATGCATCCATCCAACTTTTCAATATCCTAATGGCATCTCTGTGAAACATATTTGAAGCTATCCGCAAATAAAAGAAAGCATCAAGGCTTATTTCCCCTGAATTAACATTTTCACTTATGGAAAAGTGCTCATGTTTCCCATAGTTAAATAATGTTAGTTTCTTCCATTTCTCTTGAATGCTAGCTCATCTACGTTTCGGGCATCTCCAAATTTTGAAGCTGTACAAAGCCAACTGAAAAGAAGTTTAATTATAATCAACTTGCTAGCCTAGGACATAGAATCGAGTATAAATTCAAGTGATAACATCTGACTCCGTGAGATGAGGTAGCACTGATGAAGATATGGTGCTTGGGTTCAATGTGGAAATAACCATTGGTTGCTAAGTTAATAAAGTTCGAAATTAAAAACAATGACATTTAATTGCTAGCTAAGGACAGTGAGTTTTTAACATGAATTATTAGAAACCGTGGCTAGATGTATTATTGTAATCAATAGGCATTGAGATGGATCATGGGGACTTTTGAGTGTTGGTCATGAGAAGCCTATCGGGGCTTCTATGATGTGGCTATGGCAGGGACTCCTACTTCTGCAATAAGAAGAACAAGTTAATATAACTGGAGGAACAAAGAACTTAAATTAAGACATTCCTAACATTTGGTAATAGCTTAAATGCACTATTTTCAAAAGATTAGGCAATTTAACGCAAGCATACCATATTTATTCCATCCTTGACATTTTAATAGGGGCATAGAAGATTCATTCCGACGATGACTTGCAAGAAGCATCATGCATTACATTTATAGTTTACATGAGAATAAGCATCTCATCTGTTGACAAGTAGGTAATGTTGACAAGTAGGTAAGCAACCATAGATTCAATTGGTTGGTAGTAGTGGATTTAAGATGTAACACTATATACAATAAAGTGTAGTATTTATCTCTTCACAATGTTCTATGTTTCCAAAAAAACATTTTTCTACCTCTGTTCCATGTCAATCAGAAAATCCAATCATGTTGAAGCGTGTGGTGATAACATACAATAATTTGACCTAAAGTTATACACTAAAAAGATGAGCTTTAATGACCAAAAGAAATCTTTATGTGACTTACCCATTTGCTCTCCGGTTTTTATATATTACTACCCAAATTGTTGTGTACGAAATACATGTGGCGAGAACGCAAATTTTATGCCTTATCGTTGCTCCTACAATCTTCAGATGCAAGTTTTCATGCTCCAATTCTTTTTCATAGTAGTAAACAACACCTCTTCAAATTGTTACTAAGCCCGGCAATGCCGGGCACCATAACTAGTATAGATTAGATTAGATATTTGTTGTACATTTGCAACATTCGACATTCTTGTAGTTGGATGCTATAATTCATTCTTTCATTCAAGTGGCTTCTTTTTCAAAGCTCTTAGCCAGTCTTACTGAGAAGCAGTTGACATCATGGGCAGAACATACTGGTGTACGTGCTGTAGGACAGGCAGGCTTTCGTCCATGCCATTCTACAATAGACCATATTTTCACATTGCGCATGCTTATTGAACATAGTCGAAGTTTGAAACAAGACCTCTATATATGCTTTGTGGATTTTACTTCTGCTTTTGATACAGTACCACGCGAGCTTCTTTGGCAGCGCTTGCAGGCACTTGGGGTTCCACAAGATCTTCAAAATGCAGTTTATCGGCTGTATGAAAGGATTTTTGTTAAATTTCCAAAGATCGGTACTCAAATCACTAGCAATATTGGAGTTCGGGGGTTGCCCTTTATCTCCTACACTCTTTGGCTTGTACATTGATCAATTGGAAGAATGGCTTGATAATCATGGCGGCGGAAGTCCACATTTGGCACACTATATCATTAAGCAACTTATGTATGTTGATGATGTTTCACTTCTGGCACATACCGCTGCTAGTATGCAGCAACATTTACATGCTCTTCACAGTTTCTGTGAGAACACAGTCTCACAGTGTTAATCTCCAAAAGACCAAGCTTTTGGTAGTTCAATCTTCGTCACAATGTTCCCCATATGCACTATGATAGCCGCGAAGTTGAAGTTGTAGATAGCTACAAGTATCTTGGTGTAGAATTCTGTAAGAACACACTTTGGGAACAGTGTATTACCAAGCGGGTGGCTGCTGGATGGAGAGCACTCTATGCAATGCAAAACAATTGTTTTTGCAAGAGAAATTCATGATTGGCCACGGAAAGCCCACTTGTTTGGGGCTTTGGTAGAGCCTGTTTTTCTTTGTATGGTTCTCAAGTGTGGGGGCACGCCATTAGTGTTAGTGCTTGGGAGAGCTTGGAGCGGGTGCAAAAGTCCTTTCTCACTTACAGCCTCGGAGTTATAACAACGGTGCCCTATGCTATTCTTTTTACAAGAGACGGGTTTTGGCCTCTTCAACATTCCGCCATGAAGCCATCTCCACTATATCCGCAAGGTGCACCACATGTATGATGTTAGATATCCCGTTCTTGCACTTGCCATGGCTGAATCTCCTCAGCGTTTGAAACGATGTTGGAAAGAGCATTGCACTACATGGTTTGCCCGGTTGGGTAAACTGCAACGAAAGCACTGCCGATGCTTGCCGGTTCGATCCCGAGCTTTTGCAACAATATCTCAATGGTCGCGTTTTCTCAAAAGATCTCGGGGACGCCTTGATTACTTTGGCCCAAGTGAAAAACGGTCATTATCATGCACACATAAATCCCAACTTGGCACCAGGGCCCCAAGCTTATTTGCTTGCTTCATTGTCCAGGAACAAGCTTGTAGCTATTGCATCAATTCGCACGGGGTCCCACAGGCTACGGATTGAGACAGGTAGATGGGAGCGGCCGCAATTGCCGCGAGAAGCGAGACTATGTGTCTGTTGCCAGTTACAGGTTATTGAAGATGAAAGCCATACTCTTCTGAGTTGCCCTGCTTTTGAGATAGTCCGGAATCATTTTTTGACCTTAGCATTCCATTCCACGCTTCCACAACTTCTCAGAGCACCATCTGTGCATGACTTGGCATTATACATACTTGAGGTTCTAGATAAACGTCTGCAATTACTGAGCCCTCAGTAGTCATTATCTCCGCTTGTCTAGTATCATCATTACTGCAAAGGTTTTTCCCTTGAAAACCTCTCGAGGCAGGGGTTTTTTAATCCTAGTAGTAATGATTGTACTAGCCCATTGTATGGGTCCCATGACCTATTGGTCTCCGTGGACGTTAAAAAAACTATTCTATTCTATTCTATTTACATTGTATATGAATTTTGTTAGTCTCGTTTTTAAGAATCATGTGAGAACTTGTTTTCGAGCCTTCACTTTAATCTAATAAACATTAGAAGTTGACATTAAAGGAATAATTGAAAGCTCTAAATAATTACTTTTTCCATTTGTAAGCTTTTTTGCCCTTATTATATGGGAACCTCTAAAGGATTACATTCTTCTTTGCTTTTAAATAGCCTTTATATCTATGTCCACTTGACGTCATGGTATAGGGCACATTTATTTAATACAAATTTTAATTATGACATCGATATGATATGACGTTGTATTTTTTCTCTCAATGTGGCTTTAACATGACACTCACTAAAAAATTCATCCATAGAAGAGAAGTACAAGCTTAGGTGTGACTTGCAAAAGGATTTTGCAGATGAAGCCGAGTATCAAAAGCAAGCAGCAGTTTTCAAGAGTGAAGAGAACCTGCTGAGGAGGCTTCTGCAGGACATGCTTCAAAGCATGAGTAAAGAAAGGCATTCTAAGCTTATTGATGAAATCTCAAAGCTTAAACGTGATGTAAAATGTTATGAAGTGAGCATTGAGTCATGGCATTCCAAGGCCACTCAAGTTAATGAGAACAACAAAAAATTACAGGAGATGCGGATCAGTATGGGTATTTATAACCTCTCTCTTTTTTCTACTTCTGATACATGTGATCTTTGTGGTCTGCAATTTAGTGAAGAGTACAGCATGCTTGTGAAGCTCAAGTGTAATCACAAATGGCATCTAGCATGCTTTGATGTTGTTTTGGTTAGCATGCACTGTGTGGTTGCAGGGTGTAATGAATCAGTGCCACATGCACTGCTTGTTGAGCTTGGTCATAATGAATCAGTGCCACATGCACTGCATGTTGAGCTTGGTCATGTCACTGAGCAGAGCAATGCTCTTGAATTGGATGTCCCTAAGGAATCTGGAAGAGCAGGAATCTGGAGGGGATACAGAAGTTGAGGAGCCAAAGAGTCTGCCTTACAAGAGGAAGCATGTGGTACCTGAGACATCAGATAGCAGCGTCTCTGAACAAGCACCTGTCCCTGAAAGAAAATTCAAGAAACAGGTCACAAGGAGTGCCATCCTAAAAGAGTCACATAATAAATATAAATGCGACGAGAAAATTAAAAGAGTCAAGTAATAAGTATAAATAGATATAAATAAACAATACAAATCCCACTTCCAGTGGCTGTATGAATTAAACAACACAAAATAGAGAAAACAGAAAAAAAAAATCATCAGAGAATATGATTAGAGAATATCAAATGACAATACATTAATGTATAAAACAATATAAGAAGCTCAATCATGATGGACTTCTCATCTTCCCATGGTCCATCATTTTCATTTGCCTACAAAATGTGGGGATTGGGACCTTCACATGAGTGAATTGTAGTATGCAGAACTTTTTTTAGATACTTTTTCACAGCTTGATAAGGTCAAGAAAATCTGGTTGCTAATTACTTAAGGTCTCTATTATTACCAGAGCATGATGGCATCATGTATGGACATGATGTTGACAGAAGGAAAGTTTTTGTTTAAAACTTTTGTTTCAAAAATATTCAGGTTACAGTGATATTACAGTGAACTTTCCAAATTCTGTAGAGTCATTGAGCAGGTAAGATATCTGGGCAGCCGAGATAGTATCTACATTCCAAACAGATAGTTTTTTTAGTGCCCTTTTATATGCCACAAACATGAGCTCGACCAGCATATATGGTATCATACTGTAACCCACGTTCTACTATGCCCCCTGGAGAATTCCCCCACATAGAGACTTTGCTGACATTTAATCTTATTCCACAGCTAAATGACTCGTCTACACTAACAGATCTCATGGTAAAGCGAGGAGGTTTTGTTTCGTGGTTTGGATTAAACCCCCAACAATCAATAACACTAGAATCTCTGACTGCACAACTATGCCAAGCTGTTGAGCTTATACTTGTATAGTTGAAATTTTTGTAGTCTGGAGGAATAGATTCACTCCGTAGTCCAGCCCCCCCAGCAAACAGCATTTCTAAAACTATAACTGAGACCACAAGAGGTAGAGTATCCTCCTATTATAGCCTATAACTTTTTGTTTGGCCCACACATAGCAGGCTGGAAGTGCACATAAACGCTCCAAAATTAAATAAATAATTTATTGCCACAATTTTTAGCCCAAATCAGCAATTCAATCACTAAAAATTAGGGTTTTTCAATTTCATAACAAGATTATGTACAGAACAATGCAATCAGTATAGAGCAAGGAAAAATCAATGCAAATTAGCAGACCCATCAGTAGGGGTGAAGATAAAGTTACCCCCGTTTTGGTGATTCCGCTGCAGAGACATCCCTTCCGACGGAATCACCACAAAAAAAATTCCGTTCCACGGAATCACTCGCCCAAACTGCGCAGTAGCACAGTAACTGCGCATTTTGAGGGCAATTTTTTGCCCTTTTGAAACTGGATGGTTCCGGAGGCGCTCGACCTGATTTTTGGTTTGCATAGATGATCTCCTCTAACCTGTCTTATTTTGACCCACATAGAAGTGATCTGAATCGATTTGGAGCTCGATCGGCCGAGGTATTCAAGCTCAAAGATCTGAGCAAAAAAATGGTTGAGGGGCAGACACAGTCAGCGTGACTACGCAGTTACTATGCATTTTTTGTGATTCTGCCGGAAGGGATATCTCTGCCGTGGAATCACCAAAATTGGGGTAACTTTATCTTCAACCCATCACTAGAGAATAGTAAAAATTCACAATTTTAGTTCAAGTCCTCAATTCAATCAGTATAGAGTAAGGAAAAAACAGGATTTTGGTATTGAATTAAGAGCTTAGTAACCGTGGCAGAGGTATGTGATTATTCTAGCATCATGCATGCTCTTACTTCGAGTTATATATTTAACCTACAGTGGCACCTGTACCATACAATCAGCACCAAATCTGGAACTGTGTTGTTACCTGGACTAAAGCATGGAGCAACCAACACACAAATCGGCCTGATTTGGACGGATTCAACAATTTGGTGTTTTATTTTCATTTCTTTAGTTTCTGAACGTGTTTTGTATATTTAATTAGATATAAGTTGAGGAAACAAGTACGAGAAAATTCAAGAATGAAGAAACCTACAGATTGCTATAAAGAGAAGGCATGGGAGTTATTTAAAGAAAATTGTAAGAAGGAATACGAGGACAAGAAGAATGCTGCTAAAGCAAGAAAGAATAAGAATAGGATGGGTTCTAGTGGATTGGACTCCATCAAAGCTGAATTTCTAAGTCCAGAAAATTAAATACCTTAACTTTCCATGCTCTGATGCATCTTGTTACATTTTATCTTGTTAGGATGCACCTGCATTTCATTATTTTGTTGCATTACTAATTCCAGTTTACGCAAGTGGGTTCAAAAAGTGGATTAAGACTCAAGAGGTTTCCAAGTAAAGGTAATTATAGGTGTAGATTCATATAATTAGTACAATAATATATTGGACTAAATTTCTTGTTTTACAAGTATGATGCAAAGGATTTTGCCGGTAAAGGCCCTACAAGATGCACATACAAGGCAAAGGAGACTTCTAAGAAGGTATAACATTTAAAACTATATTTTATACAAGTGCATCTTTCATTACAAGAAATTTGCTATTATGCTGATTACTTGATGAAATGTTTGAGATATTCTTAATTCATTTTTGCCCCTTTTTTTTTATAGGATGATGAAGCAGGCACTTCAAGGAATAACTCTAATATGGAAGAGAGTAATCCCATTGCTAGTATTGATATCCCGACCATTTCATTAGATTCAGAGGAACTAGACATCATTGGCCTATTCGAAGATAAGGTGCAATTTCTGATTTTTTTGGGTTGCCCCTGGGGGGGCAAACCCTCGTTTACGTGGGTTTGTGGGATATACTGAGTATATGCTGGAATATACTCAGTATATGTTGATGACTGCTAAAAACCCTTTGTTCCCTGTAAATGCACGGTCAGTTGCGTTGTGGATGAAGGATGTTCTGGACCGGGTAACTGGCAGCTCCCGATGGCAGCTCCCGATGTTGTGGTTAGTTTCTGTCTGGGGTTCCGATGGTAGCTATGGCAACTTCGAGCATGGCGGGCAGGTAGCAAACCTTTAGGGTTTCTTTAGCTTCCATTTCCCTGCTCTCATGTAAACTAATATCTTATGAAGCCGGATTCGCATTCTGATATACAGACCTGCATCTACCTCCTAATGCAAAAACAAGGTACGCAGCCAATATGCTCTTATTTGCAGCAGAACAACATTGCTCCAACAGCTAATTAGGGTTGGAGCATTTGATGAGCTTTCTGGCTAGGGCCTCTGACCGGAGGGACTGCAAGCTTATGCCAAAGCTTGAAATTCGCCAGGAGCTGGAGCCTGGTTCGTATGAGCATGGTTCGTTCGCAGGAGCTTGATTTTGTGTGCTCTCTGCAATTGTTTTTCTTGCTCGGGCATCAAGCTCGAGTTAAGCTCGAGTTTTTTATTTCACCTTCTTTGCATGCATCTTCTCATCATATATTCCAGCTGTAAATGCTGTTTAATCTATATCTGGATGTGGCCATGGTCTGACCAAAATATCATGCCTACCAACATGGACATGGTCAGTGCTGGGTTTTACAGCCTGCCTACCAACATGGACATGGTCAGTGCTGGGTTTTACAGCCTCTTCTGCTGAATCTCTGAACCGTAGATAGCTTAACGAAGGAGTATTTCCCCTGCTATATGTCTCAATACTTGATGATAGAACACCCAGAAAAGCTTGAGGCTGCTTAGATATAAGCATTGCTAATTATGTCATGGCAAAGTCTAGCACAGTTCAAATTTTAGCTTGAGCATATAAAAACTGCATACAGTCCTAGACAATAACTTTGAGGAAACATTTTCCATGTTCCCAACAATCGTGCTAAACTGAGATCTTAGCTCCTGCACGATGGCATAAACCTTATGTGTTCACTTTTGATACAAAATAAACAAATCTAGCATGGCTTAGACTGTGGCAATTTTCCTGCGCTCATTCAATAGGGACGATTAGCCAATATCTGGTTCTTTATGAAAAAGTCAGTGTATTTTGGCTCTTAAAATTAATGTATCCTGCTAACTATGTAAACTATAAGTAGAGGTGAGATTAAAGCATCCGCTGTAATTAACAACTTCCTCAAGTCTTCGTTAGAGCTCTCAAAAAGCACTTATACCTTTCTAAAGGAGGGACTGCTTCTACATGTCCAGCATGTAAATATCTGGATCCTCAAATTTAATTGTAGTATCCCAGAGAATGGCTAGTCTAACCAAACACAACTGCAACTCGTGTACCATTGACCTCCATAACATTCATATGTAGAGGCCCGGCATCAATATCGTATGCACTTGGAGCATTCTGCAAATCACCGGCATTTTGATCCTAAATATGGCACACGTATCTTGTCATTGTAATTGTCAGCCCCCATGATGATCTTCCAGCATTGTTTTGGATGCAACACCTAAATCCATCATTGCAAAGGGTTTATCTGTGAAGCTAAAGAAAGAAGAAAGAGCAAGGCATCCTGACTAACTACCTCAGTAATCTCGCAGTAACGAAATGGGCAATTAATTCCTTTGCCAATATTCTTCTGGTCTATCAACCCCGGCTGAATGTTGCACCTAAACTCTGTCTGCAAGCATGATCCAGTGCAATCTATGGGATATAGTACCTGCAAAAACATTCGGGGGATATTAGAGAGCTTTAAATTCAGCCATAAGAAACTGACACTTATACCTTGGCTCAAATTGCAACAAATGCAGGTTGGCCACTCTAGCGGCAGAATATCTGGCGGTACTGTAGAACATGAATAAAAGAACTGCATAAAGGCTAGACCTCATGATGATCTTCCAATATTGTTTTGTTTTGTTTTGCAGTTATCCTGGACTCTAAATCCGTGGAACACCCTCAATATGAACGGCCTCTGTAATACATTATCTCAGGTCTGACCCTCTCTATAATAAAATATGAAGCTGCAAAACAGAGTGTTGGCCAGAACTGCGTCACAATCTGCCTAAAGCATGTAGATCCATTGGAACCCATGCTTCCTATATATTAACGAGATGCGAGACCATGATAGACCATGATATAGTGTCATGGAGGCTAGGCCTGGAATAGATACCTTTTTCTCACAAATCTCATCTCAGGACATTCTAAAAGGCACAACATATCTCTGTAGTATTATAGAAATTGTGAAATGCTAACGTTGTTGTGCACTGACCTTGTCTTGCTTAATTTCTAGTATTTGTGTAACAGATTCAATACTCCTGTATGTTGCGCAGTTGCCTTCTTATTTTCAGGTGGGTTATTCGCTGTGTCAAGTTATGTTCAGTTGCAACATGAAAGGGTTTAAGATGGAAGTTTCCATTTCTTCAGTTTTTTCAGGAAAAATGCCAAGTTGATCTTCCTCGGGCTGGAGAAGTTCGAATTAAAAATTACTCACACTCCGCTCCATCACACAAATGTTACATGCTGGGAAGGTCAATCTCTGTTGTTATGTATCGGCACTGAAAGTAGTCCGCCATTGCAGTCTTTGGTCTAGGTGCACTTGGACTTGCAGTGAATGTCCTGTTAAGGTTTTTCAATTTATATTAAACGTAATGTTGCACATGTGCATTTTATTGACACAATTATTTTTATGCAGGTTATGATAGGTGCAAAAATGGCTGCTGCTTCCAGAATAATTGGCATTAATACCAACCCTGCCAAGTTCAACAAGGGTATTTATTTATCACTCTCATTCTTTACTGCAAAATAGAGATCATATCTTGCATATGTCTTGTTCGCATTTGTTTAACAGCCAAAGCTCTCAGGCAACTGATCTTTCAAATCCAAAGAACTGGATAAGCCAGTTGAACATGTAGTCTAGATTGTTTAAAGAAAGGAGCCCCGCTGGAAGTTTATTTAACTCTATATATATTACAGGTAATTCAAACGATGACATAGGGGATGTAGACTACAACCTTGATTGTCTCAGAAATAAAGAGGTGATGCAATCAACGTATGAATGCTATCACATAGTATGCTGTGAAAATTTGATGTGCCAGCAGCAAGCAGAAAAGATATTCTTTGTGCTTTTGCTCATTCAAAAGAACATATGGTTCTTCTTCAATGATTTATTTCCCATAATTGCTATGAATTTGAACATGTTAAGAAGTTGAAACGCAAATAAGATAGATTTATCTTACAAGCTAAGCATCAAATGATGTATAAGGTTTGACAGCATTAGGTTACAGGAACTTGAAGGTGGGACATGGCATAAGGTTGTGTAAGCTCACAAACAATGTGATGGAATAAATGTCTAATGGATATAACATCTCACTTGCAATTGCAATATGAAGTATTAGTGCAAAAAGAGCTTGGCTATGGAAAAGCAATTGCTATTGTGGCAATAGATGTGTCTAGGGCCCAACTGATATGCAGGTTTCATTATATGCTCAACATGACAAGGCTTTTTTGCTTTACAAAGATGCAATGATATGCAAAATGAAATTACATCCTCAAGCATTTTCAAAGCATGTGGTAGCGTTGGAGTTAAAGAGCATGACAGGTGCATGCGTGAACTTGTTGCGAAACCGAAAATAATATGTTTGCAAGGCATGAAAACATGGAGGAGACTCGTGCAGTCTTTGATAAGCCACCTGAAGGGACGTGGCATTATGGCTTAAAATGATAACAGGATGTGCCTTGGGTGATGACGATCTTGGCATGGCTGTAATTTGCCTCTAGAGTATGCAGCACTATGACAAGATCGGGCGAAATATCTTGCTCACTGCAATCCTTAGTGCAATGCTAAAATGCCATAGCATAGACATATATCTATATCATTGTATGCGCATGTTGCCCTTTTGGGTCATACTGTAGGGAAGCTAAAGGTATATTTGAAAGCTATAAGGCAACCCACATCTATACATGGATGATTTTACTCATGCTACAATGCATGGGAACATTAGAATTAGGAAGATATGAAGATTAATTTTTTCTTAACACATTTCGTTCATTTAGATTAAAACATAATTTTTTTATACCACTCAAAATTTCATGGTCTATGGTGCATTAGATAAACCCGTAGTGGTAATAATGATAAATAAAAGTGGTGAACACAAAGCTTGCAGATTTTTTCCAATGCAAGATGTGTTAAGTGGTGGAGTTTAAGGTTTACTAAATGGAAGGCTATCTTTGGAAGCATTTTAGATCCAATATTATTTTTCCTCTTGTTTAGATATTAGCCTGTTGCACTTATCTTTTAAGAGTCTAGCTTTGTGGATATATTAGAGTTTGCTTGCTTTATAAAGTACAGAGTCATAACTTCTAGGTACCATAGTTTTTGTTGATTCTCATTTCCTTAGCAAGTAGAGAGTTCAGATTTGTATTAATACTTGTGGACTAGTTAATGTTTGTTGAATTTGCTTGTTTAATTGTGCAATTTCAAAGGGATCTGATACGAAATACCGTGCTGAAAACTAGTCACTCAAATTTGCTTATCTGACACAAAAAGACGAAACATGAAAACACACTTTCGGGCCACCGGAGGGCAACCCGTCGTGCGCAACACCTTGTTTTGTTTTGCATTGCAATTGCGTCTAGAAAATAATAATATAATGTCATATTTAAATCTGAAGGAAAATGATTTAAGCGATGGTAATGCGGCCAGACAAGTCAGGAAGTAGTGCCAACACAAATACGTCCTCCAGTTCTGAATCTTCAAGTGGCAGTTAGCAGTTCTTCAGAAAGCGATAACGGTAAGGATGGAAGTGATAACGATGAGGTCGAAAGTGATAGTGCTGATGAGGAAGAGTTAGAGGCAAGACCAAGAACACCATCTCGAAAGAAGAAAACAGTACAAGATGTGTGTAAAAACATAAATATCAAGCGAGGGGAACCGGAACCGTCACCACCTGATCAATTCATTATATGAGCAGTAGTTTGACTTTCAGCAATACTTTATGAGTTTTTAGGCATT
The DNA here is from genome assembly GCA_021234155.1 of Isoetes taiwanensis. Taxonomy (NCBI): domain Eukaryota; kingdom Viridiplantae; phylum Streptophyta; class Lycopodiopsida; order Isoetales; family Isoetaceae; genus Isoetes; species Isoetes taiwanensis. The sequence goes on from JAJEKV010000037.1 coordinate 4,779,173, forward strand.
TGATATTAAGTTTTCAAATATGAACAATTATGCATTTAAAATACAGTATAAAAATTTCAAATATATGAATTTCAAAGAAGCACTAATGATTATGCTTTTGAAATATTGTCTTTTTGGAATTTTCAATATTCATCAATAAATATATATTTAGTAGTTTTATAAATTCATTGTTTATATTAAAATCAATTGAGTGTATGTTTTAGGTGATTATTGAAATGCAATGCCTGTACAAGTGACACAAATTCTAACATTAATTGAAAGGACGTGACTTAGTAAATGACACTATAAGTGGCAATCTCTAACAATAATGATCAAAACATGACATTAACATTGACAAAAAAAATGACATTCAGGTTGAAAATATTGACAATACATGTGGTTTAATTAGTGACAAACTTACTAACATCATAAGTGCTGTTACAAGTGACTTTACACACAACAATAGTTTTAACATTATGAGTGGTATTATTAGTGACCTTACAAATGACCTTATATGTGAAATAATAGATGATGCTATATGTGACATTATATATGAAATAATAGATGATGCTATACGTGCTTCTATAGGCGACTCTATGACTGTCATTAATGGCGACATTAGATGTGGTGTGATAATTGACTTTATAGGTGACACTATCTATGATTATATAGGTGTCACTGGTCCTGTCACTATAGGTGACAAAGGTGCTGACAAAATATATGACGTTAGCAGTGCTACATTAATGCCACCTTAGGTGACAAAATTGCTGACAATATATGACATTGTCATTGCTACATTAGTGTCATCAGTACATGTCACCATAATGTCAGTCATTAAGAAAATTTGATTTGGAATTCTAGGCCAAAGATTGATACAAAAAGTGACAATAATTGACCCCTTCTCTTGTAGTGATTAAGTCCACAGAAACCTCGTGTATTTTTTTTTTTGTTCAAACATTACCGTGGTTGTTAAATAAGACGATCGCCTTACATTGATAGGCTATAGTAATTGCCAAGGTTACTAATTTATTTTAGTTCAACATTTTCTGTTTGTTTAGATGTTATTATTGTTGCATGTGATCTCGTGATAGATTTTTTTTTTTTTTTTTTTTTGAAGAACCCCATAGATTTTGACCGGAAAACTTCCTGCAATTTTTTTTCTTGGTCAGAAATTCTTGATTTCAACAGGTAGGATGCTAGTGTTCCTAGGAATTCGGCATACACTGACTATATGGGAACCTCTAAAGGATTACATTCTTCTTTGCTTTTAAATAGCCTTTATATATCTATATATGTCCACTTGACGTCATGGTATAGGGCATATTTATTTAATACAAATTTTAATTATGGCATCGATATGATATAACGTTGCAAGACTTTCGAGCCACAAGCACCTCACAATAAAAACCTAGAAAATGCCACCTTACATTAATAGGCTATAGTAATTGCCAAGGTTACTAATTTATTTTAGTTCAACATTTTCTGTTTGTTTAGATGTTATTATTGTTGCATGTGATCTCGTGATAGATGCTGAGATTGTTGCTTCAATTCAACTCTTTTATGTAGTGTGCATGTTATTTAGTGTATATATGTGTTGTGTTATTGCAAATGGCCTATATATCATATCAATTGAAAATTATAAAATGCCTTTGTTGCCCCTTTTTGGGCAACATGGACCAGCATGATATTTAGAGTTTCAAGATTGGAAGATACTTGTCAAAGTTTGGAAGACTTGTGGTTTCTTTTGAGGTTTCATCTTAAGTTACTTTCTCATCACTCATATGGTAAGAGTTAGCGCTATTTTGATCCTGCTAGAGTTTGGAAGAAATTGGTTCAAGTTTGGAAGACCCTTGGGATCTTGGTTGTATAGCCTAATTCTTTCCTTTGAGGAAGTTTTCTAGTTACATTCTTATTTCTTGAAGACCAGGCAAAGAATATTGCAAGCTATACAAGGAGTCATTACCATGTTGCTCATATTCACTCATATGAAACTAAATGGAGTTGCACCCATGATTTGGAAGTCACACATATGAAGATGCACTTAGAAGTGGAATTGCTCTTATTTTGGCCTTGAAGATTGGAAGACCTTTTTAGAAGTTTGGAAGACCCTAGGGCCTTGAGCAAAGTTATGTTCATCATAAGGTATGATTTGAGCTTTTGAGATATGATCATGTGCTCTGAGGGTTCCAGCCTTCATCCATTTCATCCATCCTACATCCACCTTCCTTTCATTTTTTTATATACCTCATTTTCACCTGTCATGCCTTCTTTCATTACTTCACTACCTATATTTTATTGGCCTCACCTCCACTTGTGAATTGCTCTCAAGAGATCATGAAAAACCTCAAGAGCAAAGAAGCTTGAATTTTACCTTCATTCTATCACCCTAAATCCTACCATAGCCTTTTTTTTCCTATTTTTCCACCCTTTTCCTATGATTTTTTCACCATTTCCAAGGTTGAAAATTCATTGACCATGGTCAAAATGGCCAAAATTTCAAGTATCTCAATTTGACCTGAAAACACTCTAGATTTGAAGCTTGGCAAAAAATAGCTAGATTGGCCTTTTCAAAATTCAAAAAAGACCATGGGAAACCCCTCAAATATCATTTCTTGGGATGCGTAAAAAAAAAAAAAAAAAAAAAAAATTCTAGCCTATCTACCCTATTTTCTAATTTCCACGTCAGCCTTAAATTCCACCTCAGCCCCCCATTTCCACGTGGCGGCCCGTGGCGGGGCCTCCAGAACACGAGCTGGCACAACCCCCTCTGCGTGGCACGTTTTTCAGAAGGCCACGTTGGACTGGTCCTTTTATACCTTAAGCTTCCAGACTAAAAAATGCCTGTGGGATATATCGAGCTTAAGAATTTTCTGAAGAACCCTAAAAAATCTGAGACATTGCTAAATCTGGCTGATTGGTGCCCTTTTTTGATTGGATCCCGCCCTTTTCCTCCCGATTTATCCTCCTAGACCTTTTCCGAAACCCCTGGAACCCTTTGTGGCACTTGATTGATAGAAACTTGCTCAGATTAGGCCGGAAATCATTGAACCGAGCTGGTTTTTGGGAAGGACAGTTTTTAATCTGGGAATACAGATCATTTTTTTACCCCCCTCGGAGATATACCTCTGTGATCTGGGCGATTTCTATATTCCTGATATTCTCTTGATCTGTTCTACCTCAAATTCTGCTAATCCTGCTCGAGATTGAAGATTGACTGTATTTTGATTGAAGACCGACTCTGTTGTGGCTATTTTGATATCAAAACTCCTACTGCTACTCAAATTATCTTATTATTTTCTCTTTCTGATAATTTTTGGGTTTTCAGAAGTTGACAATGCCTTGGGATCTGTTCTCAAGCATTATCCTGGGTATTACTTGCTGAGAATTCTAAACTCCTGTGATATCTTATGATTTGAATGCATATTCATTGCCTGGACAAATAGTGTTTCCATCTTCTTTTGTTTCAAGTTGTTCTGCCTGTCTAAACTAATAGAAACCAGATACTTAAAGTAGAATCCAAATTAAATAGTCGTGTCCCATTCTTTAAAAGGTTTGAGTATTGCTTATGTGTAAAGAAAACAAAGAAAAAATAGTTTTTTCCATAACTGTCATAAACTGTGACAGAAATCGAGACTTTGGCCCATCTCAGTAAATATCATAGTGTTTGCTTGTCAAGAAAACCTTATGCACATGATCTAGAGTTTATTTTGAAGTCATTTTATACAAATTCCAACTCAAGATTCATCACCAAACTATATTTGCAAATTTTGGCTCTCTGTTTTGGCATTGACCAATTTTTTACTGAACTTTGACATAGATTTTCTTGGCCTTCCTCTATCCAAATCGAGTCAGACTTTCACCAGTAGCTTCCTCCACTTGTCTATAAACCATACCAAAAATCAAAACTCAAAAATCTTAAAGGGTGTGGGATCAAGTAAACTGATTTTTGTTCGGACAGTTTTTTTTTGCTTCGTGGATCAGAGTGATTTTGAGAAATCTAGCATTTCAAATTGAGTTCTTTTGCTTTATATGATCGAGGATTGATCACCCTAAGTGATCTGGAGGTCCTGACCAGTTTGTTTGCACTTCCTTTGAGGTTAGACTAAAATTCCAGGTTTTAGGCTAACATTTTTGGAGGTCCTACCGAGATTTTTACCTGGAAATTGAACTCAATGGCACCAAGGAAGATTTCAGAGTCTGCTGAACCACCTGAGGAGACAAATCAACCAGATTTGGTAGGAGTAAGCATGAGAGTGGCTACCAGATCTACCACTAATGCTACAAATACTCCCAACTTGCCTATTCCTCCACCAGCTCCTCTCTATCAGTCTACAAATATTACAAATATTTCCTCTGTGCCCTCTTCTTCACAAATTCATAAACTTTTTGAACCAGATCAACCTGCTCAGTCTGTTCCTCCATCAGCACCTTATCATTTTGAGTTGACTATACCTGTTTCCCCCCCTTGCTATGATTCTTCCATGAATGCCAACCATTTTCTAAAAAACTTTGAAGACTATTATGAAGAACATGGGAGAAAGAAGGGTTCCAGGTTTGCAGAATTCATCAAATGCATGAAGGGTGATGAGGAGGCGGATCTTGGCTCGATTTTGAGTCGCCTATAGGTACCAAAGGGGATGAATTGGAACACAAGTTTCTATCAAGGTTTGGTAAGGCTACTTCACCCCGGATCTTGTCTTTGAACTCAACTCATTTTCCATTAGACACGGTGAGAGTGTAAAGCAAGATGTGGAGAGATTTAATTCTTATTTGCTAGTGTGTAACAGAATCAGTTACCCATCCAACATTGCACCTAGTTGCTTCCTTTATCAGAGGTTTGATGTCTAGACCTAGGATCTATAGGAAGTTATTAAAATTACAAAAATTTGGTGAGTTGGATTCTATCCATAAAACATTTGTAAAGGCTGTAGATCTGGCAGAACTATTAAGCTATCTTCCTGATGAAGAGATCAGAGATCCATTTTATCCTCCTCATCATGGAACTGAACATGATTTACATTTTGCTAATGCTGCTCCTGTTTATGCAGTACAAAAAGAGAAGAAGAAGTCCAAGGCTGAAGAATTGGATCCTCATGTTTCAGAGATGAAATCTGAGATCAGTAAAGTGTCTGAGGCACTTTTGGAAGTTACCAAACAACTTACTGAATTAAAAAACAGTAAAGATGCCCCACCTCCTGAATGCACAAACTGTGGTAAACCTTACCATAGAGTCGAAAGCAAAGGTTTTGCAAGGCAATGTCCTAAGTGTCATAGAAGAGGTCACTTTGGTAGAGAATGTCCTGTTTGCTCTTTTTGCAAGGAAATAGGTCATGAGGAGAAGTATTGCAGTGTTAAGGCTTATTTTGAAAAACAAGATAAAGGTAAACAAATGTCAAATATAAGTTTTATTGAGACTTGTGCAGGAGAACAGGAAGAGCAAGATGTTATGGTTGTGCAGACACGTGCCAGAGCTCATCCAAATGCATCTACAGGTTCTGTTCCACCTCATAAGGTAACATTTCAATCAGATCCTCAGAATATAGCTCCTCCTCCTGCTCAAAGGTATAAACAGAAAGATTCTGAGTTGGATGAATTTGAATTACTTATGAAAAATTCTAAGGTTCTGTGGATTTATTAACTCAGCTGAGAATTGCACCATCATACAGGGGAAAAGTTGATCAAAAGCACTCCAGATATTGAAGAGGTTGCTGCTGAAACCTGCAACAATATTTCTGTGGCTTTGCCTGAGCAAACTGAAGATCCAGGTGCTTTTACTTGTAGTGCTACTATAGGAACTTCCCATCTAGACAAAGTTTTGCTGGATGGAGGTTCTTCTCTTAATGTTATGCCTTATCATGTTATGAAGGCAATTGGATCTCAAGGTAGAAGATAATACTTCCATTGTTCTAAAATCTTTTTCAAATGCTAAAGTTGTGCCTAAGGGAATAGTAAGAAATGTATCTGTGAATACAGGGGGAATCATTGTGCTGGCCACATTTGTGGTTGTTGATTTTGAAAATGTTAATCAAGCTAATATCTATGATCTATTATTAGGAAGGAGATGGATGAAAACAAATGGATGCCGGACACAGTATGGTGCGAAGGCACTTGCACCATTTCCAATGGAGCAACTTCACAAACCGGCAAACAAAACTGATCCATCTGCTAACATTAGGTTCATAGATGTGGACATACTACTGAGGAAGAAGATTTGGGTGTTTACAATTTAGGCCTGGATGCTAGTATACATGAAGAGGTTGTCAACTTTGCTTACATGCATGTTGAATCTCCCGATCCAAGGCAAAAAAAGCCTATCTACGGTTTGATGGAGGTATGTCAAAAAACTGGGATTGCTTCTTCTGCTTGCTATTTTGAAGGATGCAGATTTTAAGTTGATGACTAAGATAGGGAGAATTCACCCTAATATTTCTTCTAATGCAAATGAGAATACAAAGCCCTCATTGCAGGTTTTACAAGAAGCAAGGTGTATGAGTATTTCTCATATTGTTATTTATGGAGACTCACAACTTGTTTGTAGACAAATCTTGGGAGAATATCGAACTAAACATCAAGACATGGAGGATCTGAGTGCTCAAGCCGGAGAATTATTAACTTTTTTGATCATTGGGAGATTTTACATATTCCTAGATCTAAAATTTTGAAGTGACTCATTGTGCAGAAAAACCCTTATGGAGTATTTGTCTGAAGGAGCTATTCAAGAGGATGTCTTAGATGAAGAGGAGCTTTCCCAATTCCATTCCATCTTAACTATCAACCTAGCACAAGAGGAATCACTTAAAGAGCTTGAAGTGCATAAAGGAGGTATATCTAGGACCCCGCAAATGGGAGACTTATATAATGAAGGTGATCAAGGTAAAATGGTTGAGTTATTTGAGGATTGGGTGGATGTTTTTGCTTGGGAGTATTCAGAACTGAAAGGGTTGATAAAAAATTTGTGAGTTTGAAATTAAGGTTCGAGAAGATGCCAAACCTGTTATGCACGGAAGTTGAGAAGAATTAATTCTTCACTTTTGGATCTTATCAAACAAGAGCTGTTTTAAAATCACGAGAATCGAGGTTTGGTAGTGCCTATTGTGAATCCTTCCCGGGTTTCATGCATTGTTCCAAAGATAAAAAAAAATGGTTCTTTGAGAATTTGTGTAGATTATAGAGATCTTAATAAGGCTACTATTAAAGATTGTTATCCCTTGCCTTTTTAGAAGAAATCATTTATCAAAGAGTCGGTAAATCCATGTACTCATTTTTGGGCCCAGTTTCTCCGATTTAATCGGATAAGCATCAAACAGAAGATCAGCCCAAAACATCTTTCATCACTCCATGGGGAACATTTGCAATGAAAAGGATGCCTTTTGGTTTGATGAATGCCCTGCTACATTTCAGAGGGTTATGGACATTGTTTTTGCAAGCATGACTCCAGAACAATTTAGAGTTTTTTTGGATGATTTATGCTTAGGTACTGAAGTAAGTGACCATATTTCAGAACTAACAAGGATATTTATATTATGCATTGGGGCAGCTGGAGTTAATCTAAATCCCAAAAAGTGCATCTTTTTGTCATCCAAAGGTCAATTGTTAGGCCATGAGGTCTCTGCCCAGGGTCTTCAAGTGGCTGAAGAGAAAGTTATTGCCTTGAAGAAGCTTCAGACCCCTAAGACACTCAGAGATGTCAAAGAATTTATGGGGATGACTTCTTTTTTGAGAATTTATGTGCCTAATTTCTCTCACCATGTTAGTCCTATCTCCAAACTAACCAGAGTAGGCCATGTTAGTAAGAAAGAAAGTAAATACAAAACTATTGTTTGGACTGATGAATGTGAGAAGGCCTTTGTGCAGATTATAGAAGCTATTTGCCATGCCACTCGGTTGAAAGCTCCAGATCTCTCATTGCCATTCACAATCTATATTACTGTTACTAAAAAAGCTGTTGGGATTGCTATTTTGCAGGAAAAACACCCCATTGCTTTTGCAAGTAAACAATGGTCTCAAACTGAGGAGAGATATCCTAAGATAGAGAGAAGTGCTGCTGCTCTTATTTTTTTAATAGAAAGGCAAGGACATCTTCTACAAAAATCCCAAGCTACTGTTTATATGCAGCAGAATCCCATGCCTTTTTTGTATGGTAAGAAGTTGGAAAAACCCAAGCTTCATAGGTGGGCTTGTAGGCTCCAGTCATATGATTTAAAGGTTAAGGTTATCCATGTGGTGAATAACCCGAGCTTGTATTTACCTGCTGCCTATTTTGAGCATGAAGAAGTTGTACAAGAAGAAGGGGAGATGGCTAATCTTGTGGCAAATGAGCAAGATCTTTCAGGTAAACAGGTTCATGGTTGGCAGCAACCTATTAGAAAATTCCTCCAATATCAAGAGATACCTTCTGAACTTTCTAAAGGTCAAGCTTACAAGTTTAGGCTAAAATGTTTAACTTACACCTTGATTGGAGATATTTTGTGCAAGGTAAACAGGGATGGAGTTCTTTTAAGATGTGTTGATGAAGAGGAGGCTGCCTTAGTGCTTGCTGAGAATCATAAAGGTGTTTGTGGTGGCCATTTTGCAGCAGATACAACTGCCAAAAAAATATTAAGGTCTGGTTATTTCTGGCCTCATTTATTTAGAGATTGCTATGATGTCATAAAAACTTGCCACCAATGCCAGATTTTTGGTAAGAAAATTTTGCATCCTGCCCCTCTTACTGGAATTGTGTCCCCAGGCCCATTTCAAGTTTGGGGGCTAGATTATGTTGGCCCTATAAATCCCTCATCTTCTGCTCAGCATGAATACATTGTTGTGGCTACAGATTTATTTACCAAATGGTCAAAGCAAACCCTTGAGAAAAGCAAATGCATATACTACTTTTGCTAGGTTTTTTGCATGAAAACATTTGTTCTAGATTTGGGATCCCTTTCAAAATTTTGACTGATAGAGGCTCTACTTTTATTAATGAGGTTATTCAAATTCTTGTCTCAAGCCTCAAGATCAGACATGTGAAAAGCTCAGCCTATTACCCTCAAGGAAATGGTCAAGCTGAGTCCACTAACAAAGTGCTTAAGGGTATTTTACAGAAAACAGTTTGCCAAAACCAAAAAGATTGGCATTTGAAATTATATGATGCTCTTTGGGCTCATAGAATCACTGCTAAAACTGCCACTAATGCTTCTCCCTTCAGTTTGGTTTATGGTGTTGAAGCAGTTATTCCTGTTGAGTTGGAGATCCCCTCTTTGAGGATGGCACTCAAGTTGGATTTGGAGTTTACTGAGGCATTACAACACAGGTATGAGGTTTTACTAAAGTTGGATGAGGATAGATTTGGTGCAGAAAACTTCAATCTACTTAAGAAGGCTAGGAGTGCAGCAGCTTTTAAAGCAGCTCACAAGCTCCAGGATAAATTTGCTCCATTGGAACTCGTGCTCAAATGGGATGCTGCAAATGAAGGTAAGTTGTCTAAATTTGAAAATCCTTGGGAAGGCCCTTACCAGTTGTAAGAGAAGTCATTCATCTTATTGGCTTAAGGATCTCAAAACAGGTTTGGAATTACCCAATCCTACAAATATTCAACATTTGAAAAGATATTGGCCTCAACATGCATGTTTAGGCCTTTTGCTTCTATATGAACATCTATTTTAACTTAAAGTAGGTTAATTGCTGTTGGAAGTTGGAGATTTAAAATTCTTTTGATTGATTTTGTTTATTTCCTTGAGGCTTAAGCTGTAGATTTTGGTTGGTTGGAATTGCTAAATTGTTTCTGATTAGTTGTATTCAAGTTTCTTTATACTTGTGCCATCAAGACCATTTTTCCTTTGAGGTGAACTAATTGTGTGTTCTGTTTGAAGCAGAAATATTTTTTCAAGATCAGACATTTTCAAAAAGAGCAAGAGAAAATTCTATTCATCAAAAAAGGTACACAAGTTACAAAAGAGAGGATCCTCTCATAGAAAACCAATGCTATCAGCATTTCCTGAAGGGATAGTAGGAATCTTGTCTGAAGGAGATCCATCTGCAGCATCTAAGAGACTGTTATATCTGGTAAAAAAATTGTCCATGGTACCAAACACATAATGATCTTCACTCCAGAGATTCTCTTTCATGAGTTTAAAATGCCCCTCTTTTATCATAAGCAGCATCAGGGAACCGTAGCTATCTGCCAGCATCCTGTGAGAATAGTATAATAGCTATGCAGACTGTCAAATTGAGCATCTGTCAGCTCATGGTCATAATTACATAAAAAATAATGCATGTGCAGCATTTGGATGCATTCTCTTGTAAAGATTCTGGCCCAAAGAACTTTTGTGTCCCGATATCTATGCAGGGCTGTTAGTTTTTCCTGATAGGTTTTCTGCCCAAGAAAGCACTCCATTGCAAGGTGCTCATGGTTCATATCTTCTTTGAAGAGGTCTTTTTCAGAATCACGGAAGTTGGTGTCAAAATCCTTACTTTCTAATATACACTGTCTCAGATAAGCATGTGCACTGAGTAAATTCTCACGAGGAAGAGGATCTTCAATTATTAAGATGTTGTCCCATTCTGCATCTGTATGTACTTCTTGCACAGGTCTGATCACACCATAGGGAATTGGTACACCTGTAACTGGATCAATCTCAGGAAGTACTCCTCGATTGTTCGGGTCAGCTGTTACATTATCCCAGACGGGTGTAAGGTAAGAAAAAGGAGCCATGATCAGCAAGAAAATTCGAGTTTTCTGAGCACGAGCAGAGGGGAGCAGATTAGGGTTCGATCTCGATGGTTTGAATTTTCTGAAGGGTTGAATTTTTAGTATGAAATAAGTTCAATGGTTTGGGTCAATTTTTTTGAGTATTAAAGGTTTAGATAAATATGGTAGAGATTTGCTATGCTTTAACAAGTTGAATGTAGTCCTTGCAGGTCCAATTGCTCATCACCTTCATTTGTCTTAAGTTGACCTCTCTCCATCTAGCCCTTGCTTCCATATGAAATTTTAAGAGTGCTAATCCTACATTGTTACTCATCTTTTTATTTGGCACTCATGCTAACATGCTTTTATTGCCATATGCAGGTTCACCTGTTTTGAATTCTCACTTGTCTTGAATTGACCTGCCTTCCATCTAGCTTTTGCTTCCATATGCTATTCTAAGAGTGTTAACCCTATATTGCTACTCATTTTTTGGCACTCATGCTAATTTGATTATCATTGTCATATGCAGGTTCATCCATTTCTTCTCCATATTCACCTGTCTTGAGTTGTCCTACCCTCCATCTGATCTTATTTTTTCATCACTCTTTCCATACCTTATACTCTGTCTCATATTTCCCACCACTACAGAGTAGTTCCATCCCTTCCACCACTTGTTGATATTTTGAAGACCTTCAGTTGGCATTTCTTTCCTTTGAGGCTGAGGGGACCAGCCTCATTCTTTCCTTTTTTGAGGAGATGTTGCCCTTTTGGGCAACATGGACCAAAGATGATATTTAGAGTTTCAAGATTGGAAGATACTTGTCAAAGTTTGGAAGACTTGTGGTTTCTTTTGAGGTTTCATCTTAAGTTACTTTCTCATCACTCATATGGTAAGAGTTAGCTATTTTGATCCCGCTAGAGTTTGGAAGAAATTGGTTCAAGTTTGGAAGACCCTTGGGATCTTGGTTGTATAGCCTAATTCTTTCCTTTGAGGAAGTTTTCTAGTTACATTCTTATTTCTTGAAGACCAGGCAAAGAATATTGCAAGCTATACAAGGAGTCATTACCATGTTGCTCATATTCACTCATATGAAACTAAATGGAGTTGCACCCATGATTTGGAAGTCACACATATGAAGATGCACTTAGAAGTGGAATTGCTCTTATTTTGGCCTTGAAGATTGGAAGACCTTTTTAGAAGTTTGGAAGACCCTAGGGCCTTGAGCAAAGTTATGTTCATCATAAGGTATGATTTGAGCTTTTGAGATATGATCATGTGCTACAGGGGTTCCAGCCTTCATCCATTTCATCCATCCTACATCCACCTTCCTTTCATTTTTTTATATACCTCATTTTCACCCTGTCATGCCTTCTTTCATTACTTCACTACCTATATTTTATTGGCCTCACCTCCACTTGTGAATTGCTCTCAAGAGATCATGAAAAACCTCAAGAGCAAAGAAGCTTGAATTTTACCTTCATTCTATCACCCTAAATCCTACCATAGCCTTTTTTTTCCTATTTTTCCACCCTTTTCCTATGATTTTTTCACCATTTCCAAGGTTGAAAATTCATTGACCATGGTCAAAATGGCCAAAATTTCAAGTATCTCAATTTGACCTGAAAACACTCTAGATTTGAAGCTTGGCAAAAAATAGCTAGATTGGCCTTTTCAAAATTCAAAAAAGACCATGGGAAACCCCTCAAATATCATTTCTTGGGATGCGTGAAAAAAAAAAAAAAAAAAAAAAAAAACCTATTCTAGCCTATCTACCCTATTTTCTAATTTCCACGTCAGCCTTAAATTCCACCTCAGCCCCCCATTTCCACGTGGCGTGAGGCGGGGGCCTCCGTGAACACGAAATGGCACAACCCCTCTCAAGGTGGCACGTTTTTCGAAGGCCACGTTGGATCGGTCCTTTTATACCTTAAGCTTCCGGACTAAAAATGCCCGTGGGATATATCGAGCTTAAGAATTTTCTCAAGAACCCTAAAAAATGCGGTGACATTGCTAAATCGGGCTGATTGGTGCCCTTTTTGATTGGATCCCGCCCTTTTTCCTCCCGATTTATCCTCCTAGACCTTTTCCAAAACCCCGGAACCCTTTGTGGCACTTGATTGATAGAAACTTGCTCGATTAGGCCGAAATCATTGAACCGAGCTGGTTTTGGGAAGGGCAGTTTTAATCCTGGGAATACAGATCATTTTTTACCCCCTGAGATATACCTCTGGATCCGGGCGATTTCTATATTCCCGATATTCTCTTGATCTGTTTCTACCTCAAATTACGCTAATCCCGCCGAGATTGAAGATTGATCAGTATTTTGATTGAAGACCGACTCTGCTTGTGGCTATTTTGATATCAAAACTCCTACCGCTACTCAAATTATCTTATTATTTTCTCTTCGATAATTTTTGGGTTTTCGAGTTGACAATGCCTTGGGATCTGTTCTCAAGCATTATCCTGGTATTACTTGTCGAGAATTCTAAACTCCCGTGATATCTTATGATTTGAATGCATATTCATTGCCCGGACAAATAGTGTTTCCATCTTCTTTTGTTTCAAGTTGTTCTCTTTTGTCTAAACTAATAGAAACCAGATACTTAAAGTAGAATCCAAATTAAATAGTCGTGGTCCCATTCTTTAAAAGGTTTGAGTATTGCTTATGTGTAAAGAAAACAAAGAAAAATAGTTTTTTCCATAACTGTCATAAATCGTGATGTAAATCGAGACTTTGGCCCATCTCAAGAAAAATATCATAGTGTTTGCTTGTCAAGAAAACCTTATGCACATGATCTAGAGTTTATTTTGAAGTCGCTTTTATACAAATTCCAACTCAAGATTCATCACCAAACTATATTTGCAAATTTTGGCTCTCTTTTTGGCATTGACCAATTTTTTTGAACTTTGACATAGATTTTCTTGGCCTTCCTCTATCCAAATCGAGTCAGACTTTCACCAGTAGCTTCCTCCACTTGTCTATAAACCATACCAAAAATCAAAACTCAAAAATCTTAAAGGGTGTGACTGCTAAACTGATTTTTGTTCTGACAGTTTTTTTTGCTTCAGGGACTGTAGTGATTTTGAGAAATCTAGCATTTCAAATTGAGTTCTTTTGCTTTATATGATCGAGGATTGATCACCCTAAGTGATCTGGAGGTCCTGACCAGTTTGTTTGCACTTCCTTTGAGGTTAGACTAAAATTCCAGGTTTTAGGCTAACAGCCTTGGATAGATTAGAATTTGTATCTAGTCGTAGAATAACAACAGCAGTTATGTCTAAACATATCAACAAGCATAAATGCTGGCTTGAGTGGACTCTCTTATAATATGCAGTGCCTTATCTACTTGTGCATATATTGAGTTACGCTATAAGACAAATATATGAAGAGTGAGTAAATAATAAGATGCAAGCATGAGATGATGCAACTAAAAATATACAATCCACACCCGATCTTTTTACAGGAAACAGAGATGTCTCACTGTAGATTAGGGGGCTAGGAACTCCTACCACCAAAAGCTGCAGCAAGTGAAGCCTGCCGAAATTGGCAATGCATGTTAGTTGTTGTTGTTGCTATTGTTGAGTTATTTCTGAGGGTGCTGGCAGTAAGAGCCGTGATCACAAAGCGTGGCTGTGAGTTTGAGTCTGAGGCAGTAATATTATATCTGTAAGCCTAAGTTAAAGGCAGTAGCTATTTACAAATCTGGTTGCCATTTTAAGCTTGTTGCTGACGATTTTGGTTGAAGTTGAATTGTTGTGGCAATCTTATATGGTAAGGACTTATTGAAATCTTGATTCAAGATTGTGGTTGTTTTATTCGAAATCCATATTCTAACAATTGCAGGTGGTTTCTTCTTCTAGCAGCTTACTATTTCTCATGCACATAAAATGTCGGCCCACAGCCAATGTTCACAGGAAGCTTGTAGCAAATGTTGTAAAATGGAATAACTTCTGTTGCATATCAGGCCACAGTGAGTAAATGTTGCTAGTTGTTATTATCAGAAGTACATGTGAGAGGCTCTCTCTTCTTATTTTTGGAAGTAACCACATGACGTTATTCTGTAGCTTATATGATGGATTACAGCTCGTTCTATCAAATATCAAAATATCATGGATAATATTTGTGATTGCAGATGGTTTCTTCTTCTAGCGACTTGCCATTGCTCATGCACATAAAACATCGCCCATGACCAATGTTGACAGAATTCCTTCGCAACCAATGTTGACAATGTTGTCGAATTCCTTCCGCCAAAGCCTTTAGTTGTCTCTCGCAGAGAATGATATACATAATCATGTAAATGTGGTAAACTAATATTACTATAGATGTATGGAAATTGAGGCATATCCTCACCGCAACTTTTTCCTTGTAGAAGTAGGCTTTGTATTTGTGCTTCTAGTTCATCCGAGAATTTACTTTTGCTCAGGCACCTTGGATAGCCTTATGAATTGGATAGCCTTATGAATATGAGTGGTATGTTGTGGTAACTGGCATATAATGATACATAATCATGTAAATGCGGATAAAGGAACATTGCCATAGATGTATGGAAAGAACATCATACGAGTTTTGCATTATTTACATGTTTTTACGTATGTTTGCTTTCTTTAGGGCCCGATTTGAGATGTGTTACCTCTGTTTACACTTATACAAGTTTTAAGATATGGGCCTGGATATTACCATGGCAGACAACCTCTCAATGCTAGGGGTAATATACCTCACCATATGTGTGTGCCAGATGAAGGGCGTGGGCCTGGTTTAAACCAGGATAGACAAATTCTCAATTTCTAACTAGGTTTAGTTCTTGAAGTATAATATTTGCTAGCCTAGATTAGACCCTAGCAAGTATTTTGTAAAAAAAAAATTAGTATAACAACCAACACATAACTACCATTAACATTAATTAACACAACCATTGGGTCCAACACATTTAAATTAAAATCCCCCTTAAACCCCCTTTGGTTTGGGTGCATATTCACACGGGGGGTGACGTAGGGCAGCGAGAGCCCTTATAATTATATTTTGCATGTTCAAAATCAACACCATATAGTATTTTGCTTGAAATCTTATAGTATTTTGCTTATCTTGTTATACAGTATAGCAAATTTTGTACTTGCATATCCAACAGCTCTCGTTGCCCGGAGTCACCCCCGTGTGAATATGCACCCAAACCAAAGGGGGTTTAAGGGGGATTTTAATTTAAATGTGTTGGACCCAATGGTTGTGTTAATTAATGTTAATGGTAGTTATGTGTTGGTTGTTATACTAAAATTTTAGGCCCTTCGGCCCCAAAGAAAGCAAACATACGTAAAAACATGTAAAACATGCAAAACTCGTATGATGTTCTTTCCAAAGACCAAATAGGCTGGAGATGAACACATAAAAAGAAACAATGCTCAATGGTCTCGTCCCTTTGCTTGCATAGTGGGCAGGAGTGCTGACACTCGAGGATCAAATCTGTGGACAAGCACGCTCACACGAGGGCATCCGTGAAGAATCACGCCACCAAAGCACCACCACCTTAGGATGGAGTAGTTTATCCCAAGCCCAAGTCCACATAATGCCTCCAATTATGAGGTGAAAGTCAAGGGACCACCTAGTGGATTGCTAAGGATATCACTATTGACAAGCAAACCTATACATAGAGTTCACAAGTCTATGCTCGTGGAACACTCGGTGGGAAACCCACATGCACCCTTCAATAGCCTCCGAGCAACCAATGGCGGAGTACTAGCAATCTTTTGCCAAATAGGTCTGTCCCACATCTCGTGATAGACGCTGAGCTTGTTGCTTCAATTCAACTCTTTTATGTAGTGTGCATGTTATTTAGTGTATATATGTGTTGTGTTATTGCAAATGGCCTATATATCATATCAATTGCAAATTATAAAATGCCTTGGATAGATTAGAATTTGTATCTAGTCGTAGAATAACAACAAAGAAGCTTATGTCTAAATATATCAACAAGCATAAATGCTTGGCTTGAGTGGACTCTCTTATAATATGCAAAGGCCCTTATCTACTTGTGCATATATTGAGTTACGCTTATAAGACAAATATATGAAAAGTGAGTAAATAATAAGATGCAAGCATGAGATGATGCAACTAAAAATATACAATCCACACCATCTTTTTTACAGAAATGTAGATGTCTCATCAGATTAGGGGCTAGGAACTCCTACCACCAAAAGCTGCAGCAAGTGAAGCCTGCCGAAAATTGGCAATGCATGTTAGTGCTTGTCCACCTGGATTCCAATTAAGATGCCTAGCCCAGTTTCATCAATTAGAGCATAAACACAGAAAGCATTAATAATCATGCATTTGCAGAGCACAAGTTTTGCCAACATCTTCAATTATTAATCAGGTTCGAAACAAAAAAGTTGCTGATGCAAAAGAGGGTTGCCCTTTAAACCGAAGTGAAATCTTAGGTGTAATACTCCCTGCAAGCATTTATACATATCCTCCAGCCTTACATATCCTCAAAGCATTGTAATGCCTTGAGGCTTAGTTGACTTCAGGTCTTGGCTGAATCTAATGCCTTCAGGTCAAGCAGAAGGATTTAAACTTGGAAGCAAGGCGAGAGATAGAAATTGTGGCTAGAGGACTCGATGAATGGTGTCTACCTAGTTCAAATTAATGAGCCAAAGCTAACGTACCTGGATCATATTGGGGACTAAAGCTTATTGGAAACCCCCTACTGCCAAAACCGAGACCTCCTACTGCCAAAACCCTCTTCACTAGTATAAGGTTATCCGATGATGAAGGCTAAAGGCTTAAGTTGATCTCCCCAAAAGTCGGGCGTTAGAAGCCACACAAAATGCCTCCACCACTTTGCCGAAGTTGCACTTTGTTGCCGATCCGCTAGAGTACAACAAATGGCTCCCCATGATCGCCAAGAGGCTATGTTGGAATCGACCGCCATAATTAAAGTACATCGATGTTCAAAACATCTCTTGTTTTGGATCAGCCATCGCTGCATGCAATCAAGGAGTTCCCACTCATATTCATCTGGAAAGAAACTGCCAAAACAACATCATTCCCTTTCCTTTTTTTTCTATTATTTCTGGCCCTCCAATTGGCATATTCTCCTTATTCCTTCATCCACACTAATCTATGCCATTCATAAAGTATATTCAAAGCACATTCCACAAACATCACGACCTCACCTAGGGTTTGCCCTTGAAAGGAAAAAAAAGTTTGGTTTAAGAAAAAAACAGAGGAAACTGAATGTAGTTTCGTTCGAAACTTTATATAGTTTCCAGATTTTGAAAGTGATCGTTGTATGATAGGCCATCATGATATGGGATATTTACGTACGACCATATTCTTCATATCTCGAGGCTGCATGGCTATGGAGGATGTAGCCGTTTTGCTATTACATACATATCATAGGCTGCAGAAAAGCAACTTAATGACAGTTTAGCGGGCCGTAAGAACTAAGTACGAGCCAATTGCTGATTTATTTCTAAGTAAAGAATGAGAGGCTTCCAAGTTCCGTCCACCACAGTCTGAGTTGTTGATGAAGAGCGCCATAGCCGAGCAGCTTAGCGTCGCCACAATTCTCCACAGCTTCGACACCCAACCAAAATGGAAATAGTGAAGTTCCAGGATACACAATCGTGTGAATCAGCTCTAGAAGCATGTTTCAGCCAAACTATCCGCCCAATGTTGGATGCAATCGACAGATTGAGAGATTTGTGTATCATGGATCATGGCATACAGCTGCCCACAATTGTTGTCGTGGGCGATCAATCTTCTGGAAAATCTTCTGTTATAGAATCCCTGGCTTCCATTAGTCTGCCCCATGGCCAAGGTATTGTTACTAGGGTTCCTTTAATTCTCCGCCTAGAAAACAGCAGAGAATCCGAAATTTCTATTTCTTATGGGTCTAACGGGCCAAGAATCATCCCAGAAGATCAGATTCAGACTGCAGTTGATTCTGCAACACTTGAACTGGCTGGAAAGGGAAAAGATATTTGCAATAAGCCAATTACTATGTGCCCCAGATCTGACAATGGTGGATCTTCCTGGTATTACCAGAGTTCCTGTAGGGGGGCAGCCAGATAACATATATGAGCAGATTTCTGAGATTATAATGGAGTATATTAAGCCGAATGAGAGTATTATTCTGAACTGAACGTCTTATCTGCTAGTGTTGATTTTCCAACATGCGAAAGCATTAGAATGTCTCAGATGGTAGACAAGAAGGGAGAAAGGACTTTAGTTGTTGTGACCAAGGTGGATAAATCGCCTGAAGGTTTATGTGAAAAAGTTACAGCAGATGCAGTAAATATTGGGTTAGGTTATGTATGTGTGAGGAATAAAACAGACGATGATGCATCTCATGAAGACGCCAGAATTCAAGAAAAAGAGCTTTTTTGTAGCCATCCTCAGTTATGTCGCTTGCATGAATCCATGGTGGGTATTCCTGCACTTGCCAGAAGATTAACACACATTCAAGCTGAAAGCTTAAAAAAATGTACTCCAGATTTGGTTCGAAAGATCAGCGTTGCACTGTCTTCTAAGAGATCAGAGCTTGAAAAAATGCCTGCTCAAGCTTCTGAGGCAACAGCAGCTAGCATATTGATGAAAACATATAGAGTTGTTAGACAGGAGTTGGAGTTGCTTACCAAGGGAGACTTTGTTAGCTTTGTTGAGGAGGAAGACATGCATTATACTGCCAGAATGCATGAGATTTTTGAAGGGTTTGCACGCGAAATCTCTATAACTGAAGAAGAGCTTCAGCTGCCTGGATTTACAGAGGAAGTTGCAAGGGCCATGAAGGAGGCAAAAGGGACAACCCTGCCTAATTTTGTTCCTGCTGATGTGTTTAACCAACTGATTAAAAAGAGAATCGAGCAGATTCAAGAAGCATGCAAGCAAGTTATAGTTGCTGCACATGAATATGCTCATAGAACTGTTTCTGAACTAGTTGAGAGATTTGTAAAAGGGTATCCAAAGCTGCATGGCATGTATAAGCGTGTTTACAGCAAAATCATAAGCTCCTTGTAGTCAGAGAGTGAGAAGTCTGTGCAGAAAATGCTGAAAAGAGAAAAGGCAGTTCCATTGACCTACAACGTTGATTATGTTGAAATGCTTGAAGGCATTCGTAATCTGGTGACAACATTACAGCATGATGCTCAAGATCCAGATGTAAATTCTCTCAACAGACAACTCAAAATAGGTCTTGACAAAACGGATTTGGGAGCTGAAATGGAAGAGGGTATCTTTCACATGAAGACCAGTGTGATTGCCTACTGGAAAATATTTCTCAAGAGGGTTGTAGATGTGATTTCTTTGGAGTTGAAATACACATTAACAATTGTGCTTGTTGACAAGATTGAAGAGGGAATGTGGCAGGAGCTTATGGGAAAGGGCATAAACCTTGTTCAACTGATGGAGGCAAACTCAAGAAGGATCAGTCAGCGTGCCATCTTACGGGATCAAGTTAAGATGTTGGAAGAATATTACAAAGTTATTGCAGGTCTCCTTCCTACTGAAGAAGATCGTCACTTCTGACATGGTTACAATACCAACTTAACTTAGCAAAGTGGAGATACCACTCTTTTGTTTATACACTAAGCTTCTGTGAATATGCTAGTGTTTTCCTTTTTCCCATTCCTCAGACAAGAGGTTGCTTATGGAAAAGCAACTGTTTTTTTGCTCCGTCTAGTTTATTTTTTAATGCATGCACATGAAGCACTATTTATTATACCTGTTACTGTTTTCGTTTGCATTCCTAGCATAACAAAATGGAAGCTTCAACAACTAGTCTATCAAAAAATAGCACTGATTAGACATAAGTAAGAACACAAACAAAGCTCATAACATCTCCGGCCCGATTTCTTATTCAAAATCTATGCAGGCTTTCCACCAGAAGAAGGAAAGGTTTCACCAACACCATTTTTTATTTGAAATATTAGTGCCCAAACATGAAGAGCATCGCAATCTCCGCGCCATTCAAGGTAGATGCTGTCCTTAAAGCGATGCAATTTTAAGATTCAAATTTGAACCTAATTTTGCATCGGAAACTCAAACTGGGTACTAATGGGAGCTTTAAGTCTATCCAAAAATAGCACAGATCAGTGTTGGGTTTTTAGGTCCTATAGGAAAATCTCTTACAGTTACTTTGGCTAGTTGGATATTTGGGTTGCCCCTTGCTTATGTGGGTTTGTGGAATATCCTAGGTATATGCTAGAATATACCTAGGATATGCTTGTGACTACTTCAAACCCATTGTTCCGTAAACTAGCTTGTCACCGCAGATTGGGTCGCTCATGTTTGTGCATCTGCCATGGCGAATTCCAAAAGAGGCAAAGCCCTCCAAGTCCACAAGCAGCAGAGGCCTATATAACCTCAAACAAAATGCCCACCCTGCTTATGCGTGGTTTAGGAAATATCCTAGGTATATGTTAGAATATACCTAGGATATGCTTTAGACCTCCAACCCATTGTCTAAACCGGGCGGTCACCGCATTGGGTCGCCTATGTTTGTGCATCGGGCTATGGCGACTAAGAGGCGGCCCTCCAAGTCCAGAGGCCTCTAACCTCAAACAAATGCCCTTGCATACTTGATGCCTTGCCACTGATTCAGCTTCTGTAACTCATTTCTTAGGTCTTCTATGCATTATCTAGGCAGCATCTTCAGCACTCTCAGTAGAAGAACAACGGCGCCCAAAAAAAGGTAAAGTCTCTTTTAAATTTTTAATGAGAAGATGGCTCTAAATACATCTCTTGCCAAATGTGTTTACATCTCCCCTCGCATCTCTTTTTGATCTTTCCTTTTTGTATCATGTGGGTTGTATGATTATCCCAATCGCAAATATTGGCTCCAAATGGGTCAATGACAACTCGCTCACAATATAACTTATGCATGCATCTTTTCTTAGGGCAAGATTGCTCAGAAGCTCCTCCCAATATTACTATGGTTTCTGTTATGCCTTCAGATTCTTTTGCAACAGCACTTCTTGCTCCAATAGCGAGTATATGTTGTCTGTATTTATAGTCTATACTAACAGTGGTGCTGGCATCACGAGAACAAGTGATGCCCCCCCTCAGATTGTCTGGACAGTAAACAGAAACATATCAGTAGGTGAAAATGCAACCCTAGAGCTCAGGTCTGACGGAGATCTGTTACTTAAGGAGTCTGATGGAACTTTTGTCTGGTCCACTAATACATCCCAACAGGGTGTTACTCACATTTCCATGGAAGAATCAGGCAATCTGGTTCTTTTGGACAAATCAAACAAGACAGCGCGGCAAAGTTTTGATCATCCAACAATTGCTCTACTGTTAGACCAACCATTGAAAGTAAGAATGAGGCTCACTGTTAGAACATCCTTTTCAAATTATAAAGAAAGTCCTTATTATATTCAGATAAAAAAACAGGGCTTGATTTATATGCCAATGCATCCCAACGGGTAAAAGCACGCTGTGGTGTATCAAAAACGCGCATTTTGACGCCACATTTTGGCACCACCTTTGTGGTAGAATCGGGTGGTGCATACCGAAGCGGAGATTGCGGGAGTGCGAATTAATGAGTGTTGGTTATTTTGAATTTTATGCCACGTCATTGTCCCTCATTTTGAATTAAGAAATAATCACCTCTTCTTCTGTTTTTTTGTCGCTTCTTGCCGATTGAACCCTAATGGAGTCAGAATTGAACGCCACTGGTTACACGATGAAATCTCTCCTCAAACAAGAGATTGTGCCCCATGAAGATCTAAAGAAGCTTTAGGGTGACAGAGTTCCAAATAAATCTGGCTACAGGTATTTTCCCCCAAATGTTTTGTTCAAATTGAAAAATTAAGGCATATGTTTTCTTGTACAGGTTGAAGAATCTGAGCAATGAACAATACAAAAAGTTCATGCAAATTTACAAAAGAATTACAGGGAAGCCACATACATGGGGTGGAATGGCTCCCTGAACCTCAAGCAAAGGGCTTATTATCCGCATATAAAGGGGAGGCTGTTTAATTGGAAGAGCTTCTGGATTATTATAAAACTCCCCGATGAGAAAGCAGAGGCCAGCTTCTTCTAGACCCAAGAGAAAGCATAGGCAAATCCAACCCGACTGTGGAGGAAAATAGTAAAAGTGACAGGGATGATGAAGATGATAGGGAAAAAGGTTCCTCTAGACCACACATTCAATCTGAACTCACAATCAAAACAGAAAAGTAGAGCAATGTTCTGAGACCAAAACATGCCATTGCAGGTATGTTCAATTATTAGTTGTGTTACAACAGAAACAAAATCTCAAGCTTGACCTAGATGTTTCTATCAACACAGAAAAGGTAATATCAAATCCACTTCAAGAATCGGGTATGTCTACTACCATTTTGCATCATGTTGGCTGTATTGTCATGTTGTGTCTCTATGATGCCATCTGTGGGGCATTTCGTGCAATGGATGCCAGAATGATAGATGAGGTATGTGTGGTCTGGTGAGTGGTGAGTTGTTGGCATCCACCATGTCCCACACCACACGCCACCACACGCCACCATCTCCCACCTCTACACTCTACCATCTCCCACCGCCACACTCCACCGTGTCCCACACCACACCCCTCCACCACACTCCACCACCACCACCACACTCCTCCACCACCACCACACTCCACCACCACCACACCACATCACCAGACTCCACCATGTCCCACACCACAATCCACCACCACCACACTCCACCACCACCACACCCCACACCCACCCACCACCACCACACCACACCCCACCACCACACCCCACACTCCACCACCACCACTCAAGAAGCATCACACAGCGTGCCATCTTACGGGATCAAGTTAAGATGTTGGAAGAATATTACAAAGTTATTGCGTGCCTCCTTCCCATCAAGAAGATCGCCACTTCTCGACATGGTTACAAAGATTAACTTAACTTAGCAAAGTGGAGATACCACTCTTTTGTTTATACACTAAGCTTCTGTGAATATGCTAGTGTTTTACTTTTTCCCATTCCTCAGACAAGAGGTTGCTTATGGAAAAGCAACTGTTTTTTTGCTCCGTCTAGTTTATTTTTTAATGCATGCAGACGGAAAGCTTTACTATTTGTTATACATGTTACTGTTTCCGTTTGCATTCTGAGCATAACAAAATGAAGCTTTAACAAGTGATCTATCAAAAAATATGATTAGACATAAGTGAGAACGCAAACAAAGCTCATAACATCTCCGGCCGGATTTCTTATTCAAAATCTAAGGCGGCTTTCCACCAAAAGAAGGAAAGGTTTCACCAACACCATTTTTTATTTGAAATAATTATTAGTGCCCAAAAATCAAGAGCATCGCAATCTCCGCGCCATTCAAGGTAGATGCCGTACAATAAAGCGAAGCAATTTTAAGATTCAAATTTGAACTTAATTTTGCACTGGATCTGGCTTTCTTTATATGCAATGTTCTTTGCTTTACTGAATAGATCACATCGAAAAAGTGCTCACATTCCCCGTAAAAATTGGGTGGGGCATTATTTGCCCCATCTGCCAATGTATGTGAGCCACGTAGCCAGGATTCTTTTCCGTAATCAACATGATTCTTAAAGTTCATTTGTTAAGAATCACACTGTTATAACATTCATACACACTTTCATCCAAAATATTCAATCAATTTTTACACAGATGAAGAAGTCTTTTGCATTGAAAAACATGTGATACAAAGACTCTTCAGATCCACTGAACTGCAAAAAGCTGCGTAGGCCCCTGAGGGTATTGGCAAGAAATCTATGAAGCAGCCCTCCAAGGAAGTGAAGCCTCCAAGCAAAACCATAAATTAAAAGTAAAAATACACTGTAGAAGAAAAAACAAAGGCAAAGAACTGAACAAGACAGGGTTGTCCTGCCATATGAAGGTCCTCGACAAACCCATCTCTTAACCTGCCACACAAAGAATGGATCATCAACTAGATCACTCGAACATCCAAAGCTTTATGCATGCAGATCTACCCTGAAAAGTTTGACCATTCGGCCAAGAAAGCAGTAGATGCAGGACATAGCTCTAACTCTGGAGACCCGCCCAAAGCTATCATCTTTATGAAGGACACCGAACAGTAAAATGCCTCTCTGTCACCTCTCAACAACTTCCCTTTTCTGTTTTAGATCATTCGATCCTCAATACTAGCGGATCTTGAACCTTATAGCCGGATTGAACCTGAAAAACATAACCCGCAAGGCAGATTTAACAAAAAACAGAAGATCGAAGAACCATTGAGAATGAGTGGGGGGATGGCGGACGCGGGAGCGGGAGAACTCTGCTACTGTTGCCCTAAGTCATGAAGTTTTTCACGATCTTGATCCAAGGTGAGAGATTCACCTGTGGATGGCTTGAGGGTGAGAGTGCAAGGTTGTGGGAAAGTCTGGTGTACCATAGATTCTTCCCAGAAGAGCTATTTACTGCCATCTTTTCCACGATCCCGCAGTCAGAAGTAGAGCTTCTTGAATCTTGGCTGGGTGAGTTTGTGGGTGACAGAAATGCCAGTGCAGCAGGTATCTTTCATACGCATTGCTCGTGGGTTGACAGTAAACAAGGTGACGGTGCAAACGCACTAATGACTTGCGTTTGCACTAATAAAAAGCATCTTTCAAAGATTCCCTAAGATACCCTTAAATTCAGCCACTTTTGGGGGTCAATTAAAAAAATGACCCTAAATTTACGAATTCGGTAGCCATTTTAGGGGTCAAAATTACCAAATAATTGGCGTCTTATTAATTTGACATCCCCATTTTAGGTATAAAAATAATAATTTAATTTAGTTATTTTAGGTACACATTCAAAAAGTCGCAAAATGAAACAACGAGCAAATTCTTGACAAATTTTAAAGACAGAAACCATAAAATGGAGCCGTATATCTAGCATTATAACAGGGGGTTGCTTTTGTATTTTTATACGTTTTTCCCTAAGGTTTTTATATGATTTCGTGGTGTATTGTCATGGATGTACTAATGCGTACATCTAGAGTGCGCATACACATTTCTTATTTTTTATGGCACTTGCCAATGGTTTAACCCCTTAAAAGAAAAACAAAAAACCCGATTCATCGCATGCAAATTTGGAGAGGTTTTGCTTTAGGGTTTGCTTTAGGTTTTTGCTTTAGGTTTTGCCGGAATTGCCATAGCCAAAGACACCCTAAGATCAATCTCCAAAAAAAATTTCGAATTTTTTAGACTCCAACCCGTCTTTTTAGGGAGGCCTGGGATCTATTTCTTCGATTCTGTTCTCAAATAGTCAATCTGCACCTGATTCAAGCAATACAGAGTTGAGATAATCCATTCCATCCCATCGCCTATGCCGCGGCACATCTGTGGCCCAACTTATGCGTCTTTTTTTTTACGTAAAAGTACTGCTTACAAATCCTATTTATGATTCAGAGGCTTTTTTGATCCCATCTGCCACTGTAGCTCTGAAGACGAATTTCTCTGCTATTTATCATGATGGATCCACGTAGAACAAGAACAGAGAGAAAAAACGAATTTCTCTGCTATTGACGACTCTGGTATGTATGCATGTTCGCTTGCTTTATTAGGAAAGACCTCTTCTGCTAAATCATTGGTCGGATGTCCGCTGTCGTACATTTCCAAAATATATATGGTGTTGAATTTTGTAAATGGTTGTGCAGGTCATGTTGGACACAAAAGGACCAGAGCTTTGGGTTACCAATGAAGATGAAATTTCAATCACCCTAGAATAGGATGCGTTGGTAACTAACACCAGACACAGATAAGGAATTATCAGCAAGTGTGTTTGCATTGAGTTACCAAGATTTTGCAAGATTTTGCAAGTGTAAGCAGACCTATGATTTAGATACGTTCATGTTATATACACTAACTACTCAAAGAAACTTGTGCGCATCGCATCGCATGGGTGATACTGCTTTTTCTCGGGTCTGTTCTGAGAAAATGAGACAACCTCGGCATGGCTCTAGGTCGTATTGATCTTTTGTCATTTGTTTTAGTATTACTTGGACAATTGAATTTAGCAATAGCTTGATTTAGCCCCTATATAATTGTGCAGGTTTTTGGATAACATACAAGGATGTCATTTGCAAGGCAAAAAACAGTGCAACACTCTCACAGGGAATCTATTCAGTGTTCATCCTACACAAGCCTGTATTGGCCTACCAACATTAACTGAAGACGACAAAAAGGTTGGAAGATGTTACATGCATCATATAAAGACTTGAATTGCTGCACTTTCATTTGCTTACAAGAAAATGCACGTTGTTTGTTTTAAAACTGTACTTTATCTATCTTCGTGTTCTTTCTTTTACTTGGAAAACATTAGTTTTCTTATAATGCATTAAGTGCTTCTAAATTTAGTTAATCATATATGCATTCCATGCAGATAATTTTGACATGGGGTTTGCGGAATTATGTTCATTTTGTTTCATTATCATATGCAAGAAACACAGAAGATATCAAAATGGTATATTTACAATCAACTTTGCTTCTTGTCTATTAGTTGTATTATGTGGGCTATTGGTGAAAGATCTATACATGATTTCTGTAGGCAAGAGCATTGCTCTTGGGGCTGTTTAGATCTACCGAATATGATAAGTCGTGCTCTTAATGCATGCAATGGGAAAACACTGTGCATTGCTCTTGGGGCTGTTTAGATCCACCCTATGATAAGTCATTTTCTCCCATTCGTTGAACGCTTTGTATGGAACTAGATGTTTTCCCTAAGGGCCCGAATTTTTTTTTTTTAATATAGCAACCAACAACTACCATTAACATTAACTTAAACCATTGCACAAGTGTTTCTAATGTTATTACATTCATAAGTGTTTGTAAAAATAGTACGTGAAGTTATGCCATCCTTAGTACCCAAACGCCTTTATTAGGGCTCGAAGCGCCCAATTTTTTTTTATTAATATAAACATATAGCACATTAACAACCAACACATCACTACAATCAACATTATTTCACATAAACCATTGCATCCAACACATTTAAATTAACATCCCCCTAAAACCCCCTTTGGTTTGGGTGCATATTCACACGGGGGGTTACTCCGGGCATCGAGAGCTGTCGGATGGGCATATTTGTCCTTTATTCCTCGATCTGGACCGTACATAGCGATCCTCGTTTGTGGGGTATGCTTGTACAAATTTTTGTGTACTGTATATTGAGATTTGCAAAATACTATAAGGTTTGAGAGAATGTACTTAATGGTGTTAATTTTGTACATGTATTGTAAGTTTTTAGGAGAAACAAAAATTGCAAAATGCTATGCGCGCATAGCAGGGATCCTAAGTTTGAAAGACAAACATTGTACAAACTAGTCATGTATAGCTGTACAAATATTCAAATTACACGAGTAGCTTACGCCCTTTAAGAAGAGCAGGTATTGGAATGTCGTCGTACTCATCAATGCCTTCAGACTGGTGATCACTCTCCTCATTGACACTCTCCTCAAGATCGCTTGAAGTGGTGGAAGAGCTAACCGCCTAAT
This sequence comes from Isoetes taiwanensis, assembly GCA_021234155.1. Taxonomy (NCBI): domain Eukaryota; kingdom Viridiplantae; phylum Streptophyta; class Lycopodiopsida; order Isoetales; family Isoetaceae; genus Isoetes; species Isoetes taiwanensis. The sequence continues at coordinate 4,807,277 of JAJEKV010000037.1, forward strand.
GCTATCCTCGCCTTGTTCAGACGTTCCCCTCGCTATCCTCGCAGAAAAGACTTCAACAAGTTTATCGTTGTTCTCACAAGTCTCATTATCAACCTTTAAAGTAAAATCGTAAGCCAAGACTTGAGTTTCAGCCAGTCCGCATTGTCTAAGTGATTCTTATTCACCGCTTTTTCCGTCCCTTTCTTAGAAGGAATTATCACAGATCATACCGACCAACAAATGGATCTCAGATCCTTAGTGGCATACCAAAGAACTTTTATCACCGAGGGTAGGTTGTCTTTATAAACAATGTCTTTAACCCTTGCAATCCAAAAAGGACGTTCTTCGTCATCGCCGCTTGAAGTTACAACCACTAGCATTCCTTTCTCGCAGATCCGTAAGTTTCTCCGAGTTTGACCTTCCTTTTTCTTTGATCGCACGCCGAGATCCTGTGTACATTGCACGATCATCAATGTGCTCCTTGTTGATAACAAAGTGATTGATAACGCATTCTTCCTCGCAATTCCTTGGGCATCCTCGCCAGAGGAGAGAGGTTTGGCTACCAGCCAACAAAACGGAATCTCCAAAGTGATGTTTGTTCAAGGACATGGTCATGTCTTTCATGGTTTCAAAGAAATTTTCCCACCAGCCCTTTTCTTCCTCATTAAAAAGTACTTAAAACACGAGCTTATGCTTTTCCCATGTTTGGATAGTGAGACAAGAGGATTCTTGTCTTTGTTCTTCTCGTTGTCTATGGCACTCTTCGGTGGGTCTGCTGAATGGCTCTTCTCATTTCTTTAACTTCGTGAACACGCCTCAAGAATTGTAACCCCGCCTCGAAGCCGATGCGGTTACAAAGTACTTTCCTTGAAGAATGGCATTACCTTCTCTGAGAAAGAACTTCACATGATGTTGAAAGGTCAAATTATTCAACTTGTGAATAGCAGGACCTGTGTTCGACTGTCGTTGGAAAACAAATTCACGAAAATCACAAGTCTCGCTAAGCACTTCGACAACTGGAGTTGGATTGTAGGCTTTCTCGATCACACTGCACAAAGAGTACGCATTTAATGCCTTTTTCCCACGCAACCTTACGTAAAAAATCGACCAACATTTGGTCTATTTGATCATGCGTGTGGCCAACAAGTAAGAAGCCAACCTTGACCTTTTGGAAGATACCTAATTGGACCAAAGATTGCACAAGAGGGCAAATAGAACTTGGTTTTTATTTTCCCTGCTTGTATTGTCTAGCTGTATGTAGAGCATTGAAGGCAACTTCTCCGTTGCCAGAAGAATCTTGTTCAATATTGTGACCGTGAGATTAGGATCACTGTGTATATTTGGGTACGTCAAAAATACTCTGCACTTAACCACGACTAAAGCACCAACTAGATGCAACTTCAAGAAGTCAGCTTCATCTAAATCCTTAGGAACATTTATAAAATGAGGAAGGGACGTCTTCTTTTGATCCATGCCATCTACTACCACAGACATGTATTCAAGAGGCCTCTCCAAAGCTTTTTTTCTGTGTTTTGCAAGCTTCTTTCTGTCCAGGGCTTGAGCCTCTCTGTGTTCCTGTAATTGTTGAGTTATTTGATCTGCAACCAAAGACATTTGTCAATATCACAGTCACTTTCTTTGCTATGCGCGCATAGACACAATGACACGTATTTAGTTTCACGCTATGTGTGCATAGACAAGCGACCAGGGTACATAAAGCATGCTATGCGCGCATAGACAAGCGACCAGAAAACAGAAGCATGCTATGCGCGCATAGACAAGCGACCAGAAAATAGGAAGCATGCTATGCGCGCATAGACAAGCGACCAGAAAATAGGAAGCACGCTATGCGCGCATAGACCAGAGTCCTTGCTTTATAAACTGTGCTATGCGCGCATAGACAAAAGACAAATCTAGTTAACCTGTGTTACGAGCGCATAGATATGGGAACAGTACTTTGAATCAAAGAACGTACTTTTCTCGGGAAGATTCTTTGCCATGGACCTTTTCTCCTTCAATACAGAACATGTAGAACATACTGAGAACCGGTGCCTTTTTGGGATCCTAACAAGATTGAATTCTTGCTTCCACAATCTTAAGAAGTAAGAGTAGGATATGAACGACTGACTTGAAGACCTGAAGAGATCTCCTGTATACATGATGTAGACTTCTTTCTTGGTAATGCTTGTCCGTAAGATGATGAATAGGACTGTTGGGTAGTCGCCACGCTTTGAGTCAAAGAAGCCCACCAACCATGCTTTTGCTTCCAAGCAAAGGCACACCAACTACTTTCTTTGGGTGACAAGAGTCGCCAATGCATGGATTGCCTAACCATTTTTGTACCCTTTGACATGCGAAGACCTCCAAGGGCATGTATTCTTTTGAAAGCCACCGGCAAACAGCTACATTCAACACGTAGTATGAAAACCGCCGCCGCTCAGCCTCACGCGATATGCTAGGTAGGATTCCCGGTCACCTTTAGACATTGACAAGAAGGATTGTCTTGTTTGCCTTAAGGACTAAAAAAGGGAAGTTCATTATACACTTCTTTTGACAACAAGCCGCCGCATTTTAGTCGCCTCATGTAAGTTAGTCCCATTAACCGATTTCGCAAAAACTCCTTATCAGAGGCTCCCTTAAAATCTCTTTGCACCGCCAGATGGATTTCTCTCGAGTCGAAAGCTCATGGGCTTCGCTCGCTGAAGTCTATGATAGGTCTTTTCTCGAGTACAAACAGTTCGCCTTCAATAGTTGTGTCGCTTAACCTTCTCGCCTCAACCGAGGAACATGGAAACAATGTTCTAGATTTCCTCCTTAACATTTGTAGGTCATCCTCACCGACCCCTTTGGGTTAACGAGGGGCCTTTTTCACGCTTGAAGAGGTCTCTCTACGTAATCAATTATGTTTTGCAAGGAACGGTGCAATTCCCCGTAGAGGTGAAGGAGTTTCAAAAATTGAGTGGGTCGTAAGTAGGTGAGGCCGAGGAAACGCCTTGTCTGGAGTGAGGGAGATGGTGTTCTAAACACGTAAGAACGCCAGAGAACGTGGTGTTGGTGAAGGAGTTTGAAAGGTGGTAGACCCGCCGCATTAACCAGATTGGCGACGAGAAACAAAGCTTCCGTGATGGACTATCACGTGAAATCTTCGCCTTCACCGCTTTGTCCGGGTGTGCCGAACCCGCAGGCAATAATGTAAGATTCGCAGCGAGATAGGAAACTTTTCTTTGAGTGGCTGCCGTCCATGCCGCAAAATGGACAAATACCGTATTCTAAACAAACATGCACCACACCTACTATGCATGTACTAAGTAAGGAAGTACACTAACTAATTAAAATAGAAATAATAGTAGCTTGCCTATGTGCGCATAGCCTGGGTGTAAGATGAACTCTCGTTGCCCATGCGTGCATAGACAAGATATCAAAAATTACTGTGAGAGATAAGCCTGTTACCTACTTGAGCACAATGTGGAAGACGTGATAATAAACTCTATAGCTCTGCCGAAGGAAGACAAGATAAGATACTTAAACCGTAAAGGAAGAGCGGGGAAGACGAAGAGACTTTGTGTGGGATTGACACTCCATAAAGGACTGCATGAAATGAAACGCTACACTCTTCATGTATAATATCATAGAGAATATCCAAGTACTAACATAGACAATAAATAGGAAAGAAGGGCACACATTTCTGCATACAGACCGAAGCTCCTGGGTGCTCGACCTCCGCCTTCACACTCACTCCACTGTTTTTTACATATCGAATTCTATAAGAAGCTGCATAGACACGCGGCAAATGGCAGGTGGAAGGTACGTCAAGATCTTAGCTGCTACTTAATTAGCTCACTTTTAAATGTTTTCTAACATTGCTCTATCATGCCCTCATTCATTTTACTTTACATGCTCTCGTGAGCGTTGAACCCAATGAGATATACACCTAGTATTCTTAATCAATGGACCACTTTAGTTACAAATTATTACTAACCTAAGATACAACTTGGTAGTTGGCAATGTATCTCCATTGCCCGTGGAGGTTAAACAATAATTTAAAGCGCAAAAGAAAAAATTGTCTTTGTTAAAGTGTATATGGTGATTACATATTGAAATATGGAATGAATGAATGAATGAGTGAATGTATTTTTATCATCCACGAAGACCAATTGGCCTATGGGACCCAAAGAAAGAGAATAACATAGACGCCTATTCCTCCCTTTTATATCAACGAAAAGATCAAACTCAAACTCTAGAATGCTAATCCAGAAGAAATGAACTCTTCAGAAGTAGTTAGACACGCAAAAACCATTTCTAAAAAGATTATTCCTAAAAATTTCGCCATTTACACGTGTACATTGCTAAACATAGACTTAAACATACACAATTTAAGTTGCCCCCTTAATGTCCGTAATGCTCTTATATGTTAGGGATATTCTTAAGCCAACAACGCCCCAACTACCCATGATAGTGGCATTAAGGCAAAGCAATATCCATGACACCCTAGTCTAGCGATGCTATTTAACCTATCACTAGATTAAAAGAAATGCGACCACCAATATACCAGCACATTGAAATATTAAATTGCTTCCAACAGTAACATGGAAAATGGGTTGCAAATTACGTGTGAGATATAACCACGTGCTGCCATTTGGCATCTCCCTACAATATAGAATGAAAAGAGGGAAGCCAATTCTGTGCACATCAAATTTAACAGGCTATAACAAGTTTTAGAGACATTGAAAAAGTTTCAGTTACATTGTTTCAAACACATTCAAACACATTTACATTGAACAAGTTAGAGCATTGCACAAGTTTCAGTTACATTGTTTCACAACAAAAATCACGGCTTCATCATAAGTTTCACAAAATTACATTGAACTTGTTTCACAACAAAAAAAATCACTTGTTTCACCACAAGTTTTTAGTTTCACGCAAGTTACATTCCTACTCCCATGTTTCAACGGATATCGTTGAACAACTCATCACAGCTAAACTCCACAGTTTCATACTGAACCTTTGCAGTTAAAAAACCTCTGGTCTGCAATAACAAATTTACAGCCAACTGAAAGCAGTCGTAAAACTTACATTTAAACCTAAAATCTATCTAAAACTTAAATCTAAAATCAAACCTAAAACTTACAATCATTTTCTTGCTAACTGCCATTACAATTCTCTGTCTGCTCATTTGAATTAGAATTCCTACAGAAAAACAATAAATTAGAATTTAGACTTTAATAAATCAAAATCAATATTTCTTTGCAATCCTGCATCAGAGAGATTACTAACTTCAATTAACATCATATCTTAGATATTCAATTCGCCTTCTCATTCTATATTTGAGCTAAGTATTCGACTTATCTTTTTTACTTCAACTTTCTCAAGTCACATTAAATTAAAGTGGGTCACATTCTGACATTTGGGACTCATGCTGTAAAATGGGACTCATACTGAAAAAATTAAGTTTTGCATTGAATCATTAATAATAATTCACATCATAGGAGAACAATTGGTTCATGTCCCATAATATTTACGAACAACCAGTAGAGAATGTTCTCAAGAATTGTTGTAGGAGGCATGTGTTGAGGATGGTCAAGGGGCACATCTTGAGGAGCGGGTAAAAGGGGCACATGTTGAGGAGAGGAAAAGGAGAGGGGAATGGAAAGAAGGGGCAGGGAAGGGAGGACAAGAGAGGGGGAGGAGAGAGCGGGAGGAAAAGCTCCATGGAGAGGGGAGGGGAAGTAAGGGGAAGGGATGGCAAGGGAGGGGAAGGGGAAGGAGGGAGGCTGAGGGACGGGGGAGGGAGGAGAGGCGAATGGATGGGGAGAGGAAGGAAGGAAGGAGAGGGGAGAGGGGAGGGGAAGGAAATTAGCAAGAGTTGAACGAGAAGAGGGTGGGGATGGAATGGGGAAGGGGGTGGGAATTTTTATACTAAAAAAGAATAAAATTAACTAATATAATATAAATACTAAATAAAATAAAATTTAATAAATATTTAGTAATTATATAATTAATTTAATAATATTATTAGTACATTATAATGTTGAGTTGCCAGTTGAGAAGCCAAAGCCCAAGAAGCTACACAGTTGAGACTTACAAAAGGTGCAAAACCGAAATAGTGATCCCCTCTATGGAAAAATGAAGGATTGGCTGGGTCCAAAAGCAACTTCTGGAGCTAATAGATCAGCAATATACATGCTTCTTACTTGTCGTCTACTACCTGAGTCAGTAATACGAATCCAAGGGGTCCGATGGCAAGCCAGGTGCTGACGGAGGCCTTGAAACAACTGGAGACAAGAATAGAGAGAAATAGCCCGAATTGCAGGCCTGATAGAAGAGATGCAATCCTCGATAGCCCAGGTGCTCAGAAGACAATTGGCAATGGAGAAATAGCAGATTGCAGAGATGGAGACACGCATACAGTAGATGGAAGATAGCATTTGCTTAGCACACTTTGAGAGGCAGCAGGAGAAGCAGGACCTTGCCGTCCTACAAGCTTGAGTGGACTTTCTGTCCACTACCATAAAAGCCATGACACGGGACAAGTAGTGTGCTGAGCAGGAGATGCTGGCAACCATCTCCCATATTGGATCATAGGCTGAGGAGGCCACCACCATGATGGGAAGCATCCAGGCTGCCTTTGAAGAGAGCCAGTCACATTCGAGATCCCTTCAGAGTAGGGTGGAGACACGAGAAATGCCAGGGTAAAACCTGCAGGAATTCGCGCACAGCTTCATTGCAAGATCGGGAGGTGCAGGAGTTGCGGGCAGCTATCGTCTAGCAAGGCAAGGACCTCCAATGCAGAGGCTCATGAGCAACTATGCTGCATGCAAGAACTGGCGAGGCAGCAGCAATTCCAGTAGGAGTTGAGTTCTCAGCTTCAGAAAGGACAGGCCACAGCACAGGCCAGGGCAGTCCCACATGCCCAACAGCCTGCACGACATCAGCCACGACCACTCACAATTGCATCACCAAGATGCCCCATACCCCCACCATTCCAGTGCAAGTCACAGCCCATGCCTCGCCAATCGCAACTAGCACTTGTCGCAGAAGCCAACATTGACCCGACCATAGAGCTCTAGGAGCGGAGACGCAAGAGCCATAATATGGTGGTGCACTGCCTGCCAGAGAGGCAGAGGAGAATCTCATTCACTAGCTCTAGTCACAGATTCTTTCCCGGATGAGGTTCCATATGCCCATACACATTGTTTGGGCGAGCCGCTATGGAGTCCAGCGTCCTCACCCCCCTCCTTCCGGGTGGTCATATTCACAGTCAGTCATTACTACCCCCCTTGTGGCGCTACCACTGAACCTCCAGTTGTAGCTCCTAACAACAAATAGGAATAGTGCCTCCGCATGGTCTTTTGACATTGTTCGAGCTTCCCATGGCAGAAGGAAAATAGTCTCAACTCAGTTATCGCGATATGGACCATATCTTTCTCATGAAAATGTGGGAGCATGTTCCTAGGACATGGGTTACCCGACTTGCTAGGATACTAGTGCTACTCCGTCCTCAATAAATGGACCGGAAAGCAGGGGGCATGGGGAGGTCGCCTGCTACTGCCGAATTGTCTTGATACAGTAGTCTTTCTGTGCAAGACAGATAAATACAATTTGTTACTTGTTGGTGTGCGTGCAGCACTGCAACCACAACCCTCTCCCTATGGCGGCCTGCTAATTCCCACATGCCGAGAGCAACTTATATCACACACGCCCGATGTAGATAGGTTGGATCCCTATGCCAATCTATATGATGACATACAGTAGCACAAGCAGTTGGGTGGAGTCATACTCGTCAGAGAATTCAATGCACACACCGGCGTGGAGCAGCCCATGAGATTTGATCCCTTGGGGGACGATGTATTGTAACTGTGCCCTTCATATGAGAATCAGGTCACGCGCCATGGTAGGCGATTGTTGTTGCTCTGCAGTATCTTTGACTGGTAATCTGCAATGAACTAGCGTAGTGGCCATCCTCTCGCAATCACACATGCAGGCAAGAGAACTAAGGGGGTGGATCTAGTATGATGGACTATGTGTTGGTGGCTGAATAGGATATTCATGTCATCCAGCAATTCTGAGTGGGTCGAGATAGTAGGGATGAGAAAATCGTCCTATCAACAAAACAATGGTCCACGGCAAGAAAGTAGTCATCCTAGCACTACAAAAACTCCAAAAACTCTAAAATAGTCATCCAAGGACCTCCAAGAACAATGGCACTCCACCTAAAACCTACGCCAAAATGATGTCATGCCCAAGGCGCCTGAGAAGAGCTCAACAACGACGAAATCGGCGTAACCAAGTTGCCTGGCGCCATCATGACGCCATAGCTGGAGCTCGACGCAAACAAAAAGAAAGCAAGGAAAAAAAATGCCACGTCAGCAAAAAATTAGACACGCCTAATTTCACATTATATCAATGTCGCGTGTCGGAGATTCCGGCCAGAAAATTGGCCTCGGCGCATCTGCGCATCGGCCAATTTTCTAGGCCGAAATCCCCTCCACACGGGCATTCCTGTATACAAAAGTATGCTTTAACTGAATTACACAGCAACGTCACAGCTAATATAGTTGAGTCCAAACTTACGTCCCTCATTTGGGTGTTGGGAACTGCTTGGGACATTGGAAGGTAAATATTTGTATGATACATCATCCACGGAACCCAAGTAGGGTCACTTTTTCTCTTGTATGCTCTTCTATTATGGGAAGCAAATCAATTTTGACACTTTTCTATTGCAGAAGGCAGAAGGCTCTACCCGTTTATTGTGCCGCGAGGCCATGGTCATCACTGGTTTTTTTTATTTCACTTGTTTTTTTTCTTCAACCATAGGTTCATTTTGCACCATTGACGCTGGCTTGCCCAAAAAGAGACATAACTGCTAGGACATTATACACCTTACTGCTAGGACATTATACATGGATACGATCCTCCTTGATGCATCTTGGCCCATCAATGTCCTTATGAATCAAGAACCACTCTAAATGTCCTTATCTCCATGGGTTCAATTTGCATGATAAACTCATTGTTGTCAACGACAGCACCACGTTTTCGCGGCATGAACTCCTTGCTGTCAGATTTGACTTGCCAGTTCAAACTCTTCATTCTTTTTCACTCTTGATTGCCAGAAAGGCTCAGCTCAGTAACAGCTTCAACCTATTCATATGTGGTTATAACTGTAGCTGCTATGAAAATTTGAAATTTGATTAACATCTTATGTAAGATCCTCAGGTTTAAGCCCAAAACCAACTCTGCTACAAAAAAGCAGGGACTCTATATAGAAGAAAAGCCAAGCTATCGCATCCAAGCTTTCACACACCATTAAATACAAATAACACATGCAAACAAAGAAAAAAATCATAAAACCTAACCAAGAAAATCGTCCTATCAACAAAACAATGGTCCACGGCAAGAAAGTAGCCGTCCTAGCACTACAAAATCTCCAAAAACTCTAAAGTAGTCATTCAAGGACCTCCAAGGACAGTGGCACTGCACCTAAAACTCACGCCAAAATGATGCCACGCCCAAAGCATCTGAGAAGAGCTCGACAAAATCGGCATAACCAAATTGCCTGGCGCCATTACGACGCCATGGCTGGAGCTCGAGGCTAACAAAAAGAAAGCAAGAAAAAAAATGCCACGTCAGCAAAAAGTTGGACACGCCTATTTTCACATTATACCAATGTCGCGTGTCGGGGATTCCAGCCAAAAAATTGGCCAAAAAATCGGCCAATTTTCTAATGCGCGGCCAATTTTCTAGGCCGAAATCCCCTCACACAGACATTCCTGTATACAAAAGTATGCTTTAACTGAATTACACAGCAACGTCACAGCTAATATAGTTGAGTCCAAACTTACGTAATATAGTTGAGTCCAAACTTACGTCCCTCATTTGGGTGTTGGGAACTAGGGTCACTTCTCTTCTATTATGGGAAGCAAATCAATTTTGACACTTTTCTATTGCTATTATGTATGCTGTTCTATTTTATGAGAAACAAATCAATTTCTTTCAGATTTTTGGCTTAAATATAGTGAGATTGATTATCCCAGAAAGAGACATTACTGCTAGGACATTATACACGGATACACATCAAATTGCAATGAATCACATACTGATCCTCCTCGATGCATCTTGGCCCATCAATCTCCTTATGAATCAAGAACCACCCTAAATGTCCTTATCTCCATGGGTTCAATTTGCACGATAAACTCATTGTTGTCAACAACAGCACCACGTTTTCGCGGCATGAACTCCTTGCTGTCAGATTTGACTTGCCAGTTCAATCTCTTCATTCTTTTTCGCTCTTGATTGCCAGAAAGGCTCAGCTCAGTAACAGCTTCAACCTATTCACATATGGCTATAACTTTAGCTGATATGAAAATTTGAAATTTGATCCTCATGTTTTTTATTATTAGCTTATATAATGCTGTTAATTATTACCATCTCAAAATACTAATAACTATAATCTCTAATGATTGTGCCATTGAGAATTCCAAACTCTTTAACGTTGCCTGTAATTTTCCTATCCTGAACCCTATATTTCGTTCTGCTGCACCAGCGGACATGGCTAGCCTCTTCTGTTCTTTGAAAGTTGCATATAAAATTTGTTTATAATAAGAAACGAGGTTACCTCTTTGTGAGCAAAAATGTTCCTTATGTCAACTTCCGCAGCAGTAGACAGTGTAGCATCCTCGCCATCCTACCACCAGCCGAACTAGACTTGCCTCACATGACGCAGAATTAGAAATAAAATAAAAAACAATAAAACTACCTCATAGATATGTGCTAGGCGTAGCAAGATAGATCCGTCTTCAAGCTCCTATTGAGGACGCATGTGTTGTCATCAGAATGCACACCATACATAATGAAAACCTTACCAACCTGGAGAGTAATCAGAGCAACGTTGGGTGGAAGTTCATATCCAGCTGCCATAAAAGAAGCTTTAAATTTGCGCAATTCTAAGTGATCTATGCTTGAAGCCTGTCAAACCATTGATCTATTATCACACCATCCCAGAAACCAAGTTGAATTAAAGCATGGGAAAATACAAACTGGCAAAACGGCAAAACCAAGTTCTAGAGGCGAAAATAGCCTTTGGCCTTTGGTCCGACGCCATTTTGCTCCTGAACCTAATGAATTGAGGTTGACAAACAAGCTACCTCGGACCTGCATTAGGATAAAATGGTGTTCTTATTATGCACCAGACTCTCAGATTTGACAGAAACATGGGGTTGCAAGACTGCTTACTGTAAGTCCTTCAGAAAACTTCTGCTCATCATAAACTGTTTCATTTAAAGCTTCATCCACTCCTTTATTATCATCATACAATAAGCGCCTGGAATGTAGATAAGGACTAAAAAGCATCAATATCACATAATTGATATCTTCAATAAACAACCAGATCGAGGAAGTCAATTTAGATTATTAACTAGCTGCAAGTGCATCCCATCACCATGCAGAATAAATGCGATTCGAGCAGCAAAGTATTTAACCATTTCCTCAACAATGCGACTACCTATGTAGCATAAGCTCCACTTGACCGTCAGAAATACTTGATCCACCAAGAGCACGATCAACCAATACCGAAAATTCCGTTTCACTGTCCTTGATGTATAATCCCAAGTTAATCTGGAAGGCACGCAAGAAATTTTCAAATTGCATACATGAAAAAGTACATCCTACATTTTTTTAGAAGTTACATCATCCAACCAATATCCATGCCTTTGAAAAGCAACTATGAATTTACTCCATCACAGGTCTCAATGTCCTTGAAAGCATTATTTCCTTTCGGCCATGAATGCACAATTTTACATCAAATTTATCCTACACAGGTGATCAAATAATAAACAACACCACCACAATAATACTTCTACCAATAACAGTAATAATACAATGTGTAAAACGCAGAGTTAAGGCACAGATAGAGACGTAAGATCACTTTCGCTACTACTCTTAATCATTGGACAGTTGAATACTCATGCTCATCTATAGGATGCACTTAACTTGTGCAATGATAAAAACATAAAACATTCATCAGCGGGATGCTATAAAGAGTCAAGAAGGAGAAATGTAAGACCGGATAGTAGTTTCCAGCTACAGGTTCTGTGACATTCAATGTCCAGTCCGACCTGTAATTCCTGACCTGCAAATAAAGCGGGCATTTAGGCTCTGAAACAGATATTAGTATGGGTTGAAGCACTTACCCTTTTCAAAAAATCACGTCCATTAGAATCGGTATAAAATTCTCCATTGGACGACAGGTTTGTGTCAAGTTTCAGGACCACTTCTTTTCCATTGCTGTCATCCACTGGAATAGGTCCTACCTACATTGGACTATAATATCTTGAAGACCAGCATAAAACCTTTCCTTATAAATGCAGAATGCTAGGTGATGTTTTGGATATATTTCAACGAAGTTATTAAACTATTCAACAACGTTTTAAACAACTAAACTATTCAACAAAGTTATTGAACAAGACAACGAGGCAGATTCGACAGAAGAATTATGATTGGACCTTTAATCTAATCCATCAAACTTGATCCTGGTAATCTAGAGCAACATTGTCTGAAGCAACTATCTTCTGCCTTCTACTTTTCGTGCATTCCACCATCAATCTTAAATGGGAGAAGGCAATAAATATAATACTATCAATCCTAAGTGATACTGGCAGAGAAAGAAACTATAGCCAATCCTATTGGATTTAAAGAAGAAAATGCAGTATAAATACCGTGTACTCTATTTCAATATCTTCTACATCCTTCCGTATCCTGATGACCTGATTTCAATGTAAAAATGTGAGGTATGCTAGACGAGAAACAAACTTGTATGGATTCCATAAAACTAGCCATGCATGACTTTTATATAAATTATGACTGCATATTGCTTAACAAATATAGGAAGGAAATGGGTTCCAGTTTGAGCTGGTCATCCCACGTCAACCAATGAACATCAATCTGCCAACCATTTCCAAGATGATGACAGCTTGACATGGTTACGCCAGATATAGATGACTTCAACTTGGTAAACTGAGATAAAGATACAACAGATTTACAAACACATTCATGGCATTGGCATAGATCCTTTAAGGAGCAAATCTGACTATGTTGGCATTCAAGCATTGTACCCTTCAATACAATGTGTAGCCTCCATACCTGAGAGACCCAAGGGGAGAGCTCCTGAAGAATTTCTTGCTGCAGAGGTCCATCAAACACAGTAATTTGTGCCTAAACAGTCAACAAACCCCAAATTCCATGTGATAACATTAATATATATTAGCTTTATAAAGTAGTATTTGCAAACGACCAATGTCACCTGTTCATTAGGTGCAGGAATAGGGAAACAGGTGCTCGTGTTTGGACGAAAAACATAAGCTCCAGATGGCTGTAAGAGCATCATGGAAACGAAATGTTAAAATCACCACAACATTTTAAAAAGACAGGCATCAGTCATTACCAATTAATTAGACACGAGATACCATAAACTAGATCATTATGTTGTGCAGTCTCAAACCATAAATGCGAATGAGAACAATATTCGCAGCAAGGGCTACCCTAACAACATGTATAACATAACAATGGGGTGCAACTTTGAAATACAAGAGCTTCCCCATAAGCTGGCCAGTTCGGATTGCCCGTCTACTATTGTATGTGGTGCCCTATGCATGGATTGATCCTATTACCAGCGTTTGCCTGGCGTAACTTTTTTATCCTGTCCCTTTAACCATTTTTTGCAGCTTAAAAAATCTATCATCCTATTATCAAAGGGCTTTAGAATCGAGCTGGGGATTTTAATGAATAAAAGGCACCTGAATGCTCTCCTCCGAATTACCATCACTAGCATTATACCAGCAATAGGAACCAGTTATACCATTTGAAAGAATCTGCACAACAAAGAGAACAATTAGCATACTACAGTTTCTGAGACAGACCCGAGACACACAAACAGAAAAAGAAATCTTCCCAAGAGCAACTGAGGCTGGCCTGAAGAACTTTACAGAGCCACAATTTGGATTACAAGAAAATTTGGATTCCAGCAGAACCAAAGATAGTCCAAGCCAAATACATTCTTTCTGTGGTCATGGAATTTTGCAAGTGTTTCACTTTAACTTACCTGTTTCACTGTGGTACCTCCCGATGCTCGGTCAAATTTCAGCTCAATGTCGTGAAGAGATTTATATCTTTTGACAATAGACTTTTCTGAATGATCTGCAAAGGAAACAGACTAATTAAAACTGAAAATTCATCAAATAATACGAGAGAAATCACTTTAGACTTACTAGTCCCATTTGAAGTTGTGGCCTTAACAAAATACGAGCTGAAACCAAAAGCAGGGACTGATACTTTGAAAAGAAGAGTATATTTGGAGTTGCTAGGGCTAGTGCCAGTGTACAACTTCACATATGTGTTCCGTAGTTTGCTTGTTATGTGGCTTATGGGCATGATCTGTGATGGTATCGACTGCCCTTTGGAATCCGACACTTCAATGTTATCTTTACTAACCTAATTGTAGTTGTACAAGATGTCAGGCAATTACCATAGCATGCACCATGCTGGTTAGTAAAGAGAAACATAATGGATCAAATACAGACCGGAATTTGAACAAATTCTTCCCGTGTCCACCCTAGAGGATTATATGAAACCACCACCTAATACATAGAACACTCATTGGAAGAGACGTTAAACCAAATTCTGGAAAGAGCTGTCAGAAAATGCAGAGCACAAAGACATACCAAAGTTTCGTCCCCTGAGAGCTTGGACTCTGATAGTGGGCAATAACTGACGTTTAACAACAGGCACTACAACCATGACAAAGTTAAATAAGGAGTCTCGGAAAATCATTCCAAGTACATAATCATGCATCTGAGGCAACTTATTAAGTGGTAATTGATTTTCTATTCTCAAGGATATGCCATAAGCTCAGCTGACATTCTTTCTAATCAATTTCTAAAGTATTAACTATTTATTCCTCTGACATTGCATATTCTGAGCCAGGATAGAAAACCTCTTATAGTGGCAGAAAAATGGCATTAAAACATGCATTTCACAGAACAATAAGCTCTACAATGTTGTAAGTGCACACATGGCCCTTTGCGTATTTACCTGATCAAAACTCAGATCACCTTTTGCTCGTCCAGACGTACAAATTTTCTTGTTAAATGGTGAATCTAACATGCCACTCAACAATTTGCTGAATGCCGCATTTATAACCTTAGAGGCCTGCAAAAACTCATAGCTAATTTTAGAAGGACAGACTTGAATGGCTCCTCACTAATATACTGGGTAAACAGACTTAATGGCAATAAATTAAATACGAGATGCGATGCCTCTTGTTCAAAAGAATCCGTCTTATCAATTAACAGAATTTACAGCATCCTATTGCAGATATTGTTACACCTATCCAGTCATATGCTTTCCTATCTTCACAGTAAAACGAGATTTTATGATGAAACGTTTCTGATCACTTTTGAACATATCAACGTCCCATCCAATACCCGAAGGTTCTCATGTAACAGAGCGAACCATGTCCTTTCAAACATTCATGAGGGATTTATCACCAACAAGCTACTGCAACTGATCCAAAAATTCACTGCATAATGTATTCAGCAAATGCACTGCAGCAAATTTTCGTTCAAGAGGCAGGACAGTAATATCTCTACCAAACAGGCAGAGATAACATCTTTTGCTAGTGATTAAAACATCAACTAATACTACAATAAGGTTCATCTTGGAATTAGAACTGCGTCAGATTGATGGATAATCCTCTCCTCCACATACTATTGCTAGGATAAAACACCATGGCTTAAGCAATGGCCACCGTTATCAAAATCCTCCACCGTAAACTTACTAAAATAGACTCTAACACACACTGGAAATTGAAGAATGAGATGAAGAATATAATTAGAAAAGCCAAGTTACCTCAACTTGCCCATATGCAAGGCGGTATGCATAATCATTCGCCACATGCTGTTTCTCAGTACCACTCACACCATCATGATGCTGCAAAATTGCAACTGCCTCCTCCAATGAATCGGTATTATGCCCATGCGCTTGTCTGCCAACTACAAACTCAAGCTGCCTTGCTGCCTGCAGAAGTTTAAATTTCAGCCTAAACCATGTGACCTGTTAGCAGTTAGGTTTTACTAGTAATGACATCACACTGCTGATGTGGCATTGTGGATGACATAGCATACCTATATAAGCCATATATATAGTCATGTCTTATTCTAGTCAGTGAGCATTCTCGTGAGTTAGCTAGAGTCATCAGGGCGTCTGTCTTGCATTTTGTATTAGGTACAAAAATTACGTGCAAAACGCAGTAAACTACTCTTAAGGTACCAAATTGTAGGAACATGCTCTCAACGCAGAAGCTAAAATTCTGAAACTCCAGGCAATGTTAAAGCAAGGATATTCAGCACTTACAGCAGCTAATCGTCTTACACTTTTGTCAAGGCACAAAAGAGACTCTAGAAAAAGTTATGCGACAGTTGCAGCATTCTCTGTATACATCTATAGTGTTGGAAAAAGACTTGAAGGTAGCAGATGCAAAGATAGAGCTTAGTCAAAGAACAGTAACAGAGCCATCTTCTTCATTGATAAAGGAAAGTTGGTTGATACTCATTCTTGAGGATAAGATGACGCTTATGAGCTGAAAATACATGATTTAGAAACAGACATAACCTTATCTAAAGCTAAAGCTGCTGCTGAACCAGACAGCTAATTTGAAGATTGAACTCCACACGCTAAATAAAAAGTCACTCAGATCGAAGAGGGGAGTACTCTGTCTACAAACAAGGCCAGATCCAAGTGGATTGAGTGTCAACATACGAAACAGGAATTTCCAGAAGAGAAGTTCAATGGTTCTTAGATCCTCAAAACATTGCAAAGAGAAATGCAAAACTTACCTCTTTATACTCTAGAGCAGGAAATCAGCAGGAATTTAATTTGGAGGATAGTTATCAATGTCTGCACCTACCAAATCAGAGTCTTATGCCAGATTTCATGTTATCAACAAAAGAGACTGATACACGGAAACAAAGATATGGTCCATCTCTCATGTTTTTTAGTAGCTATGGCTTCTTCTATGGATTAGTCTTCTCTATATACCGATATTTAGGTGTTTCGGCAGTGTTAGCCAACAGAAGGGGTGTTAACAGTTGAGTTGTTCTAGTGATGACATCACAAGCATTGTGGATGACATGGCATTTACCTATATTAGCATACTAACGTCTTATTCAAGTTAGTGCACATTCTACTGAGTTAGCTAAAGTCATCAGGGCACCGGTCTTGCATTTTGTATCTATTCCTTCATATCCATGTATGATCCAAAATGTCAACACTATATAATACCAGTTCCCCCACTTACAAGCAAGTATGCAGACATCCTTCGCACATAACCTTTTAGTGCAGTCCGACTACTAAAATAGCCCGTCCAATAGACGTGTGGAGCATCTGCATACCTAAATGATAAACCAGATCATATAGATGACAAAAACAAAGGTAACAATAACGAGGTAAAAAAGGCATAGATATTAAACCCACGGGAAAAAATCGTGAATTTTGAGAGGCCAACTCAAATTTGATGCATGTTTAGCATCAACATACAATGATGGAGTTGAATAAAACACATTTACTCGCCCATCCTGGAAAAAAAAAATTCCGTTGATAATTTTACAATCTATTACAGGATGAACTTCTTTACTCATTAACCAAGGCAGACAATTAAAGAACAGTCACTAGTAGCTGGAAGAACTCTGTAAATGCCTAAAGCCTCTCCATTCTTATAGTTTTACTTAGGTTGTTTCTTTTGAGCAGATATTTATCATCGATGTTACATGCTTCCAGAGATAAACAAAACGGATGGTGAAAAGAATATGGAAGTGGATAGAATACACAAAAATCAGATTGATTCTGCACACGGCTGGGATGGGATATAAGAGCCCAAAAAACATGTGCCAGAAAATTCATTCATGCGGATACAAAATAAAGCTTATCAGCAATATTCTTTACGCGGAAACTCAAGAAAGCACAGGCAATAATAAAACCATTAAAAAGGTTAAACACTCACGAAGCTGAGGACTGAGATATCGAAAGTTAATTCATATTAGAAATTTGCAGAAAATTAAATTTATATGAGAAATGTATCAATTCAGGAATTTAGAAATGGAACGTCATGTACATTAATTAGAACAAAAAGTGTCATGCATATTGTAGCATATTACCTTGTTTACATAATGAACTAATTTATCCATCTGCTTGAACCACGTATTAGCATATTCATAGGCAAAGTCCTCTCCCATTGTCCACATAATATGATTTGTTTGAAATTGCTTGCTCTAAAGAAAAAAAATGCCAAATAAGTAAAAAACAAGTGAAGATAATAACATTCTTCATGCAAGAACATGCTCGGGAGGAGATGAGCAATACCTGTTTAGTGGCATATTCTACAAATGCATTTACGCGATTCTCAACATTATAGTCATACAATAATGGGTCGTCCTGGAAATAAAATACAAAGACAATACATTCAGCATCAACTTGCCACCATCTACCATTAACTAATGCCAGTATTACGATCAATATTTCCTTGCACTTCTCATTCACACACATAAGAATACCCATCAGACGTCATTACCATTCATTACGATGGTCCTTCACAACTGACTGGGGACAAGCTTGACATAAAAACATCCACATAGTAATGCTTAAAGTTTTCATGCCAGATAGGCGGCTCAATAACTGACATTAGCAGATTAAAGTTAGTTTGACTTGACTGACAAGCTTGGCAGAGAAATTGACTGACAAGCTTGACATAAAAACATCCTCCATATAGTGCTTAAGGTTTCCGTGCCGGACACGCACTCAATAACTGAAAGTTGCAACAAGTTAGTTTCATCTGACCTGTATAGGTGGGCCATCCGACTTTATCTCAAATTTGAAACCTTCAGGGGCATCGTAATGATGATCAAGAATGCCACCAAATAACTGCAATAATAAGAGGTAAAAAGTCATATGGATGATGCTCGCAACATGCATTCGCATTCACACCACAAACATTTAGGGAAAAAAGAAGAGAGAAACTTGGTTTTTTAAACTGTTCTTATCCAGGATTTCCAGACGCATGGGAACCAATGCATCAATAAAGTTTTGCCGCTGAAAACATGCATTAATGAAAGCAGGAATAAGCATGGCATAGCATTTCTTTTCCAAGCCAGCCTCACAAATTCTATCCCATATCAAAGTATTCTTACCCCTTAGTGATAAATCCAGAAGATCAACTTCCCCTGGTTCCATGATATTCTGCTGTATACCCTTTGGTACAAATATATTGTGCAACTACTGCAACTTCATCATAAAGGTACATACAAGTTTAATTTGGTCACTAAGGAAGTGGGGAGGGGAGGAGCCTTTCCTCATCCATAAAAGTGAACACCTTGAATAATATGGTGCTTACTGTGCAACTGTACTATACCGCCGAACCTTCCTCAAGGCTGAATGACTAATAATGGCTTGAAAACAACATGTTTGAAATGGAACTCTAGTTAATTATTTTACCTGAGAAGATACCCCAAGGCTTTTGGAGCCCCGCCAAATAAATTCCATAGCAACATCTTTCCGCCTCTTTGCAATATCTTGATAGTCCGCCCTTGCAAAGAAAACTGCATCAAAACCAACCTGCACAAGTCAAACATGCAAAAATTATGTTCCCTTGTATCATATTATTTGTCACAGCCATTTCGGTCCAGGATAGGGCATATCCTTACTCCCTATTGGAGTCTTCTTCCAACTACCCATTTGGAACGTCTGTCATAAGACTTGGACAACACCTTAACCAAGCCCCAACTTCTTGTTTAAAATCGATCCTAGGTTTTTCAAAATCAAGCAAAGCCTGGAAATTCTAAACTTTAATTTCAGCAAAATCACAAGAGGGAAAATATTTCAATTAATCTAGGGGTCAAAGCCACATGTCTAAACGCACTGATATGAGAAATCATAATAGGGTAGGAACACTGAAGTTAAAAATATGGAAATAGTTATTTGCTATTTACATGTGCATAGTACATGCTAGGAGCAACATAAGAGAGCAGTACAATTCATGGAGAATAGGCAGCTTCTAAACAAATCTTCACTTCCCACTCAATACGCTAATGCCTAATGTTATCTGGACTACTATGTCAATGCAAAAGCTTGCATAAACAATGGCTGACCTCCGCGCCAAGAAGATATGCTTGCACAGCCGAATGACCGAAGGGGTCAATTTGCCAGCCAATGCGTGGTGCTATGTCAAACTGCTCTTTAATGAAACGGTGGCCAAGTGTTGTTTGATCTATCATGTCAATATAGTGAGTGCTTGCTTCATCGTGCATGCACCATCCACCATTTCTGAAATCCACAGAAAAAAAGTAATAAATGTACCACAATCAAGAAATTAACTATGACAGCCAGATATTGAAAATGAGTCAAATATCTCATACATGTTATAGGATGGTTTAATTAACATTATTCAGGCCCCATGGCATACTATTCAGTTACAAGCATGATCTCCATCATCTTATACGGAGTATACAAAAGAAAAAAGCCATACCCCCAGGATACATTCTTATAATATCAAATTACATATGATGCGCATCCTACGATAAGATGAAGCCTCTAGATGTTTCTGATGTCATGCTAACTGCTCCATACTCAAAAGCCAATGATGCAGGAAGCCCTCTTATGCAAAAGAAATGACTACGTTGTGTGCTCCTTACCATTACACCTATGAAACTCAAGAATTTTCATCACACATTCTGGGATATGTTGAACTAGGCCAATTTTAACAGAGTCAGAGAGAAGTATTTCTGTTTTCGTACATAAATTCAAGCTGGCCAGATTTGACAAGTTTTCTAACCACATTCTTCTTTGATTTGCTCTGTTGCCTCCACCATCTTTGGAAAAATGCCTGCAAGCACAACGCCAATCATGTATGCCTGTACAGCAGGGTTCCTAGACCATCCTGTACTACACGACAAAATTGAATCTCAAACATAGAGGCAAACCCATATTAGCACCTAATCCAAACGTGCTCTAAGGAATTGCATCTTAATACTTTCTATGGCATTCTCTTCTATGCTATGATGCCCTCAACCTGGCGCAATGAATCAACATTGGCTTTGTTTTTTGTTGCCATCAGCAAATGAACTAGCCATGAAAAGGACAAAGAAAATCTAATTTGCTACCTACTGCTATTGCCACAACGATAAGGGAACTTGGGCCTTAGATAATGACAGACAAATGCAAAAAGTGGCGGGAACATATACTGCAATTCGTATTTTCCTATTAAGGGGTTGGTTCCTAGGCAATGATAAAACAAAATGTTAAAAGAGATGGACAGCATACCGTTTCAACATAGATAAATTTTCGGTTTGAATCCTCTTGCAACGCAGAGACAACTGAATCCAAAATATATTGAACTGCCGCCACCTATTCAGTTGACAATAGAATATGCACTTAATGGAGGTATGCATATTCACTGATATGGTTAAATATTAAATTTATTATGTAGATTAAGGAACCCCAAATATTATAGCGGGAACAATTATTTTAGCTTGCATATCCGATCATCTTTTTGTTACAATATGTGAACGTGAAATTGCCCAATGTGATGAATGCATCGTTTTCCCAAGTATGCAATGCACGAGAAGGCAGTGGGAAATTTCAGCAGGCCTGCAGTTTGACTGCCCATTAGACCTCACAGGACTTTCTAAGGTCACAGTAATTGGCTCAAATGCAAAAAACAAAACAGAGATACTCTCTGAACCATGACTCCACAGCTTAATCTGAAGAATGTCATAATGCAATCTGAGAGCACTTATGAGTAAAATAAAACTCCTATTATCTAGTAGTATGGTTCGATTCAACTTCAAACAAGAGCTTTTTACAGTAGACCACAAATGTGCATCTCCCATGAACAATTTCTACAAGTTAGATTCTGGCTAAACCCCTGGGAAGGAAGTCGTCTAATGCCAAACAAAAATGTGATCTAAAAGGCCAATATATAACAGTGTGGTATTCCCAAAATTGACAATGACATGAGATATGCATACCACAGAGCAATAGTTATACAAAACTAGGATAATTAATACAAAATGAACTGGTCTAACATAAGAGTTTAAACTGCAATATCGATATCTAAACCTTGTTGAAGTTATTCCTATCAAAATCTCCACCTATAAATCCCTCTTGATAAAATGCTTTCAACCATCACTGTAAGTACTGCAAGGAATGAAAAACCATACTCCATATGTTGCTCGATCACAATCATTGTGCAATATATTTTTATCGTACCTCCCAAGAAGAAGGGCCCATTTTTAACTCAGGTGTGAAATAGGAATGAAATGGCAGCGGCTAGTTTGTAAGAAAGTTTTTCAGATCTCTGCAAAATGATACTACTGGCAATGCTATCCTTTTTCTGATGGGGAAAGTTAGTAAAAGGATGCATAAGTTTGGGAAAATACGAGTATTAAGATGTGGCAAATCCATTTTGAGAAAGAACTGCGCTATAGTTTGTAAGAAATGTTTGTACACAAAGTTACTTTATATTGAGGTAGTTCTCCACATAATGCTACTCATTATGGATCCTCTGTTGATCTGGGCAAAGTAGTAGAAGGATGCATAAATGGTGAAAATAAGAATACCAGCATTAAGACGTGGTAAAATAGCTGC
Organism: Isoetes taiwanensis; assembly: GCA_021234155.1. Lineage (NCBI taxonomy): Eukaryota > Viridiplantae > Streptophyta > Lycopodiopsida > Isoetales > Isoetaceae > Isoetes > Isoetes taiwanensis. The sequence goes on from JAJEKV010000037.1 coordinate 4,829,939, forward strand.
GACTGGATAAGAGAAATACCTGGATCGAATTGTTGGAACCAACATAATACTGATCCACCGTCTTAAGCCACCCAACATCATCATGGGTATGTGCAACCAGGTGAACATTAAGTTTACCCTCCACCGGTCCAGCATTTGTGTTGTATGAAAACTCGCGATCATCTTCTTGTTTGCTTAAGAAATGCTTGGGCACTTCATGGTGTGACAAAACAGACCAAGCTACTTGCATTACAAGGAAAAGGCCCAGAAACAGGGGCAAAAGAACCCGGAATAGAGAGGCCCATAACCATGGTTTCCGATCATGCGCCTGAGACGAGGGAATCGGAGCATAGGAATCCATGCTGGCCCTTCTTAGCAGAAAAGAAAGGGTCTAGCATGGGGATAAGTATGAACTTGGGTGGCTTTGCATGGGCCCACCCATACATGCATGATGTAGATGCTAACAATATCTTCTTCGGATGACATGACGTGGTGAATTTTGGGCAGAACCGACAAGAGCCCCCCGCTTAAGAATCTGCCAATTTTGTAACCAATTGCTCCCAACACCAATTTGAATACATGCATCTAGGTGGCGTGGAAACCTCGAATAGCAGGATAATTTGGCTGAGGATCAGAAAGAGAAAGACCATCAAGCATTCTAATTGACAACAATGCTTCATAAAACAAAGTTAAAGGACGTTTATTATGGCCACGTCACTAGCTCAACATTCACAAATTTGGGATAGTTAAATAGGGGTGAAGATAAAGTTACCCTGGTTTTGGTGATTTGCGGCAGAGATATCCCTTCCGGCTGAATCACCACAAAAAAATTCCGTCCTGGGGAATCACTCGCCCAAACTGCGCAGTGACGCGGTAACTGCGCATTTTGAGGGCAGTTTTTTGCTTTTTGAAACTAGCTAATCCGAAGGCGCTCAATCTGATTTTTGGTTTGCATGGATGACCTTCTCTAATCCGTCTCATTCTGACCCACATAGAAGTGATCCGAATCGATTTGGAGCTCGATCGGCCGAGGTATTCAAGCTCAAAGATTTGAGCAAGAAAATGGTTAAGGGGCAGACACAGTCAACGTGACTGCACAGTTACTGCGCGATTTTGGTGATTCCGCCGAAAGGGATATCTTTGCTGCGGAATCACCAAAACTGGGGTAACTTTATCTTGCCCCGTTAAATAGAATACAAAGAGTATTTTGAACGTTGGGATAGCTGAATGCTTCGCGATGATTTTGTGATGTGGGAAAAAGTGGTTTGTTGAATTTACTACCATATTACACATTTTTAGATCATGTAAAAATAGTACTACTACTTCATGCATGTAATTTCCTTTACATTTCTTTATGGGCTTTTACGCCCTGTAAAAGCCAAGTGGTGGGTGAATTGCGGAGCTGGACCTTGCATCGAGCCCCTTACATGGCGTAAAAACCATAAGGTCGTGTTATATAATACATAAGGATGGCAATGAATTAGTATGCGTCATTTCAAAGAGGCCACAATGGCAAGAAAATTACTAGGAGGGTTAGAAGAGAGATACGATCTTGGATCTGGAAAATAGGGCAAGGCGGCAACCTGTGCGGCTAGGGCAGCAAGAAGAGAGAGGCACCCCTCTTTCTCTTCTAATCCGGCACTGCTGCATCATCCATAATCGAACCCCTTTTCTCTGGTGCTAGCCAGGGTTTGCTTTCTTGGATACAAAACCTGTTTCTTCCTGTTTCTTCATCAGAGGCTGCTGATTTCTTGGTTCTTGGGCTGCTTCAAGGCGGACTCCCTGGTTCACACAAGATAAAACCACTAACGTGGTATTTTGTTCTAATGCTTCAGATAAGCATGATGATCTTCTACAAACATAGTGGAGATTTATAAGTAAGGTTTCTGCAGTTTTTTAGCAGTATTAGCTTCTTTGTACTTCACAAATGGAATAGGCATCTGGGCCCTTTCTCAGAAGATACATGTTAGTTAGCACTGAGCCGGCCTAAGAAGCTGCAGGACAGCTTGTTATTCCTTCTTTGTTTGTGGATGAGCACACCGAAAAAGCACAGACGCTTATAAGGTGGAACAAAAGTTGTAGAACCTGCTGAGAGAAGGGGTTTCAGGTTCTTCAGAGATTTAGTAGTTTTACTATTATTTCAAGGTTTTGTTTTCAGATGGTTATTCCCTTCCTTTTGCACTCATGTTTCCTTGCTAGCGGGAAGAGACAACTCATCTGGTAAAGTGGTTAAGAGACGGGTAAGCCATTAGTTTGCATTCAATATGATTCTTCGACAGAAAAAGGCCAGATTTTCCACATTTTTTCTTTTGGGCTGGTTCCATTTTAGATGAACAGAGATCTGAGCCCGGATTTAGCACAAAGATGAAAACCCATCTGCGAATCTCTTTACCTGTATTTGAAGCTAATTCAAACAAGAAATGAACGGAATTCAATAGATTCGTGGACATAAATATTGAAGCATGTTTTGAGGAATAAGCTGGGCCAGACAGTCTTGCTTCAAGATGCTTCGAATTCTTGATTAATTTCGATTTTCGTTGCTTCAAGATGGCTCAAATTCTTGGCCTTATAAGGTAAAATCGTGTCTAAATCCAACATCTAGCAATTGTGTACCTCTAAATTTTAGACGTTCCAAAATTTAGATCTCAATTCCAGGAAAGATGGAAACGCTCTTGGCTACAGGCTGCTTTCAGAAAGGGGCACGATACTTCTGCATCTGGGCTACGAAGAGCTCTATATCTAACAGTAAATTAGTTTAGAATGCCCATGTGTAGCATGTTGTGGTGGCTCTGGCGGCTTTGTGGCATCAATTTTCCAAGCTTTCTTCGGGACAGGTTGATTCCAGAGCCAAAAAGCCCCACATGATACTGTTGTGCTCCGGCAAGATTCCTTCGTCAGGATGATGTTAGAAATATGGCATGCAAGGAATAAAGTGACGCAGCAAGACAGAAAGAATGAGAGAAAGAGAACACAAGATAATCCCAAAGTGAATGTATTATTCATGAAGAGTACATGCTCTTATATACAATAATGAAGGGCTAATAAGCAAAGACCCTTTTAGCTCTATGAGCTATCAATAGACAATGAACTATCAATAGACAAAAGCTAAGATTGTATGGATGTATTATAAATACATTCCAACATCCCCCCTACAATCTTTGTCTCTTTGTAAAACAAAATAAGTAGCATGTACCTTCGAGGGTGTGATCAAATGCATAATGCTGCAAGATATGTCCCCCCTGCAGTTGATCTCTAGCTCGAGTAAAAAAAACCTTTTGTGGGAATCAAAAGGAAAAAACCCGAGCTCCCTCCAAGTATGAGTATACTCATAGGGGAGCTAGTGTAACTCCCAAAGCAATTCTATGCTCAGATAATGGCTTCTCAGGAAGTGATTTTGTAAACATATCAGCACGCATTAAATATGAGGGACAATATTCAATCTTAACAGTGCCCTTTTTAACTTCTGCGCGAACATAATGATTATGTATCTCTATGTGCTTAGTTTTGGAATTCAACACTTGATCTTTCGCAAGCGAATTAGCACCCTGATTGTCACAAAACAAAATTGTCCTTTGAGATGGTGGAAATTGTCCTTTGATGCCCCTAGAGTTGCCCCTAGGATCCGAAAACTTCCTCAAGGTGGGATTGTATCCTGCCTACAAAGTGTGCATGTATGGCCAAAGTTTTGCCCAACGGATGTGTGGTGAGTTGGTATAGGCCTAGTAATGCCAAAAATAAGTGTTTATTTGGTCATGGGTTCAAACCATGCCAATGTCACTTATATTTGGAAGTTGGTTACTAGGGGTATACGACGACGATCCCCGACGTGGTAGAACTTAAAAGCCTATACATGTCCTTCACTTTGGCTGCTCGTTGGTAGTGGGACAAAAACTAGCTAGTTTGTAAAAAGACTAGTCTAGACCAGTAAAAGTTGGTTTACAGATTACTGTGGCTGGTTTACTGGTTACTGTAAACAAGGAGTCGTCGCAACCAAACTAACTCCCGACAAGCAAAGGAAGCAGCCACATATTCAGCTTCTGTGGTGGAAGTTGCAATACAATTTTGTTTCTTACATGCCCGTGATACTAAAGACGATCCAATGGTAAAACAATTCCCACTTTTAGATCGCAGAAAAACTCGGGCATAATCTGTCATAGCACAACTAGCATGCTCAGGGTGAGTAATGGCTGTAGCATGCTTTTCATCATAAGCTTTTTTGTGACATTTTTCCTCAATATGACCAGTTTTATGACAATAATGGCATCTATCACGACCAGATCTAGCATCATGTTCAGATTTATGAAAACAATCTATTGCAGGATGATTTGTTTTACCACAATGAGGGCATGGAGGAAATGGAACACGTGGGCGACGAAACATACGACCACGACTTCTACCTCATCCAACATTGAAAAGAAGTCTATCAGTAACAACATTGGCTGTATCTGATGGTTCTTCGCGATCTTTAATCCGTTGGGAATGCTCAAGCAAAGATATGCATATACTATCAAAATCAGGATTGTCTTTTTTAGATAGAACAACCACAATTGTTTCAAATTCAATTGGCATGGACCGCAACAACATAGTAGGTAATTTATTTGATGGAACAGGTTCACCAGCTGCTGCCAACTGTTCTACCAAGGATTTAAACTGATCAATATGGCCTTGTAAAGACTCAGAGATTTTATACTTAAGTGCATCTAGTTGATGGCTTATATGGATGCGCTCATTCATGGTCTTTTTCTGATATAATTTTTCAAGATATGCCCACATATCATGACTACTAGAATATGAGACAACATCCATAATTAATGAATCTTTTAAAGATGATAAAATATATCATTTTGCAGCAGTGTTCTTTTTATCCCAGACCTGAGTATCTGCGATCCACTTATCATATACTGCGCCGGTTGTGATTTTGGCACCGGCAGCATCCACCGGTGGCTCTGGACGAAGGTAAGAACCTTGCACAATACTAAGCAAATCATCACCGTCAAGAAGTAAAGTCGTCTTAATTTTCCAAATAGGAAAGCTAGTGCCATCAAAAATTGAGACAGTCCTTTGGCCAGTAGGATATCCACTGATCACAACATTAGACAATGTTGTTGCCATACCTGTTCTTGCCTGTGAAGAATGGCAGAAGATGATTAGATCAAAGTTATATATAATTTCAATTTGAACGCGTGAAGAATAATCATGCATAGAGGGTCAACTCTTTTTTTTTTACTTAAAAGAATGTTCACACAAAACGCAATATGTGAAATCATAGAGGCATCACTGGCTTTTATGAGCAATATATTAGCTAGATTTATTAGCCATTGCTTTCACAAATAAAGATAAATTAGTATATGGGAATGTTATTCCAATGCTTTTTCATGAGCAATATATTAGCTATATTAGCCATTGCTTTCATGAATAGAATAGCAATATATTAGCTTTATTAGCCATTGCTTTTATGAACAAAAAGAATATCAAGATATTAGCTTTATTTGCCATTGCTGAATATCAATATATTAGCTTTATTTGCCATTGCTTTTATGAATAAAGATAGATTTTATGAATAAATAGAATATCAATATATTAGCTTTATTAGCCATGGTTTTCATGAATAAAGATAGATTAGCATAATTTCTTTATCAAGTCAATTCAATTTATCATCATTTGTACTTATAAAGTTTGTAATTTGCTTATTCTCAATAAGCACTAAAAGACTAATAGTGTCAATCATGCTTATTAATCTTCGCGTGCAAAATACGTAAACAACAAACTAACAAACCATACCTAAGTTAGTTCAAACCACAAATCAGACTAAAACAGACTCTCGTTTAATGAAGCAATAATATATATGAAAATGTTGTTTACCATGCATCAAGAGAATGCAACTTATTATCAAGAATACTGTCACCTATAGTCTTAGAACAGGATCAGCTAAAAACAAAACTCAGAAAGTACTCCTTCTTTTCACTGATTTTATTGTCATTTAAACTAGATTATAAGACTTTCAACAAGCCATAAATCACACAAATTTGAACTACTGTAAGCAAGTTGCGACCATCCAAAGTCGGCCTATTTTGCTCTATAACTATGACTTTTACCTTTGCTATATAGAAAGAAGATGTTATTACCTTCGTATTACCTTTTGTCAAAAGTTGCTTTGGAGCTTTTTGTTTTTAGCAAAAAGCTTTCCGTCAATTCTTGCAGTACCTATGAACCTGGCTCTGATACCATGTTAGAAATATGGCATGCAAGGAATAAAGTGACGCAGCAAGACAGAAAGAATGAGAGAAAGAGAACACAAGATAATCCCAAAGTGAATGTATTATTCATGAAGAGTACATGCTCTTATATACAATAATGAAGGGCTAATAAGCAAAGACCCTTTTAGCTCTATGAGCTATCAATAGACAATGAACTATCAATAGACAAAAGCTAAGATTGTATGGATGTATTATAAATACATTCCAACAGATGATACACTTTGCCAGATGATTGATCAGTTTTTTCGTATGCACCAAAGACGCGTTCTTCACCACTTGGGTTTCAGACAAAAAATGGTTGCTGTCCAATTTTAGACCCAACTCTGTTATATGTAGGCGCCTTGCGAAAGTTAAGAAGCCTGGAGCCATAGCCGGATTTGCCTGCCACACAAAAATTACATGAGAATTCGAATCTACGATAGCCATGAAAAATGAATGCTGTGCAAAAAGGCCGGGTTTGCCATATTCTTTCTTCTGGGTTGCCAGGGTTGGCTCCATTTTGGACGAACAGAGATTTGAAGGCTGGATTAACAGAAAAACTGGGATGATCTTCGGAGAAAGAGCGCAGGTTGTCTGTTCCTCTATACAAAATACAAAGTGTAATTCCGTTTAACTTGTGATTCGAATTAGGCAGCACTTATCTGGCTCAAGCTTTATGGTCCTATTTAATACAGCTTTATGATCCTATTTAACGGCCTGACACAAAGTTAGAGTTGCCAGATTGGCCATATTAGCTCGATCAGATGCCCGGCACTGCTCAGGCAGGTTTTAGTGCTTAAATTGGGTGCAAATTCTGCAAATTTGTGTATATCTCAAATTTGTATATCCCTTAAGGTAAAAAATTGATCAAATTTTGAGCAAAATTTCGGCAGATTTTACTGCTTAAATTTGAGGTCTAACTCCAAAAAATTTGTGCATTATTGCGATTGATTAGTGTTGCACAATCATTCTATCAAATTTGGCTACGGTCCATCACCGCAAACTTAGATTTGAGGATTGATTTCAAGATACATTTGTGGGCAAATTACCACTACCACATGTCGAGGTCGGCCAGATCGCCAGCAGAATTCCAGCTTTCTAAATAGGGTGTTGGTGAGCCACCCCTTATCAGGTGCTCACACTTTTATTTTATGGTATTTAAACCATTAAAAGCTAAATTACAATTTGTAGGGAATATTCTCAATGCTTATACCCATAACATTATCTTCGATTACCCATAAAGCAACACGTTGGCTAATATAGTTTGTGCACCTACGTAACCCAAGGCATTGCACAACAAACAACCTGGGGCAACAATCAACAAGCAACCTAGGGCAACAATCATGCACGTCTGTTGCCAATCCTTTTTTGGCAACATATGCGGGTAGCTTTAGCGGTCTAACTATGCTATGTCAATTTAAAAAACTTAAGAAGTCTTTGTGGCTAAGTGGATTAATGAATATGATATGGTAAGAATGTCATCGATTCGCGTAGCGAATCGGCATTCTTGCACGAGACGAGCATGCATGCATTGCATGCGTCGCATGCATGCATCGCATGCATTTTTAGGCCGTTCATCAGGTTGGGGATCGCTACTTATTGCAGAGTTCTTCATCGATGTTTCATCAGCAGTATCCATGGCATGTTGTTGGTTTCATGCGAGTCGCAGTGCAAGAATGGGTTAATGATGTAACGTCAACTTGCCAAATCCAAAGGGGTCATAATTTTCAAGTCGCATTTGTATTTTGACTGCTAGTAGAAACACTACTTTAGCCAGACGCAGTATCAAGAATGCCATAACCAATAATGCTTATATGTGCAAAAAATGTGCATGTGCTTTATGTAGACAAGTGTTATGGAAATTTAGGAGCAACTAGAAGAGTTATCTTACGACCTAGGGAGGCTGTCTTTTATGATAATTCAATTTGTAGCATATTATTCTTAGGATTGCTTCGTATATGGAGAATCCAACAAAAAAATGTTATTTTAAGAACATAAGATTTGCCAACTTGCAATATTGACATCTCAAAGAAGATATTTTCTTGGTTCATCTTCCACAAGGTCAAGAACTAACCCATGAACCTTCTTCAAAATATTTATTCAACTATTATTCTAACTGTATTTCGATTCTAGCCATCCATTTCCCTTCCCATTATTTCATTTAAGAGAACTTAAAACCATCTGTACACCATCTCAACTTTGTTACTTATTTCTGAATCCTGTATATTTAATAATGCCATCCTGTCATATACTCTCTCTTCAATGTAGCATGACTGATGTTAACATAGAGTATTAGTGTCCTGTATGTCCGTGGACCATAAAATAAGACAACCAAATTGCTTTTGTAGTTTTTAAAATGACAAAGATGTCGTTTATTCATCCAATTTAAAAAATTAGTATAGGTTAGAATATCATGTAACCCCCGGGGGGTTCACCTCTATGTAAAGGGGATATGGCATGTGCGTTCCAGGGGTCGGGAGAAACCCCTCCGTATACGGCTCTCCCCCCATAGAAACCCCTATGTATACAGTCTGGTGTTTGTGAAAAATAATACCTGATTCCATACTTTTACGCCTAGTCCAATCCCCATTGACCCTACCCTTAACCTTATTTTTACGTCAGGATATCACTAATGTAGCCTACCCTCTACCTTATATTTACATTCAGCCTCCTAATTTTGCATGGGACTAGAGGACTGTAGAGCTCCATGAAGGTTTAGGGTTCAATGGTTCAATGGTCCCTCTTAGTTCAATGGTGGTCACCCGGGTGGTCACTGAAAAAAAAGAAAAGCAGGGAACACCAACCAACAGGGTTAATAGATTTTTTATTTGGGTTAATAGTTAATAGGGTTAATAGCGTTAATAGATTCTATTATTGTGTTAATAGTTTTCGACATGTGCCCGGCGTTGCAAATAAGAGTTTGAAATCTTACCCGCTGAGCACCAGCGAAGGTCGAGACCAGGGATGATCCAGATGCGTGGACATTTCCAGCCACAAATTTTGAAGCTTATTCCCAGTAGCAATTTGCCAAGCTAAAAAAATAATGACTTTGCCAACGTGGCGAACCCATGTGGCACCCAAAGAGGCGTTCATTTGGAATTCGAAAGTTTATATTGCGTTTTCAATGTCTTCTCTTTTTGTATATCCTCATAAATCTTTGGCCCTACGGAAATCTTGGTACTGCAATTGTTGATCATGTAGCATTTGTTTCAGCAAAGTCCCTTTGAAGTTTAACTAAATAAACAAGGGATAAGCCATATTATCGTATTATGCTGTTACGGTTCAGATTATTACAAACCATCCAACTGTATGCCAATTCTTGTCTTTATCAGGAATATATCACAAATGCCTTCTACAACTAACTCACTCCGGATTATTATTTGATACTCAATGACCTTATACAACATTGCATTTCCTTCAAATATAAAGACGATCTTAGGTGCTTCGCAGCAATAAAATGAACCAAATCAAGCATATATACTTGGCAAATAGAGTATTGTCTGAACAGATCATTAGATGTAATGATGTTTTTCTAGGTAATTTAAACCCATGGCGCAAGTAACAATAGATGGTAACATCATTTCGCCTCCATACATGATTTGCCTCAAGTCCTTGATATCTACTTTCAAAATCTTTATAAACTCTTCAGTATCCTTAGCTCCTGGATTTGGATCAATCTGTACATAGAGAAGTTCTTCAGATCATCAAGTCCATTTTTCTTTTGCCTCTGAAAGGCGTGTGTCTTACCTCTGGGTCTATGACCAAGAAAGGAGTGAATCTATTTCTAGACCATTTCACCTGAAAATAAGCCTATTAGTATCTTATAGCATCAATACTTCTAAAATGCCAATTATCCTCTTAACTTGCTTTACCTCAAGCAATCCTGGGTGATCTCCTTCTAAGAGCTGTATCCATTTGCCATTACATAAATGTGCCTGTTCCAAGAAATCTAAAACAAGATCGGTGATTCTGTTTGATGCTGTAACCTACCACAAAGTTTGGACCATACTGATAAAAAAAAATATAACAGCAAACGTAAATGAACATTCACGTTTTCTGATCCTTATGAAAATTGTAGAACAAAACTTATTTGTGAGGAAAGAAATAGTCTCGCTTGAAAGTTTGACGGTTGATTATTATTCAGGATCAGATTCCAAATCTTTATATTGCCCTACATTGCATAACTTGACATGTGTACCTCTTCAGATAGTTCATTTCTTGCACAATCCTCTAGTGAAACATGCTTTTTTGATAGTCCACCGCAAGGTACGTTATACATCAAAGAATTTGCTCCCTATGTAACAGTGAAGTTAAAAACTATGACAGTTCCCAAGAATGGAAATGCAATGAAAATAATATAAAGGCAATTTATATACCTGAGCATACTCTTTAAGCAAAGTCACTGTCTTAGTCGAACTATTGAAGGGCAATACAGCACAATAATGGAAGTTTACTGTCTTAGATCCTACAATATCATAATCTACAACCTGCCCTTTTTCTTCCTCTTCCTTAGAAGGATACTGTATTAAAAAACAATGAACTGATCAGAATCCATACTATAACTGAAACTTCACTAATGCATGAAGCCACGAACCTCTACTACTCGATTATATACATTTAAATAACGAGAGTAGCACAAATCCTCCTAGAAATACGACCCTGTTAGTATTGAATGATGGGTCCTACCTTCACGATTTTGAAATGAGGCTGGGATGCGTCTGTTTTCTTATCGTCCATTTCCAGATGGGGTAAAATTTAGTCCTTTGTTACAACCACCCATATCTTGTTGGACTTATTGTGAAGAAATCCCCCTCTGCAAAGAACAATCCTTTCCATCACTACATATGCAAGATAGAAATAAGTAATTGCATTAGTTACAAATTGCATTAGACAGCTTCATTGGTGGGATGGAATACCATTACTGCAGGCATTATTGCATGCTCATGCATGCATAAAGTTATTTCGCAAATGGCATTAGCCAACAACTTCTCAAACAATGTAAATAATAATAGCAGAAAGAGAATCCTGCTCGCTTTCAGAAGAACTTAGGACCTCCATTTGGCCATGCATCATGCCCGAAATGTTGATTTCAGCCTCGCTAGAACCTATTCTAACAATCTCAAAATTTTAAGAATAGATTGTCTTGTCAGAATAAACGCATGCAATAAAAAACACGTCTTATAATCGGTAAGGAATCACCTGCTATAGATATCCTTGCATGTAAGAACCATTTCGACGCAGAATAGAAAGCAAAGAGAAGAATAGTCGCTGCCAATGCTTGCCGCTGCCAAGAAAATGTAACTAAGAAATGTATTAGAAGAACAGTAATTTAAAGAATGAGGAAGCATGATTTACCTGTTGTAGAACCTTAATAGAAACAAACTCTGAAGCTCTGAAGCTCCACGCAGCAACAAACTCTAAACGTTAAATGCCACGATGCTGGAAATGAGTTGCCATGCTGATTTATGTCACACAATATAATGCCAAACAACATTTTCTAGAGTAGAGCTCCGGGTCGAAACTCCGTCAAATAAGCAGAGAGCAAGACAAAAACAGGTTTTCTGAGTCTTTAAATGCAACAGTTGCTTGCCTGGCGTTGCTGCAGAGATGAAAGCACTTGATTGTTCGAAAGCCAATGCTCCAAACATCCTAATCATCCCATACAACAAAAGTACGAAATGAAATTTTAACTAAGATGGCCGTTGAACTCCAAATACCTGGAGGTGTCGGAAGATGCAAATTTCAACAATCAAAGAAGCTTCTAAGAAATCATTAATGAGTTCATAGGCCCATTTCAAATCCATATCTTGAATCTCGCATGTTCGACAACTCTTGCAACGATCTACAACAGAAAATAAGAAACATGAACCTCTGCATTTTACGAAGCTACCAAAAACTGTACAGGGAAAAAAAAATTTCAAAACATAACTCCGGAAATGCAAGCACCCTTAAACGTATCTGTCTTCCAGTTTTGATCAAAGCATCTAAGCCCCCTTAACGTATTTCTAAGTCCCTCCACCTGCAGCGAAAGCGCCCTGAAACCGTGGATATACAGCAGGTCCGGCGCCAAAACGTAAGAAGCTCCTTAGGTATACGTACTTGAAAATGGCAAAAAAACCCCTTCATCGCCCACGCACATGTTTTGTACGGAAAAACAGGGTGAACCCCCCGGGATGTAACCAAATGAAATTATTTTCACCTAAAAAATTCACAAGTTATGTTTTTGGCTTGCCCCTAAGGGGGCAACTCCTCGCTCATGCCATGGAATGTTACCATGGAATTTTGCCATAGAACAATTGCACATTAAGAATAGAACTTTCAAAAATAAAAGTTGTATAAAATCTTTACATAATTTTTTTTTGCACATCATCTACTTGAGGAAGAATATTTTTACATGTTTGGAAAACCAGCTAATACTGTAAATCATAACAAGCTACATGAATAGGCAAAGATAGATTCATTATAACCTACTTCACTTTCTTTGCCTTATAAGGCAATTTCATTCAACCATGTATGCACTTTTTCCTTTATAGCTAATGAGAGAGAGAGATGTTTTTTTTATGTATTTTTTTTTTTGTAATATAAATGCTTCATTACTTTATTTCTATTCAACTCTCTCCAAAAATCCACAACTTCATACTCTTAAGTGCTTGAACATCAAACATACTTCTCAAAAACAAACTCAAAAAAAAAAAAAAACAAATGCCTTGGCAAAGGCAGCTTGCTCAAACTTTTGTATGTCTAATCGGATGGCATAACATAAAAATTGTTTATTTTATTCTTGTTGGAAACGGTATTCACCTTGTAATTTTCTTGCTGTGGCTTCTTGAAAAATGAGGTATACTAACTTAATCATTGCCATCCTTACGTATATGAAATGCCCTTGGCCCTTACACCATGTAAGGGGCTGGTTATAAGGCTCGGCTTCGTAGCTCACCGACCACCTTGTCTTGCACCTCGTGTTACAGAGTGTAAAAGAGCACAGGGGCATTTTTATATAAAATATAAAATATAAAATAGACTTTTGTTTAGGTGTATGAGGCCAGAGTATTAATTTGGCAAGTAAACAAAAAGTCCTTCTACGGCCTTAATAGCTCCCAAATGTAGCAACCAACCACTATTCCCCACATCAGGAAATCATTTACGAAGCATTCGATTCTGACGTAAAAAATACTACATGTGTATTCTATTCAACTATTCCAAATTTGTGAATGTTGAGCTAGAGATATGGCCATAAAAAACGTCCTCTAGATTTCTTTTATGAAGCATTGTTGTCAATTAGAATGCCTGATGGTCTTTCTCTTTCTGATCTTCAGCCAATTCTTGCTATTCGAGGTTTCTACCTAGGCATCCAAGTCTTCAAATTGATCTTAGAGCAAAAGTTGGCAGATTCTTCTCTTGTTGGTTCTGTGGCAAAATTCGCCATTTTATGTCATCCGAAGAAGATACCACATCATGCATAGAGGGGGTGGGCCCATGCCAAGCCACCCAAGCTCATACTTATCACTGTTATGTTAGACCCCTTCTTTTCTGCCAAGGGTCAGCATGGATTCCTATTCTCCAATTCCTTCGCCTCAGGCGCATGATCGGAAACCAAGGTTATGGGGATCTCTATTCCGGGTTCTTTTGCCCCTGTTTCTGAGCCTTTTCCTTGTAATGCAAGTAGCCTGGTCTGTTTTGTCACACCATGAAGTGCCCAAACATTTTTTAAGCAAAAAAGAAGATGATCGGGAGTTTTCATACAACACAAATGCTGGACCTGTGGAGGGTAAGCTTAATGTTCACTTGGTTGCACATACCCATGATGATGTTGGGTGGCTTAAGACTGTGGATCAGTATTATGTTGGTTCCAACAATTCAATCCAGGTATGTCCCTTATCTGGTCGCATTTAGTTTACCACGTCTTTAGCTGGTATTTTTATTTTCACCATTTGTGCATCCTCTTGCTACTTTGCCCAGATCAACAGAGGGATATCCTCGTTCACAATGAGTAGCATTCTGTAGTGAACTATCTCAATATAAAGTAGCTTTGTGTACAAACATTTCTTACAAACTATAGCACAGTCCTTTCTCAAAACGGGTTTGCCACATCTTAATACTCGTATTTTCCCCCTATTTATGCATCCTTTTACTAACTTGCCCAGATTAAAAAAAGGATAGCATTGCCAGTAGTAAAGTAGTTTCGCGGACAAAACTTTCTTACAAACTAGTCACAGCCATCTTGGACCTTTCTCGCACCTGAGTTAAAAATGGGCTTGTTTCTTCTTGGGAGGTACAATAAAAATATATTGCACAATGATTGTGATCGAGCAACATATGGAGTGTGGTTTTCATTCCTTGCAGTACTTGCAATGATAGTTGAAAGCATTTTGCGAACAGGGATTTATAGGTGGAGATTTTGATAGGAATAGGCTTCAACAAGATTTAGATATCGATTTTGCAGTTTAAACTGTTATGTTAGACCCCTTAGTTCATTTTGTTCCAATTATCCTGTCAGTTTTGTATATCCACATTTGTGGTCTATTGTAAAAAGCTCTTGGTGGAAGTTGAATCCAGATTAGTGAGAAACCATATTAATAGATAATATGAGTTACTCTTATTTGCTCATAAGTGCTCTCAGATTGCATTATGACATTCTTCAGATTAAGCTGTGGAGCCATGATTCAGAGAGTATCACTAATTAGAAAGTCCTATGAGGTCTAATGAGCAGCCAACTGCTGGCTTGTTAACATATCCCACTGTCTTCTCATGCATCGCATACTTGGCAACTGATGCATTCATCACATTGGGCAAGGAAAAAGATGATGGGATATGCAAGCTAAAATGATTGTTCCCGCTATCAATATCTGGGGTTCTTTAATATACACAATGAAGTTAATATTTAACGATATCATTGAATATGCGTATCTCTGTTAAGCGCATATTTTATTTTTGTCAACTGAATAGGTGGCAGCAGTTCAATATATTCTGGATTCAGTTGTGTCTGCATTGCAAGAGGATTCAAACCGAAAATTTATCTATGTTGAAACGGTATGTTGTCTACCTCTTTTAGCATCTTTTCTATCATTGCCTAGGAACCAACCCTTCATGGGAAAATACAAAATTGCAGTATATTTTCCGCCTCTTTTGCATTTGTCTATCATTATCTAGGGCCCAAGTTCTCTTATCTTGTGACAATAGCAGTAGGTAGCAAATCAGATATTCTTCGTCCTTTTCATGGCCAGTGCATTTGCTGAAAGCATGGCCAACAAAAAACAAAGCCAACGTTGACTCATTGCGTCAGGTGGAGGGCATCATAGCATAGAAGCGAATGCCATAGAAAGTATTAAAATGCAATTTCTTAGAGCAAGCATTGGATTGGGCGCCGATACAGGTTTGCCTCTGCATTTGAGATCTCAATTTTGTCGTTTACATGGGATGGTCTAGGAACCCTGCTGTACAGGCTCACATGTTTGGTGTTGCAGGCATTTTTCGAAAGATGGTGGAGGCAACAGAGCAAATCAAAAAAGAATGTGGTTAAAAAACTTGTCAAATCTGGCCAGCTTGAATTTATGTACGAAAGCAGAAATACTTCTCTCTCAAACTCTGTTAAAAATGGCTTACTTGAACATATCCTAGAATGTGTGATGAAGATTCTTGAGTTTTGTGGGTGTAATGCTAAGGAGCACAGAACCTAGTTGTTTGCATAAGAGGGCTTCCTGCATCATTGCTTTTGAGTATGGCAGCAGTTGGCATGAGATCAGAAACATGTAGAGACTCCATGTTATCATAGGATGTACATCAGATATGATTAGATATTATACTTGTAATTGAAGAATGTATCCTGTGGGTATGGCTTTCTTCTTTTGGGTGCCTGTAACTAAATAATATGCCCTGGGGCCTGAATAATGTTGCAGGCCTAAAGTCAAACCATCATATAACATGTATAAGATATTTGGCGCTTTTTCAATGTTTCATAACTTTTTGTACTTTAGTTTATTTTAAGATATGTTAAGGATTTAACTTCTTGATTTTGGTACATTATTACTTTTTTTTCTGTGGATTTCAGAAATGGTGGATGGTGCATGCATGATGAAGCAAGCACTCACTATATTGACATGATAGATCAAACAACACTTGGTCACCGTTTCATTAAAGAGCAGTTTGACATAGCACCACGCATTGGCTGGCAAATTGACCCCTTCGGTCATTCGGCTGTGCAAGCATACCTTCTTGGTGCAGAGGTTAGCCATTGTTTATTTAAGGAAGCTTTTGCCTTGACCTAGCAATCCAGATAACATTAGGCAGTTAACATTTGAGTGGGAAGTGAAGATCTGTTTAAAAGCTACCTATTCTCCATGAATTGTACTGCTTCCCCCTTCTGTTGCTCGTAGCATGTAGCATGCACATGTAAATAGTAAATAACTATATCCCGTATTCTAACTTCACTGCAAATACCCTATTATGATCCTTCATATCAGTGCCTTTTAGACATGTGGAGCTGGCGCCTAGAGTAATTGAAATATTTTCCATCTTGTGATTTTGTTGAAATTGCAGTCTAGAATATCCAGGCTTTGCTTGATTGCGAAAAAACTAGAATCCAGTTTCAAACAAGAACTTGGAGCTTGGTTAAACTTAAGGTATTGTCCAAGTCTTATGACAGATGGGCATCTTATGGGGTAGTTGGAAGAAGAGTCCAATAGGGTGTAAGGGTATGCCCTATCTTGGACCGAAATGGCTGTAACAATAACAATATTATTTAATATGATACAAGAGAACATAATTTTTGCATGTTTGACTTGTGCAGGTTGGTTTTGATGCAGTTTTCTTTGCAAGGGCTGACTATCAAGATGTTGCAAAGCGGCGGAAAGATGTTGCCATGGAATTTATTTGGCGGGGATCCAAAAGCCTTGGAGTATCTTCTCAGGTAAAACAATTAACCAGAGTTCTGTATGAAGCATGTCGTTCTCAGGCCTTATTAGTTTATTATTGAACAACTTACTCATTGAGCCCCATAGAGAAGGTTCGATGGCAATGTGTAGTGTAGTGGCACAGTAAGCACCATGTTATTCAAGGTGTTCACTTTATTTTGGGTAGCTTGTCAAAGACTTCGGACTTCTATGGATGGGGAAAGCCTCCCTCCCTCCCTCCCTCCCCACTCCTGCAGTGGCCAAATTAAACTCCTTTCTACGTTTATGAGGAGCTTGCAGCAGTTGCACAGTATATTTGTACCTAATGGAGATTCTATTTTCATTATCAGCAGAAATATCATGGAATCAGACGAAGTTGACCCTCTGTATTTATCACTAAGGGGTAAGAAGGCTTTGATATGGGATAGAATTTGTGTGGCTGACTTGGAAAAGAAATGATACGCCATGCCTATTACTGCTTTCATTAGTTCATGTCTCCAATGACAGAACTTTATTGATGCATCGGTTTCCATGCCTCTGGAAATCCTTAACAATAGTCTAAAACACCAAGTTCCTCTCTTCTTTTTTCCCCAAATGTTTGCGGTGTGGGATGCAAATGCGTGTTGCAAGCATCATTTAGATGACTTTTTGCCTCTTATCATTTCAGTTATTTGGTGGCGTTCTTGATCATCATTACAGTGCCCCTGAAGGTTTCAAATTTGAGATAAAATCGGATGGCCCACTGATACAGGTCGGATGAAACTAACTTGTTGCAATTTCCAGTTATTGAGTGCGTTTCTGGCATGGAAACCTTAAGCACTATGTGGAAGATGTTATTATGTCAAGCTTGTCAGTCAACTCATATGTCAAGCTTGTCAGTTAGGTTAAACTAATTTAATCTGCTAATGTCAGTTATTGAGCCCCTGTCTAGCATGAAAACTTAAGCATTACTATGTGGATGTTTTATGTCAAGGTTGTCCCCAGTCAGTTGTGAAGGACCATGGTGATGAATTGAAATGGCGTTTGATGGGTATTCTTATGTATATGAGCGAGAAGTACAAGGAAGTATTGAATCTAGATCAATAATGGCATGCGTTGATGGTAGATGGTGGCAAGTTGATGCTGAATGTATTGTCTTTGTATTTTATTTCCAGGACGACCCCTTATTGTATGACTATAATGTTGAGAATCGCGTAAATGCATTTGTGGAATATGCCACTAAACAGGTATCGCTCATCTCCCCCCGACATATTCATGTTCTTGCATGAACAATGTTAGATCTTCACTTCTTTCAAACTTACTGGCATTTTTTTCTTTAGAGCAAGCAATTTCAAACAAATCACATTATGTGGACAATGGGAGAGGACTTTGCCTATGAATATGCTAATACGTGGTTCAAGCAGATGGATAAATTAGTTCATTATGTAAACAAGGTAATATGCTACAATATGCATGATCATTTTGTTCTAATTAGTGTACATGATGTTCCATTTCTAAATTTGTGAATTGATAGATTTCTCAGATAAGTTTAATTTTCCGCAAATTTATAGCATGACTTAATTTTCAATATATTAGTCCTTAGCTTCGTGATTGTTTAACCTTTTTAATGGTTTTACTATTGCCTGTGCTTTCTTGAGTTTTCTTTCTAAGTATACTGTTAAAAAATATTGATGGTAAGCTTTATTTTCACATCCACATTTATGAATTTTCTGACACATTTCTTTCTGGGCTCTTATATCCCATCCCAGTCATCTGTGCAGAATCAATTTATGGTTTTCGTATATTCTATCCACATCCATATTCTTTTCACTATCCGTTTTGTCTATCTCTGGAAGCGTGTAACATGTCTGCTGAAAGAAACAACCTAAATCAGTAAACTATAAAAATGGAGAGCTTTAGGCATTTACAGAGTTCTCCCTGCTATCAACGAGTGTTCTTTAATTGTCTACCTGGTTAATGAGTAAAGAAGTTCTTCGCTGTAATAGGTAGTAAAATCGTCAGTGGCATTTCTTTTGTTTCCAGGATGGGCGGGTGAATGTGTTTTATTCAACTCCATCGTTGTATGTTGATGCTAAACATGCAGCAAATTTGAGTTGGCCTCTCAAAGTTGACGATTTTTTCCCGTGAGTTTAATATCCATGCATTTTGACCTCGTTATGCTACCGTTGTTTTTTGCCATCTATGTAATCTAGTTCTTTATTTAGGTATGCAGATGCTCCACATGTCTATTGGACTGGCTATTTTAGTAGTCGGACTGCACTAAAAGGTTATGTGCGAAGGATGTCTGCATACTTGCTTGTAAGTGGGGGAACTCGTATTATATAGTGTTATGGATATGAAGGAATAGATACAAATTGCAAGACCCGCGTCCTGATGGCTCTAGCTAAGTCAGGAGAATGCTCACTAACTAGAATAAGACGTCACTATGGCTAATATAGGTAAATGCCATGTCATCCACAATGCGTGTGACGTAATCACTAGAACAACCTAACTGCTAACACCCCTCCTGATGACTAACACTGCTGAAACAACTCTGATTTTAGCATGTAGAGGAAACTGATCCGTAGAAGAAGCCATAGCTGCCAAAAAACATGAGAAATGAATCATATATTTGTTTCTGTGTACCAGTCTCTTTGCTTCCATGTCCATTAAATTCCTGCTGAACACCTGCTCTAGAGTATAACAAAGTAAGCTCTGCATTTCTCTTTGCATTGTTTTGAGGATCTAAGAACCATTGAACTTTCCTTTCTTCTGGAAATTCTAGTTCTGTATATTGACGCTCAATTGACTTGGATTTGAAATCCCGAGCCTTGTTTCTAGACAGAGCACTTTCGATCTGAGTGACTTTTTGTTCAGTTCAAATTAGCTGTCTGTTCAGCAGCAGCTTTAGCTTTGGATATTAAGGTAAGGTGTGTTTCTAAATCATGTATTTTTAGCTCATAAGCATCAACTGTATCCTCAAAAATGAATATCAACCAACTCTCTTTTACCAATGAATGAAGAAGATAGCTTGCTACTGTTCTTTGACTAAGCTCTATCTTTGCATTTGCTACCTTCAAGTCTTTTTCCAGCAGTATAGATGTAGCTAGAAAATGGTGCAACTGTCACGTAACTCTTTCTTGAAACTGTTCTGTACCTTGACAAACACGTAATAAAAAATCAATACGGCGATTAGCTGCTGTAAATGCTGGATCTCGTTGCTTTAATATTGCCTGGAGTTTCAGAATTTTAGCTTCTGCTTTGAGAGCTTGTTCCTGAAGACATTAATAGAACATCCTTTTGGAACTTTCTACAATTCGGTACCTTAGAGTAGTTTACTGCGTTTTGTACCTAATTTTGATACAAAATGCAAGACAGGCACCCGGATGACTCTAGCTAACTCATGAAAATGATATGTCAGCATCACTAAAACCATCTAACTGCTAACATACAGGTCACATGGTAGTTAGGCTGAAATTTAAACTTCTGCAGGCAGCACGACAGCTTGAGTTTGTAGTTGGCAGACAAGCGCATGGGCATAATACTGATTCATTGGAGGAGGCAGTTGCAATTTTGCAGCATCATGATGGTGTGAGTGGTACTGAGAAACAGCATGTGGCGAACGATTATGCATACCGTCTTGCATATGGGCAAGTTGAGGTAACTTGGCATTTCCAACTATGTTCTTTACCTCATTCTTCAGTTTCCGGTGTTTATAGCGTCTATTTTAGTAATGTTGTCGTGGAGGATACTGAGAACGATGTTTTATCCTAGCAATGGTATGTGGAGGAGAGGGTTACCTACCAATTTGATGCAGGTTCTAATTCCGAGATGCAGCTTATTGTAGTAACTAGTTGATTTTCTAATTACCAGCAAAAGATGTTGTCTCTGCCTGTTTGGTAGAGATATTACCATCCTGCTTCTTGAACAAAGATCTGCTGCAGTGCATTTGCTGAATACATTGTGCAATGAATTTTTGGATCAGTCGCAATAGCTTGTTGGCAATAAATCCCTCGTGAACGTTCAAAAACACATGGTTCGCTCTGTTACATAAGAAACCTTTGGGTATTGGATGGGAAATGTTTGACATGTTCAAAAGTGATCATAGAATTTCGTTTTTCTGTGAGATAGGAAACTGTGTGACTAGATAGGTGTAGCAATATCTGCAATAGGATGCTGTAAATTTTGTTAATCTGATAAGATGATCCTTTTAAACAAGAGGTATCACCTCACCTATTTATTGTATTGCTGTTAAGTCTGTTTACCCCTAAATTGCATGCCTGAGTTGTCATTCTGGTACATTTGAGATTTTTTAACCCAGTGTAATGGTGAGGAGCCATTCCAGTCAGTCCTTCTAAAATTAGTTATGTGTTTTTGCAGGCCTCTAAGGTCATAAATGCCGCTTTCAGCAAATTGTTGAGTGGCATGTTAGATTCATCATTCAACAAGAAAATTGCTACGTCTGGGCAAGCAAAAGGTGATCTGAGTTTTGATCAGGTAAATATGCGACGGGCCATGTGTGCACTCACAGCATTATAGACCTTATTGTCTTGTGGAATGTCTGTTTAAACGCCAGTTTTCCGCCATTATAAGAGGGTTACTATCCTGGCTGGGAATATGACAAAGAGAATAAATGATTAATATTTTAGAAATTAATTAGAAACAATGACAGCTGAGCTTATGGCATATTCTTGAGCATAGAAAATAAATCCTCACTTAATAAGTTGCCTTGAATGCATAATTATGCGCATAGAATGATCTTCCACGACTCCTTATTTTACATTTTCATGGTTGTAGTGCATGTTGTTAAACATCAGTTATTGCCCACTATCAGAGTCCAAGCTCTCAGGGGACGAAAATTTGGTATGTCTTTGTGCCCTCCATTTTCTGATAGCTCTTTGTCCAGAATTTGGTTTAAACGTCTCTGAGTGCTTTGTGTATCAGGTGCTGGTTGCATATAATCCTCTAGGGTGGACACGAGAAGAATTTGTTCAAATTCCGGTCCGTATTTTATCCATTATGTTTGTCTGTATCAGCATGGTGCATGCTATTGCTATGGTAATTGATTGACATCTTGTATAACTACAAATAGGTTAGTAATGATAATATTGAAGTGTCGGATTCCAAAGGGCAGTCTATACCATCGCAGATAATGCCCATAAGCCACATAACAAGGAAACTACGGAACACATATGTGAAGTTGTACACTGGCACTACCCCTAGCAACTCCAAATTTACTCTTCTTTTCAAAGTATCAGTCCCTGCTTTTGGTTTCAGCTCGTATTTTATTAAGGCCACAACTTCAAATGGGACTAGTAAGTTGGAAGTGATTTCTCTCTTATTATGTGATTAATTTTCACTTTTGATTAGTCTGTTCCCTTTGCAGATCATTCAGAGAAGTCCATTGTCAAAAGATATAAATCTCTTTACGACATTGAGCTGAAATTTGCATCGGGAGGGGCTACAGTGAAACAGGTAAGTTAGATGAAACACTTGCAAAATTTTATGACTACAAAAAGAATGTATTTGGCTTGGATTATCTTTGGTTCTGAAGTTATAGGCCATCCGATTAAGCTGACATCCAAACTTTTTTGTAATCCAAATTATGCCTTTGTAAAGATTTTCAGGCGAGCCTCAGTTGCTCTTGGGAAGATTTCCTTTTTCTGTTTCTGTGTCTCGGTCTGTCTCAGAAAGTGTACTATGTTAATTGTTCTCCTTGTTGTGCAGATTCTTTCAAGTGGTATAACTGGTTCTTATTGCTGGTACAATGCTAGTGATGGTAATTCAGAGGAGAGCATTCAGGTGCCTTTTATTCATTAAAGCCCCCAGCCCGATTTTAAAAACCCTATAATAATAGGAAGATAGATTTTTTAAATTGCAAAAAATGGTCAAGGGGACAGGATAGAAAAGTTAAGCCAGACAAATGTTGGTAATAGAATCAATCCATGCATAGGGCACCATGCGCAATAGTAGAAGGGCAATTCGGACTGGCCAGCTTATGGGAAGCTCTTGTATTTCAAAGTTGCATGCCATTGTTATGTTAGACATGTTGGTAGGCCATGCTTTGAATTCCGTTCTCATTCAATAAGCAGATGCTTGCTGTAATTCTCTCATTTGCATTTATGCCTTGAGTGCACAGCATAGTGTTGTCGTTTATGGTGTCCCGTGTCTAATTAGTTGGTAGCTACTGATGCCTGTTCTTTTTTAAATGTTATGATGATTTTAATTTCGCTTCCATGATGCTCTTACAGACATCTGGAGCTTATATTTTTCGTCCAAACACAAGCACCTGTTTCCCTATTCCTGCACCTAATGAACAGGTGACAATGGTAGTCTGCGAATACTAATTTATAAGGCTAATATGTATTAATACTATCACATTGAATTTGGGGTTTGTTAACTCTGTTTAGGCACAAATTACTGTGTCTGATGGACCTCTGCAGCAAGAAATTCTTCAAGAGCTCTCTCCTTGGGTCTCTCAGGTATGTGGGGCTACATGTTATAGAATGCCAACATAGTTATATTTTGCTCCTTGATGGATTTATGCCAATGCCATGAATGTGTTTGTCAATCCGTAGTATCTTTATCCCATTGAAGTCTAGCTATATCTGGCATAACCATCAAGCTGGCATGGAGATGGTTGTCAGATTGATGCTCACTGGTTGATGTGGGATGACCAGCTCAAACTGGAACATGATTCCTTCCTATATTTGTTAAGCAATATGCGGGTCATAATATATATAAAAGTCATGCATGATTAGTTTTAAGGTGACCATTGTATATTGTCTAGTACGCCTCACATTTTTACATTGCAATCAGGTCATCAGGATACGGAAGGATGTTGAAGATATTGAAATAGAGTACACGGTATTTGTACTGCATTTTTCTTCTTTACATCCAATGAGATTGGTTAATAGTTTTTTTTCTCTGCCAGTATCAGTTAGGAATGATAGTTTTATTATATTTATTGCCTTCTGCCATTTAGCATTGAAGGTGGAATGCACGAGGAATAGAAGGCAGAAGATAGCTGCTTCGGATCCTTGTTGTCTTGTTTAATCACTTTATTGAATAGTTTAATCGTGTAATAACTTTGTTGAATGGTTAAATTACTTTGTTGAAATATATCCAAAACATCACCTAACATTGCATTTATATGGAAAGGTTTTGTGCTGGTTTTTGAGGTATTATAGTCCAATGCAGGTAGGACCTATTCCAGTGGATGATAGCAATGGAAAAGAAGTGGTCCTGAAACTTGACACAAACCTGTCGTCCAATGGAGAATTTTATACCGATTCTAATGGACGTGATTTTTTGAAAAGAGTAAGTGTTTCAACCCGTGCCAATATCTGTTTCAGAACCTAAATGCCCGTTTTATTTGCAGGTCAGGAATTACAGGTCGGACTGGACATTGAATGTCACAGAATCTATAGCTGGAAACTACTATCCGGTCTTACATTTCTCCTTCTTGGCTCTTTATAGCATCCTGACTGATTAGTGTTTTATTTTTGTTATTGCACAAGTTAAGGGCATCCTATAAATGAGCATGCATATTCAACTGTCTGATGATTAAGAGTAGTAGTACTTCTCTATCTGTGCCTTATTGGTAGGATTATTATCGTGTTGTTGTTGTTGTTGTTTATTTGATCACCTGGGTAGGATAAATTTGATGGTTGTAAAATTGTGCATTCATGGCCGAAAGGGAATATTAGTTTGAAGAACATTGAGCCCTGCGCTGGAGTAAATGCATGGTTGCTTTTCAAGGGCATGGATATTGGTTGGATGTTGTAACTTCTGAAAAAATGTAGGATGTCCTTTTTCATGGATGCAATTTGAAAATTTCTGCGTGCCTTCCAGATTAACTTGGGATTATACATTGAGGACAGTGAAACAGAATTTTCGGTATTGGTTGATCGTGCCCTTGGTGGATCAAGTATTTCTGACGGTCAAGTGGAGCTTATGCTACATAGGTAGTTGCATTGTTTAGGAAATGGTTATTCAAATGATCTTGCCGCTTGAAGCGCATTTATCCTGCATGGTGATGAGATACGCTCGCAGCTAGTTAATGGCCTAAATTAACTTCCTCTTTATTGAAGATATCAACTATATGATATTGATGCTTTCTAGTCCTCGTCAACATTCCAGGCGCTTATTGTATGATGATAATAAAGGAGTGCATGAAGCTTTAAATGAAACAGTTTATGATGAGCAGAAATTTTGTGAAGGACTTACAGTAAGCAGTCTTGCAATGCCATGTTTCTGTCGTTGCTGCTGGTGCATAATAAGAATACTATTCTATCCTAATGCAGGTTCGAGGTAGCTTGTTTGTAAACCTCAATTCATTAGGTTCAGGAGCAAAATGGCGTCGGACCAAAGGCCAAAGGCTATTCTCTCCTCTAGAACTTGGTTTTGCCGTTTTGCCAGTTCGTATTTTCCCACGCTTTAACTCAACTTGGTTTCTGGGATGGTGTGACAATAGATCAATGGTTGTATTGACAGAGTGCACGCATAAATCACTTAGAAGTGCGCACGTTTGAAGCTTCTTTTATGGCAGCTGGATATGAACTTCCACCCAACGTTGCTCTGATTACACTCCAGGTTGGTAAGGTTTTTATTATATATGGTGTGCATTCTGCTGACAACACATGCTTCCTCAATAGGAGCTTGAAGACGGATCTATCTTGCTACGTCTAGCACATATCTATGAGGTAATTTTATTGGTTGTTATTTATTTCTAATTGTCCGTCATGTGAGGCAAGTCTAATTCTGCTGGTGGTTAGGATGGCGAGGATGCTACACTGTCCACTGCTGCGGAAGTTGACATAAGGAACATGTTTGCTCACAAAAAGGTAACCTCGTTTCTTATTATAAACAAATTTTATATGAACTTCCAAACAACAGAAGAGGCTAGCCATGTCCGCTGGAGCAGCAGAACTAAATGTGGGGTTCAGAGTAGGAAAATTACAGGCAACATTAAAGAGTTTGGAATTCTCAAAATGGCACAATCATTAGAGATTATAGGCAATTATTAGTATTTTGAGATGGTAATAATTAACAGCATTATATCAGCTAATAATAATAAACCTGATTGTCTTACATAAGATGTTTATCAAATTTCAAATTTCCATATCAGCTGAAGTTATAGCCATATATGAATAGGTTGAAGCTGTTACTGAGCTGAGCCTTTCTGGCAATCAAGAGCGAAAAAGAATGAAGAGATTGAACTGGCAAGTCAAATCTGACAGCAAGGAGTTCATGGCCCATAAACGTGGTACTGTAGTTGACAATGATGAGTTTGTTGTGCAAATTGAACCCATGGAGATAAGGACATTTAGGGTGGTTCTTGATTCATAAGGAAATTGATGGGCCAAGATGCATGGAGGAGGATCGGTATGGTGATTCATTGCAATTTGATGTGTATTGGTGTATAATGTCCCAACAGTAATGTATCTTTCTGGGATACATTACTCACCATATTTCTAAGTATGTAAAGGAAATTGATTTGTTTCTCATAATCGAAGAGCTTACATATTTAAAGCATAGAAAAGTGACAAAAGTGATCTGCTTCTCATAATAGAAGAGCATACATATTTGGATCAAGAGAAAGATGACTAGTTTGAGACATGGCTAAACCTTATATCATCTTAGATTCCCTAGATTTTTATCGTACGAACTTTTACCTTTCGATTCCCAAGCAGTAGCTACCAAACACTCGAATGAGGGATGCAAGTTTGGACTTGACTATATTAGCCTTGACACTGCTAAAAAATCTAGTCAAAACATATTTTTGGTGGCGAGGTTTTATCTCATAGTCTTGAATATTTTCTATAAATGTGATCTATTATTTTCTTGAAGGCGAAGCTGCCTGGCCATTTTGGGAGGCTGGAATTTCTCTCCCTGAATGCTTTACAACTATGTAGAAACATATATTTTGAGCTGAACTCCTTGAACACAATTTTTGCAACCATTTGAATATGATTGCAACTTGCTCATGTTCATGTGGTAGTGGTCACTTGCATCCTCGTTAACCCAGCTCTAAAATTGCATGTGATGCCATTTCCCGTCGCGACATGTATGCACCATGAAGGTTCATGACTTCGTTTGTGTTGAAGTTGAGTTCTCACAGATCGACACCTTGCTCAGATTGACACCTTGCTCTTTTTTATCACGTTTTGGAAAGCTTGTTTTCTTCGAATTTGGGCGAATTCAATGCGAGGACTATCAATTTGGTGGGCATATTTTGTTTTTGTTCCAATGGAGTGGAAGGATCGATCCAGTTGGTTTCAACTCACCATCTCTTTTGTAATCTCGGGCCAAGAACATACTAGGTCCAAATTTACTATCGGCGATTTTCCATGGCGTGGATCAAATTGAATAGGCAGGTTGACAATGCCCAACTAGTCCAAACCCATGCTAACACCAGGAGGGTTAATGCAAAGAGGGCAAGGAAAAGGAGGACGGAACAAACACCCCAGAAAACTACAGCCATGCAGACTCCATCCAAGAGATGCAAGTGAACTGAACAACAGATGCTAGACATCTTAGAAGAGGTAAATGAGTATGGTATTTCAATTAAAGAGAAATCTAGGAGGCATAGGATTCCAGAGTCCACTATAAGGATTGACAACATGATAGTATTACCCATAAACAAAAGAAAGGCCTTCATGTCTCAACTCTCGAACAAGAGGAAGAGCTGTTTGCATGGGCCCTTGATAGGGCAAACTCAGGAATATGGGTTACCCTAAGTGCAGTCAACGCAAGGACAGCCCAAATGGCATGCCATGAGGACATTTCCAGTGTTAGTGGACAACCAGGTAACAATTGGTAGAAGCTCTTTAAGCAGAGGCACCCAACCATCACATTGAGAAGTGCACAGACTATGGAAAGAGCATGGACCCTAGCCATGAACCAACACAATCTGGACATGTTTATATTGGTCTCGAGTCAATCTATGAAGAGTTTAACCCCTCCCCTCCAGTCCCCCCTTCCCTCCCCCGGCCCTGCCCTTCAGGATTTGGAATGCAGACAAGACTAGGATATATGTAGGTAAGGTAAGGGGTTTGAATATCATTGCCAAGAAAGAGGCACGGGATGTGAAGAAGGTTGTGATGAACCCAAGGAAGTGGGTCTGGTATATGTTAATGCAGATGGACATAGATGCCAAACTTGTACATCTTCAAGGTTAAGAGAATGGAAGCATATTACATAACCAGGTGTGAGGAGGAGGATGTTCATATAGTAAAACTAAATGCATGGATGACCATTGAGCTTTTCAAGTCTTTGTCACATTTCATCTTCTTAGATAGTCATAGCAGGTCCGATACTCCTGTGCTATCTCTCGGATCAGGCGCTGGAAGGGAAGCTTCCGTAACAGAAGTTCGGTAGTCTTTTGATACTTTTGGATCTCTCTCAATGCCATGGTACCGGGCCTATACCTATGAGGCTTTCGTTGCTGAGTCGGCTTCTCGGGAAGGGTCTTGCCTTCTGACACGGGCCGGGGTTGAGCTTCGCCTTGTACGTGCTCCCCAACTTGCATGCCGTGCACTTCCGCCTCTATTTAACAGCAGGGGTTCCAGTCTGGTCTGGAGCCCGCTGGGTGTTCTGCTCCACATCCTGCTGAGTTTCGTGCTGGGTTTCTCGCTCAGCATTTTGCTTGGCGACTTGCTCGGCCTGCTGCTGTTGTGCCTGCTCAGCCTGCTATTGGGCAGCGTATGTAGCTGCTATACGCTCTTCCATCTCGGCGAGGCGACGGGTGCTGACCCTCCTCAGCAACTTAGTCTTGTATCTGTCCGGCCTAGCCTTGATATCTTGCTAAATGGGTAGCATGAGGTCCATGGTGAGGTTTGCCAGAATCTTGCCCCAAATAAAACTCTGGGTCGCCTCATCAAAGTGGTATGGGAGAAGGTTGATGGGATTCCCTGCAATTATAGCTTGCCCGTCTCCCAGGTAGACATACTCCCTACCTCGGGACTTCGGGTCGCCCGCTCCTTCTCTTGCGCGTCATTAGCTATGGCGAGGCCCATAATCCTTTGGGCCTCCGATTGGACTGCCTCATCTTCGCTAACTTCAATACAAGAAGGACGGTAAAACTTGACCAGCATCAAAACTTAGTCAGACTGCTCCACCAGAGTATACGGCTCCCCAAGACCGTTCAATTTCAGCAAGAAACACTCCATCAGGTGGAAAATAGGGCAAGGCAACCTATTTCCGGCGGCAAACCACTGGACAAGCTCAGTTAGGAAGAATTCGACCTTTTCCGGGTCCCCGGCGAGCTGCTCATTAAGCTCGGCAAAGATTTGTTTGACGTTGAGGTTGGAGTAGCTCATAAAACCCCGAGTGCGGGCCATGATCATTTGCACACGAGAAGGTACGGAAGTAGGGCACCTGTATGGCAGCAATGGCGGCAGCCAAGGTCACAGCTATGGGGAACAAGGTCTGCTCTGGCGACTATGGCGGGCGGACGAGGCGGCGGGCGAAAGAGAAGCGAAAATAGAAAAATAACCATCACTTTTTAAATTTTAAATTTCAAAAAAAAAGTTTAAAAAAAAAAAATTATACAACGGAAATACGCGTCACTTTTTATACGCAAAAATACTCGGGTGTGATAGAGAATTTTCGTGTTTAGTTTTAAATTCTAACATTCGATTTTTCCAAACATGCCCCTTTGGCTCTAGGGCCTTTTCGATATTGTTTTGACACCGTCACACCTATGCTCCTTGGTCAATTGGACTGTCCCAGACGCTTGATGCAAGAATCGCCTCCATCCGAGTTACCTAGAAAAAGCTATAGCCCATAGAAACAAGAAACCTCGTTCTCCCAACTTAACATAACTCTATTCTAATAACTCACACGTTAATCCCTAGCTAGCTTATTTCACTCATAACTAGGCCAACACTCATACTATGGGATTGGGGTAGTTTATCCTAAATTAAAGTCCCCTACAACTAGCCAATCTAACTGGTTAGACTATGGCTAGTGCAATGATTTGGTCCATCAAAATCATGCTCTGATAACACTGTGACGCTCCCAGAATCTATACGATGCTCCCATCATACAAATACGGGAAATTCCCCTCCCGTGGCGACTACATCACCATGGAAAGGCCCTCCGTCTAACTCGGACCACTTGGGATGGCCAAGTGTCCGGGTGAAAGGCATTAGGGCAGATTTGGGATCTCAAAATGGCCTCATAAGAGCCATTCCACGTCAGATTTCTTATTCTCCTCCCCAATGCCATGTAGACTACCTACCCTTCATAATTATAGATTCTCACGGATTTTGAGAGATCGCGCATTTATTGTCCCATTTTCACATATTAAAAACAAATTATAAAAATTTATGGCAATAAAGCATCGCGGCTAATGGTGATGGCTTACTGATATTCACAAGGCAAAGGAACTTGAATATAGAAAAATGATGATTGATGTTGAAGAGGAGGGCGCTGATGATATCCATTCCTCATTGAGAAAGAAACAAGCTTGAGATGCTCTATCGGACTTATTCCCATATATACAACGAATTTGTGGAAGCCCCTGGGTGCATGCACCTCCTAGGGCGCATGCACTTGATTTTTTTAGAAATGGGACAGTTATGGAGTGAAGAAGGCATGGAGAAATCCCACAAGTAGCCAAGGTAGCTTTTTTCATAGAAGCATTGAAAGGGGTGGAGGAAAAATAGCCACCAACCCTCTTAGATATATGACAAAACGGAGATATGATTAATAGCTATGCCAAAATAACTTACTGTGTTGAAGAGGAGGAGATCACCGGAATAGCATCGATCAAAGAAGTACCCCTTTAAAGACGGGGAAATATCCGTGGAGATGCTAATAAATGACGTTATACTTTGCAACACAAAGAGTTCATTCGTTCATGAAGTACAAAAGTTATGGTGCTTGTGTTTAGATACCTTTAATACAAGAAGTCTTTGACTAATTTTCACAATCATTCGAGACACTTGGCCTACGAACCCTTGGTTGGGATACCTTTATTGTGTTTATATTCATAATCTTTTTTTGTTTCTTTTGTACATGTGACGGGGCTTTGTCCCACGCTCTAATTTGGTCCCATAACCCGATTGGGTTTCCGTGGACGAAAAGAACTCTATCTTATCTTATCTTTAAAAATTCATTGCTATCTTAACTTATAGCAAAAATGAGTCTTAAAACTATTTAAGTAGTAGAAGATCTCTTTGACTTATTATCCATTTGATGACCATTTTCTAAGAAAATATGATATGTGTTATTAACATTCATAAAACTTATGAACATTGGACGCCAAAGCCATTCTTGTTTAAAGCGGATCATATGACACAAAATCATCGTTTGTAAAAATAATTGCATATAAGAAATTCGCATGGTGTGATCCTTCCGTAAAAAAGTAAATAGAAACACAAATATTGAACTTACAACTTAAGATAAGCAAATAGTCTCTTACTTACACTTTTACTTTAAAACAGATTTTAATGTTATTTTTGTATAATACAAGAATTTGTCACGGCGGCAGTCGCCGCCGCTAGTTTGTTCTTTTTAGTGGGTGCTTATGTTACGATGATTTTCAATTAACTATTTTCTTATGAAATTGATGTCACTTCTTAAGTTTTCCATTGCTTTGAAATTGATGTCACTTCTTAAGTTTTCCATTGCTTTAAAGTATGATATTTACATACAAAAGAGGTAGGTACCATATATAATAACATCTTTATAAAAAATATAGCATTTGTGATATTATCTATCTGAAGAATCTAATTTCCTTATGTGTTAGTAAGAGAGTTGGACAGCATGCAAAGTTAGGTAGAAGAAACAACAAAGAAATAAATTCCAGAGCAACAACTAGAAAGACAATGTTTTATATGAGAATTGCATTGCAGACAATAGAGAAATGAATGAAACTGTAATGCTTGCATTATGTGAATTTAAATGCACGGTAAACTAACGAGTTAAGAGCTTGCCACAATAGAAACGAAAAAGAGGCAACAAACAAAATATTTACGTCAAAGCAAGGGCGAAAGGGGAAAAACTTTTTTCACAGAGGCAGAATAGTTGGTTGGGACACACAAAACACAAATTCATAGAAGCAGAATGGCTGGTTCACCCCATTTAGAAATTCTGATACGGTTAAGAACATAATACTTTTGGGAACGCTATCAAGTTTGAGGCAAATCTTGATGAAGGCCTTTGCAATGTTTTGAGATTGCAATAATTGTCTTACATTTTTTTGTTTTGTGGCCACATGTCATCCAAAACCTTGAGAACAACCATCTAATACGTCTACTTTGTTAGGTTGGAAGACTAGTGCTGGTTGAAGACTCATGTCTTTGCTTTAATGCCTTGAAAGGCCTCCCTGGTAGTCCTCTAATCCATTACTTTGCACATTTTGTGTTAGTGACTTTCAAAAAAATTAACATTATGCAAGAAGATTAATAAATGGGGTGTCTGATGTGGCTCTGAGTGTCTTGGCACTTGTTTGGCACTTATTCGGGAGACTAAGCAAAGGACAGTCTTTGAATAATCATATTTATTTACAAAGCTTCATTTATTGGCTCGAAGAGTCTTTGAATAATCATATTTATTTACAAAGCTTACTGTGGCAAACATGGTTGGGTTTGGCAAAGCTCATAGTTTTATGGAAGTTTTAGCAGGGTGGCCAACCACCGACGCCCACCGACGCCTCCTTCCACGTAACCTAGCAAATCAAGTTTGACTTCGCTTTCAGTTTGGGGTTCGCTTGGCGACTCTCGTTTCGCTGGGCGAACCCAGTTGGATGGCCAACTTCCTTTCGGGTGCCATTCGAAGCACCGAACATGGTTGGGTTCAAAGCTCATAGTTTTATGGAAGTTTTAGCAGCTGAACAGAACCTAGCAAATCAAGTTTGGTTTCAGCTTAGATGGCAGTGTTCTCCCCACAAATGATGGGAGCTCAACCCAAAAATTACAGAAGTGTTAAGATTTGATCCAAGTTACTGTAGGCATGAGAAGTGCAGTCCCCATTCTTACACATAAATCCGTTGAGAATGCTCTGTTCATTTGAACCGCATGAGAGAAGAGCTTTTCTCATTTCATAGTGAAATCTAAGTAGTCTTTAGATTTGCCTAATATTTTATTGAATGTTGGTTTGTCTCTGTTACCCATGCAGTGCTATCGCGATGCAGGCAACAGCGGATGCAACAAAAGCATTGTCGGGCAGGTTTGAAAGTGCCTGTCGCCAGATTAGAGCCCCATTTCGCCCGATTCATTGATCTTATACAAATGATATTTCGCTATGCATGAATATAAGCATTACACTCCCCTTTTTTCAGACTGCAGATCATTTTTGTTCTATAAAACATCAGAATAAACTCCTTAGAAATATTTGCACTGATTTAGATGGTTAAATCTTTGGGAAAGGCATAAATTCATAACCTACATAGCCATCAAGCTCACAGTGAGGGCCATGCGACCAGACAACTCGCTGTCGCAAAAAGGATCCAGCATTTACGCTCTTCGAGAAAAGCCGAGATTCTACCTCCGCAAATATATTAACGGCAAAGCTTTTGCAAAATTTTTATCAGAACAGGGATGCTTAGACGAAAGAGA
The DNA here is from genome assembly GCA_021234155.1 of Isoetes taiwanensis. Classification (NCBI taxonomy): domain Eukaryota; kingdom Viridiplantae; phylum Streptophyta; class Lycopodiopsida; order Isoetales; family Isoetaceae; genus Isoetes; species Isoetes taiwanensis. Next base: position 4,863,590 of record JAJEKV010000037.1, read on the forward strand.
CGATTGCCACAGGAATACTTATTAAACTTTCCTCCTATAATTTTTTCGACCATAAACCAACACCAGCTACCACAAACGGCTGGCTTCAACTTGAACTTCAACGTTAGTTCGGCTCCTCCATTTTTATAACACAGAGGGATCTACATCTCTCTAGAACCCAAAATCGAAGCCTCTAGAAACCCCTAATCAAGGCCACTAGAAGAATCGGGAGTTCTATAAGCTTCCAGAAACACCTGCATTCTTCCAATTTTTTTTGTGCTTACACGTTTGCAATTCTAAACATAGACAATATATAAGCTATATTTAATTTAAGCTTAAGCTATATTTAATTTAAGCTGCCCACTTGTTGTCCATATTACAATTATATATTAGAGATAACATCAAGATGGAACATAGCAAATTTGTATGGTGTGACCTACTTTCTTGTTTGTTGTTAAATTAAATATAATATAAACACAAATACCCATTTCAATAGCCTCCCATTTGCATGTGAAGCTCTAAGCCTATTTCAAATTGCAAACACCAGCACTTTGCACTTTAAATAAGATATTTTTTTCTTTCATTTTACTTGAAAGCTATTTTTTTCAAGGTGGATCACACCAAACGAATAATACATATGCAAAAAAAAAGGGACACACTAAATTCGCATGGTGTGATCCACTTTCTTATTTGTTGTCAAAATAAAATTAAACACAAGTACCCATTCCTATTTGCATCTAAAATGCTTTACCACCATCAAGTACATAAGTTATTAACCCTTTTCAAAGAGCATATCCTTTTTCAAGAAGGATCACACAAAGCGAATAGTACATATGCAAAAAAAAATGGAACACACTAAATTCGCATGGTGTGATCCACTTTCTTATTTGTTGTCAAATTAAAATTAAACACAAGTACCCCTTCTTCTTTAATGCTTTACCACCCCAAGTACATAAAGTTATTAGCCCTTTTTAAAGGGCATATCGTTTTTCAAGAAGGATCACACCAAACGAATACATATGCACAATAATTTCGCATGGTGTTACGCTTTCTTATTTGTTGTCAAATTAAAGTTAAACACAAGTACCTCTTCCTATTCGCATCTAAAATATTTATCACCCCAAGTGCAAGTACTTTAATAAACGGGCACGTCACATATCCACACTTTACTTTAAATAAGACACACATATATATGTTTCTTTTATAAAAGATAATCAAAGTAATTTTACTATTGGAAGTCATATTTTTTCAAAAAGATCACACCAAGCGAATTATGTATACGCTAAAAAGTTGGAATACACTAAATTCGCATGGTGTGATCCACTTCCTTGTTTGTTGTCAATAGATAATAACATCAAGTCTCTCATCAATAGTCTCCCATCTATATATCTAATATTAAAAGCAAAATGGGATAATCTGTGTGCCATCTTAGCCCTCGATTTTTTTACTTTAATTTCATCCCTTCAATTTACCAGTTTTTTTTCGCAACCCGCGCTTCCTATTTCCACAACCCGCGCTCTATATGTAGACGAAATGGGTTGATCGATTACCTTGGATAATCCATAACATTATGCTTTCCTTGCCGGAATAGAAGATTTGAAACTGGCCTCTAACTCGAAAAGGATGCCCTCACCTTCATTTTAACAGCAAAATCTCCCAAGTGATCATGTGGCCGGCCCTTTTGTTGCCTCTTGTCTACCTTCATTCTGTGCTGTAATGGTGTCGTGGAAAACGAAGAGCCATTGGGACGAGGTAAGTTTCTAAACGATTTTCTTTTCGGTACAGGATCGTCCGCATATCAGGTAAGTTTTTTTAACATGCTGATATTTGCGGGCAATATAAAGGCGGAGGGAACAAGGGAGGCAGAGGACCTTTTTTAGCCATACTCCAGGTTTCCCATCAAAACCTTAATCAATTTCTATCTTTTCTGTTGACAAGTTGTATTATAGGAAAGATCTTGGATGGTAGTAATGGAAATCCATAACTACTTTTAAATGAGAAACTTGGGAAGGGCCTTAATTTTGTTGTTTTGGTGCACAAGAACAGCAGCCGGACCTCTACGGATAGATTGGGCTGATGCATTTCTATTTGAATTTGGTGCATAATGGATTTTGGTGTTGGTGCATGATAAGGCTCTATTCGTGGCAATTATCATTATTAGGGTGAAGCGATATGAATACAGCAATGATCTCTTCCAGGGGTTCTAAGATTATTCCCCAGTTTCTTCATCAATCACTCTCCTTTGTTGCTATACTTCTATCATGGTGGCCATGGAGCAACCCTACAAGCCTGTCCCGGCGACTGTCTCCATCGCCATAGATAAAGTTCAACTTATGCAGGTCATGGAAGCATGAGAGGCAGAGTAATGGCAAATACCCAATTTTGGCAAAGGCACCCCAACCTTTGGCAGTTTTTTATGGTCAATTAAGCCACGTCTTTCATTTTTGCAAGGAATGAGGCCTCGGTCTCTTCAGCTGATGTTTTCTTGATTGCAACATTTAACTGTCAAGATTGTTTCTTTAGTGGAGGGAGTACTTGAGCTGTTTTCTTTTCCCAGCCTCAGATGCATTAGGGTTTTTTTGAGATTAAAAAAGGGCCTTCAAAACATGCCAACTAAGCCAAATGAAGATAAATGAACTACCAAATCAGAAATCAGAGCCTGACGGGTCCAGTCAACAAAACTGTTATAACTAACTCACTGGATCACATTTTCTAGCATAACTATTGATAGAAAAGTCCAAATAAGCTCTCGTTTAGTGCAATAGATAGATCTCGTTGAGATCTTTCCAACCTTAGGTGTCAAAACTCCAAAAAATATGGCCATTGTTTACTATCCTACGGGGCTGAAAGATATGCAAATCACCCAAGATTGGAAGGATCTCAATGAGATATATCTATTGCACAAAAAAAGAGCTCATTTGGACTTTTCTATCAACACTTATGCTAGAAAATGTGATCCAGTGAGTTAGTTATAACTGTTTTGCTGACTGGATTACCAGTTCTGTTTTCTGATTGGTAGTTCATATAGCTTAATCAGGAGTTCTTAGAAGGCCCTTTTATGATCTCAAAAAATTCCTAATGGATATGTGGCCTGCTTCATTTTAGGTCATGAGCAAGAATCTTCTGTACAATAAGCTCCATCACCTTCAAGTCCTCCAGTTTCTCCTCCATAGTAATAATTATGTTGCATTAACAATGCCAGCAGTCCCACAGGGTGAAGAAAACCATGATATTTAAGTACTAGGAAAACAGACAATCAGGATTCTAGAAGTGATAATTCCAAGCCTTTTGCATGTTCGAACATAAATTTGGGTTCTCCAGCTTCATGATGTTTTGTGCTTCTTTGACTAGAATTATCTGATAGTCTTGCAGATTTTCCAGAGTCGTGAGAAAGTTTAAAATTGCTTTGGACTCCCTCTGGACTACTACTTTGCTGTGTGGTTTATTATCGGCAATGTATGGATATTTGGAGGTCACTCTTCATCAAGCGAAGCTCCAAACTTATATAGGTGTGATGGAGGTTACTTCCTATTGATGTTTAAAAATTCATCTTACATCTTCCATGTTTTTGCAGGCTTGCATTCGTTATGCGATGCGATGCCTTTTATTTTGTGTGCCACAATAAGTTTTTTTTTTTGAAGAACGTGTTTTACTTCATATTATACACTCAAAATATTACAAAGTACTTCCAGAAGTAAGAAATGTCCCTGAAGCATCAATCACTTTTAGATGATCACTCCATATTGGAATTTTAATACGATCAGGCCAATTGGAGATCTGAAACTGCCTTGCATTATTGCTGCATTAGGCTTCCATAAAGAGCAAACAAATGAAAGAGGTGCATCCACTGAGGCTATTGGTGCACAGCTTAAGTCATTTACATAAGCATGCAGAGCAAATTTTACCCTTGCCAGTTCTGAATGCTTTAGCTTGCCTTTTTCGATCTTGTTGTTTCTGATTATGTTTAGATCTGTTTCTATGTAGTATTCTTTTCAGGCTATGCTAAGCTGCATATCCTTTATTTATTGTAATGAACGGGACCCTCAAATTACGCCTCTATTGCGTCTAGTTTATCACACGGAATTGGCTTCCGGAAGTTACGGAGCGGCGCCGCCGCCGAGCTATTTTGCATAGAGACAGAGATTCAGAGATTCAGGCGCTCCGCTTTCAACCAATAGATTCAGAGATTCAGGCGCTCTGCTTTCAACCATATTCAGGGATCCACGAACTCGAGGCATATACTCCGGCCTCCGGATTTGATGAAAGTCCAAAGCTTCCAGACAGATTTTTGCAAGAATGGGGCAGAGCAAGGGATTTTTTGGATATGGGCCACTGTCGGATCTGTGTGCAAAAACTGGAGGCAAACAGGTTGCCACTGTCGGATCTCTCTGCTCGGGCTGTGCGCAAAAACTGGAGGCAAATCATTCCTTCGCCCCATTTCTTGAAGCTTCTGCTACATTTCTCAAGCCCGGAATGTCATCCACTACCTCCACCATCGCTGCGAAATCCTGTAAAAGAGCTTGGATCCTTTTTTTTTTGTTACGGCGAAACTTGAGGGTCCCGTTGCATTACGCACGGGAAAATCTCTCCCTCGGATTTTCCAGGAGCTAATCCGCTTGGCGGCGCCGCCAGCGGTGGTCGCGAATTATCTCCAGGAAAATCCTCGGGAGAGATTTTCCCTTATACATAATGTTTTGATGTGTGTCTGTCGTCCGTCAAGCCCTAAAATTTAAACGGCTCAGATATTTTACTTAAAAGTTGGACGGTCCTTATTCTTTCATATCTTTTCCTCCTCCATCAAATTGGCCCGCAGAAAAAACGGGCGATGAAATTTCTCTTGTGTGCGCAAATTGACCTCTGCAGTATATCGACTAGGAAGGACAGTTTATTCTACTAAATTGGCACTACTACAAAATATGGCCGAACTAAGGAGCTTTTCCTTTTGGGGCTTATTTCTTATTCTAATAATTTCTGAGAATGCCATTCCTTAGGCTGCCTACTTGGTATTTCCATCTACCTGTATCGGCCTAAGGCTACATTAGCTCTGAGCTGGCCACAACATATAAATATTCTTCGATCATACAGGCTGGTAGAATGCTGGTATTTAAATTTAATAGGCCTCTATGAAAAACCACCGTGGAGGCTTCTACCAACAATATGGCAGCATATTGCTCTTCTGTTGCAGGGAATTTAGTACTATGAAATCAGAACAAACATCTTGGTTCCCAGGCAGCAGAGGATTCTTTTCTTTGCGTGGAGTTGCAGGGCAGGAGAATGGGTATGTCTTTGTTATTTATTTGCTTGGGCACTGACATTTTGATTTGGAACATATGGAACATCTATATGTTTTCCGCCATTAACAGCAAAAATTGGATGCTTAATTAACCTCTTTTCTACACCACGAGCATGTGGGATTGGGACCTCTTAGAGCATGTGGATGTGTTATGCAATAGATGCAATTGAACATGGTTTTGTAGGTGTCATGCATGCTGCCCCTTTATAATACAATGGCAAACATCTTTGAATGGTCAAGGAATATTTTGCTTCAAGATTTACATATGTGGGTGTTCTTGCAAGTGGTCATCATTTCCGTGCTTTTGGAAACTCACAATCGAGCAGTGTTATGAAATCAATGCAATAGAGAAGAATGTGTATCTTATTTATTAGGGCCTCCTTTAGTTCCTAACAGGGCACATGGAAGAAGTGCCCTGCTTCATTTTCATGCTATCTTCAAAGACACTTTTTTCTTCTGCTTAACAACTGAAACAGCTGTGAAGAATGCCAAATTATTGGATCCTCAAAAGTCTAAACAAGGCACTGATGGCGTAGCTGCAGAGCCTCTTGCTAGCTGCTTTAGTTACACGAGGGGCAATACAGGTAGTATAGGTTCATGTTTCTTTGATTTCAAGAGCAAGGAGGTTATTCTGAAATAGGCACCAAGCAGGTTGTCAGGTTGTCTTTCAACACAAAAAATATGTGCACTTTATTTTCCTTGAAGGGGAATGGGCTTGACCAAGAAGATCTTGCTCCATTTCAATAGATCAAACTGAGGCCGGAAGGAAGTCATAACATTTTCGTTGTCTTGGCCAGTTATTTTGTGTGGAAAAATTGCGCAAAGGACTAATGCAACTCTTTAAATCCAGGTAATGTGTAATGCTGCTCTGATTTAACTTTTAAAATGCATGCTGTTGTGCAAGCATTGGATTAAATTATGACTCTTATAGCTACTAAGTTAAAGTCGTTCTTAGCTCATGGGAGCACCTCCAGTAGTTGAAATATTCCATCTTAGAAGCATTTAACCTAAGTTCCATGGGAATTTAAGATAAAGGGGTTCCTGGGGTCCTACATTTTCATTGTCTTGCAGATGGGCCATGAAGTTGTTTTGCAGCTAGACTTGAATGGATACATGCAATTTTTTGAAATTTTGTGAGTTTGCTTGCTGGCTTAAGACAAAATGATGGAATGTGATCCTTCTGTTGCTCCATCAAATGTGATTCAAGGACATGCTCTCAAATATACAATTTGTTTGTGCTTTAAAAGATTATAGCAATCTGGAAACTTTAATTGTTGGTAGGATATCATGACTTAATAGTTTGAGGCATCTGCATGTTTAGAAGGTTCATTTTATACCAGTACATTTTTTGGTTCCCAGAGTATTTTGATAGTATTATCTCTAGAAGGGAGTACGTTAAACCATATTATATTTTGAGTATGAAACTCATAATATTAGATTTTTATTGTTGGCAGAGATCTATGAAAGGTATCTATGATTGAGCATGTTCATATTTAGACTTAATGTTGCCATTAAGATTTCTGAGTAAATATTTACTACAAGGCATTTACCAGATTGGATTATTTAAACAGAAGCAATCAACAGAAGTTCAAGTGCCTTGAACCATCAGTTCACAAGCTCAGGTCTAGGTGCAAATGGCTCTGTCAATAAGAGCCATATTCTAGGAGTCATATTCTAGGAAAGCATGTACTCATGGCAGGTACCTCTTTGCATTGGATTAACATAGATGAATGATACCTAAGCGAGAGAGATATGGACACTAAAAACCTGAATATAGTTCACGGTCTGCAATAGTTACCTCATGAGCTGCTGAAGATGAATAGGAGAATGGTTGGCAGATTTGCGAGCTTTGCAATTGTATTCCTTTTAGCAACGACGGACATACGAACAGACTGCAAAGTAGCTAGAACTTGCTCATGAATTCTGGTCAAACATGAATTTCTTTTTAGTAAGAACAACATTTTTGTACAAGAGATGATAAATTAATTTACTATTTTAATATCATAGCCCACTTAGTGTAAAAAGAAATCGTTCTGTGTGGGGAGAGAAATCGATCTGTCTAGATTTGCAACTAAATTCGTGTTAGTTTTTTCTTCATCAATAACACATTAGTTTATATTATCTTCAATAAATGGAAAAAGGGATCTAATTTATTTGCAAGTTAGTGTTGTCAATGCTTTATTAAAGGTACGATGCGACATAAATGCAATGCCATTGATATGATTTGATGTCTTTGTTATGGATGTATAGAGATGTTAGTTCTAATATAATAGCCCATCAAATAGCACACCCCATTCTTATGCCCAAAACAACTTGGACTTCTATTGAGACTTGAATTACTTCGATTATCTAAATGCAACAAAATGCATTAGATGTATTCGAAGCAATGATATAGCAGTTCTCCATCCTATAAATGTCAGGATAACAACGGCCTGATAGCCCAGCAATGACATAGCAATTTAAGTTCAACATTCTAGCCCAACAATGACATAGCAATTAAAGTCCAATCCTATAAATTCCAGAACAAACTGCCTTATATCCTAGCAACGATATAGCAATTTAAATCCAATCCTATAAATGTCAAGATAACAATCATCTAATAGCCCAGGAGTGACATAGCAATTTATGTTCAATCCTATAGCCTAGCAATGGCATAACAATTTAAGTCCTACCCTATCGACCAGCAATGCCATAGCAATTTAAGTTTAATTCTAAGACAACCACCGCCTTATAGCCCTACAATGACATAGCAATTTAAGTCCAATCCTATAAATGTCAAGGCAACAAATGCCTAATAGCCCAGCAATGACATAGCAATTTAAGTTCAACCTTCTAGCCTAGCAAAATATAAGTCTAGAGTCTACGAAAAAATCCTTAATATATAAATATTTACAAAGAAGGTGTCCATTTGATATCATGGGCTCAATTATTTTAATAGATAGATACATCGATATATAATTACAACTTTTAATGTCCCGAGAAGCCAAAATTTATGGGACACACACCCGGATGGGGCCTGACTCCACCAATGTACATCGCTAAAGTGGGTTCTTCCTCCACTAACTTTACAACGATCATAGCCACTTTCACTACGAGACATGTCATGTCAATTCTTTGCCTTTTAGATATTTTTAAAATAATGCCCTAGAAAAAGCCCAACAATGCTGGGCACTTTTTCTAGTTTGTATATAATATATGTATCATTGAAAATTATATTATATTTTATGAATTAAACTTTTTCAAAGAGGGTCACAAAAGCAAATTACAAATACTTAATCAATAAACCAACACTTTACCAACAACCAAAGCTTTATTAAATAAGATTTTTATGTTATTTTACCAAAGCTAACAATGTTTCCACATGTGACACTTTGTTAACTGACCCAAAAGCTCATGAATGCGACATTTTACACATTATATCTTTGGAGCTTTTGTGTCGTGGCATTAGCAAACACCTCTCATAAAGAAAATAGTTTGTACTCATCTTTTCAACATCCCTGGCTGCACAACTTATCAAACATTTCTTCATTGCAAGGGCATCATTCTCATAACTTTGAAGCTTGCACAATTCGCTTAAAAGAGGTTATGGAACGACTTTCAAGCTCGGCTGCCACAACAATAGAACGACTTTCAAGCTCGGCTCCATGGTCATTCCTTGTTAAGGATAGCATTCTCATTCACGAGCCTATGGATAGATATCCTTCCACCATCATGCCTTCATTTTTTTGTAAGTGATGAACTGCGGAAGCAATGTAGGAGCATTAGGAGAAATGATGGATGCAACCAGAGATATAGATCAGGCGTTGGATCATTAAGAATAAATGGCAGGGAGCAATATGATGAATGGGCAGAACTGAAAAGTAGGAAAACTTCAGAATGACAATTTGGGTAGTAAGAACATGGTATGTAACGTATGTTTGCTTGTCCGCACATTGCCTCACCATTGTCGCTTAACTCTATGCTCGCCCATTAATAGTATAACACACTTAACCATGAATCTATGGAGATATAACCTCCCACTTCTTAACCTTGAGTGTTCTATAAATGGGGCAAAAACATAGACACTACTAGAGACATGGATTCCAAATTAAGAGTGGAGACGGAGAGGATGCACGTAGCGGTGCTAGAGTGAACAATAGAAATCTTGGCGCCAAAATTTGATAAGGTGGTTGGTGCATATGGGCATGTGCACAGTAGGCGGACAGTAACATCACAGATGATGTTACTTGCTTTACAAACCGAATTTTAGGGGCAGCAACCAATATTTTTGGTTTGACAAGAGGTGGCAACATAAGAGCTGATTCGATAAGGACTGTAAAACAGCGCGGAATATGATCCCTAAAGGGATGCTATTAAAGCCTAAATGGTACACTGCTTTGTTCAAATGGAAAAAGCGCATGTTTATGCGCCAAAGGCAGACTTCTTTGCATAAGAAGTTACAGGAACACCCTAAGCTTTTCTAGAACACCATTCAAAAGCCCTCGTCATTCCCGTTGGATCCACAAGAATTGTTTGAATATGTCAAAGCTATTTATGATATGCCTTCTGAACAGATGGCCAGCATGCTTTCTAATGGAGATCTCTTCTCAGAGGAGGATGTGAAGCACGCACTGCAGGAAATGGCCAATGGCAAATCACAGGATCTGCAGGGTATAAGTGTGGAGCTATTCAAATGGGGTGGCAGTATCACCATAAAGGTATTGACAACCCTCATTAACAAGGCAGTCGTAGAAGGCTTCCCCACGCATTGGAAGGAGAATAGAGTTCATCCGATCCACAAAAGCGGGGACAAGAAGTTGGTTAGCAACTATAGAACCATACTGATTGGCAATACTTTCACAAAAATTGTGGCCATGCTTCTTGAGCATAAGCTGAGCCTCTGGGAAGAAGAGCATGGGAAACGCTCCCTATTCCAAGCTGGCTTCAGGAAGGACCATTGCACGCTAGATCACGCTTTGGTATTGCGGGCTTTATTTGAGAATGCTAAAAGACCAACGCGCTCCCTGTACTTGGCGTTTATCGATTTTTCTAAAGCTTTTGATACAGTTCCGAGGAGGAACTTGGGACAGAGAATGGAGCAATTAGGTGTGCCTGTTGAGATTAAAGTAGCAGTTTCTCAACTCTACTCAGAAGTTATTGTAAAACTGTCCAACCAATTTGATGCAAAGGTCCTTAGCACTATAGGCGTGAGACAGGGTTGTCCCTTGTCACCAACACTATTTGGGCTCTTTATAGATGAACTAGAAAATTGCCCACCGTTGGTGGGCTTTCTGTGTGATTATACCAAGGCAGTTCAAGCATGAAAAACATTAGTGGTTGTTTGAGCAATTTCCTATGTTCAAAATGCAATACATCGGAACTAAAATTGTGATCGATGGGAGGTTGCTGGTGTTAATGAATATTTGATTATGTTTGTCTTGTAACTTAGTTAAAATGCAGTGACTTGTTGCCTTGTGGTTGATGTTAGGATTTGTATTTTGTTTGATAGATTCTTTGATTCGTTGACATATTGTATTGGATTAATGTCTTGGATTGTAATTTTTTGTCGGTCTTGATTCATGTAGTTGTCATGTTGTACAGACAGTCGGAATATATGTGGAATACATTTCGTCTTTGCTCAAATATATTGGTATAATTTGCCTTCGTTATCCTAGAAATAGATATTAAATTAGATTGTTATTGTTCAATAGGTTTGTTGGATATGGTATTTATTGTACCTGTGTTGTTATTTCATGCAGTTCATTTGCATTGTATCCTAGAATTTTTTCTGCTTCGTCATTGAAGGTGGTGGCCCAAGTTTCGCCAGTTGAGTCTATCAATTTGCATAGAGAATATATCTGCGGTGTGTATTCGTTTAGAACGGAAGCTTCATTGGTATATTGTTTAGAATTGAATTGTATTCATTAATTTTTACCTTTTAGAAATTGATGTTTTGATGCGGCAGGTTTGACACCATGTTGTCGATGTTTCGTATTGAACTTTTTTCTTGCAAGAGTTGCATGCAGTGTAGCACATTTGTTGGTCTGGATTTATGTAACTTATAGACGCTCTGTCAATAAAGGGTTTAGCCTTTTAATTTACAATTAAAAGGCCCTTTGAATGAAGCCCGAGATAAGCCCTTAAATAGAACAGTGCAAAATAGAGCCGACAGGGGCAAGTAACTTGGTGAAGAATTGCAGATAAATGGAGTTTAGAATTGCAACGAAACTGTTCGAAGGAAAAAACTGTTAGGGTGAGCCTCCTTACCTTTTTAGCTCTCAAGGTCGTTACCGAAGGCGAATCGCGCCAATGGTTTTCTGTTATGCGTTTTTTTACAGAAAAAATAGTTTTTTAATTTTTGAAGCCACGTCACTCTTAGAGAGAAGATTTAGCAATAGTATTGGTTTTGTTCTTGGAGACTTATAGCATACAAATGGTTGTAAGGTTTTGGAAAGCTTTTAAATGGACATGCCAACTAACTTCAAACTTCAAAGCCTAAGTGCATGGGACAAAATATAACCTATTGTTGGGATTTCCTTGGGAAAAGTTGTGCAACAACATTGTGATTGTTGAGATTGAGTTGGTGTGCATTATTGAAAGAGCGTAATATAGCTATAGGTAATCCATTATCAATTGTGTGATGCACATATGTCCTAAATTATGTAGCAAGTTATGGTGCATGGAGACCATGTTTTTTATGGTGGTCTATTTTGTTTTAACAGGAATACTACATCGCTCTAAGACTGATACATATGATAGTTTAATGTGTAAACAACACTTTATGCTACATAAATATTAGCTTTGCAATAATGCATGGCAAGAGAATCACATATAACGCTAAGCAGACAGAAACAAATTGGGCTTCCACAGCCTTGTCATAGCGTACGGGTTTTTACGATCTGGATATTGATGATTTCAAGAAATGCAGTCGTATAGAAAACAATTTGCACGTTCACAAACACAGAGCGCAGCCTCTGAAATCTTGAAGGAGATGAGATTGAAAGCTATGTGTGCAGAAACCTCTTAACTATATGAAGCTCTGAAACACTTGAAGCCCATAATGTGGAAATCGCCACAAAATAATACCTAATCGACCAATTGTTGAAGATTTTTTTATGTAACAAATGAAATACTGAGTCAACAAAGAGAAATGAGCTCTTAGAATGTTGTATCCATCAGTGATGTCATTTGGTTAAAAGTTTAATTAATTTTGATGCGGATTCTTAATTTATTTGCCTACTATTTTAAGCTATTCCTCCTGATATCTTTGTTTCGCTACTGGAATCAAAAGGTTCGCATGATCTGTCTTCGTTCTTCTAAGCAAAGCAATTTCTTATAGCATAGCTACTTATTTGTATGGTGTCTTCTTGAAGAAACTCTATATAATGTCCTCTTCTAGGAGATGGGAGTATAGATGTCGGAGAGGCAATGCCTCGAACTTTTGTGAGTGGCCTACCAAGTCTGAAAACTACTTTTGAAACCATTTATGCAATTTAGCGATTTTGGTCGCTTGGGTTACGCCCACGCCTCAAAGAGAGCTATTACAAAAATAGGATAAACTTGCTGATAGCACTATCAAGCTTATTTTCATTCGATATAGAAAGGGCAAAGGTGTTATAATCCACTTACCAAACAGGTTCTCTCATCTTGCAGCATGCAATTTGTTGAATTGCAAATTGTTGAACTGCAAATTTGTTGAACTGCAATTCATTGCCTTTGCACTATAGGAACCATGTCGAAGGCCTGTAACCAATCATTTGAGCAGCTGTAACCAATCATTTGACTGCTCATTTCTACAGAGAGGTTTTTCTTTCGACATATAACTTTGTAAGTAGGTAATCCCAGTAAGATGGTTTGCAATCATGTGTTTTGCTTAGTAATCAAATGCGGGGTAAGACCTTTTACTCAATGGACAAATGCCGTCAATTTCTTCTTAGTACTTCATACTATTACCCGATAGTTGCCTTAGATTAGAAACAGGGGTGCATAAAATAGAAGTACAAAAACAAAAATCTTATAACATACAATATCCTGACATGTCCTCCACAGTATATTAAGATAGAACTTGCCTATCAATGGCAGGGTCCCACTCTTTCACATCAACACCATTTGTGATATAGATTTGTGCAACGTCTGCAATGAAGAGAATATAAGATATATGTCATAGATAATTCTGTAGCATTATACAAATTGTTTTGCTGTAACCTCTTGCATTTCCTTTTTGCATATTAATTTTCACAAAATGGTGAAGGCTGAAATCTTTGTAGTAGCGACCAAAACTGAGACAAATTGATTCAGCTGGGAACTCGCTTAATTTAATGCTAGATGTAGGACCTTTAGACATAAGATAGAGCCACACAAGATTTATATCCTTTGTTACATGCTCAGGAGCAGGAAGAAAAGCAGGGCAAGACACAAGAAAAGGCAAAAGGAAGCATCAAACTGCTCGATTAAGAGCAATAAATCAGGCAGGATAGTCTGCCATCAACTTTGTGCTTTTGAGCCCCTAAATTAGGATTCCAGCATGTGGGCCTGTATAAGATGCCATCAACTCTGCTTTTGAACCCTTAAAGTCTTGGAGGATTCCAGAATAAGTTTCAAGATGCCATTTTGCAGTTGTGCTGAGAGCTTTGCTGTGCATGAAGCCATAGGTTTGCATCACTAAACAGTTATGGCACACAGAATATTCTTCAAAAGTCCGAACAGTTATTGCATTATAACTTTTGCACTAAAACATTATCCTCAAGTCTGCATTCTTGGACAAATTTTGCTAAAGGGCAAACATTCATTCAGAAGCATTCTCATGAAGTTTCTGAAAGAGCTATAAAGGTGACAGAGCTCCTGAACTGCAGAAAAACTAACTGTTAGCAACTGTTAGCTGCACAATTACTAACTAACGGTTAGCTGTTAGCAGCTTGTGACATAGACATACAGACAATCTAATGAAAGCAAAAATATAAAAATATTATGACATTCAGTTGTAATTGCAGACATCCGCGATGCGCCACATTGAATTCCTCAAGTGCTCTCATACTTGAGACGACCTCAGGCAATGGACTGCTCAATTTGTTGTAACTCCATTTGAATTCCTCAAGTGCTCTCATATTTGAGACGGCCTCAGGCAATGGACTGCTCAATTTGTTGTAACTACGTCACTATGTAGGATAAAGCATGTCAAACGGAAGCACTGCTTTATGCAAACTTCGTATAAACAAACTTTAAATGCACATAATGAACCTGCTCATGGCACTGCATATTTCTGCATGGACCGCTGTTTGCCCAAATACCTCCTCCGTTGACGATAAAGCAGCATATATAGAAACTCAATTCTTTCAAGGCATCTTCGGATTACTTTGTCTCAGACATTCTACTTTGTCTCGATTCATGTACAGCAGGACATTCCATATAATAGATTTTCCTACTTTGCAGCCTAAGTTAAGGTGTGATAACTCCAAAAGTAATGAACTATAATGGCATATAATGAGTCTAACCTCAATAGCTTGACTGCTGTCTTCCCAAACGAAACCTGCATAACCAAAACTTAACCAACAAAGGCAAATGCCTTGATAAATTCTTTTGACTGCACTTTGCTGAACAAAAGTAACAAACCTAAAGCTTGATATTCAGATAATAAACTGTTTTATCTCATTTCTCACATAGTTTGAAGCAATTATATGGTCTGTGTCTATTCTAGAGTGTATATGCATTTAATCAGAGCTTAAATCAGTTTAGAAAAGGCAAATAAACATGGAGCATTACAAATCACCATATGCAGATTGCATGCTCATCATTTCTATAAAATTACAACTTCTTTGGTCAAGATCATGTAGACTGGTGCATTGCTAAACCTCTGCAGGTGTATTTCCCTTGCTATGCCAACTTACTACAGAAACAAACCAAACTTAGATTGAGCTGCAATACATTCTTCTCACCTTATCCAGATGGAGTGGAAGGCAATATCTTGCTGATGAGTTGTAAATATGGTCAGTCTTCCATTCTCCCTAAATGTTTCACTGGAAAAGCCTTTCTGAAACCCTTCTAGAATGAAGAAAAAAATTTGTAAACAAAGTGGTTACGATGCAAACGAATGTGGAGCTTGGAAGACTGACTGGAAACAACAGAAAAGCAAAATTCACCTGGTGATGGGGTCGAATTTCACACCACGACCTGAATGACACAGAGTTTCACGTCTGCCATATATCTGCAGAAGAAGCTTTGGCAGAAGTCGCTCAGACGAAGGTTTGGCATAGGCCGCTCATGCTTCCATCTAATCGGAATATATGGGCCATGACTGCGACAGAAATCCCTTTGTAAAACTTCTCTGAAAACCTCTGTGCATTATGGTATCCTCCGCATCAATATCTCAGACCAATTTTAATCCATTTTGTGACTCGTTAGCGCTACAAGCTGAGAAAAAGTAATAAAGATAATGATCTAGCATGGATGGAGAAGCGAGCTCGGTTGCCATGGCTGCCCGCACCATAGCCTTGCACTGGAGGAAACGGAAGCTGTAACACAATACAGCCAGAAATAGAAGCGCTAAACAAACCCTAAAAAATCATCGGAACACCCATTCGACGTCGCACCCTTTCGTTTGGGGGAGACATTAACATGCCACGTGGCATAATCCAAGCCGTCGTCCAAAGTAAAGAGACAGACAGACTAATCTGGGTCGTCGGACAGGGGGCAGGGACATTGGGGCGATCTCGGCCGTCGATCGGGCGCACAGACCGACGCCACGGTTTTATAATAATAGATTGGATGAATGGCTTAAGGAAAGGTGTTTGGCTGAGCACGTCTGGGCGATTTCCACATACAATTGTTGTTATATGCGGACGATGTTGTCCTGGCAGCGGAAAACAAGGAAGGTTTGCAATCGCTCTTAAATAATTTAGAACTCTTTTGTAGGGAAAAAAGCATGCAGGTAAACCTGGCGAAATCCAAAGTTATGATAGTAGGAACCACAGACCATCCTCCTTTCAGGTACATGGGTAACGATCTGGAGATAGTCAATACATATAAATATCTTGGATTGGAGTTTACAGCAAAGTACTCTTGGAAGGAATGTATTCAAAAACGGATTTCAGGTGGTAAAAATGCGCTATATGCTATGCTTACCAGATGTTGGAAAGCCAACCTAGATAGTTGGTGTTTGAAGAAGCTTCTGTTTAAAACTCTTGTGCATACTGTTGTCTTGTATGGCTCTCCCGTTTGGGGGCCTAGCCTATCATCCAGGCAATGGAAACAGGTTGAGGTGTTCATGAAGATATTTCTTAGAGAAGAATTGGGAGTGAAAAATCAAACACCCTTTGCCATCATGTTGGCTGAGGCGGGTATATTCCCGCTAGAGGTAGAAGTACTCTATCAAACAATAAATTTTGCTAATAGAGTTCAACTGCAACCTGATCACCGACCCTCCAAACGGGCCTTTCTCCGCACGCAAACATCAGGCTGGCATCATGATCTTATGGAGTGGGCAAACAGTTGGGGTGTTACAGCAGAGAATTGGCCAGACACGGAGCTTGGCGCCCGAGATCTACTGCAGACTCTTGCGGTAGCACGCCTCTGGTCGGTAAAAGGTAGCAGGATGACAAAGTACATTGAGGACGTTAACCCGATGATGGTTTATGCAGATCAAGACTATTTGAAAGCCAATATGTCAAGGAATCTCAAGCAAACGATTGCTAGGTACAGGACAAGCTCGCATCATCTTGGTATAGAGACAGGCAGATGGGCGGGGATTCCCAAGGAGAGTCTGGTCTGTGTTTTCTGTGATCAACAAGTGCTAGAGGATGAGACACATGTACTTATGCAGTGTTCTGCATGCTCGAATATTCGCGACAAATTTGGAATTGATGAGTTATGCCTTGATACTATCCTCAGCATGAGGCCACATGATATTGGTTTGTATATCAAGGCAGTGGACTCTCATCATAATCTGCTTATGAAAATTAATCAAATGTAAATATTTCTGCTCCATGACCTTCAAGGTCCAATGTGGGCATGATCAATATATTATTATTATTATTATTATTATTTTGGTCCGCGATATGATTCTCGAAAAATGCGGGCCATTAATGTGGTTGCAATGAATGCCAAGTAAGCCTGCTCCTTCCTCTACTTGCCAACTAATACTGACTTTGGTAAAAAAATGCGCAAACCTCATTGGTCGCAAGAAACAGTGACGAGGAATTCTAGATCCAAGTTAATGGCCATTTTGAGATCCCAAATCCGCCCTAATGACTCGGAGATGTCATTCGTCCCACATCCTCTATGAGAAACCTATACAGCAGAAGCGTACATACATGTTAGCACCTAGCAATCATACACAATATAATATACCACCATGAAGGGTGGTCCATCCATCATCATATAAATAACAATACAAAGACAAGATAACATAAGCAATATACCATAATAAGGGCTCTACCTCGGGCTTAGACTCTAGGGGGTCGACTGACGGTCAAGGCCTCCAGATAACAACAGACAGAGATATAACATGGCGTTGGCTGACATAGAATAATGGCTAGGGTAGCCCACTCCATCTGTCCCGCTTGTGCACACGTTGCAGATAGGCTAAAACATGATATGGCATAATTGTAGCCTTCCAGAGACGCAATCTCATGGAATCACCCTATGAGACTACTCCGGGTTACATCTCCTCAGTCTGATGAGGCAGGTTGACGTCCCCTCCCCGGACACAATGGATCCCTGGATGTGCTAGAGGACACATGCCACATCAGCAGCCCCCACATCCGTACCCGACTTACTCCGCTAAATCTAAAGGCCGGTCACCGCACCCGTTTAAGTTAAGGACGTTCAATGGCCATATTCTGTAACCCAAGGAGTGTCAGACCCATATCTGGCCCCTTAACCGACTATAAGCCTAGCAAACTATAGGAATCTTGTAGCCAGGCTAAACAAGATTCCCACTCCCGTTTCACCATCATACTCGTTGTCTGGTGCTGAATCACAATATAGCATCCACAGCCAGGCGAGCTCTTGTGCACAGGCCGCATTTACTGGGTCTTAAGTGTTCTAACTAGAGACATATCTACTACTAGGAAGCTTTCAGGTCTCTACCCACCCTTACTCCCAAAGACATAGGAGGAACAGAAAGAAAGAACATAAACACACACAAAGTAACCATCCTCATCCTAATAGCATATAATAGAGAAATTAACCATCCATCTAATCATATAAGGGTTAGCTGAATCACAGCTATCTAGAGACTAACCGGTCTCTTGGCTAGAGCCATTATCATGAAAGGCTTCCATTCTTCAGGTCTGGGTGTAGTGGCAAGTTTTCCCTTATCCAACTCTTCCCAAATCAATTTGGGGCAGAATTGGGGGTAGGGACCCAATTTGCACCCTAATCTTACTAAGTTCCCCCCTGGCCAATCGATTTGGGCCAGGTGGTTCTCACTAATTAGGTAGCGTCTACTAATTAATACATTAATTAGTCTAATTAGGTTATTTAACTTACTAACAATTTAGCATAGCTAATAAAAGCCCTTTTAGGTTAGCCCAAGTTATCCCCTAATGACTCATATGGGTCTACTTATACCCTGGTGACGTATCATAGTATATATACGTATGCCATATATATATATGGAACGCCGCACTAAAGGTATGCGTTAGTTTTTATGTAATATAGATTCATGTAAGATAGTTAACATAAAGTTCGGTTACCCTCAATTCATGCCCCCTGTCCAATCATGCTCCGCCATGTGGCAAGGATTCTTTACAGGAATGTAAGTAACTTCTGTAACTAAAATCGGAGGATGATCTAGAGCTGTTTATGATGAGTTTCCTCATTATCCTAAATGTTTTTGAAGATTCCACCAGAGATTTTTGCCTGAATTGAAGGTAACCGAACTTCACGCTTCAATAATTTCCTTCAACTTGCAATTTCTGTTGTGGAAGATGTGCCGAAGCACTAACGCGCATCGGCACATCTCCCACATCAGAATTGCAAATAGAAGGAAATTCTTGTATACAGAACTGTGACTTAAGACCAGATTGCATTGAAACAACCGACATAGAAAACAGGGAAGAATCGATGCATGTAAGCTTCCACGGTGCGAAAATTTCTTCAATGCAAACGTTTGACTATCTATGAAGAACCTGTGCAACCAAATCATGGGATGCAAACTTAGAAATACTGATGATGAACCTATGCAACCTGATTTGGGTAGATCCACTCGACAACTAAGACAGTGACATCAAATCCAGTACTCCAAGAATGAATTTGAGTCCAGTTGTTGAAGCCAAGATATTGGAATGGACAGGATACAATTGACCAAGCATGCAAGGGAAGTTCATAGCAAAAAAAACCAAGAATCATCCAAAAAACTTACAAATCAACGAATTAAGATGCATGTAAGAGAATGGTATATTGGAAAATATAATATGCAAGGACAAAGTGACGTAGCAAGACAAAGAGAACGAGAGAGAAAGAACATAAGTTAATCCCAAAGTGAATGTGTAATTCATCAAGAGTACATGCTCTTACATACAATAATGAAGGGCTAATAGGCAAAGACCCTTTTAGCTCTATGAACGATCAATAGACAATGAACTATCAATAGACAAAGGCTAATATTGTATGGATGTATTATAAATACATTCCACCCTCCCCTCCACAATATCGATCTCTTTGTAAAACAAAATAAGTAGCATGTATCTTCCAGGGTGAGATCAAATGCACAATGTATGATGTATGTCCCCCCTGCAGTGTTGATCTCTAGCTCGAATAAAAAAAAACCTTTTGTGGGAATCAAAAGAAAAAAACCTGAGCTCCCTCTAAGAATATTCATAGCACGCAATAAGTGCTTTTGTAAATATATCAACACGCATTCAAGGTGAAGGAAAATCATTTCCGTAAAAAATCAATACAGTCCTTGACCTGTAAGACAATGTTGTTACCATGCCTGTTCTTTCCTATGAAGAATGGCAGAAGATAATCAGATTAGATTTGTAGTTAAAAAGAATAATAAATTCAACTTTTCAAGGGTGAAGAATAATCATGCATATAATAGCATATGAGTACTCTCTCCATGCTTTTGAAAATGTTCACCTGCATAATTATGATTAAAATTTATATTAGCATATATTATGGAGAATATCGTTCCATTGCTGTCATAAATAAAAAACAACTTATATTAGCATATGGGACATTTTGCTCCATTGCTGTTATAAATAAAAAACAACTTATATAAGCATATGGGGAATATCGCTCCATTGTTGTCATAAATAAACTTGTATTATTATGTCACTCCATTGCTTTCATAAAGAAAATTTGTACTAGTATATGGGGAATGGCACTCCATTGCTTTCAAAGATTTGATAAATCACATGGCTTTTCCACAACGTTCAATTTAATCTTATGAAATTTCTATGGTGCTTTTAAATATTTGATAAATCACATGGCTTTCCCATGATATTTCAAAAATTTGATAAATCACATGGTTTTTCCATGATGTTTCAATTTAATCTTATGACTTTTCTATGGTTCTCAATAAATCACATATGATATTTTGAAATAACCTCATGATTTTTCCTAATTTGCAAGTAATCGCATGGCTTTTCTTTCCATGGTTTTGAATTCTATCATAGTTAGCAAAACATATCAATTTGCATGCATGACTCCAAGAAGAAATCATACAATAACCAGTAAATCAGCCACAGTAACCTGTAAACCAACTTTTATTGGTCTAGACTAGTCTTTGTCAAACTAGCTAGCTTTGTCCGACTGCCAGCGAGCA
The DNA here is from genome assembly GCA_021234155.1 of Isoetes taiwanensis. Classification (NCBI taxonomy): domain Eukaryota; kingdom Viridiplantae; phylum Streptophyta; class Lycopodiopsida; order Isoetales; family Isoetaceae; genus Isoetes; species Isoetes taiwanensis. The sequence goes on from JAJEKV010000037.1 coordinate 4,884,607, forward strand.
GCCAAGTTGGAGGACATGTACAGGCTTTTAAGTTCTACCACGTTGGGGATCATCGTTGTATGCGCCTAACCACGTTGGGGATCATTATCATATACCCTTAGTAACCTACTAGGGGTATACGATGATGATCCCCAATGAGGTAGAACTTAAAAGCCTGTACATGTCCTCCACTTTGGTTGCTCGTTGGCAGTGGGACAAAGCTAACTAATTTGAAAAAGACTAGTCTAGACCAGTAAAAGTTGGTTTACATGTTACTGTGGCTAATTTACTGGTTACTGTAAATAGACCAGTAAAAGTGGTTTATAGGTTACTATGGCTAGTTTGTTAGTTACTATATGTCTGGCATTCTTAAGCAATCTATGTTCATATTATCAATATGTTTAATTTTTGAAATCAACAATCTTGTCATGTTTTAAATGTGCAGTATTAAGTAATGTGATAGGAATCTTCCAATAGAAAGCCAACACCTATTAAACATATGAAACAAATTCAAGGTTTGCATGTTGCACCTATAGGAATATAAATGGCACCACGACAATAGGAGCCGAATCAGAGGAAAACCAAAGGTTTTAGACTATAAATAAAACAAAGCACATCGTAAAGAATCATCCGTTCTTAAAAGTCTAAATAAAACAAAACATATCACAGAGAATCATTCTTTCTATTTCTAGTGTTTTTTTTTGCAACGATAATCATTCGTTAAGAAGATATAGTTTATCATCAACACAGAATTGACAATTCAATGTGAATACTACTTTTTATCCTTCTCCTGCAGTCTTAAAACATGGTTAATCACTAAAACATCAATAACTCAAAAAATACTTTTTTTTTTCACTGATTTCTGCGACCTTTTCAATAAGACTTAGATCTCAAAAATTTAAGCTATATTAAGAGAGCTACATCCTTCCAAAGTAGACCTATTATTTTGTTCTTATAGCTACGACCTTCTATTTTTGCTTTTGCATCATCATAAATTAGTTTTCTCTCACAAGCAGACTTCTAATTTGCTCTCAATATGTGTGCGATATAGAAAGGAGAAAGATGGTTGTTGTTTCTTTCGTATTATCTTTCGTCTTTTGTCTAAAGCTCCTTTGAAGCTTTTGTTTTGGTAAAAAGTTTTCCGCCAATCCGTACAGTATCTATGAACTCGAACCAGGCTCTGATACCATGTTGGAAATATAACATGCAAGGACAAAATGACGCAGCAAGACAAAGAGAACGAGAGAGAAAGAACATAAGTTAATCCCAAAGTGAATGTGTAATTCATAAAGAGTACATGCTGTTATATACAATAATGAAGGGCTAATAGGCAAAGACCCTTTTAGCTCCATGAACTATCAATAGACAATGAACTATGGATAGACAATGAACTATCAATAGACAAAGGCTAAGATTGTATGGATGTATTAAAAATGCATTCCAACACTGTAACCATGGCTTCATGCCTAAATAATAAAAATTAACAAAAGCGAAAGTGCATCCTCTCAAAAAATGTAGAGTAAAAAAGTCAAAATTGTTTCCAAATAAGCAAAGAAAGCAAGGGCAAATAGGATTATGAAGACGATTATCGAATGGAACCAAAGCGCAAGGAAGAAATGCTAGGCTAGGAGTGTGGTGATGGCGAGGTAGAAGCAGGACAAAACGCAGAGGAAGAGGACGACTGCTGAAGGAAGCAATGGGCAAGGAAAGAGACGCTGCTGTGATAGATAGGCTTATCATTCATCACAACAGCAGTATACAATGTTTGAAGAGCTACCACACAAGAAAATGAAATAGAAAGTATACATGGGGCAACAAGAAGGGCATTGGCGACAACTTCTCACCGAGATGGAAACCCCCCCCCTCCACTTTTTTGAGAAAAGCATTAATGGGAAATGGTCACCAACAACCTTAATAGTGGCCTAGAGATTTGAATGAAGTGTAGGAATGGTGGTCGCAAGAGTGAGTTAGGAGGCACTCCCCCATCATACTCACTCTTCTTCCCCCTAACCATTAATGGGTGTTTTCTATATGTTCTATTTATTTCAGGGATTATTCCGTCTGCATCGCTCTCAATAAGATAATAAGCTATATGAGATTAATACAGATGACGTATGGAAAAACGTCACTGTGTGATAAAAGAAAGGAAGGAAGGAAGGTATTTTTATCGTCCGCGGAGACCAATTAGCGTCACCCTCAGGGTGAAAATAACAACATTGCCCAACGGGTGGAATAAAACAACACCATGCACCCTCAGGGAATAAAGAGAAATTAGCGTCACCCTCAGGGTGAAAATAACAACATTGCCCAACGGGTGGAATAAAACAACACCATGCAGGTGTAAAACATCACTACAACAACACCCGACAGGTGGGAAACAATAAGGTTGGTAGTGTACAGAAAACATATGTGAAAAACAAAACGAACTCACAACATATAAGGGCGGGTGGGGGGGAAGCAATGGACAAGGAAAGAGATGCCGGTGTGAGAAGACGTCGATAATTGCCCAAAAAAAAAATGAAGATGCTCGTCCCTTCCCAGAATATCGATCCGCAGGCTCGGATCGATGCTATAGTTTAATTGATAAAAGTTCAAGTTCAAGGGACTCTTGTGACTATTTTGATGTGAAGCTACGACTCTTTATAAACTTTAGCCATATTTTCTTTATCTATCGGATTTTACTGCTCCAACTCTATAGTATGATCCATTTGCCCCATGCTGACCAAACTGCTTCAAATGGGGATTAAATAATAGGCATATGCAATCTCTAAAACCTCTCAGCGATAAAAAAAAAAAAAACCAAATTTAGTTGTCCATTGACCTAAGTTCGTAAGATGTGCGCATCTTAAAATAAGATGCTTAGATGTAGATGTGTGCGAATCGACACCCGCATCTGACATAGATGCTTCACCTTATTTTTTCAAAAAAATTTCTTTTGCCAAAAACACTTGGATTAGATTGCCTGATATCGATGACCCTAAAATAGGTGCAGTTTGTTGCCTCTTTGGCCTTCTGTAACCATTTTCTCTTCAAAGCTCTTTGTTGACGATGGGGCAAGCGACAAACCGGGTATGTAGGGTCTATAAGGAGGTCGAGAGTTGGGCCAGAAGTTTGCATCTGGATTGAGAGGTCAGCAACAGAGAAAAAGGGTATGTTGCAAAAGGATCTGCAGCAAGAAACCTGTAACAGCAAGATCTGTAACATCTTTCTCTTCTATTATTCATAGATATTCTGTATTTTAATTCTAAAAGTCTCTATAGATCAAAGGTATTTTTCGACAATTTAAATTTTTTTCAAACGCATCTTAACCGCATCTTAAAACTTAGATGCTTCGATGCTTTCGATGTGTCGCATCTGACGCATCTCTCTTAAGATGCTTTTGAACTTACGTCCATTCATGATCTTTGCCATACATCATGTAGCTCCCCTCTTCCAGTTGTGCTATATGCCAAGAATTGCAGAGTTCCATGTCATCTTCATACACCGTTGTTTAAATAAACAAAAAATCAGAATCATAAGCATAAGAATGAGATTAAAAAAAAAAGGAAATTTCTTTGTTTAATGATGACTGTTGAGAAAGCTGCAAGCCCATCGCGGTGGTGGTCTAATGGTAAGGCCTTGGATTGGGGTGATCTCCACTAGGGTTCAAAACCCACTAGCTACCATCAGGTGGGAGACGTGGGTGGGTGCAAGTCCCATCAACCATGACTTCAAACAAAAAGAAAAAAGCTGCAAAAGTAGAGTGGATCACGACAGAAAAAAGAAGAAGGAGGCACCTCATTATCATGCTTTAGATTCGCATCCTTTGGGCATTAAGATCATGCATCAAATCTTGCAGCATCCAGAATCCGCCATTATAAACATGTCCTGAAGGAGGTTTTAGCATTGAGACTTTTTCCACCTTGCCCTAAAACACAAGGTGACGATGTTTGGAAATATAACAAATATGTACACATGAAAAAATATATACCTAATTAAACCATTAGAAACCCATGCAAACATTAGAGAAAGAAGAAGAAAATACTGTGCACACTCTAGTGCCAATTAATATATGACGTCAAATATGCCATGCAAAGCGTAGCAAAACCATATAAAAAACATCATACAAATACTAAAGGAAACTCCCTGTTATTATGCTAGATATAGAAAAGGAGAGATTGGAAACAATTGAAAATCAGGACCAGAAGAATATAATAGAAAGAGCATTAAATGTAATGATGCATCAAAGAAAATATGCATGTGCAGACATAGAAGATGGATTTAACAATACTAGCTTGTCTTGGAAAGAGTGACATAGCAAACAAGCTCAGAGGCCTTCCGTACTCTACCGCATCTAGGCCCATGCATTCTTTTAGGGCATTCAAAAAGCTAATCATGTCTAGCTTTAAACTGCTTTTTTTTTCACCTTCTCAAATAACTCGAAAACCACCTTTTCCATATTCTATTCTATTCTATTCATATTGAAGGCATCCTGCAATCATTGAATTTAAAGATATTGCGATTGGATTTGTGTCTTCATTTTGTATACTTTCAAAACACTCAACAACAAGAAACCACTTTCCACATTCGGTATGTCCTGCAAGGATTATATTCCATGAAATTACATTAGATTTGCTTTAAACATGTTTGAGCCAAAATGAATGGGAATTTTGAAATGGGAGTGCCCCTTTCAAACATCTGCTGCAAACATTAACTGACATGGTCTATCACATCGAAGTATTAAAATTCAACATGAAACGATCAGTATGAAGCAATTGTTATCTATCAGAGCCCAAAACGTTTATTAAGAGAAGATTAGGCCAACTCTTTTTTCTCCAAAGTGACAAGCACAATTTGCTAAGCTTTGCGATGGTCCAACAGACAAAAACAACCTTCTCAATGCTCTCCATCGAATTAAATACAAGGAACATCTACTTCGGCCAACTCTTTTTTCTCCAAAGTGACAAGCACAATTTGCTAACCTTTGCGATGGTCCAGCAGACAAAAACAACCTTCTCCATGCTTTCCATCGAATTAAATACAAGGAACATCTACTTCTCAAAAAAGCTTCTATACTATACCTATACATCTCATAGGGCAATCCATAGCACCCACTATCAATTCCATATAACCAACTTTGCAATGTCCAATGCTCCCCATTGAATCAACGCAATCCATAGTGCAACCTCAAAGCTAACTCTAGGATGTGGTGCTTATTATAGCTCACAGATCATATTCATGTATGGCTAGAGAATTGAAATACTAAATTTCTCAGAAATAGTATACAATATAGTCCATGGGGCAATTTCAAAAGAGCAATGAGGTATATTTCTAGGCACCTCATCCATTTTGCTCTCACGAGAAGTATAAAGGTGGTAAAGGCATGCCTTATATTTTTGGATGGCCTTGTACACCTTACGTTATTTGCATGCCATCTTAAGCGAGGGTAGTGGAGGTTTATGTTGTCCTGAAGGTAAGATTAACCACTTTTTAACAACACAAAAAGATCCACGAATAGGAAAGGATTGAGCACCTTGGGTTTTGAGAAATAGTTTGGATCGAGGATCTAATCAATTGGGCTAAGCTATCCATAGCATCTAGATTAGAATGGCAGGCAATGACTATAAGATATGGCGCTTAAATGTGTGAAGCTTTGACATTGACGGAATTATTGGAGTGCAAGCATATATTTGTGAGCTCTCAGATCATAGAATATTATTTGGAGTCGTCCACATCTAAGGTGCTCCATTTTTCTTTCTTCAACACCCGCCTAAATCAATGGTGTACACAAACCATTGACTATACCTCCATAGGTATAACTAAGTCAAATAGCTGTGCAAAATAAATAGTTATAGCCTGTTGGATAGCCTATAAGACTCTGTTGAACAAGGGAAAAAAACAAACTTTTGAAAGAGAAACAACAAAATGAGAGGAATCAAGCCTCCCGATCATCTGACCATAACCACCAGAAGCTTTTCAAGAAATAAAATAGATGGTGGCCTTCTCAATAGCTTCATCCCAAAGACTTTGAAACTTAAATCTCAAAACCCATAGCTTAACGCTAGAGGCTCTGGAACTTAGAGCAGATCCATGTACCTGCAAAACCAACAAACAGAAAGGAGACTTAAACAAACCTAGTTATTTGCAAATCAGGAAGACGCATAGATTGATTGCCATGAAAGAGCCTGGAAAACAAGGATGCCATTGGCTCCAGACCACCCCAAATCTGGTTATCTCCAAACCTGGAGGACGATTTTACAAAAAAATAAGGTTGTTATGCCTATTGGTGGTTCTGTGCTCATTTCTTCCTCATACTGCTCAACTTGCCTTTCCATCCTTGTTGCCAGCCTTCTCTCTTCCTCCTCGTCTTGCTCCTCCTCTCCTTCATAATCTGCTTCAAGTTGAAGTTAGCATGATGAAGTATCCCGAAGAACATACTAGGTGGAATCGAGCTGTTGAATCAAGCGTTGATCTACGCTTGTGTTCAATGGTGCCAAGTTCAATGGTTGTATGGAAAGTTCTCCTATTTTGTTGATGGTGTTGAAGTGCATGAATATGGCTAGGGCTGCCTTAGATGACATGTACATGTGCCTCTGAACTTTATAGTTCATGTAGTCTGGCATATTTGTTGTCCTATCCCAAATCTGCTTCTTGATTCTCACCTGAGTAAGTGCTTCCAAGGAGACCCATCTTCCTCCTCTTGGTAGAAGAGTGACTTCCCAAGGTTTATAGTTCATAAGAGACATGGATACCCATTCTTCAAATGACGTCACCCTCTTTGGGTTGGTTCTCATGAAGGAGACCTTTAACTAGCTGGATTGGTTCCTATGAACTAAGACCTTTGGAAAGTAAGTATGGCCACAAGGCATGTCTACAAATACATTTGAAGAATACATGCCATTCCAACTACATACATGAGCATTGGCACACAAAACTTAGATCAACTACAACTAGCAAGTGCAAGGGCAAATGTTTGTTTGACAGCAACGAATAATCTCTTTGTCGACTGAGTTGGGATAGAGAAATGATTGGCTGAAGATGACTACATTTGCAACTATACAACTGAATAGCAGGAGGAAGACCTTTAGTGTCTACTTCCAACCTACAGAATGTCTTACATGAATGGAATTCTGCTACAAATTGGTCGGTCACCTTTGCTTTTATATTATATGTATTAAATTTTTTAAAGATGAATACTTGCTCTATGATCCATTTGAATTTACATGATGCAATATCTTTGAAATGGGATACTTTCTAGTTGTTTACGTTGCCAAATATTTTTCACATGTTTTTGTTGGGGAAAAAAGTTTATTCAAAAATAGGGATTTTTTTGTGCATGCTGAACCATTGAGAGTTCATATAAATATAGAGGAAAAGATGTAACTAAAAATGAAAAGGGTCGCCGCAATTGTTATTATCATTAAAAAGGTTGCCATGTATTGTTGGTTTGGAAAAAACCAATAGGAATAATCCAAAAATAGCTTGAGCTTTTCGGAGCCTATGCATTGAGCGACTGTAGATCGGACCTATGCATAGTTCAGGCATGCCCAGGCATGTTGTCCACCTGGGGCTGATCAAAATCGTAGTGAGGAACTCGGGGAGTTTACGGTATGGGTGGTAGATCACTGACCCTTGCCTTTGTTCGGGAAGCTTGCAAAATTTGCACTGTGACATTTTGGTATCAGAGTCCATGAATCCTTACAAGAGCTCCAGGGTTCTAGAAAGACTCCTAATGACCAATAATTGGTCAAGACCAAGGGATAATTCCAAGTCATGTAAACCTTTAAGATTTAAGCCGTTGAGATGCCTTGGGCAATTTAAGGGCACTTGGGTTATACTTTTTAAGAGTCTCTCAAGTCTACGTTTTAGACAAAGAAGGCAATTGATAATTGCATGCAAAAAGATAGTTTTTCCTTGATATATATCATGCCTAATGATGTGATGATTAAATCTTATAATTCAATGGATGTAAACATCGCATTAAATTCGTGTACTAACCAAGAATTGCAAAGCCTTTAAGAAAGATGTAAAGACATGTTACTGAAAGATTTACCGGAAGGGTCACCTCCTTGTCGAGGCATTGAGCATCAAATCGTGCTTGAACCCAGAGTCAAGCCAATAGTGCGTGCTCCTTACCATCTTAGCCCTCTAAAGTTAGAGGAAGTTAAGCACCAAATGAAAGAATTGTTGGCAAGGGGATTTATAAGGCTATGTAAGTCACGCTTTGCAAGTCTAGTTTTGTGTATTAAGAAGAAGAATGGAACTATGTGAATGTGCATAGACTATCGTGCTCTTAAAAAGGCAACTATCAAGAATAGATATCTGTTACCTCAGATAGATGATATCTTAGATCGTCTTGGCAGAGTCAAGTGGTTCACTAAGATAGATCGGCGTAATGGATATCATTAAATCAGGATTCAAAAAGGTGATGAATCTCAAATGGCATTTCGAACCCATCGGGGACATTATGAGTTCTTAATTATGCCATTTGGTCTCACAAATGCTCCCGCATCCTTTACGAGATTGATCAATCAAATATTCTCTGAGCATTTGGATAAGTTTGTCGATTTTTAGATGATATATTTGTGTATTCACAGACGTTATAAGAGCATTTTGCTCTCAAGATTCTACAGAAATTCCCCTACATTCTCAAAGATTTTATGAAGATTCCCTTAGATCCTTTGGATTTTAAAAGATTCTCTTGAGATTTTCTAAGACTATTGAGATTCCCCTAGATTCTCAAAGAATATCCCAAGGTTCCCCTAGATTCTCCAAGATTCTATAAAGTTTCTCCTAGATTCCCCAGGACTCTACAAAGATTCTCCTATGGTTCCCATTGGATTTCCCTTAGATTCCTTAAGATTCTATAGGATTCCCCTAGATTTCTAAGATTCTATAAAGATCCCCGTAGATTTTCAAAGATTATCCCAAGATTCCTTGAGATTCCCTAGCATTCTACGTAGATTCTCCTAGATTCCCTTAACTTCTATGAAAATTCCCCTAGCTTCTCCAAGATTCTCCTAGATTCTAAAAAATTATATAAAAATTCTCTTAGATTCCTAAAGACTCTCTTGAGATTTCGATAGATTCACTAAGATTTTCCTCTAAATCCATAGATTCTATGAAGATTCCCACTAGATTCTTCAATATTCCATCAAGATTCCCTTAGATTCTTACAGATTTTATGAAAACTCCCTTAGATTCCCCTACATTCCTTAAGATTCTATTGGGAATCCTCTAGATTCTCTAAGATCCTCTAAAAATTCCTCTAGATTCCTATAAATTACCATAGATTTCGTAAGATTCTAAGATTCTTGTCAAGGTTGCACCAAGAAAGGGAGAGAAGCAGATGCACACTGATACATTAGATAAGGGGAAAAGGGCATTATTATTATTATTAAAAGGTTACCACGTGTTCCGTTATGGTTGGTTTGGAAAAAACCAATAGGAATAATCCAAAGAAAGGCACTTCTTTTTGGAGCCTATGCATTATATGGCTTTAGATCCGGCCTGTGCATAGTTCAGGCATGCTATCCACCTGGGACTAATTGAAATTGCATATGGGTGCATGCTTGAGCAACCTAGGCAGTATAAATTGCCATGAATTCGAATCGAAGGGATCACTCACTAATTTGGAGACAAGAACAAACTCGAAAGCTGCTATATCTGTTCTGCTTGTGACTTGTTTGTCCTTATTGCATCAATTCCACTCTCTGATCAGATACATAAAGGAATGATTTGGCTGACGTTCTTGCAGGAATTGTGTTTGCAAGAATTGTCTTGTAGAGACAATTCCTAAACCATTCAATTCTTGCTAAGGATCAAGTTTATTATCCCAAGCCCCCCACCGTGGCCCCCCGCGATAGCATGGTGATCCCCCCTCCCGGCAATAAGCGGCACAACCCAAACCCTCGCATCGCGGGAGCTGATTTCTCCTCACGCTCTCGGCTCATTTGGAGTTCCCGCAGCCCATGAACCTCCACGCCAGCGTATGGGGCGGATAATACCATCCCTGTGACAGGGGGGCCACAGGGGGGCCGGATAATATACTCTAGCCCTTGCTAAGAATCAAGAGGAAGCAAGGCTTCCTGGTTATCTCTCAGCGAGGCTAATCCCATGGTCGTGGGGAACACAAGGAGTTCATGGTGTGGGCAGTAGATCACGAACCCTTTCCTTTATTTAGAGAGCTTGCAAAATTTTCTCTGTATCAAAAACATGGACACACAAGGGTGGATTAGTATGCTACTCTGGATACTAGTCTTGAAGGTGGACGTGTCTTTGCAATTGACAAAAAGCCAAGGTCACGGGGGACATGGTAGAAGATGGGGTCAAGGAGGGCATTATTTCCAAGTGCAAAGACATGGATGTTGTATATGCAACCGCATGGAGAAAGGAAATGGCTACGGTTAGAGATTTCATGAGCATGTTATATTTCAAATTGTTGCATCTGTCCTAACATTGACATGTTATTAGCCAGGTATCCAGGTCCACACCTTCTTTTCATGATGCAATCTGAGAATATTGTAGACGACAATTGACAAGAGCAATGGGCAACATGGAACAGCTGACGAGGGGTAGTCATTGACCAGATTAGTTGTGAACAATTCTTACTTGTTGGAGAGGGGTTGGGCATAAGGATTAGGAGTTGATTGGCCAAGCTCGAATCTGTGCTCTATTGTGCATAGTATTGTATGTCATAACTTTGTTGAGGGTCATACCATTACATGAATTACATGTTCTGTTCGAACATATGGATATGAACACAAAATGTTTGTGGCTTGTTAACAAGGTAAGGCGTGCATTTTGTGCAATGTTATTAGCAAATATGCTATTAACTAAGGAAATTAATAAATCGAACAAAAAAATTGAGCAATTGAACAAACTAAAACAAATTGATCAATCAAACTAATAAGCAAAGTAATTGAGCAGACCAAACAAAAAGTTTGTGCAAGTCGATGAACCAAACTAAGCTAAAACAAAATGTAACAAAAACAAAACTAAAAAAATTCTTCACACCTCGAAAGTTGTAGAAAACCGATATCATATTATAGGCACAAAAAAATTACGAAAGTATTCCCAGAGGGAGCGAAGTCAAAACAAGAGTTAATCTCCTAGAGGAATGGCGGATTAACCTCATCAATGCCGTGAGAGAGAGAGGGGGAGAGGGAGAGGGATAATAAGATAAGATAATGTTTTTATTAACGCCTCGGTAGGACCATCGGGGTCTAGAAGACGATCATCAACATAAGTATAATTTTTAACATCTAATGATCCTTTCATGAGACATTATTAGTCCATGTCTCCCTCCTCGTGGACGTTAGAATATACTTCCTTCCTTCCTTCCTCTTTCTCATAAATATCCAACAAACTTCTATAATTCTTTTTATAGACATCTCTCTCACTTTCATAACACCTGTTAATAAACATCCAATGGTTGCATGTGGTATATCAAAGAACGCCCAAAGATATTTTTGAAGATATTCTTTGTCTATGTCTTAGGGCCCGGTATGTCGGGCAATGTAGTATAAGATGCATCTCGCCTTTAATCACATCATCACCACGCACCTTGCATGTGCGCTTATGTCTTGGGAAATCCCCATTGCCCCACTTCTGCCTTTAGGTGGTGGGAACTAAATGCGCAATCTAGAAACAAGATGTTGTTTAGCCTCTTTTCAAATTTGGGTTGGTCATTTCCTGAAAAACCATCTTAGTAAAGATTCCTCCATCCTTTATCCCATGCCTTCTTATAAACCCATTCATTTAACTTGTCCGGGCTTGCCCGTATTTCATCTAATATTATGTCCCATCGCCTCATTCATGCAACTACACTTGCAAACCATCCTTTTAAGCTACTCAATCATAGCCTTCTTAAGCAATTTATCATGATCCATATCGTGAATCTTTTCTAACATAGTTTATGGTTTGCACAATGCTTCAGCCTTCAAGTTTATACAATCCTGCCTCATGAAGCATCATCCGTATGGTGTTTGCATTTTAACTCTCACCAACAAAACTTCTTTCGATCTTTTCCACTCTCCACATGTCTAGAGAGTCTTATCTCGTGACCTCACATGCATATAAAATGGTAGAGCTAACCAAGGATTTTTTAAGTTGCTACCAATAATCCCTTTTTATTGCAGCTTTGCATTGAGTAAAGAGCTTTAATCCCAAAGATCTACCCTACCAACCGCGATATTCTCGCTGTAGTTGCTTCACACAATCAATCCCAAGTATTTATATGTAGTTGTAGCAATACGTAACTGAACGAAGTACAAAAAAGACATGGATGTTGTATATGCAGCAGCATGGAGAAAGGAAATGGCTCACGGTTAGAGATTTCATGAGCATGTTATATTTCAAATTGTTGCATCTGTCCTAACATTGACATGTTATTAGCCGGTATCGAGGTCCACACCTTCTTTTCATGTGTTAGTCCTGTGCCTCCTGGTACAAGACTATTCATGCATCACAACCAGAACCCGAGGTCAAGCTCAAAGATCCTCGATCAACCCGGGTCCGGACATCCAAGGCTCATGAAAGACCAGCGGCCGGAACCACCTTGATCAAAGCCTTTGGTGTCATCAACAAGAAGCTTTTCGAGACAAGTGGCGGCGAACCCGTCACCGCCAGCGTCGGCGTCGGCGTGATTCTAGGCACTTCAAGAGGCACGCCAACATTCTGCACAAAATCGGGCCTCCTTCGAGTGCGGCACGATCGGTAATTCAGTGTCTATATTGGGCCCAAGGCCATTGTACTATATATATGAGTAGAGTTAGCTCATAAGTTTTTAGATGAGTTTTGAGTCTTGTCTCCTTTTCGGTTTTCTCTCTATTCGCGAGCTCATGTATTTTCATCATTGATATCAAGGAAGCTTATCATCTTTCTCTCATTTGCTCTGTTCTCTTCTTTTCTTCTCTTTCGACCAAATCCCGTGACATAGTCCCCGGACTCTCTGTTAGATCCACGGGTCCTCCACGAGAGGGCTGTCTTCGGGAGTTCGAACCCCGGACCCCAAACAACATGCCCTTTTGCCGGGTGCGATTTTATCCTACTTTCTTACGTAAGCCATGTCGTCCGTAATTTCCACGCCGGAAGAACTCCTTTCTCGACGGCCTCTCGCTTGGGCGCCATCGGCGTCGGAAACTGTTAGCTGACATGTATGGATCTGCTTATGACATAGAGGGAGGCCATCTTGGTCTAGGGCTCGGTCCGCGCCACCCACCCTCGTGTCGGTCGTCCCCGGTTCCCGCCCCAAGCGTGCAAACATTGCTCACAACCTCGGTCTCCTCATCACTGCTCCGGGGGCCTTATCGGGCTCAACCTTCTCAACCGTACTTTCACACTTTTGAACATGCCTACATCCATCATTCTTGGGGCCATGCGCCTCTTCCCGCCAACCATCATCTCCCCGGGTGGGCGCGGCTATCCCACATGTCTCCTTTGCGCCTACCGGGGAATATCCCTTTCCCTACGTTTCCCCTTTGCTCTTCTGTTTACAACCTTACGGATCTCAAAACCAATGCTCGGCTGCCGGTTTCTCAGCATGATCACCCCTTCATCGGTCGTCGTCGGGCACAATGCCACATCCACCTCAACCTCAATATCCTCACTATCTTGTTCTGTCCAGCCCGGCACTTTCACATCTACCTTTTCGGACTCACGGCCCGACTTATCCACCTTTGGCAACACAAAAAGGCAAACCGGTTAGACCAAAGTGCTCGGGCCCACATGGAAGAATTTGAGGCTCTAGCTGTCCTAAATGGTCGCAGCGCAGCCTCAACTGAAATTCCACATCTTTTCCACCACCTGCGTGGCTCTCCTCATCAATGGCTCATGTCCAGCAAAGCCATTGGAAACAAAACTTGGTCGAAATCGCCTTTGCTTTTACGTCTCATTACGGGACCGCGGATGATGATCAACTTCATCTCAAACAACTCAATGAACTTCAACAAGAGCCCGCAGTGCTGCGGGATTTTGCGGATCGACTTCACGATACGCTAAGTAAGCTCAAGGGGTACCTACCGCGAGCCGATTTTGCAGTGCGGTTTCTCCAAGGACTTCCTCAGCTATTGACTCATGGTGAATACTGCGTCCAAAACTTTGGGCGGGCTATCATTCTGTCAATCACTCCGTCAATGTTTCCTCCGGTGGCTCTTCAAGAGCTCCGTTCATTCCACTGTCATGGTTCCCACAAGCGGTACATTTCGGCCTCAACCGCGCTAATCCGCAGTAGCGATCAAATCGGTGCCATATTTGCAAATATCAAGGCCATTTGGCCAATGAGTGCAACTCCACCAATGGCCGCCTCATTGCAAGCGATGCAACATGTGCAATCATGCCGCGGAAGAGTGCACTCGCACTCATCCCACACCGTTTCATAACAAAATGGTTTATCAAGTGCAAACCACACCTCGGCAACAATCGCACTATCGTGACCACCTCTTGGTGCGACCCGCGCAACTCTATCGACAGCGGGACCAACCACGGGGGATCAACCAGCGTCCTCCTTTTGATCCTTCTAAAAGCTCGGTGTTATCCTTTGTCAAGAATGGGGTCATACCACCCCGGCGTGTCCTCAACTTCCACAAGTTCAGTGCGACTTCACGGCACAAATCGGACCACATCGGTCCGCCTCACTTACCTTACCAACTCGGCTCGCTAATGGCAAACAAGGCCGCTGACCGGTTCTTAAAAGCCACCAAGCGCCTCGGCAATCGCGCTATCAACCAGCTCCGACAAATCAACCTCAATTTGGATCAACAAGCCCAAGAGGAAATTTTTCGGGCACTTAATCCTCAGTCCGGTAGTCAAATTGGGTTGGTTTAGTTTTCACGCCCGAGACCAAGGCATCCGTCCCTTGACTATTATTCAGAAGGGCACGCGCAACTTTGCCTTTGCGGTTGACACCATTCCTCATGGGGGCGAAAAAAAAAGGTTCACTTTGCGACTTGGAAAAGCTCATGCCACATGTCATGCCCAAAGTTAAGCCAAAGCATTTTTGAACCTCATGCAAAGCTGGCGAAGAAGGCGCACATTGGCAAATGTTCATGCCACCACTAGAGCTCAACAAAGACAAGATACACCTTCAACATCTCAACCTCCCGGCTCTCGGACATATCCCAATATTGCGGCCGGGGTTGACTTACTCAAAAAGTTCTTTGCTTCCACGCCCGCGCACTCCGCACCAGTGGAACCCGGCGGATCCTTTTTCTCATGTACCTCTCGAACTCCAAGAGGGCTCGCCAAGATCAAAATTCCTTTAAGCTTGGCAACCATTTTAAAACTTCGTCACGCTCTCAAGGACCGGTTACCACTCCCCAATTTGTTTTGGTTGGGGCTGTGGCTACCTCTACACCCACGGTCCATGCCGCGATTGGGAAATCGGCAAGTCAACCATGTTCAAATCGATGGAGGTAGTGCGGTCAATCTCATCGCGGATAAACTCGCCAAACAAATGGGCATCACACAACTCTTTCGTTGCCCCATATGACATCAAATTGGCTAATGGCCACATCCACGAGACCTCAAGGCGTCACACCTATTCTTCACATCAACATTGGTGATCTCCGGCTTTCCCATGGAATTTGGGTGTGGAAAGGCTGGCGAAGATCCGGTGACTATGAAATCTTTGGTAAGGCGAGACCTTTTCTCCGCCCGGGCAAAGAGTATCCATTCTTGGGCCGCGGACGGTTAGTCATCAGCGATGGTCATCTCAATGCCACCATGGACTTGCAAGCGAGGCGGGGATCATTTTCTGTTGACAATGCGGAACCCTCTCTCGGACAGCGATTACGAAGAAGCCGGAGAATATTTATCAAGTTCGGGGCTCCACTGCGAGTGCGCCTCTGTCATCCTACCCGAATATCGATCCTTGGGGAGAAATGACTCTTGATCGGGACGGTTGTGGGCGCCTTACTTGACCCCTATCGGCTCCTTGCAATCGAATCCAGCGTTGATCACTTTTCGAATCTTGACACTCACGCAGCTCTGTTGATGTACCGCATTTGTCATGAAGCAGCCAGCTTGCTAGATGACGAGCAACCTCTCTTTTCACCCGCCAAAGTGCCCGCATCGGTTATGCTCCAACCTCACGCACACATTGTCGGGATCTTGAAGTCATACCCCATATTCGGACTCAGAAGTCGAGATTGTGGGCGTTGGCAACAATCAACTTTGTCGCATTCTTGCCGCAAACCTTAGGCTCCTTATCGTAGCGAGGGGCCGTCCGCATTTTGTTCAAAAATTCAAACACATTTTAGCACGGAGTTACAAAGATCTTCGGGGAATCAACAAAAGCTTGGGGGAACTCACCATTCCTACCAAATCGATGATGCGACCCGATTAGCAGCGGCGATCTGAGGCTCAACCCTAATTACAGTGTGAGCGTCAAGGCGGAAATTGACAAACTCCTTGCTGCGGGTTTGATCTATGAGGTCAAACATTACGAATGGGTGAGCCCCATCGTCATTGCCCTTAAGCACAATGGTAAGATCGGCGTCGTGTAGACTATCGGAAACTCAATGGGCCCGCGGGCGTGATCATTTTCCACTTCCCTTCCGGGACCAAGTTACGGAAGAAGTGGGCTGGACATGAATGTACTCCTTTATGGATGGTTTTTACGGCTACAATCGGATCTCCATCAAAGAATCGATCAACTCAAGACCACTTTCACCACCAGGTAAGTCACTTTTTGCCTACAAGGTGGTTCCTTTTGGATTATCAACTCTCCTTCAACATTTCAGCATCATGCTCTCGGTTTTCATGATTTCATGAAGGAAAATCCCTTCTTGCAAATTTTTCAAGATGACTTCTCGCCTCTGGTTCCATGGCTGACCATTTGGATAAGTGGAACTTCGTCTTCGAAATGTGATGAGTCGGCATTAGTCTCAATCACGAGAAATGCACCTTTTGCGTCCTTACGGTGTTACGTTAGGCCATGTTGTCGACAAAGCGAGGAATCACTGCGATCTGCCAAAATCGGTTATTGTGCTCAAGGCTCAAGCACCGGCCAATATCAAAGAGAACGCGCTCTTTCACGGGAAAGGTCAATTATTACTCCACCTTCATACACGGGTGGCGGCCATTGCGGATCCCATTCATAAACTCCACGGGTGGTGAATCCACGGGCTTGGAATTCGGCGGGCTGCTTTCCAACGGTGAAGCTTTTGCTTACTCGGGGCACGGTTCTTGTTCCTCCTCAATGGGACAAGCCCTTTCCGTTCATGTCGATGTCACCGGCGTTTGCTATTGAGCTGTTCTTTCTCAAGAATATGATCGCTGCTTGATAAACCAAATCGCTTCGCCCGGCCGAAAACTCAATTCTGGCGGCGCCAACTATTACGCCGCGGGCGTGAAGCTTTGGGTCTCATTTTACGTGTCCAGCGCTTCCGTCATTACCTTTTGGGCAGATCAAATCAAGTTCTTTGTGGACCACCAAGCACTCCTCTATTTGATCAACAAGTCCGCCCACGGGCGCATTGCTTCGTTGGGTCCTTCTTCTCAAAATTTGCTCCTTTTGAAATGGTTCATAAGGCTGGCAAATCTCATGTTATTCGGATTATCTTTCCGCATCCCCACGGATGATCCATAGCGAGGGGTCTCGGGCGCCTTCCACGATGCTCAACTCTTTTTTAGTCGCGGCAACACCACATTGGTTCCATGATTTTCAGCGGTACCTCCTCACGGGTGCTCTTCCACCGAGAAAGGCGAGGCGGCTCTCTCTCATAGCGACAATCCCGTCGCCATCAATTTTCTCAGAGAGGTCGTGACTACACCATGGTTTGGGACATCTCTACAAAAGGGTAAAGGACACCATCCTTCGGCGGTTGTGTTCTACCTCATGAAGTTCGGACATTGTTAGAAGCTCATCAAGGGGCTCGGTGGTGGTCATTTTCATGGTGACACCACGGCCGCGCCAAAATCCTTCTCGCCCGGGTATTATTGGCCCACGCTCTTCAAAGATGCTCGCATGCGCCCGCCGCGTGTGGCGCTTGCCGGCGGGTGGGGCGCCCCGCGACCCGTGGCGGCTCTTCCCTTGGCCAGCCGATTAGCATGCGCCACTTCCCCCGGCAAATGGGGAATGGACTTTGTGGGACCTATAGATCCTCTGCGAGGCACACTTTCGTGCCGATACATTCGGTTCTCTTGACTCGCCACCAAATGGGCGGAAGCTTGTGCACTTCCGGACAACAACTGCTTTGCAAGCCACGGCTAAAGTCCTCTATCAACAAATCATCAGCGATTGGCTGCCCCACCGGGCTGGTCGGTGTGGCCAGGTGGTGTTCATTTCATCAATCATACTATCAAAGAGGCGGCCGGATTATCTCGATACATCATCACAAGAGCACACCTTACTATCCTCAAGGCAATGGGTTGGCGAAAGCACCAACAAAACTACGGTCACCATTCTCAAGAAAATTTGTGGCGCTTCATACGCAGTTGGCGGACAAAACTTCCCTCTTGTTCTTTGGGCCTACAATACTTGTTTCAAGATTGCTACGGGTCACCTCCTTTTAAATTGGTTTATGGTGGGAAGCTCTCATGCCATTTGAATACATCCTTCCAACACTCCGTTTTTCAAGCGGCTCTTGCTCATAATCCACCAGCTACTCTCAAAAGCGGGTCTATCAATTAGAACAGTTGGATGAACCGAAGGGATGCTTATATTCGTGTTCTTCATGGACGGTTGCAAAATCTTTACATGACAAGCGTTTGAAGACAAAAAACATTCAAAGAAGGAGATTTGGTTCTTCTTTATGATTCAGTACAAAAATTTTCGGGTAAACTCAAGTTTCGTTGGCTTGGCCCTTATCAAATTGTTCAAGTGGTTAGACCAAGTGTTTTCCAACTCTATTGAGTTAGATGGCACTCCATTACCTACATTGGTTAATGGTTTTCGTCTCAAAGCATTTCATCACCTGAAAGTGAACATCAACACAGAGGCAGTTCAAGAAGCAAACACCACTTTGAAAGTGACTAGAAAGGCGGTAGATTATATTATAGTGGAGATTTTTTTTACAAAATGTAGGCGCTGACCGGCTATTTCGCTATGGGCTGCCCTATATACAAAAACGGGCTCGAGCCCTATTTACTAAGTCCCTGAGGAAAAACCCTCTACTCGGGTTGGGAGGCGAGGTGATCTTGAGGAGATGGTAGAGATTACGCTCGGATCCCAGCGAAGATCACGGAGAACCACCTCCATCCCGTTGGTCTTGGTCGGGATGTTCAGCCATCCGGCACACCAGATCCATCGCGGCACCCACGGTTGTGGCAGCGCCGAGAGATCGAACAATTCATCTTACAAGTGATCCACTCGGCGGTTAGTGGGCATTGTGCAATCTTCGTTCAAGCGGCGGCGGCCATCGCGGCGCCATCGGATGCCGCCGTTTCTCTCGGTTCGTCTTATATAGCCAAGCGAGGAACTCCTTGTCGGCGTGGACCAATCACACAAATCGCCAGCGTGTTTGCAATGCAAAAATTTTGTTTCTAAAATGAGAATCTGTTCTCCGTAGCATATCTAGCCATGGTACCTTCGACACATTCCTTTTAATGATATCCCACCGAATTGCCCGGCATTGAATGCCATTTCCTTCTTTCCACGCCCGTCGAACATTAATGGGTGTCCTTTGCCATCTGTCACATCGATCTTTCTTTCCGCGTCTCATCCTCACCGTTCATTGCTTTCCCCTTACGTTTTGGGACTTAGCCAAATTTTGCCTCTCAATACCCTTCTTCGCATCTTTTGACTTTTGCACCATCAGCGGTTCGGTTCGCACTCTTCATACCTCTTCGCCTCCGGTTGTAAGCCCTAAAAACAAACCTTTTTCGTTCCTCTGCGCGCCGTCCTCCGTGCTTTCGACTTTTCGTCTTCGCTTTGGCATCCCTCTTCGTTCCGCACATCATTCCCATGGCTGCCCCAAGATTTTCTACACTTCAAGCTACTGCTCCCAAGGATCCGGCCCTTTTTGCATCTGTATCCTTCTTGACGCCCACTTTCCGTGAAGCCCTTGTTGGCCCAAATAAAGAAGTCATTTGAGCGACACACCGGCTTCTGAATTCTCTCAAATGGAACTTCCGGCTCCAAATCGACCGATTCGCGGCGGTTCATCGCCAATATCGTTGCTTGACCATAGGGAGGTTACACCACTTTGTGGTCGATGGCACCACTATTTCATTGACTCAACATTTGATTTCTG
The DNA here is from genome assembly GCA_021234155.1 of Isoetes taiwanensis. Lineage (NCBI taxonomy): Eukaryota > Viridiplantae > Streptophyta > Lycopodiopsida > Isoetales > Isoetaceae > Isoetes > Isoetes taiwanensis. The sequence goes on from JAJEKV010000037.1 coordinate 4,904,760, forward strand.
AGGTATTTCATATTCCCTTGCACACCCCTTGTGTATCATCATGGTACGCTATCACGGGATATTCGATGTCACAGAGTTTGGTGCACCTGCTTATCATGCCAATGTCCATCGTCTGACCAATATCGACAAGCCTCACGAGACCTTTGTTAAATTTCTGTGGCGAAAATTCCTTGGGTATTCTATCAAGAACACCCATATCAATAAGCCTTTCTATAACCTGGTCCTCACTGCTACACACTCCAAACACCACATAGATTGGCCCCAAATGATGTTCTATCGTCTTCTCCAAGAAATGGACCGCCTTCGGGGTACCACTTCCATTTCTGAAGTTTCTGTGGGAGGGCACTTTCAAGCCCTCATCCGTCATTACTTCCCTCCCACACCACCAAATTCTCATAATTCCACTCAGCGCTCCCTTCCAATCACTCACCAAGTTGGCACTTCCGCGTCTTCCCTGGTCATGACCCACGGTCACACTCATGTCACTTTGTCTCCTCCTCCTACACCATCCACTTCACACCATTTTTCCCGGACCTCCCAAACGGGGCAGCGGCCGGCTCCACCACCACAACACCCTCGTCGGTTGTTGTATCGATATCGCCCGGGGATGCTCAAGCTGCCGCTCTTAAGTTACAAAGAATCCCAAGGCGCTCTTATGAGCGGGGTTCCATGAGCACTCGAGGCCTCGATGCGGTACACAAGACCTTCTAAGCTGCAAAGCGCCCAAGTTGCAACTTTGGAGGCCAAACTTCAAGACAAGCATGAAGCTCTCTTATGGGCTCATGCACGGATCTCAAAAGTACACAAGCTCAAGTCAGCCAACTTCATGGTCAGAGGCTCAGCTCGGTCAGAAATTCAGACTTTATTGGAGCACAACAAGTCCAAAGCCAGCTCTCCACGGTACCAAGGGCAGATATTGCTAAACTCAATGCCTTGTACTTTCGGAATCGTGTGAAAATTTCAGCACTCAAGTTCAAAATCTTTCAGCCCGACGCTCAAGTAAGCCTCCTTGATTCGGGCTTAGCTTTCTACACAGACCTCTCAGCTCACCTCTCTTCAAGATCGCTTTTACAGAGGTGCGTAAAACGTAAAATACTAGATGACGCGGAGATTGCCGCTTCGCGTCTCAATACACCGGAAATCTTCCTCCCGGTCAATCCTTCTCGAACGGGTCCGTGACCCGATCCGCTGCTACTCGAAGGGACAATCGGATCCGTGATCTCGAACAACAATGCGGCAAGCTATTGATCTGGCGATGAGGCTCAAGCAAAACTTGACGCCTGCATCGGCAATTCTTCTGGAATGCCGGTTGACTTCCCGGCTCCCTCCCGCTATCATGATTATGTGGTTGCTCGGCGCCACCTCTTCCTTTCAAAAAGTGGCACGCTGGGTCGATGGCCCCGTGGATATCCCACTGGCGGTGCTGATTTTCTTCGGATTTGGCTTAACTCTCCATTGAAGACAAAGGGGTTGTCCGCGTGCCCTTGTCGCCTTTTGATCTCATACAATCGCCGATCCGGACTTTCTCACCTTCAGAGTGGTTCAGCCCATGGCTTACATCTTTCATGATTTCTATCCGGGTGATACACGGGGAAAACTTTTGAAATGGGCCACGCCCGCCTTTTCTGTGGTGACCCCATTTGCAATGGGTGCTTCCGGATAACAATCCATATCTTTGCGGATCCCGCCGTAACCCAAACTCTTCATCGAGTATTATGCCGAGCTTGCCAATCATTTATCTCTCTGCAGTTTAAGCTTTAGCTGCAACAAATTAGGAAGTATCTAGGACATCCCAAGATCTTCCCTATGCACAAATTTATATGCACCTCGCTGGTTACAATCGTTACAAGCTCTGTTGGATAGCAAGACGGCCCCCACGGGATGGGATAGCCCTCCTCGCCAACTCTCGCCTTCTCTTTGGGATCGTTGGTGTCGGGCACTTGATCCGGATCTTGTCGGGCCAATTCGGGGAGATCGCCAAGAACCCACGCCTACGGGCATGGTTCCTTCTCCCACCTCCTCGGGCGCATTACCTCCACGCCCGTGTTCCCCGACTTCCGATTGCGCCTTCCTTTTTTTTGGACCAAGGTCATGGATGGTCATGCAGGTTGGACACCACCTCGGATCTCGACGGATCTCCGGTGGATCCACGCTTTGTTCGCCAGCCACATTGGGAAGAAGGTGCCACTGACCACACCACCAATTGGATCTACATTGCTAATGAGTGTGGTTGGCAGCCACCGCGTGATGCGCTTCATGGTCTCAACACCTTCTTGCACGCCTCCACCTCACCGATCCTTTGTCCATCTCCAAGCCCGGATTTTGCTGCCCCTCAAATGCATTTTGCTAAGCTCCTTAAATCGGGTAAAATTCCCATTTTTCATGCAATCCAAATGCCAGCCGTCGGTGCCTTTGGCCTTCGCACCTGTCTCCTCATGGAATGTCAGTACATTTCTTCCGGACGCCCACCCGCCCTTTGAAGACATGGTCCGGCTTTCTTATAGATGCCGATCCCGCCCTTGGCCAAAACACTCCTCAAGCTCTTCAATCACGCCGGGATCTCATAAGCGGTACCATAATGGTGCCCGCCCTCACTCCCCGTGAGGATCACTTTCGAGCCGATGGCTTCCGCCCTCCAAACGCTTCCTCCTTTTTTTCTTCACTCGAAAGTGTCGTTTGGTGGGGGAGTGTTAGTCCCTGTGCCTCCCGGTACAGGACTATTCATGCATCTGACAGACCAGGTCAAGCTCAAAGATCCTCGATCAACCACGGGTCGGACATCCAAGGCTCCAAGCAGAAGACCAAGCGGCCAGAACCACGCTTGATCAAAGCCTTTGGCTGTCAACAAGAGGCGCTTCCGGACAAGTGACCCGGCCGCTCACCGCCCACGTCGGGTCAGTGATTCTAGGCACTTCAAGAGGCACCGCCAACATTCCTACAAATCAGGCCTCCTTCCGTGAGCTTCCATAAGAGATCGTCGTCAGTGTCTATATTGGGCCCAAGGCCATTGTACTATATATATGAGTAGAGTTAGCTCATAAGTTTTTAGATGAGTTTTGAGTCTTGTCTCCTTTCAGTTTTCTCTCTATTGCGAGAGCTCATGTATTTTCATCATTGATATCAAGGAAGCTTATCATCTTTCTCTCATTTGCTCTGTTCTCTTCTTTTTCTTCTCTTTCAGCAAATCCCGCGTGACATAGTCCTCCGGACTCTCCTGTTAGATCCACGGGTCCTCACAGAGGGCTGTCTTCCAGGAGTTCCCGAACCCAGACCCCAAACATCATGATGCAATCTGAGAATATTGTAGACGACAATTGACAAGAGCAATGGGCAACATGGAACAGCTGACGAGGGGTAGTCATTGACCAGATTAGTTGTGAACAATTCTTACTTGTTGGAGAGGGGTTGGGCATAAGGATTAGGAGTTGATTGGCCAAGCTCGAATCTGTGCTCTATTGTGCATAGTATTGTATGTCATAACTTTGTTGAGGGTCATACCATTACATGAATTACATGTTCTGTTCGAACATATGGATATGAACACAAAATGTTTGTGGCTTGTTAACAAGGTAAGGCGTGCATTTTGTGCAATGTTATTAGCAAATATGCTATTAACTAAGGAAATTAATAAATCGAACAAAAAAATTGAGCAATTGAACAAACTAAAACAAATTGATCAATCAAACTAATAAGCAAAGTAATTGAGCAGACTAAACAAAAAGTTTGTGCAAGCTGATGAACCAAACTAAGCTAAAACAAACAGAACAAAAAACAAAACTAAAAAATTCTTCACACTGAAAGTTGTAGAAACCGATATCATATTATAGGCACAAAAAAATTACAGTGCTATTCCCAGAGGGAGCAGAAGTCAAAACAAGAGTTAATCTCCTAGAGGAATGGCAGATTAACCTCATCAATGCCAGAGAGAGAGAGGGGGGGAGAGGGAGAGGGGATAATAAGATAAGATAATGTTTTTATTAACGTCTGTGGGACCATCGGGTCTAGAAGACGATCATCAACATAAGTATAATTTTTAACATCTAATGATCCTTTCATGAGACATTATTAGTCTATGTCTCCCTCCGTGGACGTTAGAATATACTTCCTTCCTTCCTTCCTCTTTCTCATAAATATCCAACAAACTTCTATAATTCTTTATAGACATCTCTCTCACTTTCATAACACCTGTTAATAAACATCCAATGGTTGCATGTGGTATATCAAAGAACGCCCGTAAAGATATTTTTGAAGATATTCTTTGTCTATGTCTTAGGGCCTGGTATGCTGGGCAATGTAGTATAAGATGCATCTCGTCTTTAATCACATCATCACCACAGACCTTGCATGTGCGCTTATGTCTTGGGAAATCCCCCCATTGCCCCACTTCTGCCCCTAGGTGGTGGGAACTAAGGCGCAATCTAGAAACAAGATGTTGTTTAGCCTCTTTCAAATTTGGGTTGGTCATTTCCCTGTAAAAAACCATCTTAGTAAAGATTCCTCCATCCTTTATCCCATGCCTTCTTATAAACCCATTCATTTAACTTGTCCGCTTCGTCTAGTATTTCATCTAATATTATGTCCCATCGTCTCATCCATGCAACTACACTTGCAAACCATCCTTTTAAGCTACTCTGAATCATAGCCTTCTTAAGCAATTTATCATGATCCATATCGTGAATCTTTCTAACATAGTTTATGGTTTGCAATAATGCTTCAGCTTCAAGTTTATACAATCCTGTCTCATGAAGCATCATCTGGTATGGTGTTTGCATTTTAACTCTCAGTTCTGCCAACAAAAACTTCTTTTGGATCTTTTCCACTCTCCACATGTCTAGAGAGAGTCTTGGCCCTCGCACCTCACATGCATATAAAATGGTAGAGCGAACCAAGGATTTTTTTAAGTTGCCAGTCAATAATCCCCTTTTTATTGCAGCTTCTTTGCATTGAGTAAAGAGCTTTAATCCCAGCATCGGTCCTCGGCTCAACCGCATTATTCCTGTTGTAGTTGCTTCACAATCAATCCCAAGTATTTATATGTAGTTGTAATCTCTACCTTCCCTTTTTTGTTTTAAAAGTGGAAATCATGGACTCTTATTCCAGATATAAAGATTTTCATTTTTCCCAAATTCACCTTCATCTCTGTTCTATCACAAATATTCAGATGTTTTTACATACCTTGCTGACTCCTGGTAAAGATCATAATATCATCAGTGCACAACAACAACACCAATACATATCCAGCAATTGTGGTCCCTTCTCCTCCATGCTCATATAACCACATTTCTAGTTGGTCAATATATATGCCAAAGAGAGTATGCGATAAAGAACAACCTTGTTTCTTAGCTATATTGCTGGCAATTTCTTCTTGGCATTGTTGGCTCATTGGGAAGGGCAGTCCAACTACCACCTTTTCATATAATGCTATCGATCGGAGCCATCGGATCAGTATTCTCGAATGGGTGAGCATGCACCTCTCCATTGCATGCTTTTTCTGAGGCTCTGGTTCGTTTGAAGATCGCTATTTCTTGCAGGTTTTTCATCGACTTCACATCGGCATTTTCTCCTCTCTCAGCAGTTCCCTTGACTCTCTTCTTTTGATACCAGGCAGGGGAGGGGCTTCTCCCTGTTTGCTTTGCCATTTTTTGCACCTTTTTATGTTCTTCCCCGATCTTGTCCTTTTTTTGGCCATCCATCAACTTTTGACCTTTTATAGCTTGTCCTAATGCATTCCCCACTTGTTTTCTCTTTTTTAGCTTAGCCCAGAATCGTTTAGGATCCCTAGTCAATTCCTTCATAGTTTTTTCCGTCTGACCAACTTCCTGAATTCCTCTCTTATCTTAGGCTTGTATACGATGTTGGCATGCTTCTTTTTTCTTTTAAGTGATAATCCCAGATGGGGTATGTTTTCCAAAAGCCAAGCCAAGATCTGGTTTGTGAATGATTTTTTACTTTCAGCTATTTCGAGCCAATCATTCCTTTGAAAAAGGAAGTAGATTGAAGGAGTCCTAACACCAAAATATGGTTTTCTGCTCTACTCCACTGGTTTCAGCATTGGGCAACATCACAGGGGTAAATTCGTAAAATATCTTATTCTTTATTTTTTTTTCTCCTATAGTTTAGAGAAGATTTTGCTGGCTAGCTGTACTTAATATTCTTTTTAAACCATCTTCATTCCAAGTGCAAGGACTATAGTTTAAAGAACTTGTGGAACTGAAGAAAATGACTTTTAGCTGTCTTTTCTCTTTCCTAGAAAAGAAACATTCTTCCTTTAGAAAAGGTAGCAAACTGAACTCTGGACTATGTCTATGAAATTCCTTTCACCATGCACGAGCATAACCAGACTTAATAAATCAAGGAAGGATTTTCTGTTACGTATATTATATCAAGAGATTAGTTATAAAAGATGTGGACTCATAGAATTGTGTCATTGCTGCACATAGGATGGATATGGTCTTTTCTCTTATCGCGAAATGAAATGTTCTTATTCTTTTCAGAAGAAAGAAAGAATGAAGGTAACGAGATGAAACATTCATAAAAATATGTTTGCCCTACATGGGAATTAGCCAAATTTAATAAATCTTTGAAGGATTCATATATATTGTATCAAATGAACAATTTCTAAAGATGTGGTCTTATAGAACCATGTCATTGCCATGCATAGACAGAGAGTGGAGAACCTTTCAAATATATGCATGGATGTGGCTAGAGGCGTGTTGTCAAACAATACAGATAATGCATGTTCCAATTTCATAATGCTGGGTAAGTTGGTTCTTGCTTGCTCTTTAGATCATAATCAGATGATGTTGCATTTATTAGCAGATGTATTCAGATGCATTGCCTTTATCACTACGTTTACATGCACAAAGTTTTGAAAGCTCGTGGCTAAATATCAATGTTGTTTTCTCTTGAGGTTTGAGTCTCCTGAGCTGGTGGCTCAACTCATTGAACAAGGTGTTGATCCTCTTTGGGAACATTTATTGTTGTATCAATAGTATGTTCCTGGCTCTTTTCCAGGTAAGCTAGATGCCTTACGTGACACCTTCTAGATTGCTATTGAATGATTTTCCTCCAGAGATTTAGGATTCTGAGTTCATTTCTGATATTGTAATGAGATTGGACTTCATTTGCAACACGCTATAACTAATGGCATTACTAAGGTTTGTGTAGCACGACCCATTCATCGTGATATGCCTCAGAGAATTGTTCTTCAAAGTGGGTCCATATTCTTTCCTTTCAAGATACGATTGTTAAATGATCCAATGTTGGCTCTGACGTTCCCTGAGACCCCTCTCTTTGCTCATTATCGTAAGTCTTACCAGCAGGCTCCTCCAGTTGCCTCTGCTGCAAATCCTGCTCCTAGCTCTGCTCCTTCTTCAATTGATGTTTCTCTCCCCCTGTGACGTCCTCTACATCTATTCCAGCTGTTGTTCCCACACCTCTGCTGCTGGATCAACAGAGCCAAAGGCTAGATGAGATTCAGAGGTCGCAAGAGCAAGTTGAACAGGCTTGTGGGCAGTACATGGACATTGATCCTTGTGGTGCCCACCCTCCGCCCAAACATCCATCTGCTCTTCATCAACCTCGTAAGTCAGCTAAGGATTCTAACACCTATCATCTCAGCTCTCTTCAGCACTTGCTCTACGTGATTCTGCTCCCCCTGTTGCATATGGTCGCTTTGCTCCACTTCAGTGGGCTGATTTGGCTAAAGATAATACTGACTTGCTGCAGGCCCAGGATACATCTTCATTCTCTCCTGAGATTCCAGTAATCACATCTGATTTGTCTCCATTACAAGTCCAATGCAGTTAGACCCTTAAGTGGAGCGGTATGTCCTCTTACTTATCTAGTATGGAGTAAGTACATTGTGTTGTAGGTTCATGTTCCAGCGACACCCTCTTGTGCTCACACATTTAGTTGAGAAATATTCATTTAGTACTTATTCTTGTTGATTAATAAACTTTGTTTTTTTTTTAATTGAAGGCTTCTATATATATATAAATAAGAGATTTTACAAAAACTCCTTTTTCAAGGGAGAAGGAACCCTAAAATAGAGAGGTGATCCAAAAAAGAACATGATTTTATATCAGGGATCGACCTTTACTTGTTCATACAGAAAGAAACTGATAAAAACTTATAAATAGCTTGCTAAAAGAAGTCTGTATCCTCAAAGTAAATAGAGCATTCAGTGGTAGGATTTCAGGTGGAGATTCTTGGTTTTCCTTGCCTTTCCCTTTGTCTTCTCATGAAAAGTGCAATAGATGCACATGCATGATTTTGCCTTAGCCATGTTGAACCTGCCCCTGCTGTCCTTTGCCTGGCAGATTAACTCCCTTCTGATGTTGTAGTTCTGGTCACAACAGCATCCACACCGGCATTGTTCCATGTGCTCCAACACTTTGGCTGCCCCGAATATTTTTATCCATTCATTGTTTGTGTTTAGATCCATCTTCCTCCACTTAAGCTTGCGCACCAGCAGAAATAGAGTACCTGCAATCATGAAATCACCCATTAATCTCTTGAATCCACTTAACATCAAATTGAAACTGTTTAGTTATTCCTTCTGGTGGAATAATTTCACAATTAAAAATGGAGTAGTTCCTGCCCTTCTAGATCCTCCAGAGGAGGACAAAGATTCTCCAATCATTGGGGTTCTCTGGCATGAAAAAGTCTTTCTCACTGAGATGAATTAGATCATAGCCCAGAATTCCTGAGGCAAGCTCTAAGGTCCACTCAGACCAAAGGCACCCTCTAAAAAGATGATTTTTGCTCCAAGGCATCTTTCACAGATATCTGAATTGGCCATAGATAACCTGTATCTTTTCGAGTTAGTAGCCAGAGCTTTATGCCATAATTGCCACATAAATGATTTGATCTTCGGATTAATGGGACTCTTCCACATAAATCTCAAATTCCTGATGCATCTATCCAATTGAATCTCCCATTTTGTATGGATAGTGACTTTTTCTCCCTTCATGAGATATTTATAGGCTTTCCTGACTGCATAACCCTCTTGTCCATCATTTAGCCAGGAATTTTCTTCATTAGTCCAATGGTTATGAATGATGGCAGTAAGAATGTTATCATAAAGTTGATTAATAAACTTTGTTTCAACATGTTGTTGACTCATAAATGTTTAGCGCTTGTGGTTAAGGCGACGGAGGCGGCCGCCCGATGCTTGTAGCACAAAGTGGGCTGCATCGAAGCTGGAGGAGTGGCAGAAAATCCGATGCTGCTGCTACTATGGCAAGGTTGGTTTGGTGCATTTTCGTCCATCCCCTCCCTATTTATTTCGGATTTGGGCAACAAAGGAGGGTCAACAGAGTATAGCCGCCTGCTCTGCTCCTCTGCTTCTGGCTGGATCTCTGACAAGAAAGGTATGGTGTCTCGGCTTCAACTTCGATTTTGTTAGGCATCCAAGGGGTTGTGGAAGTTTTCAAGCATGATCTTTCAGTTCTGAGCAGTTCTATCATCCAAGATTGTATCAAAGCTTTTGTGTTGCTTACTTGAATTCTCTCTTTACAAGCCATGTGATAGTTTAGAGTAATATGCTCTTGGCGCAGTGTAAGTGGATCTTTGTCTACCTATTGTGCTTGGTTGGTTCTTGGAGCACTCGTGATATTTGGCGCCCATCCCATCTTAGGGGAAGATGATTTTCTATATAACACAAACTATATTACACGCCTTAAAATTAAATTCCCCCTAAAACCCCCTTTTGTTTGGGTGCATATTCACACGGGGGGGTGACGTAGGGCAGCGAGAGCCCCTGTAATTATGTTTGGCACGTACAAAATCAACACCATATAGTATATTGCCTGAAATCTTATAGTATTTTGCAAATCTTGTTATACAGTATAACAAATTCTATACATCTATACCCCACAAACGAGGAACTTTGTGTACGGTGTAGATTAAGGAATAAGGGGTGAATATGCCTATCCAATAGCTCTCGTTGCCCGGAGTCACCCCCCGTGTGAATATGCACCCAAACAAAAGGGGGTTTTAGGGGGAATTTAATTTTAAGGCGTGTAATATAGTTTGTGTTATATGTTAAAAAAATTTTTGCCCCTTCGGGGCAAAAAACAAACATTACATCACACTTGGATAAGTTAATGAAAAATAGCAAATGAAATAGATACTTCGAGATATTAGAAGCAACAAGCCTGGCGGAAGCTACTCGAGCCGCATACGTGCAAAACTATAGAAGCATACATTATCCATAAAGTCTTGACATGCTGCCTTTCTGTCAAGGCTCTCATGGTTATTCTTGCCTCATGTAATGAATTGATAAGCAAGACAACATCATATGTGTTTTGATTGCATTGCACGGCTCAAGAGAATCAAACACATACATAAAGGAACACGCATGTAAACATCATGGAGCAGATATCCTCAAGCAAATCATACAACATCAACATTTTTTGTTCGAGTACCGCCCATATCCTCTAAAAGTAAAGCCAACAAACTTTGTCTATAGAACACTCTTTTATTAAAGCTACTATGTTCAACATTTACCTTGAAACCGTATAAAGATACAGTACAACATGCAATGACACTTATAAACGGTCTGTATGAAGGTTCTGACGCCAAAAATGGGCAAATGGCTTCTCCTTTGTGAAGATAGAAGGGCCAGCTATAGAAGGGCGATAGGTGAAAATATATTCCCAAAAGCCCTATTTAGAGAAGTCCTAGACTGGGAGCCTGCATCGCAAAAGCTTAGGTTACAAGTGCCAGTGCTGCTGCTCCTACATTGAAATAAGGAAAAACTAGTTAATGATGCTGCAAAATAGCAGGCAGAAAAGCTCTAACTAAAAGTGCATGGGAGCACACAAGCATACATATTCAGCTCTGCATAGAAGAAAATGCAGTACCATCCCCTTTAGAACTTGTTGTTTCTTAGAACTTGTTGCTGCAAAAAATTCAGAGGAAATAGCATTAGTAAATTGCATATGTTGCCAATAAATAAATGGAATTGTAGAGCTGTGAATCCCAATCCAACAACAATCAAATAACAATATGCTAGTACTAATCGCCTGGCCAATTGCTGAATAAAATTCCACCTGGATTCATTTTTAGTACCTAGGACCGCCAAGCTAATGGAAGAACAATAATTTTGTTAATGGTTTATGGCTACCTGATCGTGAAAGTTGGCCAATTGTAACCATTGCCCTCTTGCTTTATACTATATCATACCCGATTGAATACTACAAATGAAATTTACAGGGACCTTGATTCATTCTACATAGCCATCACAGAACAATCTGCGGGCAATGAATTTGTGGTTTAACCACCAACTAAATGCTTGGCTACAGGTAATGCATATTTAAATAGTTGTAGATCTGTACTTACGGGGAGCACATAGCCTTCTCTCGCCTCTTTCAGCTCTCCACTTTGATATGCTCGTGAATGCAATATCACACCTGCCATAAAACTCCCCATCGATGTACGGTTGTGGAAATGTTGGCGGTTTGAGTACTCGCCGTCAAGCCTTGACGCAGCCCATCATCTTCGAGAATGTTTACAGTCTCATATGGCACATTTAAGCTATTAAGTATCTGATTTACAGTGTTTGAGAAGCCACATTGAGGGAACACCTTAGTCCCCTTCATGAAGAGTACTATCTTGTGTTCCCTCACAAATTTATCAAGTGATTGTTTCAATTCTGGTGTCAACCCTCCGGAGCTACCTGCACTGAAAGAAGCCCGGCATGGAACTGTCCTAACTCGCCGGCATGAGAGGAGCTAATTTGCAAGATGCAAATTTTGCCATTCGCTGAAAGGCAAGGCAATGGGCGAATAGAGGTTGGACAAACAACGAAGTTAGGGTGTGAGCAGAGAGGGATGGCTATGGCCACGCCGGTTTCCAGTTTATAAACTGGCATCGAATTGTCTCCATATATCCACCAGCTTTTGCAGCCATCTGTTGCCGGTTTTGTACCGTGAATGCTGCATATTGTTGCCCTGATGCCATGCACAAGGGAGAAACACTGTGGAAAAAAAAAAGCCCTTAAAGCTAACCTTTCTGGCAAAATACTGAAGAATCAAAGGAGTAGTAAAAGTCGGATTCGCCTCCGAGCTTCTGCTGCTTCGAAATCAAAGGACAGACTTGTTCCTTCCTCTTTGAAGATTCAGAGAAGTAAAAGAAGTCGAAAACACAACCCTACCTAAACCTAAAGTACAGGTTCTCGAGCCCTGCATGCCATTGGTTTTTATTTATTTATTGGTTTTTTATTTATTTGTGGAGGGTATGGGGGTAAACCATTGGTGATATGGAATTTAGACAATAAAATGCGGAGTGCACTCTAGATATACTGATTAGTATGCCTCATGCAATACGCCCATGAAATCATATGAAAACCATGCCAAAAAGCATATAAAATCACAAAAAAACCCCCTGTTATAATGCTACATATTTAACTTGTTCAGTTTGTACAGATCAAATAGGGAAAGATGGCAAATAAGTAGACCTTAGATGGGAGGCCAGGTCTATTTGCAGCTAGAAGGAGCATTGGGAGTTGTGGCCTATGCTGGCATTTGGAATTGAAGGAGGGGGGGGGGGAGGGAGGGGGGGAGGGGATGGCAGACCACCCCTTTGGGGTAGGCTTGGGAGATGTCCTTTATAGTGGGAAGACGGAGCACCTCTTATAGTACTGCTATGTTGTGGACTATAGAGCCTAGTTAACGCATGGGGTGAATCTGGATCTCCTGGCCTTCCCAAGCGCTTTGCATTTTCAAGGGGATGAGCTTCAAGTAGTTGCAGCTTCAGGAAGTATTGTGCTCTCTGTCCTTTCTTTGATCTGATAGAAACTTTATGTGTGATAGAATTTCTTCTTGGTATCGCAATTTGACATCCCTTTTGAGGGATGAATGAGATGTCCCAAACATGTGGAAAGATCCAAGGGTTGTTCCTTAGTATCAAATATTGTTTAGAAGAGGTGTAGGTTTGTGCCTGAGTACTCATCTTTGAGGAAAAAGGGATGGGCCTCGTTAGTATGAGGAATAACAGAGAAGAAGTAGAGCTACCTTTGCTCCAGTACTAAGTTTGTGCATCTCATCCACCCCTCTTATTGGGTGTGGTTCGAATACTTCCTATCTATGACACATGTAATAAGGTCTTGTACCATTTCTTTATCAATAAAATATAAATATCTTGTCTCAAAAAAAAAAAAAAAAAAAAAAAAAAAAAAAAAAATGTTCGTCCTTCAAAAAATATATCTATCTAACATATATATGTTCTTATGTTTGTCGCGCTTATCCAACCGTCCGTTCGAGATCCTACGGTTCATGTGGTTCGGGGACGTATCCTACGGCCCAGAAGGCTTGGGGGTTTCTATATAGATTCTATATAGACGATCCTACGGTCCAAGTTAATTTGATCCTAACCGTCGGTCCGAGATCCTACGGCTCGCGTGGCTTTGGAACATATCCTACGGCCCAAATGGCTTGGGAGTTTCTATATAGATTCTATATACAGACGATCTGAAGGTCCAGGTTGATCTGATCTTGATCGTCGGTCCGAGATCGTACGGCTCACGTTGCTTTGGGGCATATCCTACGGTGCACATGGTTTTGGGAATTATGTGCAATGGATCCTATGGTCCAGGTTGTTTTTGATCCTGATCCTTGGTCCGTGTTGCTTGGGGACATATCCTACAGTGCACATGGCTTTGTGAATTATATGTAATAGATCCGACAGTCCAGGTTGTTCTTGATCTTGATCGTCGATCGGAAATCCAAAGGCTCGCGTTATTTGGGGACATATCCTACGGTGCACATGGCTTTGCGAACTATATGTAATAGATCCGACGGTCTAGATTGTTCTTGATCTTGATCGTCGATCCAAGATCCTAGGGCTCATGTTGCTTTAGATTTTTTGCCATGTGGGTCGATCTCGACCCTTGATTGGGTCCAAGATCCAACGGCTCACGTTGAGTGCTCGACCCAAAATTTTATGTTGTTTGGGGATTTAAACCCTGGTCATTGCCCCCTAAACCCCTCATTCTAACCACTAGACCAAGCATTAATTCATTGAAATGATTAGCGTTTGAATTATACTTAAAGGTAATGACTTAATTAAAATAAGTGTTTGAGACCTTGAGAGAGCTATTAAAAATGCCTGCGCATAAATTAAGTGCTTATCTTAGGGATGTTTGGATGGAGCGTACCGACATTATAAACTTATTTAATCTTATGGATAGTTTTGATATTTTAGGTGCTTTGGATTAAGTGCCTATGTTACTTTACATTACATTATGTATTTTGTTTTGTCATAGAGGCCTGGAGGCCTAAATGGCTTGATGAATAAAGTTCTAGAATATTTTAGAAATTTTAAAAAAGTTTTAGAATATAAGAGAATCTTGGGAGAATCTAAGGGAATTCTTCTGGAAAGTTCCAGAATTTTGTAGAAAGTTCTAGAATGTTCTAGAATAAAAGGGAATCTAAGAGATTCCTTCTAGAAAGTTAGTTCCAGAATATAAGCATATCTATGGAAATATACGGGAATCTAAGGAAATACATCTAGAAAGTTCTAGGATGTTCTGAAAGTTTCAGAATGTTTTTGCAAATCCTAGAATGTTCTAGAAGATTCTAGAATGTAAAAGAATCTACGAGAATCTAAGGGAATCTAAGAAAATCTCATAAAATGTAAGGGAATCAAAGAAATATTTATAAGTCTAAGAGAATCTCTTAAAATCTAGAAGAATCTAAAGGAATCTTCATAAAATATAAGGGAATCTTGATGAAGTCTTAGAATATCTAGGAGAATCTTCATAGAATCTATTTGAATCTCATATAATGTAAGGGAACCTAGGGCAATCTCATAAATCTAAGGGAATCTAAAGGAATCTAAGTGAATCTTCATAAATTCTTACAAAACTCAGGGGAATCTGAGTTCTAGGAAGTTCTAAAATATTCTAGAATGTTTTTGATTGTTGATTGTCGTGGGTAAGCACCTAAAAATGGAAAGTTTTTTTCTGAAATTTTGTGAAAGTCAAAATACAATGTTCCGTAATAGTTTAGATAGTTTTAGGAAGTTCTTTAATGTTCTAGATGTGCATGAGAACCAAAATAAAATATTGGAATGTTGTAGTATGTTCCAGATGCTTATGCTAAGCACCTCAGTCTAAAAATAGAGTTTTTTTTTGAAACTTTGCAAAGAACCAAAATAGAAGGTTCTAAAAATGCTTGTGGCTAAGCACATCAATCTATAAATAGAAAGCTTTTTTATTAAGGTGTTGTAGGATGTTCTATAAAAAGTTTCAAAAGTATCTTCTAGAATGTTATAGACACAAGTGCGAAAGCATCACATGCCTAAAGTAACAACATGAGTAAGCGCCTCAGGACCAAAATAAAAAGTTTAAACTCTAATTCTCGATAATATTCTGAAACATGCGCCAGTATGAAATTGCACCATAGAAACATGGTAAACTGGAATATGCACCGTAGGATGTGCGAAATTTCTTGTATACATATATAATTCAAGTATCTATGAGGTGTTTAAGAAGAGATGAAGTTAATATATCCAAATATAGCTTGAGTATAGTGTTGGAATGCATCTTAACGCAAAGAAAGAATGGTAAGACTTTTGCAGGATGCTTGGAAGATATAGATTCAGTAAATATTAGGGCCTTCTATAGCTTTTAATTATTTCTTAACATACGTATTTCACGTAGAAAATACATGTATACTAAGGTTTATCTTCTTTGTCCAACGATAATTTGATACAAAGGAATTGTAAGACGACATATTTTGTACATGGAAGGAAGTTTCTTCCTTCCTTCCTTCCTTCCTTTATGAAAAATTAGCTTGCCCTGTCAATTATGTTTAACAAACTAGAATGGACTCTACCAAGCTCTCTCCTTCAGTTACCGAGGCCAAAATGTGGAAGTTGCATCCACATACAAATATTTGGGAGTGGAGTTTCCTTCTACTATGCACTGGGACACATCCATACGGCTACGAGTGACGGCAGGCTGGAAGGCACTATATGCAATGCAAAACAATAGTCATAGAGCGGAGTTGTATGATTGGGCCCATCAGTCACACCTGTTCAAGGTCTTAGTGGAGCCTGTCCTTTTATACGGGGTGGAAGTATGGGGCCCAGTAGTATCACTTGCTACTTGGAATGACTTGGAGCAGGTCCAGAAAGCCTTCTTAGTACGAGCGCTAGGGGTGAAGTCCACAGTCCCATATCAAATTCTCTTTGCAGGAGGCGTGGATTCTTGCCTCTTTAGAGGCTGCCCCTTGATCGCCACATTATGGACGATGCTCGCCTCCCTAAACTAGCTTATATCATGGCAATGGAGCCCAACGGTGTCTCAAGGCCTGGCCGGGGAAAAAAGAGAGCTCAATGGTTGGCTAGATGGAATGTGCGTGAACACTGAGGTGCATACATGTGCAAAGAGGCGATCGCCATAGCTTGAGGCAATATCTTGACGCTTTGCTTCCTCGGCAAGCTTTGGGATGCCAATGCCCTTGAACAGTCAAGACAAAGACACTACCCCGGCCACATAAATCCCACATTGGAACGAGGCCCGCAATGCTACTGCGTACCCACTTGCCCATGAAAAGCGCGGACTCATTGCCTCCATTCGCCGCGGGGGCACATCATCTTCGAATTGAGATGGGAAGATGGATTGGTGAGCCACGCCGGGGCGAGCTCTGTCAATGCCGCCAAATGGGAGTCATTGAGGATGAATCTCATACCCTTCAAAGTTGCCCAAAGATATGATCAAATTCGGACACGATATGCTGAGTTGGTCAGGCCTGGCCAGCCGTTACATGTGACATTGAGCACAGCATCCGTACGGGTGCTGGGATCATATCTTCAGGAGGTTATGGACATGCGAGATCAGCTATGTCCTCGGGCACACACTTGACATGTATATATACATTGATGTATACTTATGCGGTTTTGACATTCTTATTATCGCCCGCGGTTTTCCCTCGAAAACCCTTCGGGGGGGTTTAACCGGGGACAAGAATAAGTTTGTTGCGCTCCTTATGGGTCCCATAGGCCGATTGGCCTCAGTGGACGATAAAAAATCATTCTCATTCTCATTCTTCAAAAAAAAAAAAAAAAAAAACACTTTTTACAGTTATTGGAGACATTTAAACGTGAGCGGGATCCAGAAGCTCTAAAGCAAGTGGAAGATATGTCGTCAGATCCTAGAGGAGGAATGAGGCCAAAAAGGTGAGTAAGTTTTTATATGAGGTGTGATAAAGACTGAACAAACACAAAACGTGCCCTATCTATGCTTGAAAGATGCCAATTCTGGACATTGGTCTATACTTTACTACACCATTCTAGCAAAGCATTAAAAAGTTAAAAACCAGAAAGTCCAAGTTCTGAAGGTAAGAATCCTGGGAGATTCACTTATATTATATGAGCATATGCCACTTGCGTACTTAGGGTGATGAAAAACACCCCTATACATCACTAAAGCCTTGAAAAAACACCCCTTCTATCAAGAAAATACACTAAAAAGTCAATTAGATAGATAGACAGGTACTTACTATTTTTATGTCATGCCACATTGGTAGCATCCATGAGGATATATGACGGACCCCCAGAGACTTGAACACAAGATCTCTTAATTGCTAACCAATGGACTAGCCATGAGGAGAGTTTAAACCTCTAGTATACATACAAAAATACCGAAATAAACCCCCTTCTAGACACTTACATGGTTTATAATGGTCTTCTACGTGAATCCCCGCAGGGCAAGAATAGTCTTTGCTTCGATGCCATTTTGCTATTAAATCTGTAATATACCAAATATTAAATAATTATAAGATGGAGTGAGTGTTCTTCTATCTCAATAACAATTGTGCTTATAGCAACATATTTCACATAATCAAACGACTACGGCGAGCTAAACACATGAAGCCACCAAATCGGGTGGACAACCATCTAACCAAGCCGATGGAACGAGTCAATCCGTCGTGACTCACCCAAGGAGGACCAGCCAAAATGACCAACCAAGGAGAAGGCAATTCATGATGCCACCAAGTAGGGTAGGGGATCCAATAACCGAGATGGCCACCAAGTCGGTGGGGAGCTAACAACAGTGATCCCACAACACCATTGAGTCCGGCTGCGAGCGAACAACCACCAAGTCGGATGGGGAGCCAACAACGGCGAGACAAACAGATGACCAAGTTGGATAGGGAGCCAACAATGACAATCCACGACACCATCAGGTCGGGTGGGTAGCCAAATGATCGGATGGGGAGCCAACTAGATGAACTAAACACCACCAAGTCTGTTGAGAACCAATGACGACAATCCACCACACCAACAAGTCGGGTGGGTAGCCAACCACCACCAACTCGATTGTAGTATCACCGAGCCAGGTGGGGAGCCAAAAATAGCGATCCAAGACACTGCCAAGTTGGATGGGTAACCAATAACCACCAAGTCAGGTGGGGCGCCAACTTACGGAGCCAAACACCACCGAGTCATGTGGGCAGCCAAGCACCACCCACTTGGGTGTGAATCCAATAACGATGAGCCAAACACACGACCAAGTTGTGTGGGGAGTCAACAACGGCGAGCCAAAGATACAACCAAGTCGAGTGGGGAGTCAATGACGGCGATCCACAAAACCATCAAGTCGGGTGGATAGCATAAATAATTGATTCGACCACACGACATGACCAAGTCATGTGGGAAACCAATAACGGCGATCTAAGGCACCCCACCAAGTCGGATGGGTAGCCGACAACTACCAAGTCAGGTGGATAGCCAACTAACCAAGCCAAACACCATAAAGTCGAGTGGGGGGCCAACCACTACCAAGTCGAGTGGAAAGCCAAGAACAATGAGCCAAACACATGATCAAGTTGGGAGGGGAGCCAACAACGACGAGCAAAAGATGTGGAGAGCCAACGACAGTGATCCAGAAACCACCAACTCGGATGGGTAGCCAAACCGACCGAGCCGACCAAACGACACCACCAAGTCAGGTGGCGAGCCAAGAACATTAATCCAAGACATCACCAAGTTAGGAGAGAAGCTAATGACAATGATTCAAGATATCATGAAGTCGAGTGGCTAGCCAACTAGCCAAGCCAAATACCATCAAGCTGGTTAGGTTGCCAACTAAAGAAGCCGACTACATGACAGTGCAAAGTCGAGGAGGGAGCGGGGAGCTAACTAGCCGAGCCAAACACCACCGGTGGGGTGGATAGCCAACCACCACCAAGTCGGGTGGGGAGCCAACCACCACCGAGTCGGGTGGGAAAGCCAACAATGGCGAGCAACTAACCGAGCCACAGACACCTCCAAGTTGTGTGGGTTGCCAACTAACGGAGCCAACCACCAGGTCGGGTGGCGAGCAACTAATCAAACCAAATGCCACCAACTTGGGTGGAGAGCCAACAAGAGTGATCCACGATACCACCAAGTCGGGTGCTAACCAACCACCACCAAGTCGGGTCGGGTGCCACAACGGCGAGCCGAACAAATGACACTATCAAGTCGGATGGGGAGTCAACCAGATGAGCTGAACACGCGAAGACACCACTAAATCGAGTGGGGAGCCGACTAACCCAGCCATAGGAAAGAGCCAACCAGTCGTGACTTACCCAGTGAGGGCCAGCCCAGACACCAAATGTGACCACAATGGAGGAGCCAACTGACACAACACAGCCAAGTTGGGTGGATGGCCAACTAACCGAGCTACGGATAAACGACACCATCAAGCTGTGTGGGTGACCACAACAGAGGAGCCAACCAACATGATCCCACCAAGTTGGATGGGTAGCCAAGTAATCCAACCAAGCACATGATGGCACCACCAAGCTAGGTGTGGAGCCAACCAATGGAGCCACAAACACACGACGCCACCAAATCAGGTGGGGAGCTAACTAATAAAGCCAAATACACAATGCCATCAAGTCAGGTGGGGAGCCAACGAAAGGAGCCAAACACACAATGCCACCAAGTCGGGTGGGGAGCCAACTAACAACGCCAAACACACAACGCCACCAAGTTGCATGGGATCCAACAACGACAGACTGAACAGAAGGACCAAGTATCGGTTGCTCCACGAGACACCCCCTCGACAGCAGCTTGCAACCCTCTCTAGGACTTGGGAGAAAAAATGACCAAATGCCATGAGTAACCCTCCCCACGTGGCTCGGGTGGAGAAAAATGTCTTAGTGCCATGTTCCTCCACTTAATCCATCATGCTTGGAGGAAGTGTTGGCTTGCAACTCTCCCTAGCACTTATGAAAATGAAATGACTAAGTGCCATGACGTAACCCTCCCCACATAGCTCGGGAGGCGAGACACAAATCGCAAAGACAAGAGGTCGAACCTCAACGGATCATAATGGCAAGGCTATTCTTTCATGCACAGTACCCCGTCTTAATTTAAGTCATCTACATAGGATCTATCTCCCGACCGTTTGGAGTTATCCTACAAAGGCGACCCCCCCTCATCCTCTTCGGAAGGAAAGGAGGCATCCTTTGACATAGACTTAGAATGTAAAGAGCATCGCATCTAGCATGGGTTCTGGATTAAAGGTGTTCAGTCATAACCCTATGCAGGTAGTTTTGCGCCACTGGCTTTTCAACCAAGTGCAATGACCAAGTATGTAAATCAACGGTTCCCTTGTACTAAGTTGGATTACTATTGTAGTACAGTGCATTAGTGGGGTAATGTCTCAGGATGCTCCATTCATTTTTCCTTTTTTTTTGCAGCTCTAGTGCACCTCCAGTATGTCTATAAGTAGAGCAAAATCTATGACCACAGTTCTTGCTTTATCTCGCAAATTTCTCAAATTATTGTAATCCAAACTGGAGTAACTCTTGCTGCAAAATTTAATCGGAGTTTTGAATCTTTGGGCTCTGACCCTTTCGACATTGTGGGCATTTTGGCCTCTCATAATATTCTTCTTTGAATGTATATTTTGAAGATTTGGGGGTTCTGGGCGATCTTAAAGCATCATTTTAGCCCTTGTTCAATCCAATATCTAAAATATTTAGTCAGAGTTGTTTCTGCTTGAGCATTTGCACAAGAACTTCGGAATTGCGCTCTTTTTTTGCATCTTCTTCCAAAGGAAAAATCTTTGCTTTGAAAAATAATTAATTGGCAGGAACAAAGGAGATAGATTCTGCATAAGATACTCTTGCAGAAGGCAAAGTTGAATTCATTTTAGCTTCCATTCAACTCATGCGTGCATGAAACAGAGCTTATTGACGGATTTCTTTTTCGAGGACAATACCTATAGCAACTCTACAACCCTGAGGGTGCAAGGGCAGCATTACTCCCCCCAGCAGCAGTATTGAAAATCACACAGGCGGAGGTAGCACAGCCAATGGAAAAGCACCAGACCTTGATGGCATGCAGGCAGAGTTACTCAAGTGGACAGGACCATCCATGGTACCGGTACTGACCGACATGTTCAACAAGGCATTGCGGGAAGGTTTCCCCCCCCAATAGGCCACTAGCAGGGTTGTCCCAATCTACAAGGCAGGAGACCCGCATTGCCCGGCCAATTACCGGACCATCATGATCAGCTCAGTGTTTGCAAAGCTTCTCACCGGAATCCTCGAGCGGCAGTTGACAGGATGGGCAAAGGTAGCAGAAGTGCAGGTACTCACACAGGCAGGATTCAGGCCGAGGCACTCAACCATAGATCACATCTTCACGCTGCGGACTCTGGTTGAGGACGCCAAGGCTTTTGACACTGTGCCTCGGGAAAAGCTGTGGGCAAGATTGCAGCAGCTAGATGTCCCTGCCGAACTGCAGAATGCGGTAACAGATTATATGAGACATGCACCGGTCGGCTGCAACCAGCAAGCCAACCATTCAAGAGTAGTATCGGGGTCCGCCAGGGATGCCCTCTCTCTCCCACACTATTTGGCCTGTATATTGATCAGCTGGAGAAATGGCTCGCTGATAATGGAGGCACTGAGGCTCACCTCCTACACCAAATTATCAGGTAGTTGATC